>CM040240.1:200320278-201000328 GCA_022545495.1 Chrysanthemum lavandulifolium | reverse complement strand
CTACATTTTGGCGAAAGTCTAAACAACAAAAGCTTCTTAGCGGTATGTGGGAAAACACGGGATTTTTGATAAATTTGATTAGGAACTATCTTAGAACATTAGAAATGGGTAAAACAACATTTCACAAGGTTGCATATAAAAGATATAGAGTTTTATGGTTTAAAAACGAAAATTGCAAATTGGCAAGATTAGCCTAAGTACCCCTTTTCCGTAATTAATAAACATATTAAAACGTCTCTAGATGACCCCGTAAAAGTAATGGGTTAAAAACTGAAATTTTCTTAAAACGCGTCGTGGCCAAGTGGCCATGTTCGTGGACTTGTATCTTTCTAATCAAAGAGAACTAGGACATGAGACCTGTTAGGTCACTAGTTTTACAACACAAGCATCAAGAGAAGAGATAGAGAAGAAGAGGTCTGTTGAACCCTTATCTAAACACACGAAATATAGAGAGAAAGGTTAAAGGAAAGAGTGAAATAGAAAAGAGACAACCACCCTTCAAATGAAGGTTTACATAGAGTATTTACGGAGGAAAGCTAGGGCAACACTCTAGTTTCCATCCTTTCTTTAATGGGCTTGGGCCTAAGCTCATGGGCCTTCTACATAAGCTTAAGGCTAATAACAAACATAAAGGCCATAATAAAGCTAACTATTACATATTAATTACTAACACTTGATTATGGTTTAGGGTGATTCCAACAATCTCCCCTCAGTGTTGGTAATGAGCAGTGAAGCGTTGATGTAATAGTAACTCGGCGTCTTCGACATTCTTCTTTCTTGTGAGAAAAAATGCCTCGATTGAACAATCGCTTTGATGTAGAGATAGTTTTCCTTGGCGATTATGCTTTGATGTCATCATTAACTTTGTTCTTTGATTATTGTTCTTTGTGGTAAAAGTGATAGTGTGTTCTTCATGCGCATCAAATCGCCTTCGCCCTTTTTGCTCTAGTGTCTCCGTCATTCTTCAACATGCTCACCGCTCTTTGATGTTGGAATTCAATCTTGATGAAGTTCTTTAAGTCTTTAACTTTGTAGATTCTTTGGTTTGATGAAGAATCATTACATTTGTTGTGTTGCTTTTGGATAAAACTTCCATTAGTGATGATGTTGGCATGAGCATGAGAAGAATCGGCCGATCATCCGCTCCGGAGCTTCCATAAGAAGAAAACATTTCAAGCGGTTAGAAATAAGCGGTTCGGTGCCTGAAGTTTGAACTTGAGAGTGTTAACGACATAGTGTGAAAACACAACTCTAATTCTTACAAAGGCCGTTCACGAATTGGAGTCCCAAGTGAGATAGCGATGTGCGAAGTACACCTCTGATTCGGATGAGTCATTGAGGTACAGAAGCATCACCTCACGTTGTAGACCGTTTGAGACACACTAAGCGTAATCCGGGGAGTTGAAGTGACTGCTTTGTCGGGGCATTTGATGTTGACCACGGCGGGAGTTTCCATTCAATCGTGAGGATCACGGATGTGAACCTCTCATAAATGTTCTCGACAGTTGCTAAGATGCATGAAGGACTCGATATGAACCATTGATAATCTTATTTGTTGATCATCAAGTGATTAATGTCAAGTGTTCCTAAGAGATCTTTTGATGAATCTCGTGGCTCTAGACTCAATAGTGCGTTTTGGTTTTCTGGCGGAGACTAGGGAGAGGGTCTCCTTCTTCAATACCGTGATCTCTAAGAAAGCCAATAGTTCGTAGGGTTCCACATGAGAATGAAACAAGCTTGTTGAGAGAAACTTGAGTGGCTAAGAAGGTTTAGTGCATCGTCACTTGGGTCCATGTGACTTTTAATCTTGAATACCGGTGTCACCAAGTGACAACCAATAGCATATAGATTGAACCCGGTATACGCCTAAGTTGAATAATGCGGAGGCTATTTCTTTTCACCCTTTTCTTTGCATTTCTTTTGATTCTTCAACTCCTTCTTTCTCGATTCTCATTTTCTCCTTTTATAATCGTACCTAAGGACTTCTTAGTACTAACTATTTGTGATGTCCTTGGGTAGATCCCTCCGACTCTGGCGGATCATAGACAGTTATTCTAACCTTAGTCACCTTATAACTCCATGACTAACCTATGTTGCCATTAAAACCCTTGTTTATGAAAAATCTCTCAAAGGGTTTGTAAATGAAAAACATGTTTGAACCACTTGTGAGTGATAGGATTTTGCATAAATACCCCCCTCCGCATGTGCTTAAGAGTTTTAATGGTTTAAATGCACATTGAAAGAAGCGCATTTTGAATTGATCCTTTGGAGATAGACAATCCCTCGCGAGACACGGTTCGTTGCATAGTTAAAGAGTTACATTGTCGACTTTTAGGTGACAACTAGCTCTAATAACTACCTTGAAGGTGTAGACAAACCTCGAAGGTTGTCATACCGTCGAGTTCATGTCTACCAAGAGTGTTACGAATGGTACTTTCTACTTGGACAAGTCCTTTGCGAGACACGTTTACATTACTAGCGAACTAGCTTGAAATTATTACCCGTCGGGACAAGTCTTTTCGAGTTACTAACAGTTTAGTACCGTCAATTCATTGGTTAAGTCGAAGTACCTGATTCATTTGCATTTTGCACACATATTTCTTATCACATAATTTTCTCCCCTCAAAATGGCATATAAAATGTTATTTTGAAATGTTGACAATAAATATGACCATTTCGAGTGTTGGGAAGATGACCACATATGAACAATATGTGAACAAAGTTTTAGCATAATACTCCCCTCAACAAGTGATATAAGCGGTTGAGGTTTTGAAAATCATATGGAAGTACTTGTCCTTTTGAGCAAAACCTTGAAAAATGAGCGGTTTGATAGGTTTTACTCAAAAGTAAACTTTCGCTCCTTTTATAAGGATTGTGGCATTGAGGCGTACCAGGGTCCTTTCTTGACAATAACGGGTTGTACAACATTATGTGTACAAGCCATTGACATATATAATCACATCAAAATTATATGAAAGAAACAATTCAAGGGGTACCGGGAAGTGCAGTGATGTTCCCGATGGTGCGCATGGGCGTTGAAAGTGGTTATGTTAATCACAGGTGACCACCAACATAGCTCTCAATCGTGCAGGCGAGTCCTTTACGAACAACCGTTCATCAA
The DNA here is from genome assembly GCA_022545495.1 of Chrysanthemum lavandulifolium. NCBI lineage: Eukaryota > Viridiplantae > Streptophyta > Magnoliopsida > Asterales > Asteraceae > Chrysanthemum > Chrysanthemum lavandulifolium. Next base: position 200,997,207 of record CM040240.1, on the reverse strand, counting down.
TCATGGTGATGATCCTTCTTACATTCCTCTATCACGAGAATTCCATCGCTTAGGGTTCCCAATGTTTTCACGTGTATCCTTCATCGATAAGCTAATCCGTCCCTAACCATCTTGAGTATGATCTCCAAATTTGTGAAGCTCATTACATGCCATCAAGCAATTGCGATGAAGTTCTTTGCGATAAGCGACACCAAGCGGTTTCTTGATGGCGTTAATTGTGATATTTGGTTGATATCGGGAAGATCAGGCTGTGGTGGAGTGAAGTTGACACGTCTTGATATGATTCAGCGGCTGGCGAAGATCTTCAACACGTTCTTTTATGACTATCGTCGATGAAAATGGCGATGATTTGATGAATTCTCGTTGTATTTTGGTTGAAAATTGTCTCATTTGACCACATACTTTGGCAAGGTACATGTCTTCAATATCGTTGAGAGACAAATTCTCAAAGTCGACTTCACGAATGCATAATCTCTTTCATCATCTTTTGACCACAATCTTCTTGAAAGGTGTAGTCCCATTTGGATGAAAGACCAACATGTTGGATGTAGCGATGTCTTTAGTACTAAACAACGCATGTTGTGACTTCTAAACTGACGACTTATAGTAGATTCGTTGGCGTTACGGCGTTGATGAATCCCATACAATGCATCTCGGTCGTATGCTTCCCTTGTGTTGGAGAACAAGTGATTGTACGTTCCTCGATGGCAATGCGGTTTGAGTAGATAGGCTGCGAGGAATGGGCGTCAAGGATGTAGCATATTTCCTTGAGCCATCGCCACCATGGAGTAGAAATTCGGTCTTTGTTGAAGAAATATCGGAAGGAATCCGTGGTTCATCTGGTTGGCCAATTGTTGGTAGAGGTTTTGACCGATCGGTGTAGTATGGAGGGTTGTCCCGTTTGGTGAAGTCAATGTTTGCTACAGGTTGAGCCAATCCATGTTGTTAGACATAGCTCGAGCAATGTTTTCAAGGTGATATTCGACCGTGATGGCACTTTCGAGCTATCTTTCCATAGTTGAAAAGCTTCATTCTTGATTCGCCTCAACTCGGTTTCGTCATCTTCTTCACACGGAACTTTTCTTGCAAAGTTTTGTATGCTCTAATGTATTACCGTCTACCAAATTACGACCTTCTTGAGGTATGGAGTGTTGTTAACAAGAGTGGAGAACCATTCAAATTCTTTAGTTTTATCGTCATCTAGCCAAGATCGACATCGGTTTGAGCGTCTTCTTCTTCTTTTTTGAGGCCTAGATGATGATTACGGTTTCGAACTTGTTTGGGAGGGTGGGTTGTTGTAGGGCTCAAGGACCTCTTCATCGTCACCACCCGTATACTCAAAGTGATCACCGATTTTACGAGTTAGGGGTGGTAACTCGGAATCATCTGAGGTTTATCTGTAGAAGAGCAGGGAGGAGACCTTTGTTGAGTGGAAATCTGTTGGAGAGGAGGTAACATAGAAGATGATTCACGGACTTCTTGACATTTAGCTTTATCATGCTTATCGATCCTTGTCTTCATCGTCTCTAGGGCGTTTAGACTTTCACCTTGAATCTACATGCTTTTTAGTTGGTAGTCCGGCAATGCTTGAAACACTTTCCTTCATCGAGTAGATGTCCTAGATCGTGTAGACATTTGTGTGACAAGCTTGGCCACAATTCATTATCCGAGAAAACTACGGGATCGGATGGATTGATTGTATTTATTAAAGGTGTGGATCTTATAGTTTGTTGGCTATCTGCATAAGATTCGGATATAGTTATCAGTAAACATCTCCTTTGTGACTTTAGAACGATATCACGAAGGTACTTGTTAGTGTAACCTTGACCATTTCATTCGAGTTCCTCTTGTGATGACTTTTCATGAACTCTGGATAAACTTCCTTTCTCCTTGCATCGTTTCATTCTCGTCATACGGATGTTGTATTTGATCGACAAAGAAATTCAACTTCTTGTTGAGCCACGTCTTTCTTCTTGACTTGTTTGTGACTTTACAATCCTTTCATGTGTCTGAGAAATCCAAGATCGAGGTGGTTTCTTCACAGATTTGGATGTTGATTTTGTTGATTTCTTTGATGGTGGTGGTGATGAGTGAGATGAAGAATCTGATGAGGAGGAGACTTGAGGAGACTCGGGATCCTTAGGAGGTGCGATGTATCCTCCTTGGAGCAGTTGGACTTTTGAGAATATAATCATCATAATTCTCTTTGTCATCTTGTCCAGTTAGCCTTTTCTTCCTTACGAGCCTTAGCTTCTTCATGAGTTTCTCTCTTTCTGTCTTATCCTTTTACGGTTTCTCAATGTTATGTTGATGAGACTTCTCCTGGCGTTTGTTGTTGCACAAGTGGTGGCACGGATCCTTATCGGGTCGATTAACCGCATCGGGATCGGTGAGGGTCAAGCGACACCACTTGATCCTCAAGGGCCGCCCATTTGTTCTTTTGCAAATTCTTGACCTTTGAAGGTGTCGGCAATTTAAACTTCTTCTGTAGGATTGATCTAGTAGCTCTTCTTCTTCTTGAGAGCTTTCATCATAGGGCACAAGTGCGAGTCTTCCCTTTTCCTTTATCGACTTGAGGACTTGGGTTTTGGTCTTGAAGGATTGTCATCCTTTGCGGTTTGAGTAGGTAATCTCTTCATACGTGTCGGTACCTTGAGCTTTCATCCAAAAGCTTTCTTTGCGTTCGGGCTTGGGGATTGGGATGGGAGTAGCTTCCTTAGATGGAGCAGTCCTCTTTGATGGAGGGTTCTCTTGGGAAACTTCCTTTGACTCTCTATGCTTAATGCACTTCCGACTTTGCCTCTTACGGTTCTCCGAGTAGGTGTCCCGAAGCCATTTCATCAAGATGGCCAACTTTTCCTTCTTTTACGGCTACGAGATACCTTTTATGCGTTTCCGACTTTTGATTTCCTTTGTAAGAAGGTGATCGGGTAACTTTCGACACCTGTTTCTTCGTGAGCGATTCTTAGATTACGGCGGATAGTATGGGCTCATTCAAGATGTCATGATTATACGGGTCATTGAGTCTCATGGGGATATCGGGATGAAGTCAAAGCTCTACGGATCAGCAGTTTGATGTATCGACATAGGAATTTTGGAGCCAAGCTTCTTATGAGGCGACATCATATCTTCCATAGCGATTGCTTCAATTATGATGTCCTTCTTGTTGATTAACGACGGAAAATTTGCGGTTCCATGAGCTTGGGATGCTCATGCCACTTGTCGCGACCGAGGCCGGTTTGGTGATGATCATATAGAGTGTCCTCCATGGTTGAGAATATTCTTGACTCCGTGAGAGTGCTTAGAAATGATTCCTTTAGCTTCATCATAACCAATATCTAACAAGAATTGCGGGGCGGTCTCTTGATAGGGGTAGCAAAGAAGTCGGTTGGGCGATATGCGGAATGATGAGAGCAGTTCGTAAGTCATCGGGAGTGATAGTGACTTGTTTGTTATTAAAGTCGCATTCACGACATTTTGACCGATGATCCTCATATAGAATCCCGAATTGTTGAATGTAGACCTGGGGCGTGGCGAGTGTGAGAGCATGTTACGGTAGGGATGATTCACGAGAATATCCACTGCAATGAGACAAGAATATTACGAGCATGTGAGGGTGTCAAAATCAACCCTAAGGTTGTTCTTTCCAAGCTTTCTCGGATAACCCTTTGGAAAGATATCGACAATTGTAAGAACTTACGATGCATCCACATTCATTTGTTCGACCATGTCGTGATGCGAAATAACATTATCCAAAAGAACCAACATATCGAAAGACATAATGTTAGTCAACGAAGGTTTTATTGCCTAGTTATTGAATATACGGTGATAATGATTATTCTGAGTCCTAAGTCACTTGTTTGTCCAATAGTCTAATGGCGTCGTGAAATGTTTTGTCGAGTTAGTTAACTTTAAGTTTTAAAGTTTATGTTATCACTTATTGTTCACAACATATCAAGCGATTAAGTTATTAGTGACATTATTGGATTCGTGATGTTATGATTAGTTTATTTACAAGTTTGTACACGTAACAATTCATTATGAAGGTCAATCCGAGGGTAAGCGTAGTTTTGGCAAAGTTAAGTGTAAGCGGTAATGACATGTCGTGAGCGAAAGCTTACGCGTGGGATCCTAACTTACGCGTGAAGTGTTACTGCGTGGGAAAGGGGACCTTATCGTGGAGCTTACGGCGTGGCGTATAAGGACCTTCGCGTAAGGCTTACTCGTGAAGAGTAGACCTTATCGTGGGGTCATGTTCGCATATCCTTCACGGGATCACGCGTGGTCTATTGTAGAACCTTACGGCGTAATGGTTATGCGTGGGGTATTCTTCGCGTAACTTGACTACGCGTGGGGTAATCCTTATGCGTAGAGTTGCAAATGACCTTGATTACGAATATTAAGCGTAGCAAAGCTGAAATAAGTTCATCAAATCATCAAAGTTAACACAAAACATCATTTTATCAACAAGTTATGGCATGAACATTCATAACACGGTTACCGTGAAAGTCATACGCGTGAGGTCAAAACCCAAGGGTTAAAATTACAGCGTATGATTTTAACTCATAGGATTTGCACCATATTAATTACGGTAGGTCTAGAGTGTTGTTAGAGTCTTTAGGCCAAGTATTAACATCTAATTTGTTGAGAATCAAAATTACCCAAAGTTATAAACATTAAACCTAATTCCAAATTGTTAAACAATTAGTGTTTACGGGTGGTTAACAACCATGGAAATCATCGATTCAACAACATATGACCATAACCCAACAATATTTTAGACCAAAACACTTCACATTTTGAAAACCCAAATCGACTCATAAACCCTAATTTTCAAAAATCATTAATACATGTTTACGGGTGGGTTTGATGGTTAAAATGGTATCCTTGATGTATAAAGCGTTTGACACTATCCATATAACCAAAAACACACACACAATGATTATGTGTTCATACGCTTATCGTAGAACACATAATCCTGTATCTTCTACTTTTTAGCGTTAGATTTGCATGAGATTAAAACCTTAGCTTAAAAACATGTTAAGATCATTAAAACACTTACAAAATGATGATCAAAACAACAGTTTCTTGGTTCAATCTTAGGCGTGGGATGAATATGGTTGTGTGTATTAAATGTGAAGTAAAAAGTAGGTGGGAGGTGTTTTTATTAAAAGTAACTTTAACATTTTGTGAGTTTAGTCCCTCCACTTTTCCTTTTGAACAAAACCATTTAACTTCCATTTTGGTTACCAAACAGCGTTTTAGGAAAGAAACTTTGTGACACTCTCCTCGACTCTTGAAAATAATGAAAGGTTATTAATTTTAGTCAGGTGTCAATGTACCAGAAAATTTACCACCATTTGTTAAAAGAAACAACCGAGATATGATAACATGCAAGTACACAGATGTTTTGAAACAATTAAATTTTATTTTTCTCCACCTCAACACTTGATCGGAAAAATACCGAATTTTGAAAGATTAAGGTGTTGACGGAAGAAATGTACTTGCCATGTTGAAAGAAAAATAGATTAGAAGAATATTTTTTGATTTTATCAGGTTTTATATTGTTGTATTTTGTTTTTAAAAAATTTATTTACAAAAGAGAGTTTTGGTGTTTGACAAGTTTTTAAGACTGTTTTAAGAGGTCATCCAATTCCTCTTGAGTCAAACACCTCATACCAATCCGGTGGACCAACTCATTAAACCTAGCGGGAGGCAAGGCTTTGGTGAGAAGATCGCCAATTGGTGATACGTACCCATAAAGTATAATTCAAAGGTACCACATTCCCGTGGTCCTTGATGAAATGATAGCGTGATCGATGTGCTTTGATTTGGTCTTGAGCGAGTTGCACGGATCGCAATGGAACTCCGATTGTCGCGGTACATCGGGATTACATCAAATCACGTAACCATAGTCTTTGAGTTGTGTTCTCATCCGGATGACTTGAGCACACCACGCGGACATGGCTATATATTACCTTGATTGATGACATCGATGTACAATCCTGCTTCTTAGATTGCCAAGACACGGTTTATCACGAAATTGTAGAGCTCTGAAGTACTTTTCCTTGAGTCTAACAATCCTGCGTGATCGGTGTACGAAAAGCGATGAGTTCAAAACCGAATCCTTGGATACGGATCCCCAAATTAATGGTTCCTTGATGTATCGGAGGATTCTTTTAGCCTCGAGAGAGTGGGTTTCAGTTGGTCGCGGTGATAGCGGGAGCATAGATAAGCGACAAAGACAATATCAGTTACGCTATTTGTTAGATACATGAGAGACCCAATAATACTTGATTATTTGGTAGGGTCAACTAATTTCCATGTAAATCGACATCTAGCTTCTTGGTATGAGCCATTGGTGTGGCATAAGTGTCACGAGTTGTCATTCCAAATTTGTTTAACAATTCAAGGGCATGTTGGGTGACTCGAGAAAATACCACGGGGTGATTGATGAACTTGTAGTCCTAGAAAGAGCGTGAGTTCACCATCATGGACATTTCAAAATTTTCTTCATTAGTTTTGCAAAAGCGGTTGAAAACTTTTTATGTGTGACCCAAAATGATGTCATCCATGTAAATTTGAACAATTAAGATATGTGCCCGTGATATTGTATAAAAAGAGTTGGGTCAACCGAACCTTTGGTGAAATTATTAGCAATGAGGAAAGATGATAGCTTATCGTACCATGCAGGGGCTTGTTTGAGACCATAAAGAGCTTTGTTCGGTTTGTAGACATGGTTCGGCACTCTGGATCATGAATCCTTGAGTTGGTGACATAAACCGTTTCTTTCGGTTTCCATTGAGAAGCGCGGTTTTGACATCCATTTGAAAGACCGTCATGTTCATATGAGCCACGAACGCGAGAAACATCCGAGCGACCTCAAGGCGAACAGCCGGGCAAAAGATTCTTCAAAGTCAATTCCTCTTCCTAACGATAACCCTTAGCAACTAGGCGTGACTTGTTTGGATGGCGTTCCCTTGACATCAATTTGTTTTCTAAATCCATTTTAGACCAATGACGTAGACCCTGTTGGTCTTTCAACCAATTCCCATACTTCAAGGCGTTTGAATTGGTTGAGTTCTTCTACATGGATTCAATCCGGTTGTCTTTTGTCATTGCGTCTTTAATGTTTTTAGGCTCAGTTAGCGGGAGCGGTGAGTGCATAAATGCAATGTTCACCATCGTGTGAAGCGTTATCTCGTAACGGTTGGTTGATTCGGGTTGCCAATGATGTTAGCGGAGGATGGTCTTTTGTCCATCGGTGTGTAGAGGTTGATGATGGTATACATTGTGCGGATTACGAGGATTCAAATGGTTTGTTGAAGATTCCGCGACATCTGTGCGGCGATCTCATTAGCAAGCGGGTTGAAGAAGCATTTGGATCAAAATCTGCGGTGGGGTACTTCATTCGAATATCATCGAGTTGGTTCATCATGGTTGGAAGTGGTGTGTTCAGCTGTTGTGTTGGAGTCAGCGGGTGTCGGTGCATCTTCAGCGATGGTTGTTGTAGCAGTGTATCGGTATAGGAATATTGTCGGGTTGTGCGGTGAGCAGTGGATACACACAGAGCACGTTCATCAATATCGTCATAGAGCGGAGGAGCAAATAACCTTTCCATTTGTTGGCCAGTTAGGTGGGGGCTTTGTTCGGTGATGATGGGGTTGGGGAAAGTTTAAGCGATTGTGACCGGGTTCTAAGGTGTTATACTCGAAGCCATTGTGAAGAAGTTTGAGAATCGACTTCCCCGAACTAACAAGCTGTCTTTAGCGATTTGAAACTTTGATGAAGTCTACATTTCCTCTAACTTTTGAAGGTTTTAGTATGCGGTGAATTTGTAGATGAGCGATAAACCACACAAAGAAAGTCGACTAATTCGGAAGATCCGTTCGAGGGTAACATGCGAAATCAACAAGATCTTCTCACGTATGTAGGCGCATCACACAAACAAACCATGAAAGGCGAAATGATCGACTTTCCCTTGAATGTTGTGGTCTTCGAATACTAATCACATGTGAATATGCAATAAACCGATACCAAGGCGATTGTGTGAGGCATCATAACATCATATTTGGGTAACTTCACACAAGATCACCCATGAAATTGAGACGATAACACCAAAGTGCGACGTTTGAGCCACATATCATCTTATTTCTTCCCCTAATTGAAGAAATTCAAGAAGGCATTGGGTTTTCGCAAAGAAGCATGTAGAAGAACAAGGAAGAAATGACCACCTACACACTCTCTCCCCCTCGATGTTTTCAATGATTCAGAATCATACACCACGTTGTTGATGATGAATTGAAGACATCGAAACCATGTATAAGGAGTGATAACGCTACACGCGTCGTTCGGGGTCAAGGAAACTTCCTTTTCTTGAGCAAGTTTTATAACACCCTAGGCGATGAACCTAATCGTTGTAGTGTAGTAATTAGGGTAAGCCACGGGTATTGATATCGTTCTCTGGGGAATAGGAATGCAAGCAAGAAGTTCTTGCGCTAAGGTTAAGGTTGAGGAAGATTATTTTTGTATTTTTATATTTTATGAAATGGAAAGGTCTGAATCTCGGGTATTGGATTTGGGGGTTTTGGTATTTCTCTGATTACTCTACTATTATCTAATTATCTAAACTAAGGTTGTGGGAGTCTATGTCTAATTAATGTGTGCTCGTATGATAGTTTAAAGATGTGTTTACTTAGGTTGTACTACTCCTTAATTATCTCCTATTGATGGTTGAATTGTCCGTCCTTATTCTTAGTTGCGTTGTGTGTCTAAAGTTGTAGGGTATCGTTTCTCCCCAACTCTTTGAACTTACCAAAGGTCTCGTCTACAAAACCCACTAGGGATGATAAACTCTTACTCTAAGGCACTCTTTGGATAATTTAGCCTACAACTACTCGGGTAATCATATTCTAAGGTTCACAAAGATGAATCAAGCATTAAGTACACAACGAATGACCTATCGCATTACTATATCATTGATCAACTAAGATAGAAACAACCAATCAATATTTAATAATTAAGTTTCATACTTCTAAGCAAACACACAAATAAATTAGCGGGATATGGAGAACATGCAAGCATACACACAAATAATCAAAGACATAATTGAATTAATGAAGTAAATACTTATCTTGATATAAGATAGGGTTTAAAACCCTAAAATCTTGTACAAGACACCTTAGGTTCGATTTTAGGTTTTCACTCAAAAGACTCTCCTAAAATTGAAAAATTGGATTCTATATATAAGATTACATATGCGGCGGCGTCACACTTATGTTTAGTGGCCGCCGTGTAATAGCCGCCATTAGGGTTTTGTCTTGGCCACGTTAACCTTGCGGCGCGTCACCTTATGTCGTGGCCGTCCTCTTGACTCGGCGTCGTGCGGATTGCATCTAGGCCGTCACGGTGCGACGGCCTACTCTTTTACAAGCGGGCGTCGTCACTTGAAAATAAGAGTTTTGGTTACATGCCGTCACAAAAATCCTCGGACTGACATCGCAATTAACACTGACGCCGTCGCCTTCTATTTCAATGACTTTGAGTGTCTCGATTTTGACTTTGGCCATTTTCTTCATATATTCGCCTTTTCGTCCAAATAAGTGTCATTCCGACATTTTGCCTTCAAGAGACCTAAAATGTGAAAAGGAGCGATATTAAGCAATAACGGTACAAAGTGATCAAATAAGGACTTAAGCGACCCTAAAAATGGTACCTTTTAAAACCTTATCAAATATCCCTACACTTGTTATTTGCTTGTCCTCAAGCAAATGTGCTTCTTGATTAATTTATAAGTTAGGGGTCATGAAGCATTGATTCAAAATGGTCCACAACACATATAAGCCTGCAAAGTCATAACAAGCACGGAAATACATACTAGCACCTCACATGGGGTGTTTGGATACTCACATCTCTCTCGGGTGTATATATGAAATGTAACAAATAGGAAATGGAAGATAAACACTCATTAACCGGTCCTAGTACATAGATTACCATAGGCTTGAGAATAGATCAAACCTCCATCGCTTTGGCGTAATCACCTAGAAAAGACTATCAAAGAGGTCTTTTAAAGGGTTGTAATGTTAGGCTTACGGTAGGGAAACAAGGGTTTGGTGGGATAGGCTATTTAGTGGTGGCAAGTCAAAAATCACTATGTTAAATGCATATGAAGAATGGCGTTGCTAAGCCAGACTTGACACTCTAAAACTCTAGGTAGCGAAATAAACAAACATAAATTTAAAGGATAGATGTAGGATGGTAGCAGTATATATATATATATATATATATATATATATATATATATATATATATATATATATATATATACATTTTTTATTTTTATTTTTATTTTTTTTTACTCTATATATTTTTTTTTTTTTTTCTTTTTCTATTTTTTTCGATTTTTTTTTTTTTCATACACTTTTACTCTACCATCCTCTACGATAACATCAAAATACTAGGGATTTATAGGTATATCCCTACACTTGAGTTTTATTACTCTAATACTAATTTGACCCGAATTGAAAAGATCAAAACACTTGGGGTACATTATTATGCAAACAAAGGAATTTGAATTTAACATTCCTTTCCGTCATTTCATAAACTTTAACTTTTCCATGAATCCCAATCGTCCCAAAGCGTATACAAAGGATATGACTCGACTTAGCAACTTATGCAAGCAACTAGATAATTGAACTAAGGGTTTAGGGTGATAACAAACATTTGCACTAAAAGTGAGTGCATAAGGGGTGAGGCTAAAGGCGATTTGGGTGTATATTTGGGGTGGGGTGTAAACAATGCTCTTCATTGATATTCGGAAAAACCGAAACATCACGAGAACCGCAAAAGGATAGGCTCACGAGGGGTTAACTAGGGGTATCGTGTACTAAAGATGAGTACAACGCAAAGGGTGTAGGGAATTACTCGGCCGATATGGAAGAAGTAATTATATTACGAATTGTCAAACAAGGGTTATCCTAATGCCTCTTATCATTTAGTTATTCCTAACTACACAAGTGTAGTCTCACTTGCGATCTCGGAATGCATCACAAAACAAGTTCTAGAATCTAATATACTACGGTTCACACTCTAAGCATTGAAGATGAATGCTTTTATTTCGTACTAATCTAAGGCGATCCTCATTTTGGTGGAATTTGGGTGGTAAAGGGTTTTGTGCTAGTCATGCAACTTCCTATCCATGAGGCGCTTTTGTTAAGACTAATGGCCCACTCCTATATGTCATGAAAAATTTTAAATTTGGTGCCAAAATTACCTAACCGACATTTTCTCATGGTTTATTACACAATCACAATTGGACAAAGCAAATAGTCAAGGATAAGCATAGTTTCAAAGTTCCGTTTTATTTTCCTCCCTACACTTAAAGCGAACATTGTCCCCAATGTTCCTCGAAATATCAAAGTTATGATAAAGAAGGTAATTAAAAGCGAAAGAAACTAGTACTCCCGATTAGCTCGGTAGGATCCGTGTAAAGTGGTGGTTAAATCCTTTTCAAGAAGAATTATTGCGTGAAAAGCTCCTTCCAATCTTATGTAACTTCTTCTTGACAAACTAAACACGCACACTTGAAGAAAAACAAAGCGAAACCTTTAGTAAAATCGGCGGTAATAATATATTTAGGACTCGATTTAAACTAGGATATAATGCTTGTGGAATGGATGTTTACAATTTCTAAGAAAATTAAGACACAGAAAATTCAAAAATTTATAAGTAGCTCGAAAGCGAGAAAAAGTAATCGATGTTTTACTCCTTCTGGCCGCCGTCAGTTGCAATCTGGCCGTCGGTTATCCTGAGAAAAAGCGGTGCGATTTTACGGAAAAATTACTGGAAAATTTACATCTTTAGAATCTGGAAAATTTACGCAAAACATCCATTATGACTCGATACAAGCATTTGACTCGAACAAACAAACATAAATATCTTTTAGTTAATTGTTATTCTCATGTTTACGTTTCTTTTGAAAGCGTGTGTAATCCTCCATACACTTATCCATTATGTAAAATACCTTTATATGCAATTAAGGCGAGGTTAAAACAAAATAAAGCATTTTACAAATTTAAACATGAGGATAAACAATTAATAAAATATATATGACACTAACAAGCAAACAATTAAGCATGGGTTGCCTCCCGAGCGCTTTTCTTTATTAAAGAGTCTTGTAGCTAGACTCATAGTCGTGCTCCTACGTTTCCTCACCACCGCCCTCTTGACGATTTCTAATAGGGGATTCCATGTTGTAGAAGTGCCCTATAATGCACTTCTCTAAGAGTTCATCCTCTCCCCAATCGGTCCTATATTCCGGTCCTAGGCTCAAGCAATCCTTATAGAATCCGAAAATCTTAGCCATAACATAATCAACACCTTTTTCCCTGTCCTCATCATTCCTATAATAGACCGAGCGGTTTAAGTTCCTTTTCATCATTAGAGTGATGAAAACTTCTCAATCTTAAATGCATTTGGTAAGCTATGTCATCGATCTCATTCTTGAATCGCACTATTCTAACGAGGGATTATAGGTCATCCAGTGCTTTTTATGAAAGGTTTTCCTAGAATATCATGGGATAAGCTAGGGTCTATGGCGTGCTAATATCATCCACAATTATGAAGTCCGTAGGAAGCGTGAAACTACCTACATAAGCGGGCAATCCTTAATTCTTCCGAGAAAATTGCAACTAACATTAGGATCATTGGGGTCTTGCCTAGTTGGAATAGGCTTCTTCAATATCCAATTGTAGTAGGTGCTAGTCATTATGTTGATTGGGGACTTGCGATCAATGTAGGCTTTGCCACAAAAGGTGTCCTATGAAACATGGTATGTTAAGATTCCAAGGGTTCCCAAACTTGATTCGAGGACTTTTCCTAACATACATGTGGCGGAGGTCGCGCACTAAGTGAGGTGGCGAGATAGTTCTTCTTCCGTAGGAAATTTGTTGAAATAGTCAATGTCTACTTCATCTACTCCTCGGGTGTTTCATCATCCACAAGTGTATAGTCCTCTTAGTCATTTGTTTCATTAGGTTCAACTAAAGGCGATGGTATTGTGAATTGGACATGCTTAGTTAGCTTGCTTGGATCCTTAATCTCTATACACGAAGGCTCGGAAGTTGAGATAGCAATAACCTTCTTATCACTATTAGTTATGGCTTTCAAAAGGTTGTCTATTTTCCTATCCATCACGGCTTGTTGATGGTTAAAGCGGTCCGAGAGCTTAGCCATTTGGGTTTCTTGGGATGCAACTAGGTTTTGCAACATCCTTGACGTTTTGTTGGTTAGGACCGTTAGGTGGGGCCATGAGAAATCATTGGAGGTGAATTCTTTGGTTTGTCCCGATGAAAGTCGGGCTTGCCTTTCCATGCCTCTCGGGTTTCATTGAAATTCCTAGGTCCGGGTATTGTAGGGAATCTTCCTCTGTTCCATGTCGTGAGGATGCGTAGTCAGCGGAAGCATGTTCAGGGGATCGAGTGCTAGTGCGCTTGTTATGAGGATCACAAAGCGACTCACACGAGGAAGAAGCTTTGTTCACATGGTGTGAAGATTTAGGATTTTCGTAGGGCTCATGAGGAATCTAACTTGATCTTGAGTTCGATCATCCTATGGTCGGAAGGAGGCAAGGAGATTGCCTTAACGGTTTTAGGCGACTCACGGGGTCATCCCAACTTTCATTGTCATAGAGGCGAGGTCCTCTATTATACCCCATGATTCTTCAGCGGTGAGATCACTAAGTTTTCCACCGGCCGCTTGGTCAATGGATCGCTTAGTGGGAAGTTGACATGATCATAAAGATTTGGACTTGGAGCCAAAGATCAATGTCGTGATGAGGACTTTATGAAGTAAGTCCTTGAATCGAGTCAATGCTTAGTAGAGATTCACCTTGGCGTTGTTGGAACATCAAGATGTCATTCCTAAGCTTAGTGGTTCTCCCGGTGGGAAAAATTGAGCAAGAAAGCGAGGTAAGATCATCCCAACTTGAGATGGAGCCGGTGGAAGTCGCTCAAGCCAATTACTAGCTTGGTCCCGTAGAGAAATTGGAAGAGACAGCGGTAGCGTGGTCTCCCGAGTAGTAGCATCAAGGTCGATGGAATCGACAATTTTGAGAAATCCCTCGAGATCTTGATTTGGATCTTGAACGAAGTCCATGGAATCACATCCGTTTTGCACCAACGGATGGTGTCGGATCGCGGCCGTAGTTTGGGCTTGGTCGGGAAGCTCAATGGTGTTACTATAGCCTAGGTGGCTTGGTCTCGAGTATTCACCAAGATGCGGGCTCTTGGCGGGACATTTGGTGGTGGGTTGATGAGTGGTGGTTGGTTATCACCTTCCATGATGAAAAGTGATAAGATTACGAACAAAGGTCACGAAGAGGGGATAGACTAAGAGAAAGCTAAAGGTGAGAAAATTTTACTTGATAGGAATCAAGCAAAGAACCTAAGCGAGGTGGACTACTAACTAGCTATTCTATTCCCGGCGGTAGCGCCAAAAACTTGATAACGCTACTGCGCGTCGTTCGGGGTCAAGAAACTTCCTTTTCTTGAGCAAGTTTTATAACACCTAGGCGGTGAACCTAATCGTTGTAGTGTAGTAATTAGGGTCAGCCACGGGTATTGATATCGTTCTCTGGGGAATAGGAATGCTAGTAAGAAGTTCTTTGCGCTAAGGTTAAGGTTGAGGAAGATTATTTTTGTATTTTTATATTTTATGAAATGGAAAGGTACGAATCTCGGGTATTGGATTTGGGGGTTTGGTATTTCTACCGATTACTCTACTATTATCTAATTATCTAAACTAAGGTTGTGGGAGTCTATGTCTAATTAATGTGTGCTCGTATGATAGTTTAAAGATGTGTTTACTTAGGTTGTACTACTCCTTAATTATCTCTATTGACGGTTGAATTGTCACGTCCTTATTCTTAGTTGCGTTGTGTGTCTAAAGTTGTAGGGTATCGTTTCTCCCAACTCTTTGAACTTACCAAAGGGTCTAGTCTACAAAACCCACTAGGGATGATAAACTCTTACTCTAAGGCACTCTTTGGATAATTTAGCCTACAACTACTCGGTAATCATATTCTAAGGTTCACAAAGATGAATCAAGCATTAAGTACACACAGAATGACCTATCGCATTACTAGATCATTGATCAACTAAGATAAGAAACAACCAATCAATATTTAATAATTAAGTTTCATACTTCCTAAGCAAACACACAAATAAATTAATGGGACATGGAGAACATGCAAGCATACACACAAATAATCAAAGACATAATTGAATTAATGAAGTAAATACTTATCTTGATATAAGATAGGGTTTGAAACCCTAAAATCTTGTACAAGACACCTTAGGTTCGATTTTAGGTTTTCACTCCAAAAGACTCTCCTAAAAGCGAAAATTTGGATTCTATATATAAGATTACATATCGACGGCGTCACCTTATGTTTAATGATGTTGTCGTGTCGCCGCCATTAGGGTTTCGTCTTGGCCACGTTAACCTTGCGACGGCGTCACCTTATGTCCGTGGCCCGTCCTCTTGACCGGCGTCGTCTGGATTGCATCTGGGCCGTCCGAGTAGCGACGGCCTACTCTTTTACAAGCGGGCGTCGTCACTTGAAAATAAGAGTTTTAGGTTACGTCCGTCACAAAAATCCTCGGGCGGCGTGCAATTAATACTGACGCCGTCGCCTTCTATTTTAAATGACTTTGAGTGTCTCGATTTTGAATTTAGCCATTTTCTTCATATATTAGCGCCTTTTCGTCCAAATAAGTGCCA
The DNA here is from genome assembly GCA_022545495.1 of Chrysanthemum lavandulifolium. NCBI lineage: Eukaryota > Viridiplantae > Streptophyta > Magnoliopsida > Asterales > Asteraceae > Chrysanthemum > Chrysanthemum lavandulifolium. The sequence goes on along the minus strand of CM040240.1, from coordinate 200,981,427 downwards.
TTCCAGCATTTTGCCTTCAAGAGACCTAAAAAGTGAAAAGGAACGATATTAAGCAATAACGGATACAAAAGTGATCAAATAAGGACTTAAACGACCTCTCAAAATGGTACCTTTTAAAACCTTATCAAGGAGACAGCGAAACCATGTATGTCCAATTGATCGAACAAGTGTGAAGTACCAAAAATATTTCGAGAGAGTCAACTACTGATATAACTTCTCTGTTCATAATGTTGATCATCATTTGTGTCATTGTTGTTGAGCAGTTTGATCTTCTCTTATAGAAGATTTGGTTGTTGTTGTAGATTGGTGTATCGAAATTAGAATATTATCGGTTGTGTAAGCGGAAACATTCGATACATACGAAGCCGACTTTGGCGAGAATCTTTAACGGAGGAGCAAGAAATGTTTCCAATTTATGACGATTAAGTACAATGGTGGAGCGGTGATGGATCATGATATTTTTGACGGTGAAAGCGGGTCCCTCTGTTGTTTTCGCGATAAGAGCCATAGCTATTGTACTGCATAGAAAAATAGAAGGGGGCAAGAAAGAAAAGAAACATGGATCCCAAGTGTAGCGGGTTCCGGTGTTAGAGCATAAAGATGTAGTGTCAATTATCTTCTTGACACTGAACATGCTATTTTGATGATTTCCTTTCACCTCACGGATGGATGTAGTGGGTATCTCACTTGTTTTGGTGCAACTACTTAGTATCTTGCTGTAGGAATCCACCTAAGACCGGCGGTTTGAAAACTATACCGTTGGTATCCATCTAAGGTTAGATCTAAGGGATGTTGAAACTTCTTTTGGGAAGAATTTGCGTCTATATTGATCCACCTATTAGTAGGTTTCGAAATTTTATGTTTAGATTAACGGGTTTATTTCTAGCTGTTTGAGTTAACTTAGGTTTGGTTTGCTACTACAAGCGGTGTTGATAATATACTTGAAGGTGATACACTAGGTCGTGAACCTAAGATTCCATCCTTTTGGAGTAGTGCCCTTTTCCTAGCCTTTTCTAGATCATAGTTCTTGTATCGTCTTTTGAATCATATGAATGTTTCGTTTAATGCTCGGTTTAGACACGGTGTTGAACTAATCCTAGATTGGCGAAGCGACCACTTATGCAGTGTATATGAGCGGGTTTAACGAAACATGTTTAATAGAACGAAGGATTATTCTTAGGCGGGAATGTGGGTGTTGGTTTTATCAAATGATTATTCTCAACAACTTGGGAGGAAACCGTGGTTTTGAAGATTTTGAGCGTTGATTTAAAAGCGGTTGGTTGTCTAACTCTTGATTCTTTTGATTGGTTTAAGAGCGATTTCCCAAGATTGTTGGTTTTGCAAAATTAGTATCCACACTCTTGTCGATTAATCTTCTCGGTTTCTTTTGTAAAGCAACATGTGCAAGCCCCTTTGCTTGAATTTGAGCCTTTAAATGCTCATTTTCTTTTACTAATGTATCCACGCGATTACTTTGTTCATTCAAAGATTTACCATTTTGCTCGAGTTTTGCATTTTAAGTTCAAGAGAGATGCAATGAGCCTCAAGTTTTGAAAAATCTTTTGAAAGCGAGCAATGGTCTTTGAGAAGAATGTTTTCATTCAAGAGTTTGATTTGGCGTTTGAGTTGAATTGTTAACAAGTAAGGGCTCGAGACATGAGATAGTTATGCGGACAATGGGCAACACATGGACAACCTCTCCTTCATTTACGAATTCGAGGTTGCTCGGTTTGTTGAATCGCATTTGCGAGCGAGAATATGATCAACGATGGATTGTACCTCGACCATCATTACGTATCGGTGTCATAGGGTAAGATATCTTCCTCAACCATTTGTTCTTCGTTACGGTTGGGCACGGTGTCGTAGTTAAGTATAATATCTTCTCCAGATCTGCTGCGGTCATCTTGCTTTTCTAATGCTACAACCTCATTGTCCGCGTGCAAGCGGATCGATAATCACAACATTCTCAACGTCCATTTGAGCATTCCTTCCATGGACTACTGCTGGACAACTGCTGTACTCTTTGAGCATCCTTTGAAGAACTAGAAATCCTTCTTGCAATGCCTCAAATGGATCTTCATGTCCGAATCCATTTCACTCCCTACGAGAAGATTCAAAGAGAAGAAAAGGTGCAAAGTCGATATAGCACGGAAGGTCGATATAGTGGTGCAATTTCCTCCAAAATAATTTTGAAAATTTTGACTCTCAAAATTTGAAATTCACTATAAAAACAATTCTAATGTTGTAAGAAAAATTTGAGTTATGACAATTTTGGCCAAATTTTTCCGAAAATTTGAATTTTGGCCCAAAATTTTGAATTTTGACCAAAATTTTCCTGATTAAACCAAAATTTGAATCTCGTAAAAATTGAGCGTTTAGTCTCCCTAAAATTAAATTTTACTCAAAATTTGAATTTTGGCCCAAAATTGATTTTTTTTTTTTTTTTGATAACTTGTGTTGTTGGATCTTTGTAGTCGAATGAAACGATGTTGATGAAGTATCCTTAGGCGTAGAAATCACAATAAAGCAAGTAGCACTTATGCGTAAAAAACACCAAAGTTACGCGTAACAATCAAGAGTTACGCGTAGGTTTAGCTTACGCGTAAGTATGGAAAAAGCACTAAAGTTATGCGTAGACACAAAATTAGGCATAGAAAGTTAGGCGTAGGATCACCTTATGCGTAAGACTAGGCTTACGCGTAAGATGAATCTTATGCGTAGGATTTTCACGCGTGGCTTATGCTTATCGTAAGTTTAGGGTTTTGCCCAAATGATCTTTTACACTATCACGGTGCAAAAGATATCCAAAGTCGACGTATTTTCGGGCTTATCCAAGCAAGAAAACACGGAGTAAACCTGGCGAAGATCAAACCAAGGATAAAGTTACGCGTAGAACTAGGGTTTTCATCAGCGTGGTTCTACTCGTAAAAATGATTTTGCCCAAAGATGTTTCTAAACCAGATTTTTGTGATGAGATAGCTTCAATATCACCAAAATAACACAAAAGTGTGAAACTTGATGAACCAAAACATCTAAAGCAGTTAAGCGTGAATGAAACCCTCGTTAAAACCAAGCTTAAAAACGTATATCCACGCGTAAAGGTTGAAACTTTTTGCCAAAAACAGTTATTTTAACACCTTAAAACATTGAAAGTACAAGAATCTTGGATTCAAACGTGTAAAAAATGTGTTTTTAAGCGAATCAAAGTATCAACCACGCACGTATGTTCTACGCGTAGGACCAAAACCCACTTCAAGAACAATACGATTCACCCAACTATTTGGCGATTGATACCACTGTTAGGTCACTAGTTTTACAACACAAGCATCAAGAGAAGAGATAGAGAAGAAGAGGTCGGTTGAACCCTTATCCAAACACACGAAATATAGAGAGAAAGGTTAAAGGAAAGAGTGAAATAGAAAAGAGAACAACTACCCTTCAAATGAAGGTTTACATAGAGTATTTATAGGAGGAAAGCTAGGGCAACACTCCTAGTTTCCATCCTTTCTTTAATGGGCTTGGGCCTAAGCTCATGGGCCTTCTACATAAGCTTAAGGCTAATAACAAAAATAAAGGCCATAATAAAGCTAACTATTACATATTAATTACTAACACTTGATTATGGTTTAGGAGTGATTCCAACAAGACCTATACCATTTAGAAGAGCTTACAGTAAAGTGTTTAAAGGTTCAAATGCGTTATCGAAACACTAGCTTGCCTCGTGTAAAATCTGCCCTTGTTTAGCCCTGTTATCGCCCAAAACCAACAAAAGGCACCTAACCCCCTACTTTGGAAAATCATTGCGACCAAACCGTAAGAGCTTAGGACCTCTAGTTTGAACCATTAGAAAGACCACCGGACAAAATCTTGAAAGGATCAAGAACATAGTAAAAACCTTTTAAGGCCTCGCTTTTATTCACCCGCACTTTTATCCATTTAGGCCAAAAACTAGTAAATTTTTCTTATAAAATTTCAAGCATAAAAATTGTAATTTTTGTAAGATAAAGTTTTCTTGGACTAAAAATGAAGTTTCTGTGAAGTTAACTATATAAGGGCTGATTTTGTCAATAACCATAGTTGAGGGTTTAAAGTGTCACTTTTGAAAGTACAAGGGTAAAAACTATAAATATTTAAAATTGTAAATTATAACATTTTGGAAACATAAAATATTTAACAACTTTGGTTGTGATAAAAATTTATTAACAATCATTCGAGCCATAAAAATAAGTATGATAAGTATTATTAATTTTTGAAGAGAATTCATGTTATCTAATTATCAATAGAACATTATCGTCGCGGGACACAAATACTAAATACATGATATACCAAATCAGGTCGAGATTCGGAGCAGTTTGTTCATATTATCTAATTTGTTTTCCATCCAGACTATGATAACACCGAGGTGAGTTCATAGTCCCACTCTTACATATTTGTTTTCTAAACTCGTGGGGAGATACATGCTACAAAACTGAACACAAGTATTTTTCTGTATGCTATCCTGACTGATATTGCCTAAGTACCTACTGATGCCACTAAAAGTCCCTCATATCATGGACCATTAATCACTTACCAGTGAACGCGAATATAGTGAATAGATCTATCGGCAGTTGACGCCCCATTTGTGTTAGCCGGATAGTTAACCAAATGCACTTTGATTGAGAATTCTAGGAGAATGGCAAACTCCTACGGAGGGCATTGTTGCTCACATCATCACCATGATGTTTGTAACTTACGTCATTACTATGACGCGTTCGTGTTAAGGTTTGCGTGTCATGAGACTTAGAGCAATATATTGTACTGCAATATTACTGCTTTTTACTACTGCTTATCTTGTGTTCAACTAATTATTATACAAACACTATGGATTCACTCAACCTTTTTGTTGACTTTTTAGCATGTTTTATCTCAAGAACTAGAGCACGATCTGGCACGGAGTGGCTATGGACTTTCTTTAAAAAGGGCGTCCATTTTGTTATCATTCACAAGAATAAAACTATGTATTTCCGTATTTCCTTTGGGACCTTTATTTTGTATAACTCTGATTTAAATAAATGAATGATAACTATTTTTATCTAAACGTCTCTTTCGAGCCTTTTATCTATTATTATGACTGTGTTCCATGAAGTAATACCCCAACCTTAATTCCGCTGCGTATACCGAATTTTGGGGTGTTACACAAACCTCGAACCCGAGGCATAAGATGAGAACTAAACATGCTTTTGACATTATTACTTGATACTAATGCCTTAAATAGTCTCATAAATCTAATAGTTGCATTATGCAATTAACGCTCGTCGCTTACCTCTTGTCCTATTTTTTTATACACTGGTCAGACCTATGGTAAGTAAGTGGGGTTGCAAGATGGATCTTAGTCTTAATTAGTAATTAATTGGGTAGTTAATTCTTTTAAGAATGTAATTATCAAAAATACTAGAATTGAACTTTTTATGTTCTGATTAATTGTGTTATTGCAACATAATTCGTAAACATAATTGTTTTTCTTCGAAAGACAAACTTAGTCTCTTTCCTAGTAAGAAGAGTGAGACTTATTCCTATCTTTTCTCCTTAGTTGACTAACTAAGATAGGATTCCAAAATTGATAAACTCGTTTATGATGTTTCATTACCCTTTCGTGGTTTAGAGTTAATTGAAAGATAGAATATTTTATGTAACTGGAAACATTGTGTTTAGAGCTACCAAAATAAATAACATCCTGCACTTGTCACGATGTATGAGTTTAAACTGCAAAGAGTAAAGAAATTACTAGGATATTCGCTAGGTAATTTTCTTGGACTCTTGTTTATTCCTAGAGTGCTAAATACCCTTGGGGCGTTGTAGACGATAAAGGAGGAATTGCATGCTAAAGATTCAAGTTAATTGAATAAAAGAATGGCTAGTCCATTGTCTAAATAAGAAAAACTTCACATACTCTGTTCAATACCTAAGTACATGTTACTAGTTGGCAATTGAAGAGAATATGAAAGTATATAAAACTGCTATATGCTTTCTACTGGAAATGTAACACTTGTAATATTGACAAATCCAGTGGGAGCAATTGCATTTTATTACTGAAATATCATTCATGTAATTTTGTCAATTTCAGTGGGAGCTATGGGATTTATTTCCTGTTAGTCACCCATATCATTTCAAACTAGCTTTGAAATAATCTATTACTTTCTGAATATGAACAACCATTGCTTAAAGGAAAATTTCATTTTATTTTATAAGATAACACGTTCCCTTCCTGCTGTCGCTTCCTGCAGTGTTATCTATAGAATAATAATCCACAATTCTTTATTAAAGGCTATGGTTCTACAACTACTTATGATCTCTATGACATTATCATATTGTTTGAATAATCAATCATGTGTTGTTTATTTTCATAATATGATGTTGTACCTTAAACAAGTGGGAGAAATCTCAAAGTGTGTGCAAGGAACAACAATATTATTGGTATCTCTTTACCGCAAGGTAAAGGAAACTAATAATTCTACTAGGACTTAAACACACTAGATTTTTAATGCCCTACTAGATGTAAAATAATAATTCTACTAGGACTTAAACACATGAGATGTTTATTTCCCTACTACATTCTAATAATGATTATACTAGGACTTGAACACGCTAGATGTTTGTTTCCCTACTACATTCAAATGTCATGATATAGTGTAAAGATACTTCAACATCTGACTACATGTTTTAGTCAACATAATTATGGTTATATGATAATGATCATAATTCTGAAGTATAAAATTAACTTGAAATTACTATAGAACTCAAGAGTTTGCGTTCATGATTACTTTTGTTAGTATAATTATGCTTACATGTTAAGACATAATTATAAAGTCCTTGATGTAGTCAATGACTTATAACATAAAGTATATATGTAGTAAATGTGTTATGTCTTCTCGTTAACACATAAATATGAGTCTTTGAATTATTCAAAGACTGATAATGTATTATTGAAATGTTTTGTTTTCTTGTTAACACATGAACCTATAATTCTTGAACAGTTATGTCTTCTTGTGAACACGTGAACATAAGGTTCTTGTATTATTCAATGAATATACATTATAGCATGTACTTGGTTCGTAAATACTTTATATGCAATTTGGCTCGACCAAATTGACAAGTATTTGGTCCTAAGAGAATTAAGTTATCTATAGAATTCTGATATATAGGTTTACAATTCTAATAACTCATAGGACACCACTTCATTATGGTATGTCCAATGATAGGATTTTGTAAATCCAATACTTAGAGTGTCGGTCACCTCAAGTATGTATACTCGTAAGAAAGCTCGTAGTCGTAGTAAGTCTGTGATAGTAATTAGATTACTTAGTAACACTATGGAGGACGGATGGGTCTTTACCCACTGTATGCCTAATCCACAGCCTAAAGTAGGCGCGCTATGCTTGTACCCTATAAATACCCTTTGCCCTCCAAGGCAAAGGGTTGGAGCTTTCATAATTCATTTTTCTTTGTCTCTCTAAGCTTCCCATCCTCTCCCACTTTCTCTCTCTAAACCTTACGCCTAACATGTGCTTATGATGTGTTTGTGATAAACCAAGATACTACAAATGGTATCAAGAGCCATGGTTTGATCATCCATCTCTCATGTTCTTGGTTTGATAGTTGTTGTTGGGTTAAGGTTTGGTGTTTGTTTAGGCGTTGTGTTTGGTATACGCGTGGTATTTGCGTATAGATTTTTTGTAAGCTTAAAAGCACAAAATTTTACACTTAAAAATTCAAGATTCTTATGGGTTAAGGTTTATTGAGTGTTAAAATATCAGTTTCTTGCAAAAATTTTCAAATTTTACGAGTTTTTCTTTGTTTTTAAACGTGTTTGGATACGAGCATACTATCCTACGCGTAAGAGTGAAACGTGGTTTTGATCTTCAAGTCTTGTTGTTTTGGTGTTTTTAAGGTTGTTTCATCATTATAATCTGGTTTTCTAAATGGTTATGATCATAAAAATCGTGGTTGGGATATTTTGTACTTCTTACGCATAAGAAAACCCTAATCTTACACGTAAGGTGTTCTTCAAGTGATCTTCAAATATGTTGGTTTACTCAGTGTTTTCTTGCTTGGATAAGCCTGAAAATACTTCGAATTTGGATATCTCTTACACTGTTTTAAGTGTAAAATATTTTTTTGGGTAAAACCCTAATTTTACGCATAAGCTTAAAGCTTACGAGTAAAAATTCTTACGCATAAGCCTTCTTCTACGCATAAGCTTGTCTTACGCCTAAGAAAATCTTACGCATAAGGTTCTTACTTCTAAGCCTTGGTTTACGCCTAAACTTAAGCCTTTTATCCTAAAAGTCTACGCGTAAGCTTTAGACTACGTGTAAGCTCTGTCTACGCGTAAGCCTGTGTCTACGCATAAGTTAGTGTTTAAGATGTTGTCTATGCGTAAGCCTGTGTCTACGCATAAGTTAGTGGTTATGTCTAAGCTGATGTCTACGCGTAAGCTTGCTATCTACGCATAAGTGTATAAGTTTTACGATTTCTCTCTTTATTTTGTAAAATCCCGTGAAAGAATCAATTTCCCGGTTAGATTAAAGATTTGTAAAATCCTGTAGAATTTAAACATGTCTTCCGTTGCTGATGATGTGCAAGATGCAGGATTTGATACTCGTCCTCCCATGCTTGATAGAACCGACTATGAGTCTTGGTCACAAAGAATCAGATTGTACTGCTTAGGAAAGGAAAATGGGGTTAACATCCTTAAATCAATTGATGAAGGACCTTATCAGATTGAGACTACAAGAGACATAATTGATACTGCTGCAGATGGAACAATGATCTTTGGATTGGACAGACCAAAGACGTATGATGAGCTCAGTGATATGGAGAAAAGAGATTCGATCTTGATATCGGGGCTTCAAACATTATACTTCAGGGTCTTCCAAAAGATATCTACAAGCTTATCAAACACAACACTGAAGCCAAGGCAGTTTGGGATAATGTCAAGATGCTTCTCTCAGGTTTTGAATTAACTAAGGAAGACAGAGAATTACAACTGTATGATGAATTTGAGCACTTTAAGATGAAACCAGAAGAAAGTGTCTATGAATATTACGTGAGATTCCACAAGCTTGTGAATGATATGAGGAATATCAAAATGACCATCCCAAATATTCAGTTGAACTCAAAGTTTGTGAATAACATGAATCCCGAATGGCACAAATTTGTCACCTCTGTGAAGCTAGCCAAAGGATTAAAGAACACCAACTATGAGCAACTGTATGCCTTCCTTCTTCAGAATGAGAGACATGCTATGTTTGAACGAAGGATTCTTGAACAGTTCAAATCTAAACCAGAAGAAGCAAGCTCATCAAATGATTCAACATCATTCTACACCAATGTAGGGATTACTACCAAAGCATCACAAGTCATACCTACAGGAAATGGTAACCACAAGCTCATTCCTGATCCTGGATATAAGCCACTTGATTCTGACGCAGTCATGGAACACTTTATCAATCAAGTGGCTCTTATGGTCAAGCAAAACTTGAATCTCACCCCACACACCAACAATTATCTTAGAACTGCATCAAATCGTCAAAATCATGCTACTGTGAAAGACGGAAAGATTGTGGTGCAAAATGTGCAGGGAAGACATAATGCTTATCTTCCACATAATGAACAAGGGAATGTAGATGTTGGTTATGGGAATGCTGGTATTGGTGGTGGATATGTGGGAAATCAGAATCGTGGAAGGAATATGGTTCAGGGTCAATTAAAACCAATCAAGTGCTACAACTGTGGTGGAGAAGGGCACATTGCTAGGAACTGCAATCAACCAAAACGTCCTCAAAATGCGTAATACTTTAGGGACAAGATATTGTCTGGTTCAAGCACAAGATAATGGAGCTATCTTTGAATGAAGAGGAGCATTGTTCTTGATGATGGGAATGCTAAGACATACAATCTTGATGTGGACGTACAACCGCTTCATGGTCTTGCCGAGAAAAATCCCAACGCCTTTCAAGTTGCGGTCGTGATGCATTTGACTCGAGCGTTGATGATGAACCATATGCATGACTATCTTCATGGCTAATATCTCTCCAATGGCCTCTTCACCTCAACGGGCCAATCCCTCCAAGGAATCCATCATTAAAGAGGTACTTAAACTATATGATGAAGTTGATATGCAAAAGATTCACCATGAAGTACAATCTACTAAAGTCATTGAATCAGATATTGAAAATATGGGAAATAGCAATGTTGTACCATATGAACAATATGTGAAGCAAGATGACAGTCTTATTGTACCAAGTGATGAATCTTCTGCCATTAACAATGAATGCATGCCTGATGAGTACACTGCATTTGTGCCTAATGATTCCTTGACCACTGAACTTAATACATACTTGCGTTGAGTGCACCGAGGAAGATAGAGAGTTACAAGACGCCACTAAGGAAAAATTAAATGATAAGCTTAAATATCCCTGGTGCATTAAATATAACATCACTTTTAGGTCTCATAATTACACTAAGGAAAATTGGATCTCCTTGAACAAGTTTAAGCCTCAAACACTATTAACACCTGAACAATTGTTCTGGAAAAAGGATATGGACAAACAAAAGGCAGATAACCTTGTCGAAAAGAACCCCCGGGTAGGAAATTGTCCCAAGCAACTGTGTATCCTCCAAATACTCCTATGCATTTAGTGCCTAGAACACTTCCCACTAAGAGTAAGACCTTAATCAGCCTTTATGTGGTTTACCAACTATTTGTTGATTTTGAGAAAACGTGTAAAAAGAGAATCACACCCACTGGGATAACTAATGGGGAAAGGGGTTTTGAGAAAACCAAAGAATGCTATTTAACTGAGGTCATGCCTTTCTTTAAACAATTAAAAGGTCAATTTGAGAGTCTTAAAAAGGGGATAGACACAGAAATTAAAGAAATGGAAAAGGAATTTGATGCAATGATAGTTGAGGTCAATAATTATGAAGGGGAACTTAAATATAATGAAATTGAAAGGAAGAATCTGCATATCTTAAATGAGAACTTGATTTCTCAATATGTTGCTCAAGATGTGTTTTACATTGCTACGAATTCTTCTATTACTGCATCTCAATTTCATGAATTATCTGTTGCGTTGAAAGTTTACCATGATCGTGTCATTGAGCTTGAAACAACAAATTCAAAATTGCATGAGAAAATAGAACATGATGATCATGATAACTTGGTCAAACATTATTCTAAATTAGAAGTTGAACATCTTGCTTTGCAATTAAAACATCAACATCTCAATGAAAGTGTTAAAACCTCAAATATCAAGACATCCTCCGATGCTCCCGAGTTTGATGCGCTTTTGAAATTAGCAAACGTGATGAACAAATTCGAGCTCATTATAACACGATCAAAAGATTGAAAGCCAAAATTTCTGGCGAAAGGTGAAAAGAAGGATGTGACAGGGTTCCCATATGCCTTCACCTCTAGATTCTTAGAATTTCCAACTTCAAAACATTATTAATAACTTGAAAAATGAAAATGATTGTTTTAAAGCTGAAATTTCAAAGGTTAATGATCAACACAAAGAGTTATGTGATTCATTTAAAGTTAATCATGATCAACAAATTGAAAGGATAACTTCTTTACTTAATGATATTGAGAATCTGAAGCGTGAGGTGAAAGGAAAGTTGCCAATCCCCAATTGCAAATATTCTATTCCTAATGTTTCTCCTTGTGATAAGTATGCTATTGACATGTTATATATTCCCCCACCCATAAGGAATAATGAACTTGCACATAAAGCATATCTCTCATACCTTAAGGAAAGTTTGAAGGGTCTCCGTGAGATAGTTGAAGATGAAATATTAGTAAAACCTTTTGATAGTACCATAGCCTATGCCTGCATGGATGCCAAAAGATCTCAGGAACTCTTAGAGTACGTAAATGTCACAAGTCCGAAATCTAGCAATAGGCGAGATAGAATAGTTGCACCAGTTCTATGCCTAAGGATAAGAATGTGACTTTTAATGTGCCTCACAAAACTTGATTCCAAACTTCTAGACCACCAATGCAAAGTGTAGTATCACCAACTAATATTCTGTTGTTTCTTCTACGGAGTAATCAACAATACTAAGGTTAGCGGGTCAAAGCCTTGAGACAATACAATGTGAAATAGGATCTTGCCGACCAAAAGTGTTGAAGAGAAAAAGTAGAAGAACACCTTAGGACGAATAAGTTTGAGATGAATAAAACGAATCGTGTTGATTCTAGTATTAGCTATAAGCGTACTGTAATTAATTCGAATTCTGCTGCCTTTTGCAAAACATGTAAGGATTGTTTAATTTCTGGTCTTAATCATGAATGTGTTGTGAATGAGGTGATAAATGTTGGTAACACTCCAGTCAATATTATAAAAAAATGCTAGAAAGGTTAAGGAGATATGGAAGCCTAAGGTTAGCAATTGTTGGAAGCCTACAGGAAAAAAATTTAGCAATGTGGGTTATCAATGGAAACCTACAGGCCAAAAATTCAAATTGAATGAATCTTGTCCTAAAATGTCTAGATCTATGCCCTCTAAGAAATGGAAGCCTACTGGTAGAATCATACCTTTAAGAAGTGCTCACACTACAAATAGGTCCACTGTCACTACTAGTGTTGCATCCAATACTTATGAGGTCATATCTTCTATTTCTGATGTGGTTACTCCATTACTTTGTACTAACCAAACGGAACCCATTCGTTGATGGGGTTCCAAATTATCGATTATCCTTCTTATGCGTGTTCAAATGCGAGTCGTACAAATCGTCCTTTGGTATTTGGACTCGGGGCGCTTCAACATATATTTGGAGATCGCTCGCTGACTCACGAACTTCGTGAGTAAATTTATCGGGACTGTTAGATTCGGAAACGACCACTTTGGAGCAATTATGGGTTATGGAGATTATGTAGTTGGAGAAAATATAATTTCTCGGGTATATTACGTTAAAGGTCTTGGTCATAACTTATTTTTGTTGGTCAATTCTATGATTCTGATCTAGAAGTGGCCTTTAGAAAACATACTTGCTTCGTTAGAGAGCTTAATGGTGTGGAACTCTTAAGAGGAACACGTGGTTCAAACTTATACACCATCTCTATCGAAGATATGATGAAGTCTTCTCCAATCGCTTCTTTGTCAAGGCCTCTAAAACAAAGTCATGGTTATGGCATCGTCGTCTCAATCACTTGAACTTCGGAACTATTAATAATATTTCTAGAAAGGACCTAGTAAGAGGCTTACCCAGATTGAAATATGAGAATGATCATCTTTGTTCAGCATGCCAATTGGGAAAAAGCAAGAAATTTACCCACAAACCCAAACCTGCTAACTCTGTTATGGAAGTTCTTCACACCATTCATATGGATTTGTGCGGACCAATGAGAGTACAAACGATTAACGGAAGGAAATATGTGTTAGTAGTTGTTGATGACTACTCAAGGTTTACTTGGGTTAACTTTTTGAGGACAAAGGATGAAACTCCCGACATCATCATTAAACTTGTTAAGCAGTTGTAGGTCCAAATTTTAATAAAGCGATCGAGAATCATCCGCGACAGATAATGGGCCCGAATTTGTCAACAAAGAACTTAGTCAGTTCTATGAAAGCATTGGGATCAGCCATCAAAGAAGTGTTCCTTGCACTCCTCAACAGAACGACGTAGTTGAAAGACGAAATCGAACTCTTGTAGAAGCCGCTAAAACTATGCTAATTTACTCAAAGGTTCTAATGTTTCTCTGGGCCGAAGCCATTACCACTGCCTGCTACACCCAAAATCATTCTCTCATCCACACCTCTCATGGAAAAACTCCATTTGAACTTGTCCACAATCGAAAACCTAATCTTTCTTTCCTTCGTGTGTTCGATGCTTTGTGCTATCCAACGAATGATGGTCAAGATTTAGGTAAATTAAAAGCTAAGGCGGACAATGGAGTTTTTGTAGGCTATGCATCAAATAGGAAAGGATACCGAATCTACAACAAAAGAACCCGAGATATCATGGAAACTATTCACGTTACGTTCGATGAGCTGTCTGAGCATATGGCTCCTGGACAATCCAGTTGTGGACCTGCACCCCAATTACTAATAAATAGTCCCATCAGTTCCTCTCTTGTACAATCTCACTCTCTTGTTGTACCATATGTGCCTCCGTCTGAAGAAGATTTGAAGAAGTTGTTTGATCCAATGTTTGATGAATACTATGAACCTCATGAGAACTACACTTCTTCAACATCAGCAGTGGTGGCTTCAACCAATCGTCACAGAGAATCCATACATCTCAATGTCTCTTTCTCTAGAAGCTCCAGATTGCGATCACTCATCATCATCTTGGACCCTCAATCATCGGTTGTACATCGTGGAATTGGTAATTTTAATGAAGATAACCCTTTGCTACTCCGTAGAGGCTCCGTTTGAAAACATCTTTGCCCACGAACCAACTCGTAACCATCTTCATCGGGGATCCAAACTTTGCTACATCGGTCCTCAACAACAACCACACGAGCACCTTAGAAAATGGACACATGACCATCCAATGGACAACATCATTGGGAATCCTTCTCGTCCAGTATCCACTCGAAAACAACTAGCTATTGATGCCTTATGGTGCTTCTTCAATTCAGAACTCTCTAAGATCGAACCAAAAGATGTTAAAACTGCAATGTCCGAGGACAGCTGGTTTAATGCTATGCAAGAAGAAATTCATGAGTTCGATCGACTAGATGTATGGGAATTAGTACCATTCCAGACTGTGCTATGATTATTGCTTTCAAGTGTATCTTCAAAGTCAAGCTTGATGAGCACGTTGATGTTCTGAAAAATAAGGCAAGGTTAGTGGCTAAAGGATATCGTCAAGAAGAAGGTATTGACTTTGAGGAATCTTTTGCTCCAGTTGCACATATCGAGGCTATCAGAATCTTCTTGGCTAATGCTGCTAGCAAAAACATGATAGTTTATCAAATGGATGTGAAAACTGCCTTTCTTAATGGAGATCTTAAAGAGGTGGTTTACGTCAGCCAGCCAGAAGGTTTTGTTAATCCAGAGCATCCTTCTCATGTCTATCGCTTGAAGAAGGCTCTTTACGGTTTAAAGCATGCTCCAAGGGCATGGTATGATACGCTATCAAAGTTTCTTCTATCTACCGGATTCGAAAAGGAGCGTTGTTCCGACATTGTTCACCGTAAAGTCGTGCAAACATATAATTCACGTTCAAATTTATGTTGATGATATTATTTTGCCTCGATGACCCCAATGAATGTAACCATTTTTCTATGGAGATGGGCTCCAAATTTTAAATGTCAATGATGGGACAAATGTCATTTTCTTGGGATTACAAATTTCACAAAGTCCGGAGGCATTTTATAAATCAATCTAAATCATGAAATGAAATCTTAAAGAAATTTGGATTTACCTCGGTAACCTGCTGACACTCCTATGGTGGAGTGTACAAGCGGATGAGGACCACTCGGGGATCATGGTAGATCAAGCGAAATATCGTAGTATGATTGGATCACGATGTACCTCACAACCGATGAACCGGACATTTTGTTCGATGTATGCATGTGTGCTAGATACCGTGCTAAGCCTACTAAAAGCACCTTGAAGCGGTTAAACGGGTCTTCGGTATCTCCAGGAACCATTAACATGGGACTTTGGTGCCAAGGACACCAATATGTCACTAACGGCCTATGCAGAGCTAACCATGCAGGATGTCAAGATACTCATCGAAGTACGTCAGGTGGTGCTCAATTTTTAGGTGATAAGCTTGTGAGCTGGTCTTCAAAGAAAAAAATGAGCACTTCCATATCAACTATAGAGGCTGAATACATAGCCATGTCATCCTGTTGTGCTCAAATCTTATGGATGAGATCCCAATTATCTGACTATGGTCTTGTATTCAACAAAGTTCCTCTGTACTGTGATAACAAAAGTGTTATTGCTCTCTGCTGCAACAATGTTCAACACTCTAGAGCAAAGCACATCGACATTCGAAATCACTTCATCAGGGAACAAGTCGAAAATGGTGTGGTTGAACTATACTTATTGAGGACCGAATATCGACCAGCGACATCTTCACCAAAGCTCTTTCTCGAGAATGTTTTGAGTTTATTCTTCCACGACTAGGCTTAAAGAGCCTTCAACCAGAAATGCTCAAACGTCTTCAGGAAGAAGACGAGAAGTAAAGGTGTTCACCTCTATCTATTCTTTGTATATATACTTTCAAAAACCAAAATACAAAAATATAAAACCAACAAAAAGAAAATAGAGAAATATAAATTTTTCAAAATCTATAAAAAATCAGAAAATCTTGAAAATTTTCAAAAAAATATTGTTTATTTATCATGTTTTTCTTGTGGGTTCGATAACATCTACGGACTTTGAGTTGTCACTCAAAGAATGACACGGGTCTCTAGATGAAGTTCGATCTCTTTAAAAAAAAATTAAAAAAAAATAAATAAATAAAAGAGATGGAGAATAATGATGTTTTATTGTCATTTCATGCAGTAACCCGCTTTTTAAAAGAAAGAACAGAGCCATGCTTTATCTTAAATTTTCAAACCACATGCTCTGATTCTAAAAAACAAACGTTTTTCACCAATAAGATAAATGTTTCATTCCAAATATTTTTTCCTTCAAATGATTCTTCTGAAAAATATTTGACACCTATTGAAAACAAAATTGCTTTGATAATACCTCGTACTCTAATTTTTGAAAATCATCTGGGCTTCTCATTTGTCAAAATCTCCATCACTCAATCAACAATTAATGTCATTGATTGAGGGGGATAATGATTTCAATCAAATCTAAAAGTGTATTTTTCATACAATTGGTACTTAAACGAGCAAGGTCTAATCTTGAACAATTAAAATGTTTTATACAATTGGTACAAGACCTTGGTTATTGTTAAGTTTTCAAAAGATATTCATACATGTTTAAATAATGGAGTTTAAAGTCTCAAAAAAAATATGATTCTCATCAGTTGAAATGCTTTTCAAAAGCAAGTCACAATTCTCCTCAAATGTTTTCAAATTAATTTAAATCAAAAGTGATCACAAATCTCAATGGAATTAAAAATTGTGATCGGGGGAGAATTTGTGATTTAAATTGGATATGATCTGATAATTCAACAAGTGGTTTAGAAATATAACAACAAGCTCTTCTCCCTGCATGTGCCAAACGATTTCAAATTTTCCGTGCACATGTTAAGGGGGAACATCTATCTTAAACCAAAAAGGATTAAAACGTGTTTGATTTATCTCAAAGTGCAGGTTCCTTCTAATATGTGCAAAACTCTTTCAAATCTCGATGCACATATTGAGGGGGAGCAATCTTATGAAAACCTCATCCTTCTCCAATATGCTTTATCTACTTGAATTGATCGGGAAGTGATGATGATCATTTTAGAAAATGTTGATCAAAAGATTGGATCTTTCTTTCTCAATCTAAGATTTCAAAAGTCCTCTTGCCTCCATGTGCTAAATTAATTTCAAATACTTGAAGCACATGTTGAGGGGGAGCATTTCTAAAATAGCACAAACAATTAAGATACAAAATGCTTTGATTATCTATCACAAGTATCTTGATTGAATTTTCAAATGGTTTTCAATTGGTTTCAAGGCGGAAGAACAATACCAAAAGACCGACCAACTAAACTTTATGCATGGAGATATAAGGATGATAATGAAAGAGTAAATTGAACAACCAACCCTCAAGTGAGGGTTATTACAAGGTATTTATAGGAAGGGGAGCTAGGGCAACACTCCTAGTCCCTTCCTTTCCTTAATGGACATGGGCCTAAGCTTATGGGCCTTCTACATAAGCTTAAGCTAATAAAAAATATAAAGGCCATAATTAAGCTAACTATTACATATGAATCACTAATACTTGATTTAGGTTTAGGAGTGATTCCAACAATCTCCCCCTAAGTGTTGGTGATGAAAAATATAAACGGTGAAGGCGTTGATGTAATAGTAGCTTTGACGTCTTCTGACATTCTTCTTTCTTGTGAGAAGAATGGCCTTGATTCAAACAATCTCCCCAGTGTAGAGAAATTGTCGTCTTTGAATAGTTACGCTTTGACGTCATCTTTGTCTTTGTTCTTTGATCATTGTTCTTTGTGATGGTAGTGATAGTATGTTTTGTTATGCATCAAGTGCGCCTCAGTGTCCGCTTCGCGCGCTCCAGTGTCTCCACGTCATTCTTCAACATGCTCACACGCTCTTTGACGTTGGATTTCGATCTTGATGAAGTTCTTTAAGTCTTTAAACTTTGTAGTTTCTATGATTTCGTAGAATCATTCGACTTTTGTGTTACCTTTGATAGAACTTCCATTAGTGATGATGTTGGTATGAGCATGTGAAGAGTGCTCAGACGATCATTCCGCTCCCGAGCTTCCATAAGAAGAAAACATGAAAGCGGTTAGTAATAAGCGATTCCAAGACTTACAAGTTTGAACTTGAGAGTGTTAACAAACATAGTGTGAAAACACAACTCTAATTCTCACAAAGGCCATTCACGAAATGGAGTCACACAGTGAGATAACGCGATGTATCAAGTACACCTATAGTTCGGATGAGTCATCGAGGTACACGAAGCATCACCACGATCAGTAGACCATTTGAGACACACTAAGCATAATCCACTGAGGAGTTACCAAGTGACACGCTATCGGGGCTATTTGATGTTGACCACGGCGGAGTTTCCATTCAATCACCGAGGATCACAATTGTGAACCTCTCATAAATTTTCTCGACAGTTGCTAAGATCCATGAAGGACTCGATAATGTATCATCGATGTTCTTATTGTTGAACAACAAGTGATGAAATGTCAAGTGTACCTAAGAGATCTTTTGATGAATCTCGTGGCTCTAGACTTAATAGTGCATTTTGGTTTTCTAGAGCGGAGACTAGGGAGAGGTCTCCTTCTTCAATATCGCAATCTCTAATAGAAAGCCGATAGATTATGTAGGGTTCCTATGAGAATGAAACAAGCACATTGGGAGAAACTTGAGTGGCTAAGAAGGTTTAGTGCATGCGTCCTTTGGGTCCATGACGACTTTTAATTTTCAATACCGCGTAATCAAGTGACAACCAAGAGTATATGAATTGAACCCGTGTCGCCTAAGTTGAATAATTTGAGGCTATTTCTTTCACCCTTTTCATTGCATTTTTTTTAATTCTTCAACTCCTTCTTTCTCCGATTCTCATTTTCTCCTTTTTATAATCATACCTAAGGTCTTCTAATTCTAACTATTGATAGTGTCCTTGGGTAGATCCCTTCGGCTCTAGCGGATCATAGGACGGTTATTCCTAACCTTAATCACCTTATAACTCCATTGCCATAAAACCATTTTTCATGAAAATCTCTCAAAGTGTTTGTGAATGAAAAACATGTTTGATGTTAGGAATTAGAAATTCCAGATATTAAAGAGTCGGTCACCTCAAGTATATGTAATCGTTAGAAAGCTCGTAGTCGTAGTTCTTTTATGTTTTGTAGTACTTAGTTAAGTAACACCGTGAGGACAGACGGTCTTTACCCATCGTATGCCCGATCCACACTGTTGTATGGCGTTTTATTGTAAGATTATAAATACTCTCTACCTTCCAAGGTAGAGTTGGAGCTCATAATAAGATTTTTCTTTCTCTCACTAAAGTTCCTAAACCTCTAACTTTCTCTCTCTAAAACTATTGTATACGCCTACTAGTGCTCATGGTTTGATGTGTATGTGAAATCCGATATCCTACAATTGCTATCAAGAGCCATGGTTTGATCATCTCTTACATATCTTTGGATTTCTAGTGATGTTTAGGTGGTTTTAGAGTTTGAAAAGGTTTAGTGGTTTTTGCATCATTTGATTACTTTCTAGTGTTAAAGTTTGAATCTTGGGTGTAGTTTTGTGTTTAGAATCATTGTATGTGCTTGATTTTGGATTTGGTAAGCTTGAATCACTGTGGTTGGACGTGTTTTGGATTAAAAAGTGTGTTTTGTTAAGTTCTTCTTGCTAGCGACTTGGCTCTCGGTGTGATATTCATCATAGCGACTTGGTTCATAAAAAGTTAGCGAGTTGGAGTGTTATTTGGTAGCGATTTGGTCCTAGCGACTTGTCTATTGAGACAAGCCAACAAAAAGCACACTTAGTGGATTCTCCACTATGCGTAGTGACTTGTTGTAAGTTAGCGACTTGTACTTTATATTGTTAGCGACTTGGTGTTAGCGAGTTGGTACCTAGCGAGTTGCTATTTATCGACTTGACAAATTAGCGACTTGGTTCTTAGCGACTTGCTGTCAAAATTTTACTAGCGACTTGGATCGTAGCAAGTTGTTATATAGAGACTTGGGATAATAGCGACTTGGCACTTAGCGACTTGGTTCAAGGTTTCCTAGCGACTTGGGTGATTTCTTGTTTTAATACGGTTTTCTCTTGATTCAGTAAAATCTTATGAAAGAATCTATTTCCCGGTTTAATCATAGAGTTATAAAATCCTGTGTAATTCTTAAACATGTCTGCCACCGTACCTACAAACATCTCCATCTGCTGTCGAGGATGTTCAAGCGGTGGTTCAGATACTGCCCACCCATGCTTGATGAATCGAAGTGCGACTCTTGGGCTCAACGAATCAGATTGTATTGTCTTGGTAAGGAAAATGGGGTCAACATTCTCAAATCCATTGATGAAGGACCTTATCAGGTCGAGACTACTAGAGACATAATTGATACAACTGAAGATGGGACACTTGTTTATGGAATGGACAGACCTAAGACGTATGATGAGCTCGATGACAAGGAGAAGAAGAGATTTGATGCAGATATCAGGGCTTCTAACATTATACTGCAAGGTCTTCCAAAAGACATCTACAAGCTTATCAATCACAACACTGAAGCGAAGGCTGTATGGGATAATGTCAAGATGCTCCTCTCAGGTTCTGAATTGACGGTTGAAGATAGAGAATCACAAATTTATGATCATTTTGAGCATTTCAAGATGAAGCCAGATGAGAGTGTGTATGAGTACTATGTAAGATTCCATAAGCTTGCGAATGAAATGAGGAACATCAAAATGACTATGCCTAACATTCAGCTGAACTCAAAATTTGTAAACAACATGAATCCCGAATGGCACAAGTTTGTCACATCTGTGAAGCTCACTAAAGGATTGAAGAACACAAACTATGAGCAATCAGTATGCCTTCCTTCTCCGAAATGAAAGACATGCTATGTTTGAAAAAGGATCTTTGGAACAATTCAAAACCAATCAAGGAGAAACAAGTTCATCAAATGATTCAACCGCTTTTACACAAATGTTGGATCACTACCAAAGCTTCTCAAGTTGTACCCATGGAAATGGTAATCACAAACTCATTCCCGATCCTATGTTCAAACAAGGCGATCTTGATGCATCGTGGAAATTTCATTAGTCAACTAGCTCTTATGATCGGTCAAAACATGAACACTCTCCCACACACCAACAACAACCTCGAACAAAGATCTAACCCACACAATCAAGCCACTGTCAAAGATGGGAAGGTTATAGTGCAACCTGTTCAAGAAAGGCAGTATGATCAGAGAAGGGATGGAGTAGGTAGAGGCTATGGTGGAAATCAGAATCGAGGAAGGATTGGAAATCAAGGACAGACCAAGCCTATCAAATGCTACAACTATGGTGGTGAGGGACACATTGCAAGGAATTGCACATCTCCAAAACGTCCACAGAATGATGAGTACTTCAGGGATAAGATGATGCTAGTGCAAGCTCGGGACAATGGAGCAGCTTTGGATGAAGAGGAGTTACTTTTTCTTCTCAAGGAATGCCAAGACTTATGATGTCGATGTTGATGAACAGTGATTCAGAGATAGGTCATAATCATCAAAATGCCTTTCAAGTAGCCGAGTGTGGTGCATTTGATTACGATGTAGATGATGAACCCATCGCTCAAAAATCTTCATGGCTAGCATCTCACCTATGGTGTCTCCAAAGGTCTCTCCTCCACAACAAACTGGTCCATCCAAAGACAAGATAATCTCAGGGGTATTAAAACTATATGATATTGTTGATGAGCGAAAGATGCATAATGAAGTACAATCTCTTGAGACTTATGAATTAGATATTGATGATGTGGATAATAACAATACTGTCACATATGATCAATATGTGAAGCAAAGTGAAAGTGAGACTGTACCAAGTAATGCATCTTCTGCAGTCAATAATGACTATGTTTTTGATGAATTCACTGCTTGTGCCCCTGATGACTCTATTGTCTCTGAACTGAATGCTTATAAAGAATGTGTTGCTATTTATGAACAATGTGCTAAATTTGAGTTGACCACCCGTGAGCAGGAAATGGATGACCAAATGCGTACAATCATGAGAAAAAGTAAGTTTAAACAAGAAGTTTTAAAAAAAGAGTTAAATTCCTTACAAGAAAAGCTTTCTAAAACTGCTAAGCAAAAACAAGAACTTCA
This sequence comes from Chrysanthemum lavandulifolium, assembly GCA_022545495.1. Lineage (NCBI taxonomy): Eukaryota > Viridiplantae > Streptophyta > Magnoliopsida > Asterales > Asteraceae > Chrysanthemum > Chrysanthemum lavandulifolium. The sequence goes on along the minus strand of CM040240.1, from coordinate 200,958,963 downwards.
GGAAAATGTGAAAATGCTTAAGCAAGAATTTAATGTTAAGGAATCAAAACTTTTGAAATATTTTTCTAATCTGAAAACTTTCAAAACAAGCTTGAAAACAAGTTGTACGTACAAGGGAACACCATTCAGGCTACTCACATGATCACTAAGCATAGAGTCATAAGCGATAAGCATACAATTCCCCTTGTTGAGGAACCAAATCCAGAGGTCATTAAAAAGGCTAGAAATGCTCATAAGGTATTTTTGACAGCAATGAAATCTTAAGCCTAGACAAAACCTAGTTGCTTACCGAGTGCACCGAGGAAGATAAGAAATCGAGATGAAGTCACTAGGAAAAGATGAAAAAGAAACTAGATGATCCTAAAAGTAAAGAGAAGAGAATAACTATCACACCCCATGACTACAAGAAGGAGAATTGGATTTCCTTGAACAAGTTTAAGCCTTAAACATTGTTGACACCCGAACAAGTGTTCTGGAAAAAGGATTTAGATAAACAAAAGGCAGAGAACCTAGTTGTAACAAACACCCCCTTTAGGAGAATGCCTTCAACGACTGTGTATCCTCCCAATACCCCATGCATTTAGTTCCTAGAACTATTGCCACCAAAAGCAAGACCTTAATCACCAATATGTTATTTTTCAATTATTTGTTGATTTAGAAAACTTGTAAGAAAAGGATCACACCCATCGGGATAATCAAGGGAAAGGGGTTTTGAGCAAACGAAGAATGTTATTTAGCGAAGTCATGCCTTTTTAAACAACTAAAAGATCATTTTGAGTGTCTTAAAAAGGGAATGAATTTAGACATTAAAGAAATTGAAAAGGAATTTGATGCGATGATCATTGAGGTTAGTAACTATGAGCGAGAATTAAAATATAATGAGATTGAGAGGAAGAACTTGCATACACTAAATGAGAATCTGATTTCTGAATGTATTGCTCGAGATGTATTTTTTACTACTACAAATTGTTCCATTAATGCTTCTCAATTTCATGAATTATCTGTTGCCCTAAAAGTCTCTCATGATCGTGTCATTGAGCTTGAAAAGACTAATTCTAAACTAAATGAGAAAATTGAACTGGATGATCACGACAATTTGGTTAAACATTTTTCTAAACTAGAGGTTGAGCATTTTAATTTACAACTAAAATATCAACATCTTAAAGAAAATGTCAAAAATTCATATATCAAGACATCCTCGGATGCTCCAGAGTTTGATGCAGTTTTTCAAATAAACAAATGTGATGAACAAATTCAAGCTCAGTGTAACACGATCAGAAAGCTGAAAGCCCAAATCTCTCAATTAAATGGTGAAAAGAATAATGTGACTGGCTCCCAAATGCCTCCTCCTTTAGATTCTCAGAATTCTCAAACGTTTCATCTTCAAAACTTAGTAAATGCATTACAAAAGGAAAATGAGAGCTTTCTAGAAGAAAATGAAAAGGTTAAACATCATTTCAATGAGTTATTTGAATCAATAAAGGTCACTCGTAATAAAAATAACGAACAAATAGCTTCATTGCAAAAGGAAATTGAGAATCTGAAGAGCCAGGTAAAATGGAAAATGCCAATGACCAATGGGGAGAATGATGCATCAAAGGTACCTGTTTGTAATAAATATGCTTTGTCTGTGAAATATGTTCCTCCTCATCTTAGGAACAATAAACTTGCTATTCAAACATATTTCTCATCCCTTCAGGATTGTCTAGAATGTCTCCGTGAGATTGTTGAAGAGGATAAGTTAGAGAAACCACTTGATAATGCAATTTGGCATGCATGCTTATATGCCAAACGATCTCAAGAAATTCTAGAATGCTTAATCACAATATGCCCTAAGTCTTTAGGTTAGAGAGTTAATCCTTTGATTCCGTGTTCTATGCCATGTGCCAAGTATGATATCCATTCAATGCCCAATGTGTTGAATATGAACCTTAGTGTGCCTTCAAGTAGTTCAGGTTCTAGATCTGTTAGTGGTCAGGAAGCGAACTCCAGTGTGCCTTCTAGGAGTACAAATCCCAACACTTCTAGTGTTAAGAGAGTGAACCATAGTGTGCCTGCATGTAGTTCGGATCCCAAAGACATCTAAACAAAAATGCAAAAGTAACAAAACCAACTAATGTTCCCATTCCTCACAGAGTAATCGGTGACATTAAAGCGAGGGTCAAAGTCTCAAGACAATACAAGGAATGATAGGACCTCGCAAGCTAAGAATGTGCATTGGAAGATAGTAGAAGACCAACCTAGGAACTTTAAGTTTGAGCTAAATAAAACGAATCGTCTTGATTCTAGTATTTGCCATAGGCGATCAGAATTAATTCGAATTCTGATACTATTTGCAAACCTTGTAATGATGTCTGCTTGAATTCTGTTACTAATCATGAATGTGATGTGAATGCTTTGTCTAATGCTGTCAAATCCCCGGTTAATATTGTTAATGCAAAATATCTTGCAAAGAAGGCAAAAAGGCAAAGGCGAAAGAAAGTTACAAAATAGTGGAAGCCCACAGGAAGAACATTTAGTAAGATAGGTTATCAATGGATACTTGTTGGCCATAAGGTTAATCAGACAATGCCCACTAGAAAATGGATGCCTACTGGTAGAACTATTTCCTTAAGAAGTGGACATACTTTGAATAGGGCAAATACGGACACTAGTACTGCATCTATTTATAATGATTCCATTGCTTCAATTTACGATATGGATGTTTCTATTTACGATGTGGGTGTTCCAATCATCACATTAACCAAATGGAACCCATTCTTGCATGGGGATCCTAATTATCCGATTATCCATTTTTACGTGTTCAACCGCAAATCGCTCAAATCGCTCTGTGGTACTGGACTCAAAATTTGTTCCAAGCATATGATTTGAGACCGGTCGAGGCTCATGAACTTCGTGAGTAAATTCATTGGGACAGATTAGATTCGAACCGACCATTTTGGAGCTATTATGGGTTATGGAGATTATGTGGTTGGTAAAAGTGTAATTTCGAGGTATATTATGTGGAAGGTCTTGGTCATAATTTGTTCTCTGTTGGTCAATTTTGTGATTCCGACCTTGAAGTGGCTTTAAGAAAACATACTTGCTTCGTTAGAGAACTTGATGGTGTGGAATTATTAAGAGGTACTCGAGGTTCGAATCTATACACTATCTCTATCGATGACATGATGAAGTCTTCTCCAATCTGCCTGCTGTCAAAGGCTTCCAAAACAAAGTCTTGGTTATGGCATCGTCGTCTCAATCACTTGAACTTGGCACCATAAACAACCTTCCGTAAAGGATCTTGTTAGAGGCTTACCCAGTTAAAATATGAAAAGATCATCTTTGCTCGCCAATTGGGAAAAAGCACTAAATATGCCCACAAACCAAAACCCACAAACTCGAATGGAGGTTCTTCATACCCTTCATATGGATCTCATGCGCCCAATGAGAGTGCAATCTATCAATGGGAAGAGTTATGTGTTAGTAGTGGTCGATGACTACACCCGATTCACTTGGGTTAAGTTTTGAGGACAAAGGACGAAACTCCCAATGTCATCATTAAACTCATTAAACAACTCAGATCCGTCTCAACAAAGCAATCAATCGTCCGAATCGACAATGGAACCGAGTTTGTTAATAAAGTACTAAATGAATTCTATGAAAATGTTGGAATCGATCCACAAAGAAGTGTTCCTCGAACTCCTTAATGAGAATGGTGTAGTTGAAAGACAAATCGAACTCTTGTAGAAGCCGCAGGACAATCTTGATCTACTCAAAGGTTCCAATGTTTCTATGGGTCAAGCTATCGCCATCGCTTGTTACACTCAAAATCGATCTCTAATTCATACCTCTCATGGAAAGACTCCGTATGAACTTGTCCACAATAGAAAACCTGATCTATCATACCTTCGTGTGTTTAGTGCTTTATGTTATCCAACTAACGATGGTCAAGATTTGGGAAAACTGAAAGCTAAAGCTGATATTGGAGTATTTGTTGGATATGCACCAAACAGGAAAGGTTACCGAATCTACAACAAGAGAACCCGAGATATCATGGAAACAATTCACGTTACGTTTGATGAGCTGACCGGTCAAATGGCTCCCGGACAATCCAGCCAGACCCGCACTTCAAAACAGTCCCATTGGTTCATCCTTGTACCAAATTCTTCTCCAAGAACTCCATATGTACCTCCATATGAAGATGATTTAAAGAAATTGTTTGATCCTATGTTTGATGAACATTATGAGCCAAGTGCTAATGAACAGTCAATTCCTACAATGAGGTCGCTCATATCCCCGTGAATGAAGTCAATCCTTCGCCTCAATATCATTAAGTCAAGAAGCGCTGCTGCCGATCACTGTCTCATCAACAAATCATCAATCTTGAATGCACATCATGGAACTATTTTTGGCATTAATGATGAAGTTAATCCCTTTGCTACTCATTAAGATGCTCCATTTGAAAACATATTTGCTCCGAATCTTCATCGTAACAATCTTCTTGAGACATCGACTCGCTACTTGGGTCCCTCAACAACCGCCACATGAACACCTCGTAAAATGGACTCACGGTCATCCATTAGACAACATCATTGGAAATCCCTCTCATCCAATATCCACATGGAAACAACTTGCAACAGATGCCTTATGGTGCTTCTTCAACTCTGACTCTAAGATCGAACCAAAAGATGTTAAACCGCCATGAATGAAGACAATGGTTCAATGCTATGCAAGAAGAAATTCATGAGTTTGATCGACTTGATGTATGGGAATTAGTACCGCCCGGATTGTGCTTTGATCATTGCTCTAAAATGGATCTTCAAAGTGAAACTTGATGAGCATGGTGATGTGTTAAAGAACAAGGCTCGATTGGTTTGCTAAAGGATATCGCCAAGAGGAGGGTATTGACTTTGAGGAATCGTTTGCTCTCGTAGCTCGTGATCGAGGAAATCGTAATCTTCTTGGCTAATGTCTGCTAGTAAGAACATGGTAGTCTATCGATGGACGAAAGACGGCATTTCGAATCGGAGATCTTAAAGAAGTCATCTATATCACCCAACCAAGGCTTTGTGAATCCAGAGCATCCTACTCACGCTTATCGCTTGAAGAAGGCTCTTTACGATTTAAAGCAAGCTCCAAGGGCATGGTATGATACGCTATCAAAGTTTCTTCTATCTACCGGATTCAAAGAAAGGAGCAATGATCCAACATTGTTCACCGTGAAGTCGTGCAAACATTTAATTCACGCTCAAATTTATGTTGATGATATCATCTTTGCCTCGACCGACCCCAATGAGTGTGACCGTTTTCAAATGAAATGGGCTCTAAATTTCAAATGTCAATGATGGGACAAATGTCATTTTTCTTAGGACTACAAATTTCACAAAGTCCCTGAGGCATTTTCATAAATCAATCTAAATATGCAAATGAGATTTTAAAGAAATTTGATTTGATTCAAGTGACCCTATTGACACCCCTTGATTGAACGTACCAAACTAGATGAGTAACACTCGTGGATCATGGTAGACCAAACGAAATATCGTAGTATGATTGGATCCCGATGTACCTCATGCCTAGTAGACCGTACATCTTGTTTCATTGCTTGCATGTGTGCTAGATACCGTGCTGCCTACTAAAAAGCACCTTGAAGCGGTTAAACGGTCTTTGGTATCTCCAAGGAACCATCAATATGGGACTTTGGTACCGAAGGACACCGGTATGTCACTAACAAAGATATGCGGATGTTGATCATGCAGATGTCTAGATACTCGTCAAGCACGTCCGAGGTGCTCGGTTTTGTGATAAGCTTGTGAGTGGTCTTCAAAAGCAAATGAGTACTTCTATTTCCTCTACGGAGGTGAATATATAGCCATGTCATCTTGTTGTGCTCAAATCCTATGGATGAGATCCCAATTATCCGACTATGGCTTTGAATTTAACAAAATCCCTTTGTACTGTGATAATAAAGTGCTATTGCTCTCTGCAACAACGCATAACATTCAAGAGCAAAGTACATCGACATTCGACATCACTTCATCAGGGAGCAAGGTGAAAACGGTGTGGTGGAACTTTACTTTGTGAGGACCAATATCGCTAGCGTACATCTTCACCAAAGCTCTTCTTAGAGAACGCTTTTGAGTTTATTCTTCCACGACTGGCCTTAAAAGCCTTCAACCGAAACACTCAAACGCCTTCAAGAGGAAGAAGAGGAGTAAAGGTTTCTTCATCTATCTTTTGTATATATTTATTCGAAAACAAAATACAAAAATATAAAAATTTCAAAATCCATTAAAATTTGAAAAATTCAAAAAAAAAATAAATAAATAAAATAATAATAAAAATAAAAATCTTCAAAAATATTTTCTTTTTGTCATGCTTTTCTTTGTTCGATAATATCTACGGTTTTGTTGTCATTCAAAGAATGACATGGGACTTTAGATGTTGTTCTAATTTAATATATATATATATATATATATATATATATATATATATATATATATATATATATATATATATATATATATATATATATATATATATATATATATATATATATATATACGGAGAATGAGAAACAATGGTTTATTGTCATTTCGTGTAGTAACCGCTTTTCAAAGAAAGAACAGAGCCATGCTTTTATCCCTTTTCAAATCACATGCTCTAATTCTTTAAACAAACTTACTATCTAATGAAAACTAGTTGATTTGAAAATAACTCGACTCTATTTTGATAATCACCGAACTTAAAATTTTGTCAGGAATATATCTCAATCAACAACTTATGTCATTGATTGAGGGGGAGAATGATTTCAATTAAATTAAAAGGTTATTTGTCATTCAATTATCTTCAAAAGATAATCATGCATGTTTAATCAATGGAGTCTAAAGTCTCAAAATCTGATCCTTATCAGTCAAAATACTTTCATAATAAGTCACAATTCTCCTTAAAAAAAAAAAAAAAAAAAAACTTTCAAAATCAATTTAAATCTACAGAGATCACAAATCTCAAATGATTTGATAATTGTGATCGGGGGAGAATTTGTGATTTAAATTGGATTAAAACTGATAAATCGATAAATGGTTTTATAAGGATGTACAAGCTCTCCTTCCCACATGTGCCAAACGATTTCAAATTTTTCATGCACATTTTGAGGGGGAGCATCTATCTTAAACCACAAAGATTTGAAACATGGTCAATGTGCAGGTTCCCTCTTGTATGTGCAAAACTCTTTCAAACCTCAAGGCACATATTGAGGGGGAGCAATCTTATGAAAACCTCATCCTTCCCCAAAATTCTTTATCTACTTGATTTGATTAGGGAAGTGATGTTGATATCTTTTAGAAAATGAAATTCAAAGAAGTTATTTCTTTCTCTTGCCTCCGTGTGCAAAACAAATTCATACACTTAATGCACATGTTGAGGGGAAGTTCTTGTTCCAAAAATATCAAAAACAATTCATGTACAAAATGCTTTGATAATATATCACAAGTATCTGGATAGATTTTCAAATGGTTTTCAATTGGTTCCAATGGCAGATGAACAATACCATATAGACCAACCAACTTTACTTTATGTATGGTGATATAAGGATGATAAGGTTAGGTATTTGTTCCCATGATCCGCCGAGAATCCTGAGGGATCTACCTGGGGACAATCCACTAGATAGTGTAGAAGTCCTTAGGTATATTGAAAAAGGGAGAAAAATGAGATATGGAATCGCAAGTGATCGAGACTAAGCTAGTCTTCGAATAAACCCAACAAGGTTCTAGTTATGAAGTCTCGGTAGCATTGAAGGGGTTGAAGAATGAAAAAGAATTGTGATGAGAAAAGGGTGAAAACAAATAGCCCTCCAATTATTCAACCTTAGGGCGATATCGGGTTCAATTCATATGCACTGGTGGTTACCAAGGTAACATCGGTATGAAGACAAGACGCCATGGACCCAAATGACGCACCGCACTTCAACTTCCCAAACCACTCAAGTTCCTCTTAAAGGGCTTGTTTCATTCTCACGGGGAACCGACATTATCTATCGACTTTCTCTTAGAGATTGTTGATATTGAAGAAGGAGACCCTCTCCTAGTCTCGATATAGGATCCAAATATGCACAAATTGAGTCTAGAGCCACGAGATCATCATTAAATCTCATTAGGACACTTTCAATGAAGACTCTCTCGCTTCACAAAATGTGGAAAGAGAGTTTATGTCTTGAGTCCCACGATTATCCTTGTGGTATTGCCGAACATCCGAGTGATATACAAACATATTCACAATGAAGATGGAAAGCCTTCTGAGCCAACATCAAACAAGCTCCTCGGTAGGTGGCATGTGAGATCTATTCTATAGATCACCCATGTGACAACCTAATGTAAACAATGGGCGATTCAATCTTTGAATCAACTCGTTCAAAGTTATGGATTGACGGATACCTTTGAAAACCGGTCGTTATGCTTAAAAACTCTTTTCTTTGGCACATCGATCGCGGTACGAATATTTCAAATCAATGTGTTTATGATTGATAAATGATTTTCATTAAAACCTTCGCTGTATTGCAAAACAATTTCTATTGAGCAATACACATTGTTTTTCAAATCTCTTTTCATCAATCAATGAATCTACTATTCACGTTCACTCGCCCGTGTTGTCTTCTTTGAAACGCTCCGGTTTGAGAACAGCTAGAGCAACATGAAACCCACAAGGAAATTTTCGAATTTTACCCGATCACAGGCGAGATTTGTATCGATCAACGGGAACCGTGGGCAGGTACCTCAATTCAACGAAGTGATCAAAGACACTTTCTGTGCTTTATTGCCAAATGTTTTATGCAGTACGCCTACGCATAATGATCGTAATGAAGCGGTCAATCCATAGCCGCATGCTCACTCAACACATTCATCTCAAAAGAAATCATGATTAGTGCATCAATGACTCGATATTTTCACCTCATGCTTCGTCATCACGCCAATATCATGAATCAACGAAAGCTTCCGCTACTCGATGAGAATATATCATGATCCCGGATGTGAGCATGTCGATCCGAAAGTCACAACATCACATAATACCAACACCACAATGGATGTCTCCGAGATTGATGTTTGCTGATGATCTCAAAAACTGGCTCAAAATTCATTATCACGTGGATCAGTAAAAGACCTCCACTTTGATTAACCAAACATGCGATGTGAAGAATCAATGACTACGAGCTTCAAAGCAAAGTAATACGTCAAGAGTAAAAGAAAAATTTATAATGTAATATCTGTTTGTATTCAATGTATGTTTAATGTGTGCTTGAGGTGACCTCCCTTAGGGGGAGATTGTTAGGAATTAGAAATTCCATATATTAAAGAGTCGGTCACCTCAAGTATATGTAATCATTAGAAAGCTCGTAGTCGTAGTTCTTTATGTTTTGTAGTACTTAGTTAAGCAACACCGTGGAGGACGGATGGGTCTTTACCCATCAGATGCCTCGATCCACACTGCAGTGGCATTTTATTGTAAGACTATAAATACTCTACCTTCCAAGGTAGAGAGTCGAGCTCATAATAAGATTTTTCTTTCTCTCACTAAAGTTCCCAAACCACTAACTTTCTCTCTCTAAAACTCTTGTATACGCCTACTAGTGCTCATGGTTTGATGTGTATGTGAAATCCAATATCCTACATTTGAACACTTCAAGATTTTTAGATTTTTAGAAATACTCTCCCTCCACATGTGCTTAAGAGTTTTTACGGAAATCTCACATGGAGGAAAGAGTTCGCACTTTTGAATTTATCGACTCAAGATAGACAATCCCATGAGACACGGTTACGTTGAATAGTTAAAGAGTTGCATTGTCGCCTTTTGGTGACAACTAGCTCGATAACTACCTTGAAGGTGCGAACAATCCTCGAAAGGTTGTCAAACCCACAAAGTTCATGTCTACCAAGAGTTTCTCGAGTGGTACATTCTACTCGGACAAGTCCTTTGCGAGACACGCTTACATCACTAGTGAACTAGCTTGAAATTATTACCCGTCCTTAAAAGTCTTTTCGAGTTACTAATGTTATTGGTTTCACAATTCGTTGGTTAAGTCTAATCACAAAGATTCATTTGCATTTACACAACATATTTCTTGTCACATAATTTTCTCCCCCTCAAAAATGGCATATATATATGTTATTTTTGAGGAAATGTTGAGAATAAATATGACCATTTTGAGTTTTGTGGGAAGATTACAAAGAACAATTTTGTGAACAAAGTTTGTAAGTCAAATACTCCCCTTTAACAAGTGATATAAACGGTTGAGGTTTTGAAAATCGTAAGGGGAAGTACTTGTTCTTTTGATCAAAATGTTTGAAAAATGAAAGGTTTGATAAGTTTTACTCAAAAGTAAGAAGCTTTCATTACAAGAACGGGTTGTACATCACATGTGTACACAAGCCATAGACATTAAAATCACATCCAAATGAATATGAAATAGAAGCGCTTTAAGGGTACCGTGAAGTCCGTTGATGTTGCCAGGAGGCGAGCCATGCGTTGACAAACGTGAGATTAATCCTAGGATCACCACCTATAAATCTCTAATGTTCGAATCGTCCTTCGATACAACTGCTCATCAATCATATTGATGATCCTCTTACATCCCTTCTCGCCCCGAGAGTTCCACCGCTTTTGTTCCCAATGTCTTCATGTATATCCTTTAACCTATAAGCCAAATTATCCCTAACCTTCTTCAATGTGTGACCCCCGAACTTGTGAAGATCTCTACACGCCATCAAGCAATTTCGCTGAAGTTCACCGCGATAAACCACGGTGAATGGTTTCGATTTAGGGTGTATTGTGGAAGTCGGTTGATGTCGGGAAGTTCTAGCGAGGTCCGTAATGTTGACACGGTCCGATACGACTCAACAACTAGTTGGAGATCTTCTACACGCTCTTTGGATTACTATGCTTCGATGAAGATAAACAAGGACTTGATGAATTCACGTTGTACTTCGCTCAAGAATTGTCTCATGCATCCCTGTACTTTTGCAAGATACATATCTTCAATGTCGTTGAGAGACAGATTCTCAAAGTCCGCTTCATAGAATGTATAATCCCTTTCGTCTTGTCTTTTGACCATGATATTCTTTAGGAAAGTGTAGTCCCATTTAGATGAAAGTTCAACATGCTTAATGGCAATGATCCCTTTAGTACTATACACTTCATGTTGGGACTTGCAAACCTGGCAGCTCTTGTAGTAGATTCATCGGCGTTCTGGCCAATGGTGAATCCCGTACATTGCATCGACATCATACTGTTCCACATTATTAGAAAACTAGTGAGTAGCCTTTTCTCGATGGCTATGCCACAGTATATGGTGCCGGAACGGAATCGTAAGTGATGTAGCATATTTCCTTGAATTATCACCACCGTGTAAGAAATTCTAAGTCGTTGTCAAGAAGTAGCGAAAGGGAATCTTAGGTCGATCCGGTCTACCAATTGTTGGTAGAGGTTACACCAATCGTGTAGTAAGGAGCATTGTCTTTCCTTGAGAAGTCGATGTTTGCTTCAGGGTTGAGCCAATCAATGTTGTTGGACATGGCTCGAGCTATGTTATCAAGGTGATACTCATCCTCGATGGCACTTTCCGAGTTGTCTTTTAGCAGTTGAAAAGCTTCATCCTTGATTCGTTTCAACACTGATTTTGTCATCTCCTTTATTCGGAATTTTTCTTGCAGTATCTTTGCGTGCTCTAATGTACTACCATCTTCCAGATCTTGGCCTTCAGTTGGGTAGGGAGTGGAATTAACAAGTGTAGAAAACCAACAGATTCTCTGCTTCATCTTCGCTCAGCCATGATACGATCGCCACCTTAGCGCCTTCTTCTTTTTCTTAGGCTTAGATGAAGATTCCGTTTAACTTTGTGGGGAGAGGTGGGTTGTTGTTGGGGCTCATGGTATTCCTCATCGCCACCACCAGATACTCAAAGTGATCGCCGTTTTACGAGTTTGGGGTGGTAACTTCGTAATCCCGAGGTTTTTCAACAAGAGCGAGGAGGAGATCTTTGTTGAACTAGAGTCCTTTGGGGTGGAGGCTGCATAGAAGATGAATCACCAGACTTCTTCGGGCATTTAGGCTTGGTTTGCTTATCCTTATCTTTATCTTCATCGTCTCTTGGATGTTTAGGCCTTTCAGCTTCTTCTCTGCATGCTGATTTGAGTTGATATTCCAGCAGTGCTTCAAACAATTTACCTTCGTAAGCGGAAAATGTTGCAGATCGTTTAGCCATTTGTGTGACCAGCCGGTTGACCAGTTCAGCATCTGAGAAGATTATGGGCTTAATTGGATTGATGTTCACGTGCATTGGTGTTGATTTCATAGTTTGCTTGGCCAAATGAAGTAGATTTGGATATAGTTTTTTGGTAAACATTTCCTTTGTTACTCCAGGAACGATGTCAAGAAGGAACTTGTGAGTGTACCCTCTGATCATTTCATTCATTTTCCCTTGAAGATCATCTTACAAGAGCTTCTGGACGTATTCCCTTTCAACTTGTATCTTGTCCTTCTCATCATCAAGATACTGTACTTGGTCAGCAAGTAAATTCATCTTTCTGTAGAGAATGTCTTTCTTTCTGACCTGCTTGACAGCTTTAACGATTTGAGACTTTGCATGAGACATCCAAGAGGCAGTTGGCTTCTTCACTGATCTGGATGTGGATCCGTTGTTCTTTTGATGGTGGTGGTGAGGAATGAGATGATGAATCGATGAGGATGAGATGTGAGGAGACCCGGTCCTTTGGCGGCTCGTAAGTTTCCTTCTTTGAGCGTAGGACTATCAAGAAGAAACTTATCATAATCAACATCTTCATTTCGCATATAGCTTTTTCATCGCCTTTATCTTTCTCGGACTTTTCATTTTCCGGGTTCTTCAATGTCATAATCAATAGTATCTTCCACGCGCTTTTGTTGTTGCTCCAAATTGGTGGCACCGCCCTTATCGGGTTGATTAACCGCATCGTGAGTTGGTGTAGGTTGAACTCCACCACTTGACCGTCCGGCCACCCATTTGATCCTTAGCAAATTCTTTCGCAACGTGTTGAGCCTAATGATTTTGAACTTCTTCCTCAGATGTTGTATCCAGTGGCTCTTCATCCGAGCTTCATCTTCGTGCTCACCATCGGAGTCTTCCTTTGCTTTTATCTACCGTGGATCGGGAGGTTTAGCTCTATTTGGAGTGATGTCGGTTGCGCTTTCGTAGTAGGTAACCTCTTCATCGATCGAGTATCTTCAAACTTTCATCCACTAGCTGCTTTTTCTGATTCGAGCTTAGGTACGGGAATAGAATAGCCTTCCTTGAACTCGTCCTTTGCGCCCAAGTTTCCTTTGGGGAACTTCTTTGACTTTCGTGCTTATACCACTTCCTCCACTTCCTTCTCGGTTTTTCTTGTAGGCGCATCGTAAGATTTTTCATCTAGAAACCAGCTTTGTTCCACACTACCAAATATCTTTTATAAGAGTAGAGTTGTTTGAGTTCATCCGAGAGAAGGAGATCCGCAACACAAAGACCTTGTTTCTTTGTAGTTGACTCCTTAAATCAACGTTAGAGTGGGTTCTGCATAACACGCCATGATGTTGTCGGGTCATTGATTCTTTGGGATATCAGGTTGTATCCAAGTGCTCTTCGATCAACAATTTTGTATATCCGATATAAGGGATTTTTGAGCCAAGCTTTTTGAGGAATGTCATCATGTCATCCCACATCGAGCTTCAACTCGATATGCTTCATGTTGATCGAGCTCAAAAGATCTCGCAGCTCCATGAGCTTGAATGCTCATAGCCACCGTCACGACCGTAAACCGATTTTGTGATGATGATATAGAGGGTTCTCCAAGGAGGGATATTTTTAAGATCCACATTAGAATGCTTAGTGATAACTCTTGAAGCTTCATCATACCCAATATCAATCAAGAATTGCGAGCATCGTCTCTTCCGCCAGGCCAGCAGAGTATTCGATATGATTTCGTGAATGAGGAGGACGACCAACCGGGCAGGAGTGATGGTGAGTTGCTTGTGATCAGCCGTCACCATCACAAAGATTATGTCCTTTGATCTTTGCATTGTAGTCCAAAACCGCTGAATGTAGATCTCGTGCACCCAGCTAATCATCGACAAAGATATTCGATAAGGATGATTCTCGAGAATATCCACAACAATCAAGCATGAAGACTCTGAGCAGGTGAGAGTTTCAAAGTCAACATGAAGGTTGTTCTTCACAATCTTCATCAGATAACCATTTGGGAAGATATCAGCAATGGTGAGAACATTTGGTGCATCCACATTCATTTGAGCGTCCATGTCGTGATCTGAAATAAATTTAGCCAAAAGAACCAACATATTGAAAGACATTATGTTAGTCAACAAATGGTTTTATTGTCTAATTATTGAATGTGCAATGTCGATGATTGTTCTGAGTCCAAAAGTCACTTGTTTGTCCAATAGTCTAATGGCCGCCGTGATAAGTTTAAGTGAGTTAGTTAACTTTAAGTTTTAAAGTTTATTTTATCACTTATTTTTCACAACATATCAAGCGCTTAAGCTATTAGTGACATTATTGGTTTCGTGATGTTATGATTTATTTATTTACAAGTTTGCACGCGTAACAATTCATAATGAAGGTTTAAGTAAGGCTTAGGCGTGAAAATGGTAGCTTGCGCGTAAACAGGAGTTATCGTGCAAGCTCAATCTTATGCGTGGGACCTTGTCTGTCGTAAGAAATATTACGCCATGAGAAAAGGAACCTTATATGTGAAGCTTACGCTGCAGCGATATAAACCTTAGCAAGGCTTACTTGCAGGAGGTAGACCTTATGCGCGAGGGTCAATGTTTACCCTTATCCTTCATGGGATACGCCGTAGTCCCTTATGTAGAACGCCACGCGTGGCGCTACGTGATTTCTCTTCAGCGTAAAGGTGATCTTTATGCGTAGATGTATAACAACCATGATTACGATTTTTACGTGTTGCAAACCCTAAGTAAAATCATCATAGCATCAATATTAACACATACATTCATTCTATAACAGATCATGGCATGAATACTTATTAAGCAGTTTACGCGTAAAAATACTTATGCGTAGACCTAAACCCTAAAGTTCAAGAATTATGTGTAAGAAATCTAGCCATGGAAATCGTACCAAACCTTTTCTGGGAAGTCTTAGAAGCCTAATAAGTGTGTTTATCCAAGTTTTAACATAAAACTCATCATGAATCAAGAATACCCAATTCGTATGAACTAGAACCCTAAATTTCAATTCTTTCACTTTTGATGTTTCTGGGCAAGTTCTAAGCATGGATATAGTTAATTCATCACATAAACAACATATTATAAGCAACTAATTGTCCAGAAACGTTCACACAAGAAAACACCCAATAAACCCTAGTTTTCCAGATTCAATCAATTCGTGTTTCTGGGTAAGCTTTGAGGATAAGAATGGTATCATTGATGTTTAAGAAACGTTTTGACACTATCTTTTTAACCACAAACACATAAACAAGATTATGTGTTCATACGCTTATGCGTAGAACACACAATCACTCACATCTCACGTTTTAACCGTTGGATTTGTAAAAGATTCAAAACCATTATTTGTAAACACGTTAAGATTATGAAACAACTTACAAATTGATGATCCAAAACACGGATTTGTTGAAGCGATTTTAAGCGTAGGATGAGTTTGTGGTATAATAAATGTGATGAAATAAATGAGTTAGGTGGGTAGTTTTATTAAAATTAACTTTAAGATTTTGATGCTTTAGTCCCTCCACCTTTCCATTTTCATCCAATGCCTTTAACTTCCATTTTGGTTACTAAACGAAGATTTTAAGAAAGAAAGATGACAACCTCCCCACTTGACTTAAGAAATAATGAAAGGTTATAAATTTTAGTCCGAGGTGTCGATTGGAACCGTAGATGTAACCACCATTTTAAAGAAACAACCGGAAAAATAACATGCAAGTACACAATTATTGTGAAACGATTCGTATTGGCCTAACTTCCCTCAACACTTGATCGGAAAAATACTTGAATTTTGAAATATTTAAGTGTTGACGGAAGAAATGTACCTTACTATGTTTGAAGAAATGTAGATAGAAGAATATTTTTGTTTTATTTTGATTATATATTTTTATATTTTTATATATTTTGTTTTGAAAATATTTACAAAAGATATTTTGGTGTTTGACCGGTTTTTAAGATTGTTTTAAGAGGTCATCCGCTTCTTAGCAGTTAAACAACGATACCAATCCGGTGGACGAACTCATTAAACCTAGCGGGAGGCAGAGGCTTTGGTGAGAAGATGCGCCAATTGGTATTGTCGCACTCCATGAAGTATAATTCAGCATGCCACATTTCCACATGGTCATTGATGAAATGATAGCGAAGATCAATGCGCTTAGATTTTGAGTCTTTGGCCCGAGTTGCCGCATTTGAGATCGCACAGTAATTTGCCGATTATCGCGATTACATCAGGATTCTCACAACACGTAACTCAAAGTCTTTGAGTTGTGTTCTCATCTAAATGACTTGAGCACAACACGACATGGATACATACTCTGCTTGATTGAGGACAACGATGTACAATCCTGCTTCTTTGATTGCCGGAGACACGGCTTATCACCAAGAAATTGTAGTGCTCCTAAAGTACTTTACGTGAATCTAAACATCACGCATGATTAGCATCTAAAAAGCGATTAGTTCAAAACCGAGAATCAACGGATACCCGGATCCCAAGTTAATGGTTCCCTTGATGTACTCTGAAGATTCTTTTTAGCCTCAGAAAGGTGGGTTCGAGTTGGTCTCGATCGATAACGGGAGCATAGATAAGCAGCAAAGACAATATCAGTCACGCTAGCTATTAGATACATGAGAGACCCAATAATACTTGATATTTTGTAGGGTCCAACAATTTCCATGTAAATCGTCTAGCTTCTTGGTATGAGTCATTGGTGTTTTCATTCCAAATTTGTTTAACAATTCAAGGGCATATTTGGGTGACTCAAGAAAATACCACGAGGTGATTGATGAACTGCAGGTCCTAGAAAGAATGTAAGTTCACCCATCATGGACATTTCAAAATTTTTCTTCATTAGTTTTGCAAAAGCGATTGAGTACCTTTTATGTGAAGACCCAAAATGATGTCATCCACGTAAATTTGAACAACTAAGATATGTGCCCGTGATATTGTATGAAAAGAGTAGGGTTGACGAACCTTTGGTGAAATTATTGGCAATGAGAAAAGATGATAGTTTATCATACCATGCCGAGGCTTGTTTAAGACCATCACAGCTTTGTTCGGTTTGTAGACATGGTTTGGGAACTGAGGATCATGAATCCATACAGTTGGGCGACATAAACCATTTCTTTAAGTTGTCCATAAAGAAACGGTTTGACATCCATACGAAGGCCGTCATATTCATATGAGCCGCGAACACGAGAAATATCCGAGCGACCTCAAGGCGAGCAACGAGGCAAATGATTCTTCAAAATCAATCCCTCTTCCACATCGATAACCCCTTAGCCACTGGGACGTGACTTGTTTTTGGATTCGATTCCTTGACATCAATTTGTTCTTCCAAATCCATTTGAGACCAATAGCGTAAACCCTGATTGGTCTTTCAACAGTTCCCATACTTCAAGGCGTATGAATTGGTTGAGTTCTTCTTACATGGATTCAATCGGTGTCCTTTGTCATTCGTCTTTAATGTTTTAGGCTCAGTTAGCGGACGGTGAGTGCATAATGCAATGTTCACCATCGTGTGAAGGCGTTGTCTCGTAACGGTTGGTTGATTCGGGTTGCCAATGCTATTTTCGAGGATGGTCTTTTGTCCATCGATGTGTAGAGGTTGATGTTGGTATACATTGTGCGATTTTGAGGATTCAAATGGCTTGTTGAAGATTCGTGACATACGGTGACAATCTCATTAGCAAGCAGGTTAAAGAAGGCATTTGGATCAAAATCTATGAATGGGAGTACTTATTAAGAACATCATCAACGGTTCATCATTGTTAGGCGGTTTGTTCCAAGCTGTTATGTTGGAGTCAACTGGTGGTGCTATTGATGGTTGTTGTAGCAGGTGTCTCGGTATAAGAGTAGTATCAAGTTGAGCGGTGAGCAATGGATACACACAGAGCACGTTCATCAATATCGTCCTTTGAGCAGGAGGGCAAATAGTCTTTCCATTTGTTGGCGAGTAAGTTGAGGGCTTAGTTCGGTGATGATGGGTTTCGGGAAGTTTAAGCGGTTGTGACCGGGTTCCAAGCATATACTCGAAGCCGTTTACGTGAGTTCATCAAAATTAGCATGAATCTTTTCCATAACTTTGCTTTATACGACAATTCGGATCCGAAACCTTTTGAATTCTCACATTATCAATAAATACACAATGTCGACTTTGGCTTTGAGCTTTCCAAAGTCTTCACGATCATTATTTGGGTAGCAAAGTGATCCAAATACATGAAAGTGTTTGAGATTCGATTTTACGTGGATAAGCTCAAAAGGTGTTTTGTTGTATGCGTTTTGTAATCATTGAGCGGTTTTAGTGTAGCATGCGGTTGATCTGACTTACGCCCATAGGTGTCTGAAGTTTAGCATTGATTAACATTGTTCTTGTAGCTTCCACTAACGTTCGGTTTCGTCTTTCAACAACTCCGTTTTGTTTTGGTGTCTCATGCAATAGATGTTTGATGCTCTATTCCACTTTTCATAAAATTCCGAAGAGTTTGGTTAACAAATTCAGTTCCTTATGCAGTATTACGATTATGCGGACGGTGTTTGAGTGAATTTGAATTTTAAAAAAAGGTGATGATCATTTGTGGAGCTTGGTCTTTGCTTCGAAGAAAGTAGACCCAAGTCCATCGTAAGTAGTCATCAATAATTGCCAAGATGTAGCGTTTGCCATTAATCGTTTGCACGCGCATAGGGCCACACAAATCCATGTGAGGTAGATGAAGCACATGATGAGAGCTGTGTTCCACCTTTGAAGGAAAATGAGCACGAGTGCTTTTCCCTTGTTCACAAGCTGAGCAAAGATGATCTTTAGAATACCAGAATCGTGGGAGACCTTCAACAAGTTTGTATCGAGCAAGGTTGGTGATGGTTTGAAAGTTTAGATGTGAGGAGCACGCGGTGCCATAGCCGAGTTTTGTTGATGAAGCCTTTGAGTAGAGCGGATGGGAGATGATGCAGCCATTTCTTGAATTGAGATTGTGTACCTGGCTAATTGCGAGAGCGGACATAAGATCATTTCCTTGTAGATCACGAAATGAAACAAGTTTTCTCCCGAAAAGCAACTTCTAAATCTCCTCACGAATTGACCGTGAAGAGATTGTGATCGAGGCCGTCCACATAATAAACCCTGCTAATTTTGATATTCCCATTGATATAATCTCTGTAGCCCATGATAGTCTGCAGAAGTGATCATTCCAATCGGCGGTGCCAATGAACTTTGCAATAAAGTTTGATAACAGTTTAAGATTTCTGTCATATGTCAAACATCCACTATCAACAATCCATAGAATGATCATATCACTGCATTATACAGACACGACAGATGGAATAGAAGTAGATGTGGAACCCGAAATGTTAGAGGTTCAAAGCGATTATAGTAGAAATACACATCGGTGACTTTAGGCATCCATTTAAATCCTAGTGTGTTATATACCCATTTATGCCATCTCCAACTAGTATTTGCTTTAGTCACTAGGTGGTACTACATTCCTAGGAGGTGAAACTGGAGCTACAGGGACATCAATGTGTTTCTTAGAACCTAACGAAGGCGGTCTACCAAGCACAGACTTAGAATGATTAGTGGGCCTAGAGGTATTCCAAATCGTAGGATTCCATAAACGAGAGATGATAGCTTTAGCAACACATTTGTCATGACAATCATAATTTATACTTTTACGACAAATAACACAAGGTGCATCATTTGAATATCAAAAGTACTTAAGGTTTAGCATTCGTTTACATCACTTTTCTACATTTGCGAGACGCAATATCTAAAGTAGGTGCAACGAGTCTTATTCAAAATCCTAGGGTGTTCTTCCTCTGCGGCATTCCTTATTATTCTTTTCTTAGGTCGCAACTTCCTATTCTTCCTTGTATTGCTCTGAAATTTGAAGTGCGGACGTTTGGAAAAGAAGCAACTAGTCTATTTCAGTAGAGGGAAGCACATTAGTTACTTGTGTTTTGTCGTTAGGCAATCTGGTTCACGGTTACTAAGTGTTTACGAGTCTATTCTCTTAATGATAGTAGGCGGAAGTTGTTCATACTTTCTAACATTTCTCTTAACTTAAAGATAGTGTGCACCAATTCTTGATTTTGAGCGAAGATTACGGAAAAGATTCATTACTTCTCTAGTGTGTGCAAGAAAATGATCAAGTTAGTTTGATGCTTCATCACGAGTCCTTTTAAGTAAATCAAATATGACACCATATTCTGTTTAACTTTTACAGTTCTTTTTCATATTTAGAGATTTGACACTTCAAAGACACATTTTGATCATCAGTTGCTCAATTTTGGATTAAACGTTTTGGATTACAAGCTGGTTGATTTTGTTTTGCAAAGCAAGTTCACGATTTGACAATCTTTTGACACCATTGAAGATGACGTGTTGCATTTGAAAGCTCGTTAATCGATCGTTCATTTTAAGCTTTTAAGACTCGATCGATGCACATTATCATAATTCTCAAAAGTTACAAGCAGAATCAACGATGTCGGCAGAGATATAATCGGATGCATATGGCAAAGAATGCAATAACACGGCATTATGGACATCAAGCCTGAGAGAACATCTTCAAGAGTCGATCAACATCTTTTCTAAACATTTTCTTTTTATGTTTAGTATTAAAGCAGATGTTTCATTTTCTCAAAAGCTGCTTTTCATCAATCAAGTTCCTTATGAAAGTCCCTTTCCCAAGACAATGAACAATTTTCAAATTTTTAACATTTGGTAAAGATTTTTACGAAAAATGTCTCTTTGTTATCATGCCGGGCGATTGAAAATGTTCAACTTTAATTTGAGAATGATATTCTATCTCATGTTTTAAAGTTTGAGGTCAGCCATGAAAAGGTCAAAATATCTAAGAATTTTGCGATTTTCGGGTTTAGAATTCTTCAGCGATGGAAGGTAAAGGACCATAAATTTGTGCATAATCGGTTGGGGATTAACATAAGAAGACTCGAGGCGTTTTGTGATAACCCTTGGTGTGTTAGAAGAATCCTTTGGTAGGACAAAAGTAACCGCTTATGAATAAGTAAAGGTTTGTTGTAAATAACTTTTCTAATTTTGATCGACTCGTCTTACGCATCTAATTCCTCTTGGCGATGATATTCAACAACAGTCATATGAATCATCAATTTTATATTACACTGCTGAAACTTCGGTGATTGGTTTGAATACTTTGGGAGCGACTTAGGTTTGTAATCGGCAAGATTTGGTCTATATCCATCTGGATTGGGTTTTAAAGTAACTTTTGAATAGCTGTGACTGACTCACCATGTTTGTAAACAAGATTTTTAAACTCTTTAAGTTTGTTTTGCAAACCGACAATTTCTTCCAGATAGTCATCTATTCAGTTTGTTAAATGCTTTTTGTATGCAGAGAACTGTTTTCGACAATTTAACAACTCAGCCTTAGCTTTTTGATTTTCCAATGTAAGAGCGTTAATTTTCTTTTTATGTTCATGTTTCAATTGTTCTATTTCAGACGACAAAGAATTTTTCGAAGCGGCTAGATCACACATCTGTCGTTCTAAATATTGTTCGTTGTGGTGTGATTTAGCAAAAGCGGCTTCAAAACCTTTTTTCACGTTTTTCTTGAGTTTTGAAAAAGTTGAGTTGCATTTTTAAGCATTCAAAATCCTTGGTTAACAGTGCATTATTACATTTTAAGTCCTGATTTAATGCATGACATTCTTCCATTCGGGTTTGATGGTCTTTAAGTAAAAGAGCAAGATCTGGATGAGGCAAAAGTTCGGCTTGTTCAACGTGAGTCATAACATGATCATTGTTCAGATCCTCAAGTATAACCACAGATTTAATTTGATTATCAAAGGAAACCATAAGGTCATCTTGATCGTCAAATGTAACTACGGGGTCTAACTGAGAATCGTCGGAATGAGATGTAGATGACTCATTTTGAAAATTTTGAGCCTCACTGAATCGGATGTTGGCGGAGATATTAGATCAAAGATAAATATGGTTTTGAATTTTTGAGACAAGCCATCGATGTCATACACTGGGCCTGTCACTCATGTGTAACTCATGCATATTAGCCATCAACATAGCTGTCGAGTTGGTCTACAAGTCCTCCATATCATCATCTCGAGTGCGCATACCTATAAAGCTCTGTTCTTTCCGTGAGAGTTCCACCACTTCATCCTTAAGAGCCAAAGAAGAGCCTCTTTGTGATAAGCACCCCTATTCCTTGGGTTTGGGCATGCATTAGCAGTGTCCCCGCCATTGCGTTGTAGCATCGAAGACCATTCAACCCATTTGAGCATTTCCATGTTCAACCACTTGAGCTCATTGTTATTCCTACCCATAGCATTAAACCCTTGACCACCGCCCATCGGCGACCATAACCAAAATTCGAACTTCAACTCATCCATTGTTCACAACAAATTGATTCCTTGTGTTTGATGAGGAACGAATGCGATTGTTGGATTTGTTTGTATAACGGCCAAAAGAATTAGCAATCATAACGGATCGGATTCCTCATTAGCTTAACTATAAAGTGCTTGATCATTGTTTTTGTTGTAAGGAACCAATTGAGTTTGTTGAGATTGCTGTGATTGATCATGTGGTGTGATTGTGGCAGTTGGTTGAGTTGCTGGTTGAGGTGGATAACTGTTTTGAGCATAAAAGGCAAGTTGTTGATTTTCCGGATGTGAAGGGTGAAACAATTTAAGCACGGAGAATCCTTTCCTTATCAACTTCCTTTTGATGAGGCTTCAAGTAATCGTACAACAATCCGTATGTAGCATGATGCATATTCTTTGTTTGATGGAGAAAAATGACATACTTTTCCCATTCAGGACCAAGACTACTTAGGAATTTAGTATTAACTGCAATTCTTGGCATGATGATGTTGTGTTTATCCAAATCATTTATGATGTCCGAGAATCGATGATGATAAGACTCTAGTGTCTCTCGGTGTTTAATCATGAAGTGTTCATAAGCCAAGTAAATTTTGGATTCCATATCCTCGATTGAGTGCGGTTCCTTCCATAAGAAGATGAATATGTTCCCACATCGCCATTGCGGTCTTTTGAGCATCAACACTTCAAAGAATTAGGTTTGGTAATCCTAAAAGGATATATTGCATTGCAAGCTCATCACCTCATAGTGTAGAAGTTCTTACGCATTCAGTGCCAGCAATAGCAATGTTTGTCCGATCATCTCTTGGTGGATTAGCATTTGGATCTCGGGTGTAAGGATGGTAGGCATCAAAAATGGATCTTCCAAGATAACCTTCTTTAAGAACTTTCCATGTGGCTTCTTAGATCACAAACCCTAAAGAACCTAATCACCCATTGATCGTAGTTTCACAGGTTAGCATTGGAGGTCTATCAAGTGATCCACCTCATGAATTGATTGTTGGTCGCTTAAAGCTTCACACATCTTTGCAAACCAAGTCGGTTCCTTCATAGTGTTCCTTGATGGATGTTGATTGAAATCGTTTGTTTAGGGTTGTACATGAAGACTTGGTGGTGGTTGAACCATTTGAGGTTGTGGAATTGCTGCAAGTTGTGGAGTATGTTGTTGATAAATTGCTTGTTGTTGATTAAATTGTTGATGTTGTGGACTTAGTTGTTGTTGTCATTGAGTATAAGTGTAAGGGAAATAGTTAGAGTATGGTGGTTGTGACATGTTGAAAAACTTGTGTTGTTAAATGGATCTTTGTAGTCGAATGAACCTTTGTTGATGAATTATCCTTAGGCGTAGAAAAGCCAAGTAACACTTATGCGTAAAAACACCAAAGTTACGCGTAACATCAAAAGTTACGCGTAGGTTTAGCTTACGCGTAAGTAATGAGAAAAGCACTAAAGTTATGCGTAAACAGTAAGTTAGGCGTAGGAGTTACTTATGCGTAAGACAAAGCTTAGGCGTAAGATAAATCTTATGCGTAAAAATTCTCTGTAAGCTTATGCTTATGCGTAATTTTAGGGTTTTGCCCAGTGATATTTTATACTATCACGGTGGCAAAAGATATCCAAAAGTCGACGTGTTTTCATGCTTATCCAAGCAAGAAAACATGGAGTAAAACCACCAGCCAGAAGATCAAACCAAGGAAAAGTTCTGCGTAAGTTTAAGGTTTTACTTATGCGTAAAAGTAGCCAAAAGTGATTTACGCCAAATGATGTTTCCAAACCGATTTACGTGATGAAATAGCTCAAAATCACCAAAATAACACAAAAGTGTGAAACTTGATGATCCAAAGCCTAGAAAACGCTTATCGTAGAACTAGTACCACGATATAAAACCAAGCTCAAAAACAAAGATCTACAGCGATAAAGGTTGAAACTTTTGCCAAAAGCAGCTTATTTTAACACCTTAAAACATTGAAAGTACAAGAATCTTGGATTAAAAGTGTAAAAATATGTTTTTAAGCGAACCAAAGTATCACCCATTATGTTTCTGAGTGGGACCGAAACCCACTTCAAAAACAATACATTCACCCAACTATTTGGCGATTGATACCTTTGTTAGGTCACTAATTTTACAACACAAGCACAATAGAAAGAGATAGAGAAGAGATCGGATGAATCTAAGAAAGGTTATGCATGAGTAATGAAAGAGTAAATTGAACAACCAACCCTCAAGTGAGGGTTATTACAAGGTATTTATAGGAAGGGGAGCTAGGGCAACACTCCTAGTCCCTTCCTTTCCTTTATGGACCTGGGCCTAAGCTTATGGGCCTTCTACATAAGCTTAAGCTAATAACAAACATAAAGGCCATAATTAAGCTAACTATTACATATGAATCACTAACACTTGATTTAGGTTTAGGAGTGATTCCAACAGGTTAGGTATTGGTTCCCACGATCCGCCAGAGCCGGAGGGATCTACCCAGGGATAATCCACTAGATAGTGTAGAGTCCTTAAGTATATTGAAAAAAGGAGAAAAACGAGAATATGGGAAGAGTGCGGAATGAGACAGAGCTAGTACTGGAATAAACCCAACAAGGTTCTAGTTATGAAGTCTCGGTAAGCATTGAAGGGTTGAAGAATGAAAAGAATTGGAATGTGAAAAGGGTGAAAAGAAATAGCCTCCAATAATTCAACCTTAGGGGCGAAACCGGGTTCAATACATATGATATTGGTGGTTACTAAGGTAACACTGTATTGAAGACAAGATGTCATGGACCCAGGTGGCGCATCGCTAAACTTCCCAAGCTACTTAAGATCCTCTTAAAAGGGCTTGTTTCATTCTCACGGGAACCTACATAATCTATCGACTTTCTTTAGAGATTGTTGATATTGAAGAAGGAGACCCTCTCCCTAGTCCCCGGCATAGGAAACCAAATGGCACAATTGAGTCTAGAGCCACGATATCATCAATAAATCTCATTAGGACACATTATTCTTGAAGAATTACTGTTTCACACAATGTGGAAAGTAAGAATATATTTTGAGAGTCCTACGCGTTATCCTTGTGATATTGCCAAGACTTGGTTGTGACATCTGGACTTCATCAATGGAGCGATTCTATATTGAATCAATCCAGGTCCAAGAAAATGGATTGACGGATACCTTTGAAAAACCGGTCGTTGTGCTCAAAATAATGTTCTTTAGCACGTCAGCTGTGTATTATGTTTTCAAAACCAAAGGGGCATTTATGATTGATAATTGATTTTCTATAAAACCTTCGTTGTATTGCAAAACCCTTTATTTTAAATACATGATTGTTTTCAAATCATTTTCATCAATCGATGAATCTCAATTCGCCGGTTCACTCACTCCGTGTTGTCTTCTTTGAGGCGTTCAGGTTTGAGACGGCTAGAGCAAATACGAAACCCATCAAGGAGATTCTTCGAATTATACCGATCACATGATGCTTCTTGATCAACGGGGAACCGTGGGCCGTGCACCTCAATTCAACAAAAGTGATCAAATGCATTTTCGTACGTTTTATAGCTAACTGTTTTATGCAGTGACACCCGACGGTTGCAGGTGATCAGAATTGAGGAGTCAATTCATTGCCGCATGCTCACACATCGCTTTCACATCTAAAAGAAATCATGATAAGTGCATATCTTCATCAACTGGTTCTGATATTGTTCAATCCATGCTTCTGTTACTCTGATACAAATATCTTAATCAATAAATACTTCCGCAACTCTGATGAGAAGATATCATGATCCAAAATGTGAGCATGTCGGTCCAAAGGTCACAACATCACATAATGACGATGCATCAAAAGGATGAGTCAGAGATTTACTGTGGATGATGATCTCAAAGCTGGCTCAAAACTCAACATCACGTGGATCAGTTAAAGACCTCCACTTGAAAGAACAAAACATGCGGAACATGAAGAATCAAATACTACGAGCTAAAGAACAAAAGTGCTTAATACAAGAAACCAGGAACAACGAAATATTATATCTGTTTGTAATCAATGTAAGTTGAGGTGAACTCCCTTAGGGGGAGATTGTTAGGATTTAGTAAATCCAGTACTTAAAGTGTCGGTCACCTCAAGTATGTATACTCGTAAGAAAGCTCGTAGCCGTAGTAAGTCTGTGATAGTAATTAGATTACTTAGTAACTCCGTGAAGGACGGACGGGTCCTTACCCACTGTATGCCTGATCCACAGCCTAATGTAGGCGTGCTATGCTTGTACCTTATAAATACCCTTTGCCCTCCAAGGAAAAGGGTTGGAGCTTTCATAATTCATTTTTCTTTGCCTCTCTAAGCTTCCCATCCTCTCCCACTTTCTCTCTCTAAACCTTACGCCTAACATGTGCTTATGATGTGTTTGTGATAAACCAAGATACTACATCTAATGTGTTGGATCAAACTTTATTCATATTGTTTGGTTCCTGATAGCTTTAATTGCTCTACCTCCAAAACATATCAAGGTTAGAAATTGCGTGTGTCATGGATACACTCAATATAGTTCAAACATAGAAGGTATTCAAGACAAACCATAACTGAAAACCCAAATTCATTAGGAATTTGAGGTTTTACTACTCAAACCAATTGAATCATAAACCGTTTTTGGATTTTGATTTTTCTACACTTCCTAGATTGAAGATTGTAGTTTTGGTGTTCTTCCTAGCTTGACAAAACACGAAACTGTTACTAGAGCTTTTGGTTAGAGAGTGATACTAAATTTGAGTTTTTCTATAAACCCTAATTTTAGTTGTTGGAAGGAATTCCATAATTTGAGTTATGCATTTGTTAAAATCTTATGAAGCATTTTGTCAACAAATCTTGAGATGAGAACTTAAAATGTATTTTGTGGTTCTCCATAAAGAACAATTTATTGTTGCTTAAATACTTAGCGTTTAGAGAATTGTCTCTACTTACAAAAGTAAGTGGGAGTATACACACATCTCAAAGTTTTTGAGAACAAAATACTTAACCTTCTAAAATGCACTTATTAATGTCATACTAAGGTTAAATATGAAAATTTTGACTGAAGTATAATGATTACTCTCATTCATAAATCTGAAAGGATGCCTCATCACTTGAGTGATATTTTATATCAATGCTGAGGGATATAAGTTAGAAGATTATTGTAAATCAGCTATCTACTAAAATATATTATCACATCTTGAATCTGATAAATGTTTTAGAACTATGAATGATAAGATGCAGTCCTTAAAAAGGAAAATCGAGTTTTGAGCTTGATTGTTATTTTTCCTAACATTTAACCTATGAGGTTGGAATGAGTTTCTTTTGAAGAAAGACTCACAAGGACAAAATTGTATACATATTAATGTTTGGCATTTTATAAGAAGTTTTTAATCATACTTAAGCAATTGACTGTGATTAAATTTTCTTATATAATACATGCATTAACTATATAAATATATTTAATTGTCATACATGTGATTTGTATGTTGAATATGACAATTAAATTTTTATAACTCTTTCTTTATGATTACCATTTGCGAGGATGGCGTGTAATCAAAAGGGTTATGAATTTATATTTATCTTTATGTAGTATACAAAATTTGAGCAATTCATATTTTAGATTGGATCATGCATCTAAGAGCTGAGATCTTGAATTTAATTACAATATGATTCTGATTGAATTAAGATATCTCTTGAGTACATCTGACATTGAGTGGGAGCAATGTGTTTTTACTTAAAATTTACATGTTGAAGACATCATTCTATTTAAGCTATATATTGATCCTTTAACAAGAATAGTGCTCGTAAGGGCACCAGAGATGTGGGGTCTTCTACTAGTTTGGCCGATCAAACTAGTGGTTCGCAAATTATTGATGCACCATCTAACTTGGCCTATCAAGTTGGGGTGCAAAAGGATGATGAACTTGATGCACGGTTGAATACAGGCAATGATGATGGGAGTACTGGTCAGGACGAGAGTCTTGTTGATCATATTGAATGTGATGGGGCTGATAACGTGAATAAGGATAAGGTTGTTTTGGATGATTTGGAGCAAAGCCATGATACACCTGCTTCTTATTCGGCCTCTAATGTTTCACAACAAAATTTAGTGTGGAGCAATTGATTGCTAATGCGCATCAGAACTTTGATGAAGCAATGAATAAAATTGAAAGTGATATTGCTAAGATGGCTTCATCTTCTGATGTGAACAATTCGAGTGGTATTGGGCTTCAATCTAAGTCGAATGGTACTAAAGTTTATTCAAGAAATACTCCTCCGTCGAGTTTTGATGTGGCTATGCAATCCCGATGTATGGTACTACTCATTGTGTTACTTCGATCCTAATGCACCCAAGGTTGTTACTACTAGTGGTAATGGAGTTAAGTCGGCTTTACGCTGGTGTTGCTTCTAATGAACCTGAAACACGTGTCTAATTTTCTGAGGCTAGAATGCAAAAAAGAAGAATGATGTTGACCTTCAAATCCCAATGAAAGTGGTGGAAGAGGTGAACATGAGGTTTGAGAATACTCTCTCGGCTACTTCCTTGGTCAACGCCTTGCTTTCCCTGTTGTTGATTATTATGTTCTTAATACGTGGGCTAAGTATGGTTTACAAAAGGTTATGATGAACGCTAAGGGATTCTTCTTCTTCAAGTTTAATTCAAAAAGGCGTTGATGATGTTCTTGATAATGGTCCTTGGTTGATTCGTAATGTTCTATTATTCTTAAACCATGGACATTGAACACCAACTTGCTTAAAGAGGATTTGACTAACATTCCGGTGTGGGTTAAATTCCATGATGTTCCTTTAGCTATGTTTTTCGATGACGGGCTCGATCTTCTTGCTACATTGATTGGTACGCCCAAAGGTTAGATGCTTTTACTAGTCAAATCTGCAAAGAATCTTGGGGCGTAGTAGTTTTGCTAGGTGTATGATTGAAGTGAAGTCGGATGAGGTTCTTAGGGATGCCTCACCGCCGAGATTCCTTTACTTGATGGTACGGGTTCGACTATTGAGAAGATCCGTGTTGAATATGAATGGAAACCGCCTAGATGTGAGAAATGTCGGGTATTTGGACATACTTTGGTGGATTGTCCTAAGGTTGTGATTCCGACGCTCAACCTCATAAGGACGTAAGTGATGGTTTTCGATCATTAACAATAAGAAGAAGGGAAAACAAGTTGGGCGAATCCGGGTCGAGGAGGTTCTACTAAATCTGGGTGGGCAAGCATTTTGAATATCGGCCCAAAAGCCTCCTCCGAACCCAAGAAAGTAAATGTCGATAAGGCGATGGCTTCTAATGTGGCTAGTTCGAGTGGAACCAAGATCACTACGTCTAATCAAGATGATGCTCTTAATATGGACGATACGATGTGTGGATAATGGTCGTACAATGGAGGTTAATGAGGATGAGTCGATTAAGATCGGTTATACATCACATGTTCCGCTTGTGAGTGATTCAATGGGAACAATAGATGTTGGTTCTACTCCCATAGTTGAGAAAATTGGTAAGCTTGAAAACTAATTATTGATGGAAAGCTACTCTTGTGGATGATGATGGTCAACCTATTCCGTTTACCTCTTCTACTAAGAGAGCTAACCCTTTTTCTAAAGTGGGAGAGATTGAGGTGTCTCGATTACGAAGATGAGGTTGTTGCTAACCCATTTGATGAGTCTGCTAATATATTTGGCGGTGGCCAGAGTTTGAAGATGACTATGATGAATATGACTTCGATGACTATGCAAAGCAGTTCGTGATCTTCCCGAATTTGGATAACTTTAATGCCATGTATGGCACAAAGTTTCAAGGTCCTAGGAAGTAATCTTATTTCTTTGTGTCATTTGTTATCATTTGAGTAGTGGTTTGTTTTCTTGTTTAGAAAATAGGAAGTATCTTGTTATGTAAGCTCTATGCCTATGTAACGGGCTGATATATGGGATTTCACTCATATACATTGTAATTAAATGTTTATTTGGTTAATATATTTACCGGTGCAGGATTACTCCCTTTAACAAAAAAAAAAAAAAAAAAAAAAAAAAAAAAACTTCACTTGGAATTTAGTGAATAAACAAACAACCTTAGAATAAATGTTTATCTCGAATAAACAAATGCGAAAAATAAAGTCTAACACAAATGCAATATATTATTTAAGCAAGTCTTCAATGATATATTTCACTTGGAATAATTTACATGGATGGAAACCTTGTGTCTTTAAACTAAGGGTTTATCATGTATATATTATATATTATATTGTGTATACGACTAGTTGTTGCTTTTGTACAAGAACAAAATGAGCTGACAACAACAATATCTAATTGAGAGTGTTTAGATTATTGTTTTTATAAATGTTTACGAATTATAAATCATAGTGTTCTTTAAGTACAAATGATGCTAGAGGATTATTTATACTAGTTGTAGTAGGATTTTATCATTTATGATAAATCTGCTAACTAGTCATGCTCAACATAGAGCATTGTTGCATTACACATTAATAAATGAGAATACCTTACACTTTGAGAAACTGTAAAGATGACTGTCAGCATGTCGTTGACTTCTAATACCTCATGCAAGGTAAGACGACATCTCCATACTATAACTCTTGCAATAGTATGAGCATATGAGATAAGACACTCATCTTATATTTCAAATCACTCACTATATGTGAAATTTGAAACAAGTATTCGGAAAGTTTACTCAGATAACTATTTAGTTTTTCTTGTAAAAGAAAGGTTGAGAATGTTGGAAACATTAGGCTTCAACTTACTAAATGAGTTTCATGCATATCTGTTTTAGTATTTTGATAATTTTGATTGAAAGACAATTTTTACATTATGATGAATAAAGATACTTGGTATTTGTTATTCATTCATATAATAATTGTTATCCTATATTTGCATGTTTAGTCCTTGAATAATTTTATTATTATAAATATGTCCATTGTCGGTTAACAATATAGGAATATTGTTATGATAAGGAAAATGTGAGTGTTGGTTATCATTCTAACGAGAATTCGGATGGTTCCCACCAAACTCATATGTATTCATTAGAGATGCATATTGGATTCCCCAACTTTCAAACATTTACTTTTGGGTCCTTGTCATAAGTAAAATATTGAAAATGGTTTGTTATCTTCATCCTTAGACTTGAGATACAAGCAAGTTCTCATGTGTGGATATCATTTTTGTAAGTATACGCAAAAACGCTATCCGAACAAGGTAGTTATAAAGCTATATTTTGGAGTGATGTGAAAGCAAAGATCCACAACACTTGTAGTCAATAAAGGATTTGTTACTCCACTTGATATGTGCAAAAGATACGATGGCGCTCTCCGATTTAATAACATAATTGTTTGGCCGACCCAAAGGGTAATGCAAGATGATACTTGATTACATTTGGAATATATAATTAAATTCTATAACGAGATTATAAATGGTTAAACTATATGGAATGATTTAAGATCCATAATCCATGGTTTAACGGTATCTATAACAAAGGATGATTAGAGCAAGACATTGAATGACCATGCTCTTGAAAACTTTTACTTAAACTATTCTCTCGCACACTTTTAGTTAAAAGCGGTGAGAGCGTTTGCTAAGCGTTTCAAATCGTTAGTTTTGTGTGCCATTCGACACTCCAACTCCCAAGTAGGAGCTGTTGGTTTGTGGGAGTTATAAACACACGTAAACAACTAGAAGTGTGTGAGCCTATGGGGGCACACACGATAAACACGAGTATACGTGTTGAACGTTTATTATACTTTAATTAATATACCCGATTTGCATGAGAGTTGACCCGTTTTATACGACCCATGGACAGTTTATTCTTGGACTTGGGTTGGAATATTTGAACGAGCCTTGGGCCCTGAATGTTCAAAATGATCGAGCATCAAAGGAGAGAAGATTTTGGTTGGGCTTGGTTGCTTGTCGACCAAGACAAAGCTCAACCAATAGTCGGTTGTTTTGACTATATAAACAAACCCACACTCCTCCTCAAAACTCACGCATAACACTCCTCTCAAATACCTAAAACTTAATTTGGTTTCCTGTTTTTCCACTCTTGATCGTTTACATCAAAGAAACGATTAAGGGTTTTCGTTTTTTGTTGAATTCTAAACTTGTATCAAGACAAGGGTTTAGTTTTATTGGTTGCATTTGTTTCCTGGTTCCTTTTCGACACAAACAGCAGCAACAAAAGGGTACAACAAGCTCCTGCTCGTGATTCATTATCTCGGACAAGAAGCTTAATATATCGGACAAGACGTGTCCGATATCGGGTAGAAGTAGACAAACTGTTTTCAGCAGTTTCTTGGAGTTCTCGGACAGGACAAGCTTTGGCCTTGAGTTTTCTGATTCGTGGGCTTATATATTCAAGTGACAAAGGGTTGTTTGATTTATTGTTTACCTTCTCGACTAGCGTTAATTGAACGTATACATTATCTGGTTTGTGTGTGATACTCTGCGAGGTATCTATTTTAGATACTTAAGGTTTCGTTTTGGTTTCTTGTTCCGTTACTAGAGATCAATTACCAAGCAAGGTTAGCTTTTCTATATACCTTTTATTAATTGATTCTTATATTCATTAATTGTTTATTATTACGTGTTAATCTAATTGCGATAAATAGATCTTTATCCGCTGCGTACTAGTAGAGGTTAATCAGTTAACTTGTTCTAAAATCCCAAAAGTTGCTTCTATTATTCTCTATAAGTAAGTGATGATAGCAGTCCTAATGATCTCAGGGTATTTGTAGCTAGACTGGAAAGTAGGATCGAGATGTGACTTGGATAAAGGAAAAAATCATGTTAAGTTCTCTAATATAAAGTACACCATGTTTAAATGGTGGCTCAGTATCAATGATTAAATATCATACATTCATACAAAAGGGAGAGTGTTG
The DNA here is from genome assembly GCA_022545495.1 of Chrysanthemum lavandulifolium. Taxonomy (NCBI): domain Eukaryota; kingdom Viridiplantae; phylum Streptophyta; class Magnoliopsida; order Asterales; family Asteraceae; genus Chrysanthemum; species Chrysanthemum lavandulifolium. The sequence goes on along the minus strand of CM040240.1, from coordinate 200,925,488 downwards.
GAAGACTAAATCAATCGACCTCAATTTACATTGTTCAAACCTTAGTTACATATTTGTAATTATTGTGGAAAACTAGATGGGGGTTGAATAGTTTTACCGATTAAAACTTCGTTTTAAAATATTTAGATCGACTTATGTCAATCTATTGAATGTGTGTGTTGGATGTTGATAGATAAGCATATAAATAAACAATGCAAAGATAAAGAGTTAGAAGTACAAAACCACGACACGAATATTTATAGTGGTTCGGCTACAAGGACACCTTCCTTGCCCTAGTCCACTCCCCGAGTCACCTACTCGAGAGTTCGTAATCACTACACAACACAAGCTCCTTGTGGCGGAGGATCCTTAACAACGTCGCCTACCCTTTATCCGGTACAAGGCTAGACATCGGGTTCTTCCACGAGGTAGAACCAAACCTAACACAACGTCGCCTACACTTTATCCGGTACAAGGCTAGATACCGAGTTCCATTACAAAGGAGGAACTACTACCCAACACTACACAATGTTAGGAAATTTGGATCACAGTAATCTGAGAGTCATGTAAACACTTTCAGATTGAAGTATTTCTGTGGTTCTACCGAAATCTCAAATCGGATAAAACTCAGATTTAAACTTGAGAATATGTTTTGTATGTTATAAAAAACGAACTAGAATAATCCATACATATGAACAAAACTAACTGTCGGTTATAACTGCTATGGCAGCTATAATAACCACCGAGACAGTTAAAATAACGGGTGAATAACCAGAAAATTTATTTTCTAGCTGCCGCCCCTTGGACCCTGCCACCAGGAGCGCTGCCCCCGGACCCCCATCATTCCGGGATTCGCCCCCGAATGATAATCATAATAAAGTCATACAAGTGTGCACTCCGCACAACCCCGACTTGTTGAACATTTATCACAATTACCCATTGGTCAACTAAGTCAATCCATTACACTTAAATAATATCGGTGATGCAAAATCACCAACACACAACACCTATCCCAAAGGAGACACACTCCTTATTACAACATCATCAAGGATATCAATATCCTTGGACACTACCTATCTATGATTTTACATCGATGCACCATATCGATTGTACACCCTTGGCATCTCTCACTAATGCCCTTGACACGATCTTTTGACACCTTTCACTAATGCCTTCATCATGGACTTTTGGCACCCTTAACTAATGCCTTAGACACAAACCTTCGGCACCTTTCACTAATGCCTTCAACACAACAATTCTAGAGAGGAGGAAAGAACTATCAACAAGAGAACTTCAGTATTCTTGATGACGAAGCTTGGTAACTCATGGACTTGAGCTTGATTGACTTCAAGAGTTGATGATCATGCCTTTAAGAGGAACCTAAAAGATCACACAAACACAAAACTACATAGATAGATCCTTTGGATCTGAGGTTAAAGAGTTTACAATACTAAGAGTAAGTATATATGAAAGTGGCAACTTACAATGAAGAAATGGCTCACTATTATCACACCCCTAAATTACCTGTTTTGCAGCGGAATGGAATTCCTGAGGGTTGAGTCTCATAGCATCACAGTTACAGTTATATTGAATGACCTAAAGTGTCGTTTGGAAAACACATCGTTGGATTTAATAAAACATTCAGAGTTTACAAAATATAGGTCCCAAATGAAAATCATCATGTACGGAAATAAGTTTGTTACAAGCCAAACGATGTTTTTAAGGTGCATAAATCTCATGTGAGACGCGTCGTCATCGTGACTCTATGAAAAGTCCTTATGCATGCCATGAAGTGTATGCCTTAGATACCTGAGATAAAACATGCTAAAAGTGTCAACACAAAGGTTGAGTGAGTTCATAGAGTATGAGTTGTCATGAAGAAAACCTTCAAGGAATGTCCATGCAGCAAAGGCATTGCAAATCCACTCAGTTCCAAGTTCCACCCATACAAACCTTGCAAATTGTGTGTTTACAACCCATTGCCAAAATATGTATAGTTTATGTTCAAGCGCATGATGTCAAATGAATTCACATAATAGTACATAACTTAATGTATCAATAGTCCAATTGATATAACACATATTTTGTATGGTTTCAAATAGTTCCAAGACCATTAGTTCATGATTGTACCAAGACCGCGAGTTCAACATTATACCAAGACCGCTAGTTCAAGATTATACCAAGACCGCTAGTTCAATGATTATACCAAGACCGCTAGCCCAATGATTATACCAAGACCGCTAGCCCAATGATTTATGATATAGAAATTCTAAGTATGGCAATACTGTTAATTCGTATGACTAAACATTCAGTTCAGATAAATACATAGTTTTTAAATAAACATGAAAGTCATAAAAGTTGTTAAGCATGTATCTCCCCCAAAGAGTTTAATAAAAACAATTGAAAATGGGGCTATGGAACTCACCTGATGCAATGATTATGATGGCAAAAGTGGATACACTGAAATGAGGTGCAATCTCTATCCGCAACCTAATATGAATGATATGTTCTAATGTAAGTCATGAAACAATGTCGTGCATGCAAACTCATATGATATCCATACCACTTGTACATTTTTGAAAATGAAGTTTATCGTCGAAATATATTTTTATGACATCTCGTCATGTTATAAAATACTTTACAAGTATTTACGTTGAAACAACATCCTACGATAGTCGTTTAGTGATTTATCAAGAAATTATAGCTTTTCGTCGTAAAACAATATAATTTGATAATTCATGAAAGTGACTAAATGGCCTCGAAAAGCTAGTCGTAAAATAGTGAATATCAAGTGTTAGGAAACAAACTCAACGGTTTTGGAAAGATTGTAACATTCTCTCAAAGTCTTAGCTTTTAAATTTTTATCATAGAGGTCTCGTTCATGAAGAAAAACATAGGTGAAGTAGGGTACTTGGACTAAAAATATAGTTTAAGGCTAGTTTTCGGCAAAGTTTGAGTGACCGTTTTTTATTCGTTACAATTCTGTTTGACGAACGGTTGAACATTTTGGAAAATAGGCTAGGTGAACTCACTTTTACTAGAAGACATCGTTTTCTAAAAAGTATTATATCAATGTTAAAAACGACTCCAAACATGGTCACTAGCGAAAACTAGTTTGGCTATTAGAAAATATATATGAGTGTTGTACTTGTATGAAATAATTACGACAACCTTATTTAAACGTGTGTAATTTAGTCGTTATAAGTCCGTTTTCTACGTTTTATATGTCCTTAACTTCGTGTTAAAGTATACTAATATGTTTATAATAAATCGACTCATTTAGATAACACTTAAAACTCATTTTTTACCCTTAAAATTTCTGGACAGCATGCTGTTTTTCCGTAAAATATAGTTTTCGTCGTTAAACTAGAAAATAGCATAACTTCTTCGTTATAAATCCGTTTTAACCCTTCAAGCGACCACGGTTTCGTTTTAAAGTATATTTTCTGAATATCTAGCCCAACATATTTTACAACCTGTCGAAATTTCCAGACTTAGCAAAAATTATCAGACCTTATTTTTAGGTTGTCGAAAATGATTTCTCTTGTATAATACTTAGGTGGTGTTTGTTTTTTAAGAGGGTCTGAATCTGAATTTGAACCGCACGTCTGAATCTGAATCTGATGCGTAAATGTCTCGAATCGAACGCATCTCGAGCGAAGAAAAAACGCATGTTTGAACGGGATTTTTTTTTTTTTGGTTATTTTGTGCCTACAGAAGCATTGAGACGCGTTAAGACACCCTCTCGTGTCTTGACAGATTCGAGACATTTTTTCCGTTCGACGCCGTTCGGGGCGCTCGAGCGGAAAATAACGCGATCGAGCGGCAAAATGTCGACCGATTCGGACATTTTGCCCGCTCGCACTGTTAAGAGGCAAAAAGAAAAACAAACACAACCTTATTCTAACCACTTCAAATCAACACCAAATCTATTCTAAACCTACCATACACCTTCTTAGGGTGTCATGGGTTCTTAAAAATCATCAAAAATAATATGTTTCAAGGGATTAATTATAGGATGATATATACTAATTATAAGTACTAAAAACATTAAAAGTGGTATAGATACTCATATAACTTGCATGTTTTCTTCAAGCATGATAAAAATAACTTAAGTATGAATATGAAAGATTAAAAATGATCATGAAATGCTTACTAGTATGATGATGAGGTTTATAGAACAAGGTTTTTCCCAAATACTCTTGGTTTTTATTGCAAAACCCTTAAAGAGAGTATACTCGTGTTGTAAAAATAACTTGATCTTGCAAAAACTTTGTGTTCTTCCCTTTTTTCTTCCTTGGCCGGTTTATAAGAGAGAAATGGAGAGAAATTTTTATCTTTTACACCTTGAAAATGTGTCTACTATGTGTTTAGGAAAATAATATCTTGTACATAAAGCCTAGTCATAGAATAGTTTATGTATGTTAAGTAGCAAAAGTTATTTTGACAACATATGGTGACTTGGGGGGTTATGTGGCCGGCCATGGGTTAATTTGGGAAAGAGTTTGGTAGTTTTGATGATTAAGTGTATTATTTGTTGTGTATAATGTGTAGTTTGTAGGTATAAATAGGTATTAATTGTAGCGTTAACTAAAAATAGGTTTTAACGGGACAAAATAAAATATATTGAAGTCGTAAAAATTATCAAAATACATTTCTTACAAGAATTGAGTGAAATAATAATTATCGAGTAGTATTTACTAAAATCGTCGCAAATATATATATATATATATATATATATATATATATATATATATATATATATATATATATATATATATATATATATATATATATATATATATATATATATCTATATATATACATATATATATATACATATCTCTATATTATATATAACGAGGAGGCGTTACGTAGATAATGCCACGTAAACGCCACCTCATTGCCCAAATAATTCATTATCGCCATGTCATCACATTGTTCCTATGTAAGCATTTTTAAAATTTATTTTATTTGAAGACATTTAATTAATTTTGAATTTTAGACAATTTTGGATTTATTTAAATTTTCGGATTTATTCTTTCAAAAAATTTGAGCTTAATAAGAATTGAACTTGGGTCTCTTAGTCCACAAAGAAACATGATAACCACTAGACCAACACATGTTTTGAATTAAATCTTGCAAGTCTTTGATTATATCTTTAAAGTCCAAATTTATAAACCTATTTGATTAGGGTGGTGCCAAAATATGTCATGCTCTAAAAAAATACCAGTTAAAGCCCAAATACTAAACCACGGTATTCACAAAACCCTAATTTCATTATATTAAAAAAATCTCACGGTATTCATCATCAAATATATATCATAACCCTAAATCTTTTACGTTCTAAATTATAATATCACAATCAAGGTTCACTCTTTTTGCATTCGATTCGGATATATTACTTGATTCTCGTGAGCAAGAAGATATGGGTAATAACACTAGCATCTTAGTTCCATTTAACTGCTCCATCCCTATACAATGTAATTATTATCTCACAATATTCCGACCCTAACAAGATTGTATTTTTATTTGCAGCTGACGAGTGACTCAATCTTTTGTGATATACATTCATCCTTTTCTCAACTATCAACCATGATTATGATAGTGATGAATTTAAAGTTTAATCTAATGTCATTTGCCTCATTTGTTTTGTATCCGCTTCTTTAAGCGAGGATTTTAATGGTGTTGATGAAGGTGTTCCCAAATCGATACTCAAGAAGATTATTCCACCATGCAAGCGGGTTATGCAAACCCACGTTCATGAACATGGCTGGCGCCTTGGTAGTGCTATGATGCAATTGTGTATATCACTTTATACTTTTAAAGCCCACATAGCACCAAAAATACATCAAACTTTCATTACTGAAAGTATGAGATAATCACCATGATCATCCTACAAACAATGATTATATTTAATATAGTAGCATCCAAATGTTTTATCCTTTTTGTAGCTTGACATATAACATAAGTACATCTATTCTTGCAACAAAATGTGAACAACTTAATATAAGCACACTTCAAATATGAGATAGCCTAAGATCATATTGTTAAATACGAGATTCAAATGTCTGTATGTTTCTTTTCCATCTACATCATTTGCTAATTACTTACTGCTGGAACCTCCTAAGTTATGTTTTTGTTCATTAGATTGATAAGCTGCAGCCCACCTTTCATCAATGGGATCGCATCCCTGTTGCCAGCGTTGAATAATCCCATTGGGGTCGGGTTTAGCGGGGTTTAAAAAAGTAACTCTTTTGTTTACCTATGAGTAGGTAGAAGCGAGAAGTAATTGAACTGACCACTCACTTAAAAAAAATTTGGCGTCACTTGTGTGTTACAGTACCTATATGAGGATTCTCACATTAGGATTCATGACGTTTACCCGTTGTATAAACACTTTGTATGTAATCTTAACTTAATGATGCTAATAGTAGTATTTTCCTGTGTTTATAATTTTATTTTTCATTTAGACTAAATGATGAATAATGATCAAGTATAATCGACGTGCTAAATGAATAAAATGATGGGTAGGCTCTTAGTTCATTCTGCTTTCGGTTTTGAGTTATTGGACACAATAAACCTTTTATGTAGTTTGAACGAAAGCCACTTTGACCCAATGTGCAGTTTGCGTTCTGTGACTGAAGTGACGATGTAGGGGTTGAAGTAATTTACGCTGAATTTATGGACTTCTTATGACAATGACAATCAATGAAGACAGAACTTCAGTCATAAAACACAATCAATTATTGAATGTGAATATACAAATTTTGATAAAAACAAAATCATGAAGATAACTGGAGTCTCCATAAACTTTATAAAGTCGACGTTGAATTTATTAAATGTAAGTGCTGTTGTAGCATCAAACCGCATTGGTACAAGGGTCGTCGAGACGTAACATGGTAAAAGTGCAAGAACATTCTATGCCAACTCTCTAAAATGCTGTTTGACCCACTACCTTCTTAACATAGCATAATATTTGTAATAACAAAAGGCCACAGCAGTATGGCGTGAATTATGTGAAGATGTGACGATGAGTGAACTACCCAAAGACTAAGCGGCATTATGTGACTTCGAGGTGGTGAGTAGCTAAAGTATAATCTTTTAATCTCCATATTCATCATTTTATCCGGTTTTTGTTCACGTTCCCTATGACTACAATGATGTTTTACTTTTGCAAATATAAAGGTGCAAGCGTTTTAAATACAAGCCGACCGGGTCCTTAGATACTACAAACGATGCACGTGAAGCTTGATGAGCATAACAACATTATTATAGTCAAAGAAATTAATTTGAAGACCAAACATGTGAAGTTGTGAACACAGCGGGGCGAATCAGGCGGATATTCAAGGTTCTATCTTTATTCTCTTTCACATCTATACATACTAAAAAACTTCAACCCTTGAATGATAAAATGGATAATTAGGTGTTTAAATCACCACCAAGTTCATTGTATCGTAAGCTTATTGGTTTAGAAAATGGTTTACACACACATAAATAGGCGATTTGAAGTGCCGCATTATTCGCTTTTATCGATCCTCACAATTAGTTGTATAAGTTTGACATTTTTAATTGAAACGCTTAATACCATACTTAAGGATGTCACGACATGTGTAAAATGATATAGGGTCTACAGATTAAGAAATGCAAGTTATTAGATTGAAAACTTTAAACAAGATAAGGAATCGTCAAGGAAACAGAACTCGAAGTGAAACTTGTTGGGCGGAAAGAAAAGGGTTTAAATGTCTGCAGAGAGAAAAAAAATGAGTCTCGCAAAACCAAGATGAAGCTCTTATGGAGCGTATTAATAATATTGTAAGTGAGATTTCTTAAATAGTTCTCATTACAATATACGAGACTAAAAAAGTGTATCAAAAACTTACTTTTGTTTCATTGACCCTTTAGTAATACTATGACTCGTCGTTTCCATTATGAGTTGCAAATGCCGTGTCTTATTCTTATACAACGTCGATTGTATCGCATTATAAAACCTTACTACTTCTCGGGCAGCTTTCTTAATTGACCTCTTATGTTATTGTTATCTTAGGCGATATGAGTCGCATCCGACCCATCCAATGAGTCGTGGCGCAAAAGAAGCGAACAATGCCGCAGCTTCAGAACAGTGTCGCATCCATGCATACAATAGTCTGCCGCACGAACACGTGAACGAAAGGTACGGATCCTTCATCCGGTTGACTTATGTTATTTTGCTATACATATTTGGGTATACAAGTTTCTGATATGTTTTTTTATGTAACATGTACAGCCACCGAATGACTATAAAGTTAAAGCATTTGGAATTAGAAGTGAACATAGTGTACTGAAAAAGAAACTCTAGAACAAGGTATCCTTTTACCGAATTATGAATGCAGGTTTCTTGAGAACATATCATGTGCCTCCAGCAAGGACAGTTGCACATGCAAGAAGAGGGACACAGCTGGAGCCTCGACAAACACGCGCTGCACGGACACACAGAACAGCGTCCTCACGTGCAGGTTGGTCATATACGATGAACCCTTGCATTTCAAAATTTGTTACTCTCACTTTATGTTATCACATGTCATTTGCTTATCCATACCATATATATGTTCCTAAATTCTTCTGTCGTTTTGACACGACTCTTGAAAACATTGGGATCAATGAATGTGTTCCATACAATGTCCCTCTTATTCATTAATAACTTTGAAATTACAAATATGAAATTTAAATGACAGTTGTATTTAAAAACTAACTAATGAAACTTTAAATTGACAAGTAAATTAAAAGGTAAACAACTTTTCTAAATGCAGTGAAAAATTGGAGTCATTTAGCTTTAGTTACTGTTTTAAAGTGATCTCAAATCATAATTTTCAGTTTCATCAAATTATTTTGTGTTTTCAAGTTCTTTTCATATCTGTCTTAACCGTCCCAATTTAGTTTTCTGTCAACTTTTCTCAATCAGTTTATGTCATTTTTTGTTTGTTATAAAATAATTAAAAATCAAAAATAGCAATTTAAATATCTCTTTTTAATTTTCTCAAAAGGAAAAAAATCAAAAAAATCTTTTGGATAGGCTGCCATGGTTCTATAGTTGCCTGTCTGGCCTATTCCTGTCCTGCATCAGTAAGTGTTCTGTCCCAACTTAGCTTATTTTAATCTGCTTATTTGCATGTTCTTTGGATTTATTTGCTAGATTTTTGGTTCTACTTGTAGCTTAGACTATAGAGTTTGAATGTTTAAGCTTCTTCAGCCCTTTAATAGCTTATTAGGTAACTTGATTTAAGTCTGAAAATGTCTGATCTGTCCCAATTTTGCTGTCTGCTGTAGCTTTTTCTGTCCCATTTCAGCTTCTTCAAAGCAGCTTATATGCTTATTTGATGTATTTTAGTGCTTAATGTTTGTTCCTCCCAGTAGTTTATAGTCCCAAGTTTATTAGATTTCCCTACCTATAGGGGTGTTTGGGATTTGCTTATTAGGATAGCTAGCTACTTATACGGGTTGTGTAGGATTTCTTATGAAACAACTTATGGATATGAGCTTTCTCCCACACATAATTATACGTGGTCGTTTCATGAGTGAAGAGTAAGAAAGCAATGAAGTTTATATGCTGCCACAAAGATGCAAACTATACAAAATAAACTGTCAATGTTTGGGCATGTGTACCATCTGCAATCGTGATTACAAAAGGTACGTCTTTTTGGCATTCAACAGAGCTAAAACCAAAAGGTCGTCTTTATCTGATTATCGGTTTTATCTTAAGCTTATTTGGCGGGCTCATAGCTCATTGAAAATTTGATTAGCTCATTTGCTCACAAGCTCAGTTTTTATTGCTTATGAGCTTATCCAGTTAAAAAAAAAGAGCTAATTAACTTATATAAGCTATAGGGAAGTTAAGGGTTGTTAGAATGGGCCAAAGAGAAGGCGAAAAAGTGCGAATCAACTAAGGCGAAAGCATAAGCTTGTTTAGAGTGATAATAGAGTCTATGAAAGAGGCGATGGGTGAAGAGCTTATCCAGTTAAAAAAAAAAAAAAAAAAAAAAAAAAAAAAAGCTAATTAACTTATATAAGCTATAGGGAAGTTAAGGGTTGTTAGAATGGGCCAAAGAGAAGGCGAAAAAGGGTACAAATCAACTAAAGGCGAAAGCATAAGCGTGTTTAGAGTGATAATAGAGTCTGAAGAGGCGATGGGTAAGAAATAAGAAATACAATGCGGTCATTGAACCGCATATGCATAATTTTATGACACTTTATTATTTGATCGCTTGGATGAAGTGTCTCTACCATCAGTAAGTTCTACATTCCTCAACTTCTGCCTGTAGACATTAGATTGATTCCTATTGGTTCAGCGGGTAGGTTCAGGGATGGGGTGGGTTCAGGAGGTGAGTTCAGGAGGCGCGTTCCCAACTAATATCTTTAATCGTCCAACTTTTGAGCTCTCATAGGTTCAGTGCCATATGCTCACAATTACCATTTTGTGTTTGAACTGACAGAATAGCAGTTTTTTTTCTTCCTTACTCTTTAAATTCTGTCCATTGTGTATAAACAACCTAGACTTACCTCATTTTAAGTTAATTAGCACCACCTCTAATTCAGATTGTGTTGGCTGTAGTGCGTAAATTAGGCATGGGAAATTACATGGGGGAGGACTTTGCCATCCAGAATTTTTTCGGTATCACGCCTTAAATATTCATATGCTTGTGTTTTCTTAACGGTACAAAATTATTGTGAATGATCTACTTTCCACTATATTGGGTTCTGCATTTTTTTTTTTTCAAAATAGTACATGTAAAGAGGGTGTCGAGGCTGACATTACAAGATGAAAGTAGAAAAGAAACCAATGTTAGACACATGGACGTATATGCTTCTATGGTTTTTGTACTTAATTTATGAGGTTTTTTTTTTCTTTTATTTATTTATTTATTTATTTTTTTATTTTTTTTTTTTTTTACATTTGCAGTATGCTTCTTTCAATGGCAGAGATGTAAAGGCTAATTGATGAGTTAAGTTGGGTAAATAAGCATGAGCCACGACTATTATGTGAGTTTACCATATGCTTTCCAATCTTTTTCTTTTTTCTTTCTTACTTTTAGTTTGAGTTACCATATGTTAAAAAGTGTCTAAAGAGGTATAGCGTTAAAAAACATTAAAAGAAGCGTCTCAATAAAGCGATTATTAGGCTGTAACATTATAATCCAGAAATGCACGTGTTCTAGACTTACTTGACACGTTTGCTTTTTAGTTAATGTTAATTATAGTCATGTATAGAGAGTGTATTAATATGATGTATCAAATTATATATAGATTTTTGCATCCAAACACCCTTTTAAACAGTGTTTGCATCTCTAAAATCCCAGATTTGCATGTTTGCGTGTTCACTATTTTTCCAGAAGCATAGAAAAATTGGAAAGGTGCTCTACAAGCCATCAAAAGGAAGAAGGATTGTGGTTAGACTACCATTCTTACCCATCAAGGTATAAGCATTTTTGGTTTACTTCCCTAATTTCTTAGTTACTATTACTATTATTTTCAACAACTTTCTTTTTTGCTTTAACCGTAAAATCGATTTTATAAGACCAAAACTTGATGCCCCCTATCTTTTGGATGCCCCGGACCGTCGCCCGCTCTGCCCCTGAGATTGGATCAAATTGTTTCTTGCGTAATGTTCATCACTAATTTTCGTCATGTTTGAAACTCTCATTTTTTGTGCTGGTCGGATTTTGTTGCTCAACAAGTTACTAAGTTTTGATGTTGTGACCACAATTTTTGTTAGCATGGCATGAAAATTGTCAGTACTTTTATTTCGTCACTTTTAATTGAGGTCGAGTCAAAAACTTAAAATGATGGTATACACACGATTTATTTTACCATAACTTTTGTTAGCATGGAATGAAAATTGTTGGTACCTTTATTTCATCACTTTGTATATAATGCCTATTATATCCAATATACAATATTAGATAAAATGATTGTTTTTATTTCCCTCAAACAGTAGCCTATGTACGTACAATCCTCTTCATGCATGCATTTGTTCTAACGTTTGTAGAATTATCAGATTGTTAATATGTAGATTTAAGTTCAAAGTGGGCATTGCATTCCAAAATTGTATGTTCATAATTCGTAAATGAAGAGGTCAGTAAACTAATTATTACGTGTCAGATGTATGGAGCAAAAAAGTTATCATACACTTATGATATCTTGGTAACATGGTTTCAAAGAGTAGGTCACCAATATCTTCTCACGCTCAACTCAAGAAGACATTTCTCGATAAGGTGTGTTGGATTTTACATAGGATTGTGTGGTGTTGTAAGCTTAACTTTATTTCTTTATTATATTTTTCGCACTATAAAACAATTATATACTTGTGTAGTTTTTTATCAAATCATGGATACAAAGAAACTAAATGCAGATCAAAATTTTAGGGCAGGTAATTGCACAATTTGAGATTGTTGATTTTAGTTTCATAATGTTTATTAACTTATGATGTTGTTAGATTAATTAAATATTTTTTACATGGTCAATTTAACGATTACTAATGCAGGCTTGGAGATTAAATGATTATAAGTGCACGCTTAGAATAAACAGGGATCAGTAGAGATGTTTACCAATAACTACATAACTTGGACTACAAACATGGGTCAGAAGCATAAGGATAGTGAGGAAAAATGGAAAAACATCATTGTATACATTGGTTAGATACGGTAACACAAGTATAGTGTTGTACAACAAGAATTACATTTAAGACCATGAACCAAGAAATGTGATAATTCTTTTATAGCCTTCGACAACTATTGATTATCATTCTTCCCAGGACATTGTTTTATAATATTGTTTGAGAATTCTTAAAAATATATTAAAGTAAATAAAAACAAAAACAAATAATTATAAGTCATGTCGCCATTGGGCGGCTTCAAAACTAGTATATATATATATATATATATATATATATATATATATATATATATATATATATATATATATATATATATATATATATATATATATATATATATATATATATATATATATATATATACATATATATATATATATATATATATATATATATATATATATATATATATATATATATATATATATATATATATATATATATATATATACAAATTAATTTAAAACCTCGGGTAAACTAATAATATAATTTTATAGTCTTAAAATGAGTATAAAGTTATATCAAGATAATTTTTGGAAGTGTCGGATCAAATGTTTAAAATAAATGATTACGCGATAGCATTTATTTAATAAGAAAATAAACGTTTAATGAAATATGCAAATCCATGCATGAACTAATATGATGATGATGTTACTAATGATATGTAGACTAAATCTAGTCTATATGAAATGTCCTCAATGATGTTTCATGAATTTGCAGCTAAAACATTACGGTTATGCGAATTTGATACTCGTAAACCTAGTTTACGAAAAATGATGAATAGTGAATTATGAATAGTGATTTTTCTCCGGGAATGAATAGTGTTTTGTGAATAGTAAAATTTTGAAATACGTTCTCAGAATAACATATCGACTTCAAAAATGATGAATAGTAACTGATGAATAGTAAATTCCCGAGATGAATAGTAAATTTTCAAAGTTTATAAAATGACCTTAAATTACGAGTTGTCACATTCGCCCACCCAAAAAAGAATTCAGTCCCTGAATTCAGTTCGTGTTGGTCTCTTATGTTTAAGGTTTGATGAGGCAAGCTTTCCCTTTCTCGAGCAAAACCCTCAAAAGACTTTTAGCTAACCGATCTTTACTTAATCTCACAACTCATCAAAAAAGAACTGTAATGAGATTCGGCTAGGAAACAAATGGTTTTGAAGAAAGTCTTTTGAAAATTTTGCTTAATTATGGAATTGCTTACACATATAAGACTGATACTCCCTTCATTGCATGATTCTTCTTGAATTAGACATAGGTGATCAGGCTATGCATAATTTAGGAGTAACTATGCAACGCTTGGACTAATCGACTCATATGATGCTTAGTGTTGAGTCAATCTGATAATGTGCGCATAAAACCGCATGTATAATGAGTATGCACTTATAATGATATGATGAGAAGCTACGATGATGTAGTTATAATCTAGGGTCAATGATACAACCCAGTTCTCTATAATCAAGCTCGATACAATTCATCACACCCCAAAATTACTGTTTGCAAATGAATGGAATTCGGGGTTGGATTGTCATAGCATCACAATTAACAGCTTATATTGAGCGACCTAAAGTGTCATTTGGAAAACACATCGTTTGATTTAATAAAACATTCAGAGTTTACAAAATATAGGTCCCAAATGAAAATCATCATGTGCGGAAATAAGTTTGTTACAAGCCCAACGATGTTTTTAAGGTGCATAAATCCATGTGAGATGCGTCGTCACCGCAACTCTATGATAAGTCCTTATGCATGCCATGAAGTGTATGCCTTAGATACCTGAGATAAAACATGCTAAAAGTGTCAACACAAAGGTTGAGTGAGTTCATAGAGTTTGAGTTGTCATGAAGAAAACCTTTAAGGAATGTTCATGCAGCAAAGGCATTGCAAATCCACTCAGTTCCAAGTTCCACCCATATAAAACTTGCAACTTGTGTGTTTACAACCCATTGCCAAAATATGTATAGTTTATGTTCAAGCGCATGATGTCAAATAAATTCACATAATAGTACATAACTTAATGTATCAATAGTCCAATTGATATAACACATATTCCGTATGGTTTCAAATAGTTCCAAGACCATTAGTTCATGATTGTACCAAGACCGCGAGTTCAACATTATACCAAGACCGCTAGTTCAATGATTATACCAAGACCGCTAGTTCAATGATTATACCAAGACCGCTAGTTCAATGATTATATCAAGACTGCTAGCCCAATGATTATACCAAGACCGCTAGCCCAATGATTTATGATATAGAAATTCTAAGTATGGCAATACTGTTAATTCGTATGACTAAACATTCAGTTTAGATAAACACATAGTTTGCAAATAGACATGAATGTCATAAAAGTTGTTGAGCATGTATCTCTCCCAAAGAGTTTAATAAAAACAATTGAAAATGGGGCTATGGAACTCACCTGATGCAATGATTATGATGACAGAAGTGGATACACTAAAATGAGATGCAATCTCTATCTGCAACCTAATATGAATGATATGTTCTAATGTAAGTCATGAAACAATGTCGTGCATGCAAACTCATATGATATCCATACCACTTGTACATTTTTGAAAATGAAGTTTATCGTCGAAATATATGTTTATGACATCTCGTCATGTTATAAAATACTTTACAAGTATTAACGTTGAAACAACATCCTACGATAGTCGTTTAGTGATTTATCAAGAAATTATAGCTTTTCGTGGTAAAACAATATAATTTGATAATTCATGAAAGTGACTAAATGGCCTCGAAAAGCTAGTCGTAAAATAGTGAATATCGAGTGTTAGGAAACAAACTCAACGGTTTTGGAAAGCTTGTAACATTATCTCAAAGTATTAGCTTTTAAAT
This sequence comes from Chrysanthemum lavandulifolium, assembly GCA_022545495.1. Lineage (NCBI taxonomy): Eukaryota > Viridiplantae > Streptophyta > Magnoliopsida > Asterales > Asteraceae > Chrysanthemum > Chrysanthemum lavandulifolium. The sequence continues at coordinate 200,909,999 of CM040240.1, read as the reverse complement.
TTTTATCATAAAGGTCTCGTTCATGGAGAAAAACATAGGTGAAGTAGGGTACTTGGACTAAAAATATTATTTAAGGCTAGTTTTCGGCAAAGTTTGAGTGGCCGTATTTTATTCGTTACAATTCCGTTTGACGAACGGTTGAACATTTTGGAAAATAGGCTAGGTGAACTCACTTTTACTAGAAGACATCATTTTCTAAAAAGTATTCTATCTATGTTAAAAACGACTCCAAACATGGTCACTAGCGACAACTAGTTTGACTATTAGAAAATATATATGAGTGTTGTACTTGTATGAAATAATTACGACAACCTTATTTAAACGTGTGTAATTTAGTCGTTATAAGTCCATTTTCTACGTTTTATATGTCCTTAACTTCGTGTTAAAGTATACTTATATATTTTTGATAAATCGACTCATTTAGATAACGCTTAAAACTCATTTTTTACCCTTAAAATTTCTAGACAGCGTGTTGTTTTTCCGGAAAATATAGTTTTCGTCGTTAAATTTGAAAATAGCATAACTTCTTCGTTATAAATCCGTTTTATACCGTTCAAGCGACTACGGTTTCGTTTTAAAGTATATTTTCTGAATATCTAGCCCAAAATATTTTACAACCTATCGAAATTTCCAGACTTAGCAAAAGATATCAGACCTTATTTTTAGGTTGTCAAAAATGATTTCTCTTGTATAATACTTATTCTAACCACTTCAAATCAACACCAAATCTATTCTAAACCTACCATACACCTTCTTAGGGTGTCATGGGTTCTAAAAAATCATCAAAAATAATATGTTTCAAGGGATTAATTATAGGATGATATATACTAATTATAAGTACTAAAAACATTAAAAGTGGTATAGATACTCATATAACTTGCATGTTTTCTTCAAGCATGATAAAAATAACTTAAGTATGAATATGTGATGAGTGTCTAAATACTCATCATTTTTGTATAAAATAAACTGCAAAATCATCTGAAAACACTCAGAAACACATCAAAATGATCAAAATATCACAAATTAGTGTTTTATGTGTTTTAAATGCAAAAATATCAAAATCAGATGAAAACATATCAAATTTGCAAAATTGCGCTTTAGTCCCCAAGTTTCTAAAATTGTCAAAATAGTCCCCGAGTCAAAATTTCAAAAGAAAAGTCACCAAAGGTCCTTTTAAAATCAAAAGTTGTCAAATTTAGTCCTTTGGTGAAAAACATAAAAAGTTTTGAGAAAATTACAAAATGGTCCTTCAAGTTTGAAATTTGGCAGAAATGGCCCCTGGATAATTGGGAAATGGCAATTTTGGTCCCTGTACTTTTGAAGATTATCACTTTTAGTCCTTGAGCATCTTGGCGTAATTGGCGAATGGTCCTTGCAATTTCGTGGTTACACTAAAGGTCCCTAAGTTATTAATAATTTAAACCCATTTGGACCCTTTCACACCTATGACCCCTCGCCATTCTTTTTGAACCCACCCAATATCCTTTTGACCCCCTCCCTTTTTAATAATACACCAGTCAACCCTTTTGGTCAAACAAACAAAAAAACCCGCCATAGTCTCAACTGCTTCCCCTGCTTCTCTGCTACACCATCCCCCCTCCTCAACATTTTCCTCTCCTTGTTCCCCCACCTCCATACAACTACAAAAATCATTAATTACATCTAACCTCATCACACTCATTCCTCCACCTGCCAAATGCAACTTGGCGCCAAAATGAAATCAAACGGCCAATATTGCTTGAACTCATCCAATGGCTAAGGAAAAAAGTGGGATATGCTGAGAAGGCTAGTGGGAAGCACATTTGGGTATAAAAAGGAAGAAAGAAGAAGTGCAAGAGGAGTAGCTAGTTTTACTTATTTTCTTGAATGTCGTTTTTAATTAAATGTTTTTTTTTTAGTTAAAATGTTGTAATTTCAGTGTTTTTGTATCTCACTTAAGTTAAATATCCTTTGTAATGTGCTTTTGAGTTCTCAATCAAAGTTTTTTAGATAAAATACATGTTTCATGCTTCATCACATGATTTCAGTTTCAAAATTCTTATGTACAAGTGTTAGTGGCTTATTTTCAAGCTCATACAAGCTTATTTAAGCTTCTTGTAGCTTTTATAAGCTTGTGTTTAAGTTTAAAGTAAAATTGAAACAAAGTCAAGAAAAGTCAATCCGGTCAAAAGATGGAAAGTCAAACATAATCTTGGTTAAAGTCTCGATTTGAATAGGTATTTGAGATTAGTTTAAGCTTATTTTGTGCATTACATTTGAGTTTTGAGCAAGTTTCCTTTAAATTTCGGTTTCAAAATGATTTTGAGTTATAAAGTGGTGTTTGGTTTAAGCTTATTTATGGTCTAAACTGTTTTTTACCCACTTTGACTCTCAAAGTCAAAGTGGTTCTAGGTTTGAGTAAGTTTTTAAAGTGGTGTTTAGCTTAGTTTACCAAGTTTGCAAGTTTTGAACACAACAAAAAGCTCATTTTGCTTTCGTCTTCATCGTCTAAACAATGACTTTAGGTCTTTGCTTTCAACAGCTTTTTCCAGCTTATTTTGTGGTCAAAAACCTGTCCAAATCACTTGTCTCACATCTCTACATACCCATCTTCATAATTCTATAGCTTATTTGTCACTTAGGATAGTTTTATGTAGCTTAAATTTGCTTTAAAATCAGTCAAAACCCACTTCAAGAATCATATCAGTAGTAATGTGCATAATTTTTAGTTTTAGCTTATTTAGCTTGCCCATTAGCTTATTTAGGTATCCTTAGTACTTATTAAGTCCCATAGATTAGGTTTAGTTAGTTTCAGCTTATTTAGTGCTTATTATAGTTTGTAGAATAGTTTATCAATTCCTTGAATGCCCATTTCCCTTTAGCTTAAGACTTCCTTAAAATGCTTATGCTTCCTCTTTGTTGCTTATTTCAGTAACTCTTAGCTTATTAAGGTTCCCTTTATAAGTTTTAGCTTGTTCCCATTTTTCCAAGTGCTTATTCATTGCTTATTTACGCTTAAAACCGCAAAAGGGTGTTTGTTTTGCTTCATTAGAATCATAGGATAAGCAGCCCAAACCGCTTATTCCCAAGTTTTGAACAAAATTGTTTTCACAAAAAGTCTTATTTTGGTGTTATAAAAGTTGCAAAAGAAAATTTGAAAAAAATGGTTTGCAAAAGGTGCAGGGTGGGATTCACCCCCGACCTCTTGCTCAAACACACAACAACACGCCAACACCAACCGCCTAGGGTCTTTTCGTGTTTATATTTGCACCTTTAATATTTAAAGTACCTTAAACAGCTTTTAAGCTTGTTTGCTTATTTGCTTTTATTAGCTTATTTCCTCAAGTAGTGTACCATTTTTTATTTTTCTCATAATCGGTTTATCCAAAGTATTTTTAGTGAAATTTTCGATTTTTCTAAAATCATTTAGTATTTTTAATAATTAAATTAGATTAAATTAGTTTTAAATCATAATAAATAATTTAAAAGTCTAAAAATACCCGCTTTTTCCTAAAATTTTCTTTCATCATATAGTACGTAATTAAATTGTTTTCACATTCGTAGTCCTTTATTTCTTAAAATTTACGCTTTATCTTGCGCCCAAATATTATTTTTGTAAATAACGCTTTTTAGTTTTAAGTAACGCTTTTAGGTATAAATTTATGTTTTAGTTAAAATAGTTTATTTAAGTTATTTTGTTTTATAAAATCACAAAAACATCATTGTAAATATAGTGATAGCGTTTATTTAATATCTTTTATCTTTTTAATTTTCTTAATTTGCATTTAAGTCGCTTTTATTTATTAACTTTTTCAGTAGTATAATATTCAATCTAATCCTTTCCGATCACTATCATTAGTGATCATCCTATCGTCTGATCATGTGTTTAACACACCATTGAGTCTCCGTGGGACATAACGACCCGGGAATCCCCTATATTCTCTGATCTTCATTTGCATTTGTGTCTGAGCTGTTTTAAGTCTGTTTGACTTGACTGTTTAGCGCAGATCAATATGAAAGATTAAAAATGATCATGAAATTCTTACTAGTATGATGATGAGGTTAATAGAACAAGGTTTTTCCTAAATACTCTTGGTTTTTATTGCAGAACCCTTAAAGAGAGTATACTAGTGTTGTAAAAATAACTTGATCTAGCAAAAACTTTGTGTTCTTCCCTTTTTTATTCCTTGGCCGGTTTATAAGAGAGAAATGGGGAGAGAGTTTTATCTTTTACACCTTAATAATGTGTGTTCTATGTGTTTAGGAAAATAATATCTTGTACATAAAGCCTAGTCATATAATAGTTTATATATATTAAGTAGCAAAAGTCATTTTTCCAACATATGGTGACTAGGGGGAGGGTTATGTGGCCGGCCATGGGTTAATTTGGGCAAGAGTTGGGTAGTTTTGACGATTAAGTGTATTATTTGTTGTGTATAATGTGTAGTTTGTAGGTATAAATAGTTATTAATTGTAGCGTTAACTAAAAATAGGTTTTAACGGGACAAAATAAAATATATTGAAGTCGTTAAAATTATCAAAATACATTTCTGTTTAAAACTAGCAGATCTTGATAGATCTTGAGCTCGTAGATCGTTAGTATTGCTTATGTAATCACAAACAAACTAAAAGAAAATCTCTACAACTTGTATTCTTTAGCGGAATGTAAACACAAGTATCAACACAGATAACTAAGAACTCTTCGATCCTCTATGGATCGCTATATTAATAATTCGTAAACGTCTAACACATAATTCATTCTATCGTGTTCCTTTTATAGACAAGGAACCCTAACTTCTTCTCTAAGAAACGTAAAACTAAATAAGATATACACAATCACTTCCTAATAAAGCTCATGCATATCCTAACTAACTATAGAATATACGGAATAACTATCTCCCTAGAAACAAACTAATAACTATATAACTTCAGTAGAATTATGTCTTCGACAGAATCCATACTCTTCAGTAGAATCCATTCAGCATAATCTTCAGCATAATTCGTACTTCACATAATTCCCAACAATCCTCCCCCAAACTGGAATTTGACTTAGTTTCTTGATAGATCTTTAACCTTGCAGCACTTAGAGGATTGTAGTAGAACATCATCAGCAAAGAATCAAAACAAAATCATCTCTTTGATGAAGAAACTCTGAAACTCCATATCTTTGCAGCAACAAATGACAACATGTACATCAAAACATATTAGTTTCAAACTATTCTCATCACTACCGGGGAGTGAGAGGTGGATCATTGAAAATAATGGATTTGATGTCTCTTTACCAATAGCCATCACTACTGGAGTAGCTAAATGTTTCAGTTTGAAAACCATGGTACACTGATAACCATCTAATTTATTAGCAAATCAGCAACCATGAACGGATTTGAAGTGTCTTTACCTGTAGCCGTTTGCTCAGGACTAGTCAATTCTTAAAATTGGTGAATTGATAACCAAATATGGTATTCCAATGCCTTTACCACAAGCCATATACATGTGGGCTAGCCAATTCTTAGATTCCAAAAAGGAATAAACCATGGTGAATTGATGACCATACAACTCTCAAAGAATTAAGCATGGGTAGTTGCAAACCCTATGATTTTGAGCAAACCATTACAACTATCAATGATTTGATGTGTCTTTACCAAAGTCACCCTTTGGACTAGCTAACTCTTTGATATACCCAAGGTACATCCGTGAGTCAATAACCATCAAAATATACAACAAACCTGCAATAAAGCCTATCATTACCAAGTATACAAAATACCAAATACCAAATACCATAATCAAGATGAGGCTTGATGTTGCATAAGTTTTGTCTTGATCACTCTAACACATTGCTCTGCATAAAGCCTATCATTACCAACTGGATCAGGAGGTATTTCCAACTTCTGTGTAAGCATTCTTTCCATAAGCTTAACAGACAATGGATATATCTTCTCTGCACACATACACACAGTAATACCACTCTTTGTCTCCACCACATGCACATTAGGAAGTGGATAAAATCTCCAAGTAGCAACCTTCCACTTATGTGAATGCTTCCAAATAGAATAACCTTGACCATTTGGAGATTGAGAATCAAACAACACATGAAGATCACCCAACAAAAAGAATCCAGGACCCTGTGGTGTATGAGTACGATAATACTTAGTGACAATGTCATACAGAGTATGCAAATCCGCTCTATCTACCAAATGCAATATCTCCTTCAAAAAGTTGAACTGCATAGTAGAATGATCCAATCTATATATATAACATTAAGCTCATCATCTTGTAATGTCCATTTAACCAACACATCATGAGAGCCTTTAGGAAAAACATCAGAAGATCCATCTTTAGTAAATGTTGATTCAGCAGCTTTGAGATCCAAAGAACTAACCCTTGAAGATTCCTTAACCTTAGATGTATGTGTCCCAACAGATTTCACAGATCTCCATAGAGAACCATGTCGTCGTTTAGCCATCCTTTTCTTCCTCCTACCTGGTATATAGATGTCCAAAGATGGTACATCCTTAGGTTCTTCAGTAACATCTTTGATATGTGTGGAAGAAATAGAATCAGCCTTCATTGGAGCAACACCACGTAAGGCATACGTCTTCTTAGCTACTTCTCAAGCCTTTTTAGCTTTAGCTGCTTTTAGTTCAGCTTGTCTACCCAACTCTTCTCCAACTTTATCAACAGGAGCAACCTTAGGTACTGCTTCAGAAGATGATGTTTCAGAAGAAACAACATAAGGTTCAGCTGATTGAACTTTAGCAACTGAAGGAATAGCTTGAGAGATACTTGTAAGCAACAATGTAAGGACTTGACTTTGGAATACGAGCCTCAAAAGAATCTACAATTTCAACTATCCTTGGTCTTTTGGCTTTAGGAGCATCTGAAGCATCAGCAATTCTTTTCACAGTAGATGTAGAAGCAGGACTAGATGAAGCAAACTTCATAATTTTATTATAATGTGATTAACTCAGCATCAGGTAAAGCCTTAACCTGCTTCATAGTCATACCAGAGTTATATAGAGTACAACTCTGATGTTTCACTACTTTCCTCATATATGCTTTCTTCTGAGCTTCAGTTTGTGGTCTCTCTCTCTCTCTTAGCTTTATTCTTTTGAGCTTGAATAGCTTTTCTTTTTGCCACAGCTTCTAGCTTCTTTTGTTGTCCAAGAGCCATCATTTGAGCCACAAAATCATCACTATCAAAATCCTCCCAAAATACTTTGAGCAAGAGTAGGATCCGATGCGACTTGATTAATACATTCATCCCATTTAGCATCGTACATCCGAGTAGCTAATTCATCCAATTCTTTGCGTCTCTCGGAAGGCAAATTGAAGTAGACTCACCGCAATGCTTAGCCAAATCCTCACTTTTCTTATTCTTGGCACATTCGGTTATCATTCTTTCTTGCTCTTTAGCTCTTCTTCACTTACTAGACTGGACCAAGCTCGCATCGGTCAAGATTTCTTTCTCTCAGTAGCAATAGACTTGTCGCCAGTAACTAGCTTGAGGAATATCCATAGGAGGAACTTGAAGAAACTCCCAACTTAGCAAATGTAAGAAAAGCAGTTGAGACAATTCTTCAACAAAGTTGAAAAGACTTCAGATTAGATCCAAATGAAAACTTCTTCCAAAGAACAAATACTTCGAATTATCTCAAGGTAGAGAACTTGGTTGATCTTGTACAACCGAATCTTGACCATGTACGTAAACAACATCCTCCATTGAAACATCGCATTACATCATCAACATTTGGTTCTTTTGAAACTTCAAGAGATTCCTTATTCAGATATTGTCTTCTCCTTTTTCTAGTAAATCGAATAGGTTGCTTTTTCTTTGAAGATTCAGCAGCAACAGGAGGAGAAACAGGAGTCTTTTGAGCAACATCATCCAAAATCTTAAGAGGATTATCCTTTTGCTCTTCATTAGAAGAAACCACTAGCCTCCTTTTGGAATGATGCCCAATTTGGTCTTCCAAACTTTTAACCTTATTCCTCAGCTCTACAATCTCATTGCCAAGAAAAGATTTAGTCTCTGCACGATCCTTTTTTAGCTCATCAATCTCACCTGCATACCTGTTCACTACAACAAAGACAGATGTAAGTGTAATAGGGTCCTCAGCTCCACCAACTGATTGCTCAGTGGTAATGGGAACTTCATTGGACCTTTCAGGAGAAATATAGTCATGCTCAACATTAGGAGAACCTTCATTAAAGGGTTCCCTGAGTGGACTAGGTGTGGTCAGTCTATTAGGCTCAATCACAAACTCATCAAGACTAACCTGAGTAGGTGGTGGACTAGGACTACATCTAGGTAAAGGTATCGGTGGTGGTTGATCAGGAGAAACATTAGATGCTTCAGCAGTATTAGAAGGGCCCTCATCAATGGCAACTGAAGGATTACCATCAGCAGTAACATTGGTAGAAGGTAGAATAACAACATTATCCTCATCAGCAGCCTCATTGCCTTGAGGCAACATAGCTGCTAGCAAAGGATGATGTGTCCCCTCAAATTTAGTTCTCATTGAAGCAAACAGTTTAGCAGATAAAGCTGTTATGGGATCAAAAGCTTGGGTATGGGTGGTGATGTCTAATATAATTTGTAAAAACCTAGGGTACATTAAGAACTTATGCTTTTTCCTTTGAATATTCTCAACCATATTATCAAAAATAAATTTGGAAAAATTATAAGTCAACCCTTGAGAAAGACACACAATACCACATCCCAATTGAGTAGAAAACTGATCCCATCCTCTTGATTTATTGCTTATGCACTGAAGCAATGTATGAACAAGAAACATCCACATCGGGCACAATTGATTCTTGAGCCACATGTATGTTCGTTCACCTTGGTATCCAATAGCTCTTAGTCCATCAAGTATCACCATTGAATTAGAATGATAAACTCCATTCTCATCATCCAACCGAAGTCGTCTTCGTATCAACTCCTCTGTCACAACGTGCTCTATTCCATCGATCCTAGCCATAATCTCTGTTTCACTTCGTTTTGTAGCAGTCGCCCAAAATTGAGTAACCAACGATTCATATATAGCATTAGGAGAATGTGTTAAAGCGTAATGAATCTTGGACCTCTTTAAGAACTCCACCATGGTTTTATACAAATCATCACCCTTAGCTGTTCCCAGAAAAGCAACTTTATTATGATCGCGCTTGAATTGAAGCGCCATGAGAACTTTAGATAATAGGTTACGATTCAATCAACTGAAGGTGTGTTTGAATAGAATAAAGAGGGAATCAGTTATTATTAGACGCAGATATGCGAATAAGGTATAAGTAGAAGTTTCCCAAATTGTGGTCAAAGATATTAAGTTGTTGACCAACGCTGACGTGTAATGCAACCTTTTACCAAATTTAAATTCCAACTTCTAGAAACAATGGTCAATCATTGAAGTGATACAATCGTGAAGCAATTCACGTATTCAAGAAGCGTTAGTAAATATCTTTTTACTGTTTCACCCAACTCGCATTAATTCTCATTAAGTCTTGAACCCGTCTATAAAACAAACCCCAATGCACTCTTAACTCTCATCAATTACCCCAATTTCCATCACAAACCCTTAATTCACCACAAACCACAATCAACCATAATTACCCATGAATACAAAACCAGAGGTTGTTAATCCAACCTCTTCTCCATCATCATCAACATCAAGTGATTTCCTTCAGTTCTTTCCATATCCATATGACCCTCGACCTTTGAAATCCCCATTTCTCAGTTCTTCTGATGATGACAGTGTAGTGAATCCAAGTGAATCTTCTGATGACTCTGAAGGGTCCACTAAGCAGAGAACATTTTACTCCCAACCTCCAGCACCTCAACCTCAACAAAGGCCTCGTGCCGAAAGAGAGGTGGTGCTAGCTCTTCCTGCGCCATGTTTTGGTGCATCATCACATAACGTATAAGAGAAGGGGTTAAGGAAGGTGGTTGGATTACTTTTTGGCGAAACCAAGTAGATGAAACACAAAGGACATGTGTATTCATCTTCATCATCATCGTTTTCATCAATCCATACTTCCCATTTTGATCCTTAGCACCTTCATCATACCGGTCATGCATATCCAGCCATCGAGATAGAAGGAATGGGTGGTTATGCAAGACATCACAAACGACATCCAAAGAAATGGAATGGAAGATATGAGCAATCATGCATATCCAACAGCTGTTGGAATAGATGATATGAGCTAGTGTTTAGAATAGGTTTAGTAGTCCATGTATTTCCATTTGAAGTTGATTGTAAACTGTAAGCTGTAACTGTTTCTTGAATGAATAAATGAACAATTAACTTCAGTACTTCTTTTGTATAAACAATTTGTCTTCAGTACATTACTCTTCAGTGGAAACAAATAGCTCAACTTCAGTACTTTGAGTTCAGAAGAAACAAGCTTCAAAGCTTACTTGACCATTTTCCATTTGAGCAATCATGATGAACTTCAACTTACTTAAGGCAATCTGCAAAACAAAACATACAGAGAAACACACAAACCAAACAAGGACAAACAGACTAATTTTACATTAGTTGGTTAGTGTTAGAAAACAAAATCAATCAAAAGTATACATAAAAATTGAAAATCACAAATTTACATAAAAACATGCAAAGTGTACACAAATCCTCCCCTGAGGCCTATGCCTCCCCTTAAACTTTGCAGTTAAGGGTTAAGCATACCAATATGGACCACAAGGTGTTGAAAACTTGGTCCATCAAAAGCCTTTGTTAACAGATCTCCCACATTGTCATCGGTGTGAATTTTAACCACATTTATCAAATGTTTGTCATATGCATCTCTTATAAAGTGGTGCCTGATTTCAATATGTTTAGTTCGACTGTGAAAAACTGGATTTTTGACAATGCATATGGTGCTTTGATTATCAATAAAAATTGGTGTGTTCATGAAATTATACCCATAATCCAACAATTGATTTTGTATCCAAAGAACTCATCCACAAAGAGCTTAGCAAAGAAGAACATACTGCTTTAGTAGATGAGGTAGCCACAATTGTTTGTTTCTTGCATTGCTAGGAAATCAATCTCTTTCCAAGGAATTGGCAACCTCCAGTGGTGGATCTCCTATCCAGATTTGCACCGGCATAGTCACTGTGACTATATGCTTCCAGCTTAAATGGAGACTCTTTTGGGTACCAAAGGCCTAAGAGAGGTTGACCTTTGAGGTACTTAAAGATCTTCTTGACAAGATTGAGATGGGAAGTAAGTGGAGTGACTTGATGGCGAGAACATACACTCACAAAGAAAAGTAATATCGCCTTGAAGTCATTAAATACATCAAAGAACCAATCATTGACCTGTATAAATGAACATTCACAGTGGATCCGCTTCATTGTTGGTCTTTAGTTTTGGAGCTTCATAAGGTGTAGTGGCATCCCGACACTCTCCATACCAAATTTCTTCAAGATGTCCTCACATATTTTTCCCTGACCGATAAAGATACCATCAGTTTCTGCTGAACTTAGAGACCCAAAAAGAAAGTCAACTCCCCCATGGCACTCATCTGAAACTCTCCCTTCATAAGCTCCTCAAACTCCCTGCACCAAGCTTCTTTTGTGGATCTGGGTCTTCAAATCCTTTAGGTTGAGTGACATAAACCTCCTCTTCTGTTTCACCATACAGGAAGGCTCCTTTAACATCCATCTGATAGACCATAAAACCCATATAGGATGCATAAGCCAAGAAAATCCGTATGGCCTCAACCCTAGCCACAGGTGCAAACACTTCATCATAATCTATCCCCTCCTCTTGTCTAAACCCCTGTGTGACCAATCTCGCTTTGTTTTTAATGACAACACCCCTTGCATCTCTCTTATTTTTCAGAATCCATTTAGTCCTAATTGCATACTTGCCATCAGGTAGTGGTACAAAGATCCAAACTTGCCGATTTTGAAATTGTTGCATCTCTTCTTGCATTGCCTCAAGCCAACTCGAGTCTTCAAGAGCCCGAGTAACACCGGTTGGTTCCACTTGAGTAAGAAAACAAGCAAATGACAATGTTCATAGTCCGTGTGATTGTCTCTTTCCGATTTGAGACATAAGAGATAAAAGCCACCGACCATATTTAGAACTTGCCACAAGACTCTAGTTCTAACAAGTGCATTAGGATCACCAATAATATTAGATCGTGGATGGGCATTGTTGATCCTTTAGTAGTAGCAAATGGTGTTGACATCAATGGAGGTATCAAGATTAGTGAAAGTAGGTTCAAAATCGGTGTCATAGGAAGGTGAGGTAAAGATGCCACTTTGGGTTGATGATGACCAAGATCCAAGGTTTTGGAAAATGTGTATAAGGTTCTCCAATGTCCATGACACTCTAGTAGAAATAGGAGTAAACAAGATGTCTTTCAAACAGATTTGGTGATGATAGGAGAAACAGGATCACTTTCAGTGAATTGTTGTTTCCATCGATTGCTTCACTTGCACGCTTCTCAAAGATTCCTCTCAAAGATCTAGGTTAGTCGCATACTCTTGTTTCTTAAGCCTAGCAAGGTCCTCTCGCATAGTGTGAATCATCTTCACTCTCATCATCAAAATCTTTGGAAGTGTCACCGCAAAATTGTTAGGGAAGAAAGAAGGCACTACAATGGGTTGTTCGTCATCTTCAAACTCACTATCGAATCGGCATCCATAGTACCGCATTGTTAGTTGGAGACTCTTGAGTACTGCATATTGGTTAGCCATATGTCTAGAATAACCCAAATAATCGCTATAATCAAGGTCAAAAGACCAAACATGACCCCGTCCTTGAACATTTGGCTTTTCTTCAAGAAATCCTGTGTTCAAAGTCTCCTCAATCTTCTTAGCGAGATAAATTGTAAACCCCAGACGCCTTACTATGAGTGAATATCCTACAATGTAACCATCATCGCCTTTCTCAACAAATTTGCCCAAAGGATCACTTGTATTAAGAATGGTCACTTGACAACCAAAAGGTTTGAGGTAATGAATAGCGGAAATTTCCATAGAGAAGTTCATATGGTGTTTTGAAGTGTGATCTAGTAATGGATACCCTATTCAAGACATAACAAGTTGTGCCAACACTTGATTCAAAACATGGTGGGTAACTTAGAGTCCACCAAAGATTGATCTTGCACCTCTATTAAGGTCCTATTTTCCTTTCTCGCCACCCCATTTTGTTGTGGGGTTCTTGGAGTGCTATAATCCTTTTGATTCCTTTAGACCCACTGAGTTCTACAAGTATTGCATTCTTGAACTCGGTCCCATTATCACACCGAATTCCTTTAACCTTTTGTTCAACTCGATTTTCAATAAGGGTAATGAAGTCTTTCAAGACTGGAGATGTTTCATCTTTGGTCCTTAGAAAGAATACCCAACAAAATCATGCAATAGCCATCGTGATAACCGACAAAAATACTTGTGATCAACGCTTCTAACTTGAGTTGGACCAAAAGATCCATATGAAGCAAACAAAGAGGTTCGAAATAATGCTCACAAGAGAGATGACTTTGTATGAGGCTCGTGTTGCTTTCCTTTGTTGCAGGCAACACAATTATGATCATTGGTGAAAACTTTGGAAGGAAGACCTTCAACAAGACCCAATTTAGAGAGCTTGTTTATGGTCTTGAAGTTCACATGAGCCATCCTCCTATGCCATTTGGTAGACTCATCTAGGGATGCTTTAGCCACCAAACAAGTTAAGTCACCTTCTGGTTTAACATTAGTTAAGTTGAATGTATATAAATTGTGATTTCGAGGAACTTTCAGCAGAATTGATGTTTCTTCTGGGAGTTTGAAGTCTTTAGATAGCACAAGACATTCATCCTCTGTGAAGAGTACTTTGTTCTTGGTGTCACATATTTGTGAGACTGAGAACAAATTGAAGTGTTGCAGTTCCTTGACATAGTATACATTCTCAAAGTCCAGTTGAGGTGTTTTGATGGTCCCTTTCCCTGTAATTCTTCCATCACTTCCTTCAAAGGTCACATTGCCTCCTCCTTCAATGGGTACAAAGTTGTGCATCATATCTCTGTTTCCTGACATACTTCTTGAACAACCACTATCAACAATGACAATATCTTTATGCTTAAGAGGATGATTCTACAACAACAACAAAAATATACAAATAATTAGTACACTATGGAGGCTCAAGTCATTGCTGACTTGAACCTGCCTTGTGGATCATATGAGGTATGCCATGCAGATGTATAAGATCCACTATTGCTCTTGGGTTTCCATTGAAATTTGGGTCCTTTTTTATTCCAAGAACAACCTGCTGAGGACTTGACAACAGTATCCCAATAACCGTTCCCAGCATTCATTGAGTCAACATATCCAGGCCAATAACCATTACTAAAATATGAACTTGTTGGTTGAACATACGGTCTAGCAACTGAACTTCTCCAAGAATTGCTATAAGTTGCTTGTGGAACATAAGGTGGTATATTATTAACATTAATCCACATTGGTCTAGATTTCCTAGAATCATCACACCTACCCATCCTTTGCTCATGATAATCACAATCCTTAATTAAATGAAATTTGCTTCCATACACAAAACATGTCTTCTCTTTAGAAGATTTATTCAAACCAAAAGATGTTCTATTACAAGCAGAAGTATTCAAACCAAAACCATGAAAAGAATTGTTTTAACAAAGATTATTATGCAAAGAATTAAAAGCAAGTCTTCGAAGAAACTGCCTTGAATTTGGTTCCTTAGCAACTCGACATGCTTATTGGTAGTCTTGGGTGCGGGGAGGTGAAGACTTGGGAAGGGCGGACTTGTCATTTGAATCACACTCTATAGACCCTTGCTCGAGGACGTGTCACTGTTAACACAAGAGACAAAGTCATTGAAGAAGTATCGTGGTCGACAAGTCTTTTGACTTTTGCCATATAGATGGTGTGATCCATCAAGTCATGATAATGGAAAGGTCAACGGGCATGTGCTCACCTCTAATAGGTCCACGTGACAACATGTAGGTCACCTTCTTTCACAAAATTAGCTAGGCCTGCTGGTGTAGATTTGCGTGTGTCATCCCTAGCTTCTAACCCTACATACTTCTTAAAGCCTAATCCTATAGAAGTATTTGGAGTTTGACTAGCATAGATGTGACTAGCTAACTTGTTTCTATTTAATAACCATTCTTTATGCCTAGCAATTTCCTCATCTAGTTTCTCTTTTAGCTCTAGATTTTCTGACACTACATCTGCTCTTAACTTCTCAGATCTTTTTAACTCATTCTTTGTACATTTGAGATCACATTCTAACACCCTTAATTTCTCATCATAAGCTATTTGATTCTTCTGAAATCAAACCTTTTATCTTTCTAGTGTTTTTAAAGCCTGTTTATAAGCTTCAACCTCTACATAGCATTCATTATATTTAGGTTTCAAAATATCATAAGCTTTTTTGAGTTCATTATAACGTTCACTACAACCAAACAAATAGTTTTGTACCTGAGAGATGCCCATCAAGGCAATTTGATCATGCCTATCCTCACGAGTACGACTTGCAATCAAACCAACATTATCAATAATAGGACCATCATCATTTTCCCGCTCATGTTGCTTCCACCACATTGGTATCAAGAGTGACCAAAGTCATTGATCCTTTGAAGTTCCAGCCTCCTCGATTCTCGCGATAAGTAGAGTATCTCGCCTCATCACCGCTTTCCTATCTTTGCACTCTCCGAGAAGTGACCATCCGTTGACATGTAAAGCACTTGACCTTCCTTTTGTCAAACCTTGTCGGATCTCTTCCTTGAAGCCAAACCTCCTTCCGCCTTTGCCTCAAACCTCTTGATATCCATGGACAAGATAGCCACCGCCACTTCTTCATCTCTTCCATCTCCAGTAGATCCACCTGATCAAAATCCTCATAGGCAAGTTCCTGATGAGGATCATAATCAGCAAAGAAGGATCCAAGTACATCTTCCATTATACCAGATTGAGAGCTTGAAGGAGTGGTAGTATAGGATGATGATGAGTAAGTTGGACTTGGAGCATGAGTCATCTTTGGGGTAGAGGCTCCAACGAACGTTGTGTGATTAGCAGTAGATGATGAACGGAAAGGACTCCTTACATCATGTTCAAGAGTTTTAAGTTTGTTGTACAGCTCATCAAAAGTAAGCATATCCAAACCACCTTTTGCTTTTAAAGCAATGCTCACTTGTAGCCAGGATTGAGGTAAAGACCTCAAGAGCTTAGAATTACAATCATCATTATCTGGCTTTGCCTTGAGCCGATTCAACCGACTTAAGATCTTGTGAAACCCGTCATAGCCCTTGTGAATTCCTTCCTCTTTAGAGATTTGAAAATCTTCAAATTGTTGTCTCAAAGATCGACTTTCTCATTCTCCTAGACTCCTTATTCCTCCGAAATTTGCCTTGATTGCTAACCATATGTCCTTAGCATCATTCATGAAGTGAAAATCACCAGTGATCCTCGTGAATAGCTTGAAGAAGAATCGTCTTAACTTTGGTTTCTCTTTGAACCGCCAATATCTCTTCAGCAGATTTGGGAGGAACAAAGTAAGATTGCCATCAAGATCTGTGGTAGTTCTCTTGATCGCTTCCTTCCTTACGATCTACCATAGATTCCAATCAATGTTGGAGATCCGCTTTGCATTTTCATCGCCCAAAGATCATATTCCTCCTTTTAAGGTAAGGAAACTTAGCATTACTGCTCGAGAGACTTAGTTGTTGCAGTTGGGTGGAGTTTTGGTTGTTGGTGATTTCGACATCAACGTCTGATCCAGGCATGATGAGTTTTGTTTTGGTTGTATGGGTGATTAGTAGAACCTGTTCTTAGTATCGTAGAGACTCTCACGAGGCTTTGATACCACTTGTTGTAAACTAGCAGACCTTGATAGATCTTGAGCTCGTAGATCGTTAGTATTGCTTATGTAATCACAAACAAACTAAAAGAAAATCTCTACAATTTGTATTCTTTAGCGGAATGTAAACACAGGTATCAACACAGATAACTAAGAACTCTTCGATCCTCTATGGATCGTTATATTAATAATTCGTAAACGTCTAACACGTAATTCATTCTATTGTGTTCCTTTTATAGACAAGGAACCCTAACTTCTTCTCTAAGAAACGTAAAACTAAATAAGATATACACAATCACTTCCTAATAAAGCTCATGCATATCCTAACTAACTATAGAATATACGGAATAACTATCTCCGCATAAACAAACTAATAACTATATAACTTCAAGAGAATTATGTCTTGGTAGAATCCATACTCTTCAAGAGAATCCATTCAAGATAATCTTCAAAGATAATTCAGTACTTCACATAATTCCCAACAATTTCTTACAAGAATTGAGTGAAATAATAATTATCGAGTAGTATTTACTTAAAACCGTCAGAATATATATATATATATATATATATATATATATATATATATATATATATATATATATATATATATATATATATATATATATATATAACAATTTATATACAAAATAAATTTAAAACCCTGTAAACTAATAATATAATTTTTATAGTTTTAAATGAGTATAAAATATATCAAGATAATCTTTGGAAGTGCTCGGATCAAATATTCAAAATAAATGATTACACGATAGCGTTTATTCAATAAGAAAATAAACGTTTAATGAAATATGCAAATCCATGCATGAACTAATATGATGATGACGTTACTAATGATATGTAGACTAAATCTAGTCTATATGAAATGTCCTCAATGATGTTTCATGAATTCGCAGCTAAACCATTACGGTTACGCGAATTTGATACTCGTAAACCTAGTTTACGAAAAATGATGAATAGTGATTTTTCTCCGGAATGAATAGTGTTTTGTGAATGGTAAAATTTTGAAATAGGTTCTCAGAATATCATATCGACTTCAAAAATGATGAATAGTAACCGATGAATAGTAAATTCCCGAGATGAATAGTAAATTTTCAAAGTTTGTAAAATGACCTAAAATTACGAGTTGTCACAACTATTTATAGACAAAGATTCACTATTGTCCCCCAGATCGCACGGATCCCTTACATGAGGGATCCGTCCAGTGTAAACTGGGGGATCCGTAGGACGCTCCCCCTAAATGGGTTATGGGTCATGAATCATGGGTCATAAACTTTGGACTATGGGTATCCAAATAGATACAATGTATGTAGAAGATGCAATGCATCTAGTCAATGGGTGATGGGTTAGCTCTATGGGTTATGGATACTACCCAACATGACTTCATGCATGATGTCATGCAATGGGTCATGGGTTATGGATCATGCTCCATTGGTATGGGTCATGGACTTTAGGTTTTACCCAACTCAATTCAATGTACCTACTTAATGGGTCAAGTACTTAGATTCTTACCCATTACATTACACCCATTACAATATATACTAAGTATGTATATATATACCCATTATGTAAACACTAGTTGTTACACATATGCATTTCTATAAAATGTAAACACTATTACTAGTTTAGTGTTTTGTATGAAAAAGTAAGTGTGTTAGTAAACTATTGGCTCAAACTATTTACGTATTTTATTTGTTTCATTAAAATGATTTTACGTTTGTTATCGACAAAACATTAGAGAATCGTAAAATATAAATAAACGTTTTACTGCCTTATTTGTATTAACAATTATTATTAAGTAGTATTTGTTGTTTGCGACCATTAACATGTATGTATTAAGGTCAAGATCCGTTTGGTCTTGGCTATAGGCCAATGCACCTTAGACATTTGTTAGTTAAGTCGAAATGACAGCTAAGTTAGTCATAAGACAGTTACATAACATTTATTTGATAAAGGGACATGTTTGTTGGTTCTATTGAACCATCACAACCCTTGTATCATAACTGTTCAGATATTATATATAGAATCATGTATTGACAGTTATAATATCAATAATACAGTTATTTTAGTTACTTTTTTCCCTCCAAAATATCTTTGTCCTTTATCTATCAATTGCATACCAATTCCGCACACACATACCTTCACGCATATCAAGTAACTGTCCTACACAAAAATGGTGAACACATCCTCATACCTTGAACATAGATGGTCTAGATCGCACAAAGGGTCCGCCATTCTAATATTTGGCATCGAGCAAAGGGTGGGAGGCTCATGAGGAGGAGACGCAAGATCACTTAATTCAAAGACAAATAAGAAGAGAGAGGAATCAAGGCTTGGAAATTGTATAAGACAAATTTCTAAGGAGTGCAAAAATGCTCGTGAAGAAGATAGAAGAGATTCAAGCATACAACTCTACATTTTCACAATTCCCATAATGCCTCTAACAAGCACAAGAGATACAAGTTCTATTAGTGTAAATGGGACATATTGCAAACAATTTTCCAAAGAAAGGGAAGACTTCGAGACCTAAACTCGTAAAAGATCTCGAGACAAGACATACTCGGATTATGCACCTGAATTATGCATCTACCAATGATTTCATGGTTGATGGCAATCGATGAAGGGACATGGACATGGGATGACGGTAAATAAGCAAACACCTTGAAAGGCATGTTTGCTCAAACAGAACCTATTTGGAAAACTAAAAGAGAAGTTTAGTGTGGAGAAGTTGCAAGATATACATAAACTGTTGTTTATACATGGAGTAGGAAAGATCAATCTACGATTTGGGAAAGAGATTATCAGCATACCTGGTGTGTTGTATACACCAGATGTAACCTTGAACATCCTATCAGCAAACCAACTTGAAGCCCAAGGATTGGATCTGATATTCAAAAGGAACAAGTGCAGGACAGTGTATATGTTTAAGGAACCTGCAGACTGCAGTTTTGATGAAAATAAGATGAACAAAAGACATAAAAAGTACATTGAAGATTACTTCAAGTTACTTGAAGAAAGTACTCAGTGTGATGAAGGAAAGGCAGAAGACAAGGATGAATTGACACTAAAGTGTCACATATGTGGAGAGATTGGACACCATGCTTACGCATGTCCAACCATACCAACATCAGTTGGAAACACACCAAGGATTAAAGACCATGTCTATGTTAAAGGTGTTTTCTATCTAACTCAAGTTACTACATTTAATGAATATGTTGCATTTTTTGACCTTTTAAAAAATGATCAAGTAATCTATCAAGAATGGGACATGTTTAGAGATAAGTTTAATAAGGCTTTCAAGTGGTTTTATAAATAATATTTAAAAAAGGAGATGCCTGGTCCTATACCCCCTAGAATAAATGGCATTGAGATTCACTTAATGGATCTTTACAAATTGGTAGAAAGCTTAGGAGGATATCTAAGCATCTACTTTGCAAAGGGTTTTGATTATGTTGCAGAAATATTTAGACTATCACATGAATATGGTGATGATTTTAGAAAGTGTTACAATAAATACCTATAGGTATTTAAGTGCTATTATAGCACAACAAGGGTGCCAAAAGAGGAACTAGGAACAATTTCAAATGAGGCCACATCATCTGTGGTTGAAGGCAAAAAGATTACATGCCTTGGAAGTCACTGTGGTGATCAAATGGATCAAGTGACAACACCAAATGAAGAAGACCGGAAGATTGTACACTTTGGAATCAAATTGGAAGATTTAGAAGAAAAAGAAGACAACAACAACTACCAAATGCAGACCCAAGGCCATTCACATAAGGGAGACACAAGCATTGAAAGAATGAAAGAAGAAAGGGACACATGCAGTAGCTCTAGTGATGAATTTATCATCATTAGCTGACCATTGTGAAAGCAAGAAGAATAAAGGAAGACAAATAAGAGGTCATTGATCTTATGGGGGAGATTGTTGGAAGACTAAGATCAATTAACCTCAGTTTGCATTGTTCAAACCTTAGTTACATATTTGTAATTATTATTAAGTAATATTTGTTGTTTGCAGCCATGAACATGTATATATTAAGGCTCCAAGATCCGTTTGGTCTTGGCCATAGGCCAACAGACCTTAGACATTTGTTTGTTAAGTCAGAAATGACAATTAAGTTAGTTATAAGACAGTTACATAATAGTTATTTGATAAAGGAACATGTCTGTTGGTTCTATTGAATCATTACAACCCTTGTATCATACCTGTTCAGATAGTATATATACAATCATGTATTGACAGTTATAATATCAATATTACGATTATTTTAGTTACTCTTTTCCCTCCAAAATATCTCTGTCCTTTATCAATCAATTGCATACCACTTCTGCACATATACATACATTCACAGACATTCAAGTAATATGTCCTACACAAAATGGTGAACACATTCTCATACCTTGAACATAGATGGTCTAGACTACACAAAGGGTCTCTCCATTCTAATAAAGAGAAGCTTTTAAATGATTAAAAAGGTGAATGGGGATGCTACAAGGTCCATCAGGAATTCTGGTATCATGCTCTTGATAAGCTGAGAACCATCATCCATAGTCCATACAAAGAAAGAGACAAGGCAATTCACTAAATCAAAAGATAACATCAAGTATATTGTCCTGGCCAAAAGCAATAGATTATATTGGTTTTAGAGTTTTTAAGAACGAAAGATCCTAGATGGGATGTTATTGTTGAGTTGTCAATCCTTCGACCTTCAAACACGTCGCCCTTGGAAAAGGAATTGAACTTCATATTCGGCCCACCTGTTCTAAATATCATCTTTTTGTAATTGTGTTGAATTTTAGGTTCAAACCTTTGCTCGCAAGTTCAGGGGCTGTTTTTGCCCTTGCAGAATCTTATCTAACTCTATAACCTTTCTTTGGTTCTATTTTATCTATGTTTTGTGTGTGCAGGGGCTAAAGGTGGTCATCCTCATTCTTCATGCTTATATAATGTCGCTTGCTGCTAAGGGTTGAAGCAGATAAGAAAAAAGTTGTCTTCTTATCATCTCACCATCCAAGTCTTGTTACCGTTAGACTGAAAAAGTATACTTGATCAGTTGTGTCTTATGTGTAGTATGATTGTTTATAGTTATGTACGATCATAGTCTGATTTCTGTTGTATTGTATCTGAATCTCTTATGGTTTGAATCAAGTGGTGGTTGGTTGGATTCAATTGTGGTGTTGTCTATTAATTTCAACATGGTATCACAGTGTAGGTTATGGTAATCAAAGTTTTTTAAGATCTAGGGTTTCGTTGGCAATTTGGGGCTTTTCAGTTTAAGCTTTAGATTTGGGTTCTTTGATATTGTTGCAAAAGTTCTTAGTTGTTTAATTGTTGATTAAGGGTGCTTGTGTTAAGATCTTGTTCAGATCGGTTGTTGTTCATTCTGGGACCTTCTTTGATCACAAAATCTCTTAACTAAGCGAATTAAGAGTGTTGTGATTCGTTTCCGCAGTCATCTTTATGGCACTGTAAGCTTATTTTCTCTCCTTTAAGATTAAATTTTCTTTGGTTGAGAGGGTGCAAATGGTGTGACTAACTTCTTGATCTGCCTCCTTGAGAGATGTGAATACCTGCTCTGGTCATACCCAATTCTCTCGGCTGAGTCTTGTTAATCTTTGGTGTGTGTTTAGTTTAATCTCTTATTTTTTATCGTTTAGCTATAGTTCTTAGTTTCTGGCGATGATTAGGTTAAGGTATTGAGAAGTTGGTGTTGGATTATTGGTGGTTATCTGTGTCTGAAGGTGGTTGGTTTTCTGTCTATTGTTTGGTGTCTCTGCTTTATGCTTTCTGTCTTATTTTCTTGTTGTTTATTCTTGATATTTTTCTGTTTCCATAGCTCCTGGTAATAGTAGTGGTAATGAAGACCTTATTAGCAATCTTGATTTGGGTAATCCATTACGTCTCCACTCTAATGACATTAGTACTAGTTCTATTGTGTCTATGAAATTAACTGGTACTGAAAACTATAGAGTATGGGCTACTGCCATGAAACTGGCTATTAACACCAAAAACAAAACTGGATTTATTAATGGAACTTGTGTTAAAGAAACTTATGCTTCTAGTAATGTCTTGTCAAATCAGTGGGAAAGATGCAACTCTGTTGTGCTTTCATGGATCTTAAATTTTGTGTCTGAAGATCTTTATCTTGGACAAATTTTTCTGAAAATGCTTTTGAAGTGTGGTCTGAACTGAAAGAAACCTATGATAAACTTGATGGGTCCATTATCTTAAGTCTTATGCAGAAAATTAATAACTTTAAACAAGGTGAATTGACTGTATCTGAGTATTATCATAAGCTTAACTCTTTATGGAGAGAATTTGATATTATGACAAAATTGCCTAAGTGTGCTTGTGCTGCTAGAGAAGACGTGTTAAAACATAATCAACTCATGAAACTTATGCAATTTCTTATGGGCTTAAATGACTTATATCACCTCATCGTAAGCGGTCTTCTCTAGAGAAACTCTTCCCGATGTGAAAGAGGCATTTGTTATTGTTTCCGTGGAAGAGTCTCACGTAGGCATTGCTTCGCCTTCCTTTGGTTCTGAATCTAAACCTCAAATATCTACTTTTGTGTCTAAAACTAATTGGTCTAATAATGGCAACAAGAGGTTTGATAATAAAAAATTTTTCTGGTTCTAACAACAAGAAGTTTAATAATACTGGAAGTATTAATATTAATGGTGGAAACAGGGGCCCTAATCCTAATTTGCTTTGAAATAATTGTGGTAAAGTTGGTCACACTGTTGATAGATGCTTTGACTTGATTGGTTATCCTCCTGGGTACAATAAAATGTATCTTCTAAACCTAATGGTTTTAAGTCTTCTTTTAATGCTAATTCTAGCTCTTCATCCAAAGAAACTGGTACTACTATGTCTTTTACCAATGATCAGATGATGAAACTTATGAATCTTACCAATGATATGCCTTCAAGCAGTATGCAGACCAACATGGCAGGTATACCTAGTTTTTTGAATAATAATGTGTTTTTTAATATAAACTTTCATAGATTCTATAACAGTAACTCTGTTTTGTGTAAAATCAGTATAGGATGGATCATAGATTATGGTGCAAACCAACACATGACTGTTAATACCTTAAATATGTTTGGTATAATTGATATATCCGATTTAAATCTTACTGTGGGACATCCCAATGGTACTCTTGCTAAAATCAAATACGTTGGTAACTTAAAACTCTCAGATAAAGTTATTTTATATGATGTGTTGGTTGTTCTTGAGTATTGTGTGAGTCTATTGTGTGTTCATAAACTAATTAAAGATAGCAGAATGTTTGTTGGTTTTGATGAGGCTAAATGTTATATTCAGGATTTGACTCAAAAAAAAATCATGGGGACTAGTAGTGAGAATGGTGGTCTCTATTTGTTTGATTCTCCCTCTCCTTGCATCTCTAATATTCAAGCAATAGGTAATATGTCTATTACTTGATATGTGTCTAAGTCTATGTGGCATAACAGGCTTGGTTATCCTTCTGACCAAGCTGTTAATCTTCTTCAATCTGATCTCAAATTGACTAAGGATTCTCATGTCTCTCCATGTGACATCTGTCACAAGGCTAAGCAGACTAGGGAACCTTTTCCGCTTAGTGAGCATAAGAATTTTGCTATTGGAGATCTTGTCCATATTGATCTTTGGGGACCTTATAAAGTCACTAGTAGGGATGGTTTTAGGTATTTTTTGACCATTGTTGATGATTATACCAGGGCTGTTTGGGTTTATCTTGTTAAAACTAAAGATGAAGTTTATAACCTGTTTGTTTGTCATACCAATCTTATGCTGAATCAGCTTAAATGTGGTATTAAAACTGTCATATCTGATAATGGTACTGAGTTTGTAAATTCTAAAATGAGCAATTTTTTTTATAGTCTTGGTATTATTCATCAGAACTATTGTGCTTATACTCCTCAGCAGAATGGGATTGCTGAGAGAAAGCACAGGAATTTACTCAATGTTGCCATAAGTATGTTATTTCAAAATGGTATTCCCTTAAGTATGTGGTCTGGATGTATTTTAACTGCTGCCTATCTAATTAACAGTTACCGTCTTACGCTCGAGTGGAAATCTCCATTTGAGCTTGTGTATGGTCAGAAACCAAAACCTGCTCATCTAAGAAGCTTTGGTTGTCTGTGTTTCTCTACTATTCTTAATAATTCTGATAAATTTGCCTCAAGATCTGAAAAGTGTGTTCTTATTGGTTTCTCTACTACTAAAAAGGCTTATAAGGTTTACAATCTTGAATCTAAAATGGTGTTTTATTCTAGAGATGTTCAATTTTATGAAACCATTTTTCCGTTTAAAATGTATTCTAAACTTCAAACTGATAAAGGTTTAGATACTCAGAATGATCTAAACTTTTTGATGAGCAATACTTTGATCTAAAACCCAATGATGAAAGGAGAGGTTCAAATACCCCTATGATGATAGTGGTGCCTTATCTTGCCCCGTATACATATACTGATGATGGCGGATTAATGGCACCGCAACATCAATGGTGACAATACTCTTTCCGAGGGAAATGTCCTTCCAGCCTAGCTCGGATATTGATCACATTCCTACTCGAACATTAAGTCAAGAGTACCGCTTCTTAGAAAGTCTGCTAGAAATTCTAAAATGCCTGCTAAGTTTAATGATTATGTGGTAGGCAGTAGTGTTAAATATGGGCTTGAAAATTTTGTTAGCTACTCTAATCTTAGTCCTGTTAACTATTGTTTTTCTACCACTTTAAATAAATCTGTGGAACCCTCTAGTTATGCTGAAGCTATTAAAGATAATAACTGGGTAGAGGCTATGAATAATGAAGTGTCTGCTTTAAAAAGAAATAATACCTGGACTGAATGTGATCTTCCTAAAGGAAGAAGGGCTGTTGGTAGTAAATGGTTATGGAAAATTAAATATAAGTCCACAGGTGATATTGAAAGATACAAAGCCAGGCTGTAGCCAGCGGGAGGGATTTGACTATCTTGAAACTTTTAGTCCTGTGGTTAAGATGTCTACAGTTAGATGCATGATTAATGTTGTTGTGTGCAATAATTGGAGTCTTTTTCAACTTGATATTAATAATGCATTTTTGTGTGGTGACTTAACTGAGGATGTTTATATGTCCTTACCTCCTGGCTTTGATAATCAAGAATCCAAAGTAGTCAAACTTAATAAGTCCTTATACGGACTTAAACAAGCCCCTAGGCAATGGAATGCCAAACTTACCATGGCCCTTACTGAACATGGTTTTATACAGTCTAAATATGATTATTCGTTGTTCACTAAGAAGTCCGAAAATGTGTTTATGGCTTTGCTTGTATATGTTGATGATATTGTGAGTACTGGAAACAACATTGATGAAATTGAAAATTTTAAAATGTTTTTGAAAACAAAATTTCAAATTAAAGACTTAGGTAGGTTAAAATACTTTCTTGGTATTGAAGTTTTGGAAAATGATAATGGTGTTTCTCTAAGTCAAAGGAAATATTGCCTTGAGCTATTACATGAGTATGGTCTTCTTGCTTGTAAACCTGTTGATTCTCCTTTGCCTGAGAATACTACTCTAAATCATATTGCTTCTGATGATGATAAAACTCTTTCTAATATTGGTAATTATCAAAAACTGGTTGGTAAACTCATTTATCTTACTAATACTAGACCTGATATTGCTTATTCTGCTCATCGCTAAGCCAAAGATATGCATGCTCCTCTTGAATCTCATTTAGACGCTGCCTTAAGAGTCCTAAGATACTTAAAAGGTTCTCCGTAATGGAATTCAAATTAATAACAAGGAAACCTTAAGCTTAAAGCTTATGCGACTGATCAATGGATGTCCAGCTACTAGAAAATCAGATCGGATATTGGGTTTCTTATGTGACTCTTTAGTGAACCGGAAAAGTAAAAACAACCTACTTTGTCCGTGTCATCAATCGAGGTGATCTGTAGCATGGCTTCGCTACTTCAAGTGATTCGTTATCTAACTTGCTTGGTGACATGGGTTTTAAAGACCATTATCTCGTTGTGTTATATTGTGACAATAGTTCTGCTTTGCAAATAGCTGGAAATCCTGTGTTTCATGAAAAAACCAAACATTTTGAAATTGATGTACACCTTGTTAGAGAAAAGGTGCCAGCTGGTGTCATTAAAACTGAAAAAATAGATACTTCTTAGCAAATAGAATATGTGCTTACCAAAGCTTTGGATGGCAAGAAACATAAGATGCTTTGTGACAATTTTGGTATGATTGACATGTTCAGTGTCAAAGGTTTGAGGGAGGGTGTTGAATTTTAGGTTCAAACCTTTGCTCTCAAGTTCGGGGGTTGTTTCTGCCCTTGCAGAATCTTATCTAACTCTATAACCTTTCTTTGGTTCTATTTTGTCTATGTTTTGTATGTGCAGGGGCTAAAGGTGGTCATCCTTATTCTTCCTGCTTATATAATGTCGCTTGCTGCTAAGAGTTGAAGCAGACAAGAAAAAAGTTGTCTTCTAATCATCTCTCACCTTCCTGAGTTCACACCATCCAAGTCTTGTTACCGTTAGACTGAAAAAGTATACTTGATCAGTTGTGTCTTATGTGTAGTATGATTGTTTATAGTTGTGTACGATCATAGTCTGATTTCTGTTGTATTGTATCTGAATCTCTTATGGTTTGAATCAAGTGGTGGTCGGTTGGATTCAATTGTGGTGTTGTCTATTAATTTCTACAAATTGTGAAACCGAAATTAGTAAAAAGAGATCTGCAATTGTGAACACCCATCCACGTAAATAATGTATTCGTTTATATGTTTATATTCGTGTTTTTCTCTTTCGATTGCTTTGTTTCATCTCATGCCATAAGATTTTTCTCAACATATTATTTACACAAAAAGGAAAGAACAATATGAATCTACTCAATTACTTCTAACAACAAACATAAAATATGAAGTAAATTTATTTGATCACATCAACTCCCAATGCCCACAAGGAACTCATGCAACTGTATCTTGTTTTTACATCAAATACAGAAGAGAGATGCCAAATACACCACCTAAATGCACAAAGACCCTGTTCTTCCAAAATGAGAAATAACCTTGTAAACTGGATTATGAGGCTTAAACTACATGATGTAATTAATTGCATGAGTTCCTTGTGGGAACTAGGTAGTAGATACGATCCACTAATTAACACTACTACAAAAATGGACATAGGAGCCCCCTTAATAGAGCCCGATTTTAGTAAAAAACGGGCTCTAAAAGAAATCCGTGTTATAAAAAAAGCTATAGAGCCATGTTTTCATTTATAAAACCGGGCTCTATGTCTAAAAACACTAAAGCTCCGTTTTCTTCCTCAAAACCGGACTCTATTCCTCATAAAGAGCCATATTTTTTCTTACTAAACCGGGCGTTATTTAAAAAACTATTAGAGCCCTTTTTCCTTTTACTAAACCGGGCATTATCAAATGTTGTTTTTGTATCTTCAAAATCAAAATGAACGAAAATACTTCAAATTTTTGGGCGGCTTATTTCCCTCCCCAATTTTCATTACTTTCACAAACCCTAATATTTTCCCCCTCTTCACTCTCACAACCCCAAACCCTCTAACCTTTGTACCGCTTAATTACAGAATGAGTACCATAGAGCTTCTTAGCGTTGAGCCATAAGAGCTTCATTTCCTCGTAATTTTATTTCAATAATTTATTAATTATATATACAGATCTGTTGTGGTTTTGTCATAATTGAGCATTATTTTGTGAATAGTTGATTTGAAGAAGGTCTCTTGTTCTATGGTTTTGACCAATAAAACTAATAATCATGTTGCCTTCAAGGTACTCATTTTTTACTTTTCATTTTATTACTTTTACAGAATTGGATAAAGTAGTTGATTTTATGGAATTTTTATTTGTAATTTGAAATTAAGGATTTGTAGGTAATTACTGAAAAGTTACTCTTTTGTGTTAAAATGTTGCATAACTGACTAAGCAATCATGTGTAACTGACTATCTATATGTTTGATTCCAGACAATTGAGTTCTGGAGAGAAGCTGACATTCTGTCAAAGCTTCACCATCCAAACGTTGTGGCATTTTATGGTGTAGTACAGGATGGACCTGGTGCGACATTAGCTACTGTCACAGAGTTCATGGTCGGTGGTTCACTAAGACATGTCTTACAACGCAAAGATAGGTAATGGTAGTTGTGCCGGTATGACAAACTGTGATTTATGTTTTTTTTAATATACTATAAATATTGTAGCTCTTGTATGTATTTGGTAACTTAAATGCTTGATCTATTGCGATGGTGGTTTGCAGGAATCTTGATAATCGCAGAAAGCTTGTAATTGCAATGGATGCAGCCTTTGGAATGGAGTATTTACATTCCAAGAACATTGTGCATTTTGATCTCACATGTGACAACTTGTTGGTCAATATGAAGGATCCTTCACGCCATATATGCAAGGTTACACCTTTGTTTCGTAGTCAACACATGATTAGCAAAACATATTATGTTGTTTATATTTTAATAGTGTATTTGTATGTTTATGCTGCAGGTAGGTGATTTTGGATTATCAAAGATAAAGCGCAACACTTTAGTTATAGGTGGGGTGAGAGGAACTCTGCCATGAATGGCTCCCGAGCTACTCAACGGAAGTAGCAGTAAAGTTTCTGAGAAGGTATGTATATTCATGTTATTTAATCGTGAGTATTTGTTTTTTAATCATATATTGTTTGTTTCTGTTATAGGTAGACGTTTTCTCTTTTGGGATTGTGTTATGGGGGATCCTTACTGGTGAGGAGTCCTATAAAAATATGCACTATGGTGCAATCATAGGTTGGTCGGCTTTATGCAATGCGTAAATAAATTTGAGTACACTGTGGTATTGATCGTTGGCTAATGATATTCGTGTGTGTTGCAGGAGGCATTGTTAGCAACACATTGAGACCTCCAATTCCAAAGGACTGTGATGGTGAATGGAGAAGGCTAATGGAGCTGTGTTGGTCGCCTAACCTGATGCTCAGGCCTTCATTTACTGAAATAACCAACAAGTTACGTGTTATGTCCCACAACAAAACCCACAGACACTATGCAAGGGAGGATCTTAGCTAATGTTGTTCTCCCCTAAATTATTAGGAAGAAAGGTACATACTAGATAGCTTTATGCATAATCTAATAAACTGTTGTCTTCGGTTGAGTAGTGATTAGCTTTTCATATATAAAGCTTGTTAAACTTAAAAAATCGACTGTTTTTGGTGTAGTATAAGCTTGTGAGCTTTACTACAAAAATCGACTTATTAGTTTGTAAAGCTTATGACTTTTTATTCGCTTAGGACTTTCTATTCATTTATACTGAATTTAACGGAATATGTTCTGCCACTTAACATCACCACCACCACCACCACCACCGTCGCAATATTCACTTGCCTAGGAGGAGCAACAATCTGTAGTGGTGGTGCGAATTTATGATGCGGTTGTCTTTAAAGATCACCTTTGCCTAATAATTGCTACAAGTTCTTACCATTTTTCTTGTTTCTTGTTTGCTAGTGATGACAAACTTTGCCTCAGTTTATCTTGGTAAGTTTTAATTCAAAATTTCAATTAGATTTTCTTAGTTTATTTGGCTAAAAGATACTAGTAAAGATGAGTACTTATGTTTTTTTATTATTATTATTATTGATTGATTTCTAGGTGGTTATGATATGGGAAAGAAAGCTGCTAGAGCTTATAAATTAGCTGCGCGCACTTAAGTATTGGGGTCCTCCAACTCACATCAATTTTCCGGTAGACTTTTGTTGTTTTCTTAAATCTGTTATACTAGTTCAGGAAGACTTTTTTGCTGTCACAAATTGGGCATTTGAACCTGCAAATTTGATTTAGCGCTTAATGGATCAAGTCGGTGAATTATTTGTTGGTGCTGGAACATGGTTATGAGTGAAAATGATTGTTTAGCAGCCTAGTTGTAGCCATTTTACGTCAACATGCCAACATTGGAATGTTTGCAATAGCCTGATATGAGTGAACATATTGCAGCAGCCTAGTTGCTTCAAACAATCATTTACCATGCTTATAAAAGGGCTACTACATATAGCAGCAGCCTAGTTGCTCCAAACAATCATTTACCATGCCTTATAAAATGGCTACTACATATTGCAATAGCTGGTGTAAACAATCATTAACCATTGTTTATAGAGTGCTTATAAAATGGCTTACTGCGTATTGTTTTATCATATATAGAGCTAATATTTTATTATTTTTTTTTTAATATTTTTTTTAATCTTGCATAGCTTTTGGATGGTTTTTTTTTTACAGATGCCTTGGAATGACAAGAAGCCTTTTACTACTAAGGAGTTGGACAAAATCGTGATCTCTTGCATTTCAGTGTGTGACATCTAATCATCATGTTAGTATTTAGGAAAGTTTGGCATATGTTCATTTCTTTTTGTATATCTCCTTTCTCCTAGCCCAACAAGACACTTGATTGTGAAAATGTTGTTGTGATGTTTAATTAGTGGTAGTTAGTATGTTTGGCAGTCCATAGGATCCGTATTAAACTGTTGTGAAACTGATCTTGGATCTTCGATCCATTGGTTTTGGTATAGACTGTCATTCATGGTTAAGGTTTTGTTACACTTTTGTTGATGGTTTTTCACGTTTCTATTGTGGCTTTATGCTTGGAAATACAATGTAAACAGGTGGTACTAACAAAAACTATAAAAATAAGAACAAAACAAAAATCATAAAGCCATGTTTTGTAAGCAAAAAACAGGGCTATATGCTTATTAAAAATTGTTTATTTAATCCAAGGTTTTCAACTAACAAACCAGGCTCTATTACACATTATAGAGCCCGTTTATAAACCCATTTATAAATAATTCCTAATGTAGTCCCTCCTCAAGGCTTCATGAAAAAACCTACCAGACCTTTTCAACCGGCCTCTATGCCATTTTTTGTAGTAGTGTAAATTTGACTAGATATATTGTTTGTTGTTTGAAATAATCAACCAGATTCGTATTGTGCTTTATTTGCAGTGTAAATTCGTTCTGAATAGCAAGACACTATTGTTTTAGACAGTATTGCTTCGTGTTAGATGATAAGTCAAGGCTCATGCTTAAAGGCTTAAGGGGAGGATTGGTGACCTGAAGATCTGAATCGCCACATCACCTCTATCCAACAAAAATCCTTCAACTCAAAACTACTAAATTCTACCCTAACACTACCCTAAGTGGAGTGGAGTGGTACCCGATCCTACCCTAACACTACCTTTCACAAAAGACAAAAAATAGAGAGTAACCGATCGCTTGAAACCGATTTGGTGCCCGATTTCAAGACTGATTGACCCACTCGACGGTATTCAAATACCCGAGCATCCACTCCCTCCCCCAAGGTATATTAGGTTTAGGGTTATGTTAATGTTCTATTTATTATAAATAAATATGAAATCTTATTATTTAATTAAACAAAACACAATTCAATAATATATATCTATTTGCTATCTTAGTATCCGAACTTTAAGCAGATCTACCTACAAACTTTGCTATCCTCCGGTCCTCAACTACTGGTCGGTGCGATCCGGAGTAATCCGAGTTATTTTTGCTTTATTTTTTTTAGGATTTTGTTTTTCATATTCAATGCATAAACCATAAACCCTAGCCGTCAAAACACACAAAATATGTTGAGTTGCCTTCAATCAACATATTTTTTCCTTCCTTATCAGATTGTTTTCGTTGTTGAAGATCGATATGTGTTGTTGACAACAAAAGTTGACCACCAATTTGCCGCTCCCTCCGAAAAGCAAAACAAACAATGACGTAAAGAAATTGGAAACATCATTAAAATTGGAGGAAATCGCGAAGCAGTATACTATTATGTCGCCAAATGCAAGTCCATCTCGTAAAAAAAAAAAAAATGTTTATCCAGTTTGTACGTCCGGAAACTTTCCGCTCAAACTGCTGAAGAGTGTTAGATGATAAGTTAAGGCTCTGCCTAAAGGCTTAGGGTTAATTAGTTTTAAGGTTATATTAGCTTATTCTCCAAGTCATGTTTTATTCAGAACTAGCAGAGTGCCGCGTGTTGCGTGTGCATGACACTGAAATAAATTTTTGATGAATAATGTATTTTACTTTATTATGTTCTTTTTAATAATAAATTTACTTGATATCAAGAATTTCAGATAGCCCGTGCCGCTCGGCTCGAACTGCTTGGTTGCAGGTGTCTCGCCGGGCTCGAGCCCATTTGGTCCGCGCCTGCTCGGCTCAAGCTCATTTGGCCTGCTGTTCTCGTTCGGGCTTGAATATTTGTATAATGTGCTTTATTATTTGTAGTAGTGAAATTTAATGCAGGAATTGCGTTTAATTTGATTGTACAATATGCTTGATAATTTGTATTTCTTATGTAAGTGGTGTTTTAATAATTGTATTAATTGTATTTATTGACCAGTTAAATAATTAACTACATTAAATTGCATTAATGTGGTATTTTGTTGTACGCTGTGACAACTCGTACTTTTAGGTCATTTCTCAAATTTACTATTTATCTCGGGAATTTACTATTCATCAGTTACCATTCATCATTTTACTATTCATCGTTTTCGGAGTCGAAGTAATATTCTGAGAACGTATTTCAAAATTTTATTATTCACGAAACACTATTCATTCTCGGAGAAAATCACTATTCATGCTTAACTATTTCATCGTTTATCGTAAACTAGGTTTACGAGTATCAAATTCGCGTAACCTTAATGGTTTAGCTGCGAATTCATGAACAATCATCAAGGACATTTCATATAGACTAGGTTTAGTCTACATATCATTAGCATCATTACCATCATATTAGTTCATGCATGGTTTTGTATTTTACATTAAACGCATAATTTCTTATTAAATAAACGCTATCGCGTAATCATTTATTTTGAACATTTGATCCGATACTTCCAAAAATTATTCCGATATATTTTAATACTTATATTAAGATTATATAAATAATATTATGAGTTTACCCGGTGTTTTAAATTTATTTTGTATATAAATTGTTATATTTATATAATTACGACGGTTTTCGTAAAAACTACACGATAATTATTATTTCACTCAATTTTTGTAAGAAATGTATTTTTATAATTTTTATGACTTCAATATATTTTATTTTGATCCGTTAAAATTTATTTTTAGCTAACGCTACCCTAAAAGCTCAAATATGTACACAAGTTACTAATAATTCTTAAATAATTACACTTCTACTTATACTACACAAGTACTTAACAATGACAAAATTCATCTAATCTTTTTTTTTATATATATGTCGACAACCATAGGTGATTCACACCACCTTTTGCATCAAATATCTTAGTCTACTACTTGCATATATTATATTTATTACAAAACCAACACATACATATCTAAATACAAAGGTGAAAAAATAAAGCTATCCTCTCTTTTCTTTACCCATAGGACCGGCCACAAGGAAGAACATCAAAAACTTTTCAAGTCAAGTTAATTTTATAACCTTAGTATACTCTTAAATAAGGCTTTGAAATAAAAACCTAGGGTATTTAGGATAATCCTTGTTCATTTAACCTCATCAAGTAACTAGTAAGCATTTCATGGTCTTTTTCATCTTTCATATTCATATTATGTTCATTTTATCATGCTTGAGAAAAATATGCAAGTCATATGGATATCTATACCACTTTTTATTGTTTTTAAGTGTTATAAATATATATTCATCATCCTATAATTACTCCTTGAAACATATCACTTTTGGTGATGTCTAGGAACCCATGACACCCTAAGAAGGTATATGATAGGATTAGAATAGCTTCGGAGTAGGTTTGAATTAGTTAGAATAGGTTTTGCGCGAGAAAAACTCATTTCGACAACTCTATTTAAAGGTCTGATCATATTTTTGAATTCTGGAATTTTCGACAGTAGGTAAAAAAATTTGGACTAGATATTTAGAAAATAAACTTTAAAACGAAAACGTGGCCGCTTGAACGGGTTAAAACGGAGTTATAACGAAAAAGTTATGATATTTTCAAGATAGACGACGAAAACTATAAAAATCAGAAATTTCAGCATGTTACTTCCACTTTTTACGAGTAAAAAATGAGTCTTAAGTGTTATAAATTGTGTCGACTTATCAAAAATATATTAGTATACTTTGATACGAATCTAAGGACATATAAAACGTAGGAAACGGACTTGTAACGATTAAATTACACGCGTTTACATAAAGTTGCCGTAACTATATTAAATAAGCAAAACTAATATATTTCTATTTGACAAACATTACGGCCACAAATTACCATGTTGAGGGTCATTTTTAACATTGATGGAGTACTTTTTATAAAACGATGTCTTCTAGTAAAAGTAAGTTCGCCTAGCATATTTTCCAAAATGTCCAACCGTTCATCAAGCAGAATTGTAACGAATAAAATACGGTCACTCAAACTTTGCCGAAAGTTACCTTAAACAAAATTTTGGACACAAGTACCATACTTTACCTATATTTTTCTCCATGATCGAGACCACTAGGACAAAAACTTAAAAGCTAAAACTTTGAGATAATGATACAAGCTTTCCAAAACCGTTGAGTTCGTTTCCTAACACTCGATGTGCACCATTTTGCGACTAGCTTTTCGAGGCTATTTAGTCACTTTCATGAAATTTTCAAATGACATTATTTTACGACGAAAAGTTATAATTTCATAATAAATCATTAAATAACTATCGTAGGATGTCATTTCAACGTAAATACTTGTAAAGTAAGTTATAAATTGTCAAGACGTTATAAGATTATTTTTCGACGATAAGTGTTATTTTCAAAAATTCACAAGTGGTATAGATATCATACGAATTGCATGCATAACATTACATCATGACTTATTATATATCATATCATTCATAATAGGTCAAGTTTAGAGATTCACGCTACATTTCGGTGTACTCACTTTTGCCATCGCATCATTGTCCAAGTGAATTTTCATAGTCCCACTTTCAATTGCTTTGAACTATTTTGGGGGAGATACATTCTTAACTACTTTTCACAAGTACTTTAGATTTTTAAGGATAACTTCTATCATGATCACCATCGTTTCAAAACCGGATGTTGTACTATATCAATTGTTCTTGTTTGCGTGCTATAGTTCTACGTCGAATATTGTGCTATATCAGTTGACTACTGACACATTGAGTCATGTACTATTGATTATGTGCTATGGTCCTACGTCGAGTTAGGTACTATTGTGAATTCATTTGACATCATGTGCTTGAACATAAACTATACATATTTTGGCAATGGGTTGTGAACACACATGTTGCAAGTTTTGTATGGGCGGAACTTGAAACTGAGTGGATTTACAATGACTTTGCTGCATAAACGATTTTGAAAGGCTTTACATTTCAACACAAACTCTATGAACTCACTCAACCTTTGTGTTGACACTTTTAGCATGTTTTATCTCGGTATCTAAGGCATTCACTTCATGGCATGCATATGGACACATCATAGAGTCGCGGTGACGACGTCTCACTTGGGTTTATGAACTTTAAAACATCGTTTGACTTGTAACAAACTTAATTCCGCATATGTTGACTTTCATTTTGGGACCTATCTTTTGTAAACTACGATTGTTTTATTAAATCAAACGATGTGTTTTCCAAACGACACTTTAGGTCGCTCAATATAACTCGTGATTGTGATGCTATGACAACAACCCCGAGAATTCTATTCACGCCAAAGCAGATAATTTGGGGTGTGACATACGCTATGCTTCTTGTCTTGTACGTCTTAAAATTATGTGCATTAAAGTGTTGTACACTATGTTTCTTTTCTTGTAAGTAGTAGTCATTATAGTCATTAATAACATTGACCACTTTAATACATTAATGTTGTAAGTCTGAAAATAAGTCTGAAAATTACATCATGCTTATTTTGTTGTACACTATGTTTATTTTGTTGTAAATATGAAAATTGGTCGCAGCTATTGTACATTGTACTTAAACGGTTGTAATTTTTGGTGAATGTGTGTTTTAATAGCATTAATGTTGTTTGATAGAATTTTGGTCTTAAAATGACATCACGCTTTATTTTGTTGTACAATATGTTTACTTTGTTGTAATTCTGAAAATTGGGTGCATTAAAGTGTTATAAACCATGCTTAATTTTTTGTACGTCTTAAAATTAAATTTTTTTTTTGAACATTAATTTCATTAAACACCGGCTAACCCTCAAAGCGAGGATCGCCAACACTAATTACACATATACAACGGGTCCTTGACCCAATCATTCCAAACAATACCTTTAAATTTCGATCTATTTTTTAACCATAAGAATGAAAATGACTTAACTTCAACGACTAGCTCTCTCACTTGCCTTGAAACTTGTTGAAACACCTTTTCATTCCTTGTCTTCCAAATAACCCAAACCGTGACCATTACTATACCCCTCACAATTTTTTTCCTCCACTTTCCACCATGAACATTCCTAAAAAGCTGGAGTAAATCATCAAAGTCATAAGCAAAGAATGGATCCACTTTGCACCATCTACAAACGTAATTCCACACATCAAAAGAATATCCGCAACCCACAAACAGGTGGTTTATCTCTTCATTTGCAGCCTCGCACAGCGGACAAGCAACATCCACAATGTTAATTCTTCTTTTAACTAAAGCATCCCGAGTCGGGAGACGGTCAAATTCAGCCCGCCACGATACCATGTTAACTTTAATCGGTACCCACCCTTCCCAATGCATATTATGCGGTCTACTAGCATCTCTACTTATACGCATTTAGGACTTACGGTTCATGCGATCAAAAACTTCACTGTACCACCATCCCAAACCCATTTATCATCCGTATTAGAGGCCGAAAAATTCGGAAGCAATTCACCTAAATCTTCAAATTCCGAAATCTCCACCACAGTCGCTGGACTTCTATACCACTCCCCACAAAAATCCCAGCCATTATTGCCTCGCCTAATCCGATCTCTAACAAAACATTTCTTATTCTTTTCTAGTTTATACAAGTAAGGCCACCTTGTCTTTAAATCCACGGAACCCAACCAAATGTCATTCCAGAAACGAACCTTATCACCCGAGCTTAAAATTAAAATTGATGTGTCTTCGTGCATTATATGTAGTATAGATAGACATGAAATCTCGTTATTTAATTAAACAAAACACAAATAAATAATACATGTCTATTTGCTATGTTACACTTTTTTAAAACGTAAATTACTTAAATGAACTATTTACATACTAATTTTACAAAAATGAACTTTTTTCTGCTACTTTACCAAAATGAACAAAGTTGTCACAATCACCATTTGAAATACACGCGCATCACCGTCACCATTTTAGTACATAGCTAATTTTTTTCCTTTAGGGAGGGAGGAGTGGTACCCGATTACCCTAATACCCTGGGGGTGCCACATCACCTCTATCCAATAAAAACCTTCCAACTCAAAACTACCCCAATACTACCCTAACACTACCCTAAGTGGAAGGAGTGGTACCCGATACTACCCTAACAATACCTTTCACAAAAGACAAAAAAAATATAGAAGAAAAGGAGCGGCTTCGGAGCTCGATTTGATACCCGATTTATGGTACCCGAAGTAGTGGGAATGGTGTACCTGCACTACCCTTCGGAGCTCGATTGATACTCGACTCCCACTCCGTCCTACCTTACTAACAAATATGAGTACATAACTAGCTTAGCTGTCAACCTATCTTTACTTTAACTTTTTGAGAGGTGACGGAGTGGAGCTCGGGTTGGCATGCGAGTTCACGAACCCGCTGGGCTACACCATTCCGTGGAGCTCGGGTTCCCAAATCGAGTAGCAAATTCGAGCTCAGAGCTCGCGTGTGAAGCCGAGGTTGTGTGTCTTTTTGTTTGCGTTTTTTACTTTTTTCTTTTTTTTCTTTTATTTTTTTTGCAGGACTTGTAGGTAGCAGTTGAAGGAAGAAGAAGAGATAATGGTGGTTTTGTTTTATGCGAAGAAGAAGAATAAGGTC
Organism: Chrysanthemum lavandulifolium; assembly: GCA_022545495.1. Classification (NCBI taxonomy): domain Eukaryota; kingdom Viridiplantae; phylum Streptophyta; class Magnoliopsida; order Asterales; family Asteraceae; genus Chrysanthemum; species Chrysanthemum lavandulifolium. The sequence goes on along the minus strand of CM040240.1, from coordinate 200,871,200 downwards.
TTGTAGGTAGTAGCTCAAATGGGCCATTGTTTCAAATGGGCCATTGTTTCAAATCTTTAAGTATTTGAAGGAAGTCCAATAACATTAATATAGTTATGTTTTTTTTAAAGTATTATGTAATGTTTTTATTTTTAATTAAATGGTATGTTTTTATTATAAATATTGTATGTGATTTTATGTATTTAAAAAAAAAAAAAAAAAAAATGAATTGGTATAGTTATTCTAGGTACCACTAAATTAGGTAGTGTTAGGGTAGTATTAAGATAGTTTTGAGTTGGAAGGTTTTATTGGATAGAGGTGATGTGGCACCATCAGGGTATTAGGGTATGAAAGTTCCACTCCTCCCTCCCTGAGTGTTGAAAAATTGTTGACATGCATAGCTTATCCTCATTCATTTTTTAGGGACAATCTAATCTTGCACCCCATAATTTCTTTCTCATGCATCTTATGTAGACCAATCATTGGCCCAATGATTGGTTGTTTTTTTTCTTTTTTTTTAGTTTTAAGTTTTTTTGTTTTGTTTTGTTTTTTGTTTGTGTATAATTTTATTTGTGTAATGTATATATATATATATATACTGTGTATTTATTTGTGTAGTGTTTTTATATGTAGAGTATATTTATTTGTGTAGTGTTTTTACGTTAAAACATTAAACAAGTACAACAAATTCAATATTACAACGAAATCTACTCCATATTAAGATTATTAATGTCATCTATAAGCTCATAGAGATTCCACCGACCCACGCGTGATCAACCTGGATTTCTTATCAATTCTAGTGATCGCCTCCAACGTCTTTATTCTCGCCTTCAACAAATTGTTTTGAACCAATAGCCGTTAAAATAAAATAAAAATAAAAAATTTTAAATTTTTTTTTTAAAATCTACTTAAAATATATATATTTTTTTAATTTATAATTTAAAAAAATGGATGAATTTTTTTATAAACTTTTTTTATTAAATGTAAAATTTTTTTAAAATCAAAAAAACTTTTTCAAAATCAGATTAAAAAAAAAAAACTTAATTTATATTTTAACTCGGAAAAACTTTTTAAAAATCGATTCAAAAAAAAAAAAAAAAAACTTAATTTATATTTTTATTTCTAAATATATTACGTATCTTTGAAAATTTATAAAGTACATTGCATAAACCTGATTATTTGAAAAATTATATTGCGTATCTTTAGCTTTCACCTTTAATTTAAATTTTTTATGTTAAAAACGGACGAATTAATTAAACCTTTTCTTTTCATAATATGAATGGTCCCTCGTGTAAAATACCAAACCATGCCTACTGTTGTCAATGAATTCAAAAGGTCCTTTGTGTCAGATCTCGTGTGAACCAAAAAATAAAAAGTGCTAATCTATCCCCAAAAAGTACAAACACAGTCTATCTCTAAAAAGTGGGAGTCGGTTTCAAGTCAGGACACTGTCTGACAGCCGGGAGAGAGAAAACCCAAACACCCTATGGATGTTTGGGTAGTAGGACCCCTTTTTTATCATCACTATTTACTTTACGCCTAGACCCTCGCCCGGACTCCTCTATCGCACAGAATCCTCGCCCAAATTCTCGCCTAGACATTTTTCACTCGCCTAGACATTTTTTCACTCGCGTATTTCCTCGTCTAAACCCATTTCTCGTTTTTGGTTCATTTCTAATTAATTATGTCGCATACATAATCGCCTAATACACGTGTATGGTTGAAATTTTATGTTTGAATGAATCTAACGGATCGCAACTGAAAGTTCATTTTCGTAAAGAAGCTATGTGAGAGCTTGTTTCGTAAACACCTACCAATTATAGTCCGTTTAATAAATTTCATCTTTTTTAAACTTTCAGAATAATTCATTATCTCTACTTCCAACCAACCAAATGTATCACCTTCTTGCATATATTTAACTATTTAAACAGCCAAACCCCTTGAAAAACGATAAAATGAAGACACTAATTGATGACAGTTCAAAGTTTGAACAGCTAGACTACACCATAAGACACTAATGGAAAAGAGTCTGATACACAACCACTGGGGACTTGCTATTTATGGAAGACTAGAGAGGTCCCTTCCAGAACATCAACAAACCACACACTAGCCGCTTTAAATTTTGTTGACAATACGTATAAAGTCATCATCAACTGATATAACTAAAAGAGTTATAATAATTTTTTCATAGAATATTCCTTTATTGAGTGAGTATTGTTTTATGTTTAAAAATAAAAAGTGAGGGTGTGTTTGTTTATTAAGATGTTTTGAGATGCGACCGAATACCACATCTTCTTGGTAAGAGGTGGTTAGAAAGTCTAAATCGAACGAAATAATGTTGTTTGTTTTGTATAATTGTCCGAATGATTTTAAGTGCTGCTTTTGCAATTTATTTAATTAACCAACGAATGCGATAATAATTAACTTATGTAAATATGAAGCGAGACTTTTATCATAAATATAACATAGTTAATAAACAATCAAATATATTATATAAAGTTTACAAAGCTAGTAAGATGCAGAAAACAAGTCCTCCACCTCTTCTTGAGTAAGATATTATATGTCTAACCCGGCCTTACCGAAAAAAAAACAAACAAGTAAAGCGTCGCCTCCGCTTACAAGTAAGAGTAAGAGAAGAAGAATTTTTTTTTTAAAACAAACACACCCGAGTATTGTTTTAAATGAGATGTGATAATCGAAAACGAATCGAGAAACCCCAAAATAATAATAATAATAAATAAATAAATAACGACAATCAAAAGTTATACATATACCCATATAGGTCTTGTATACCAAGTTTGTCAAAATCGCGATCCTCGTCGTGGGATCGTGACGATCCACGATCCTACACACAAAACGCATCGGGATCTTAACAAGATCGTAATCCGTAGGATCGCGGCGGGATCGTGGGATCGCTGTAGGATCGTAAGATCGGATCGGATCGTATAGGATCGCCTGTTATTAGTTTTTTTTATTTTTTATTTTATTTATCTATTTATTTATTTTTTGTCTTGGTATATTAACTTATTAAATATAAGCTCATGACTAATAATTTTTCAAAAAAAATATTATTTTGGTGTTGTTAATTAATTGTCTCTTGCAAGATTAATAAGTGTAAAATCATTATATTTTTATGGACTATTTAGAAATAGTTTAGATGTGTCTTTTTGGGTTTATTTTGAAAAATGATTTCGTGCTCTGTAAAATGTCAAAAACATGTTTTTAAGTAACTACTTGACCCAATTTTGTTCATATTTTATTTTATGTTACATATAAAAGCATGAATATTCTAATTTAATTTATTTAGTCATCAAGAAAGAAAAAAAAATCAGTAATATTATCAGAATATTCTAATTTAATTTATTTGGTCATCAAAAGAAAAAATTGTGTTGACCTCTATTATAAATTATGTCGTTTCATTTTCAGATACAATCCTTTTATCTTTTGCATTAATCATATATTGTAACAAAAAGTTCTAGAATCACGTGCTAATAAATTAATATTATCTTTTTGTATAAATATTATCACGAAAAATTTATAATAAAAAAATATTAAAACAAGAAGTAGGTGCACCATGCACGTATGTAGTAACTTTGTGCAAGTATGCATTGAAATATATCTAATATTCTACTACTACGGTACTTGAACATTTAAAATTTTCTTTTATAATCCATTTAGATTTGTTTATTATATGAAATATTATATAAAAATATAAAACTACAACCCCTATACAAAAATATATATATTTTCTTATGATCTTACGATCCCGATCCGATCCTACGATTACGATCTTGCAAAGCCGAAAAAGATCTTAGGTAGGATCTCGATCCTCACAACCTTGTTGTATACTACTTCAATTACCACCTTGTTTGAAACTGGTACATATATACGACATGATATCCAGGTGGAGCATATTGCACGAATAAAACATCATACATGGACATAACTATACATAATTAATAATAATAATAATAATAAATGAGATGTGGGGGCTCAACGAGTTTCTCGGCTCCCCACTAATTTCTTGTAAATCCTATGATTTTCTAATGAAATGATGTTTTATTAAAAATAATAATAAATAATAATAATAATAATAATAATAATAATAATAATAATAATAATATTTATTGTGTTTGTAAAACTAGGAGTGTTGCTTTCGATACCAATTGTTAGGACCAAAGATATATCAACCTTATCACTTTACCAAGCGAACCCAACACACGAATAACAGCTATTCTGAGAACACGAACAAACCAAACACAAACGTATGCTTAAAAGAAAGAAAAGATAAAGATGAATGGTGACTTGAATGATATATAAATCCGTATGTGTTGTGAATAAGATATACAAACAATAAGTTGTATATTCCTTGAGAGAAAATACACACACACACACACACTCACACACCCTCAAATGACCATTTGAGGGTATTTATAATACAAGAGGCATAAAACCCTAAAGGCTTTAGCTTGGGCTTTTCGTGGGCTTTCGTGGACTTGGATTGGATTACACTTAATAAAAGGCTAGCTTAACATAACTATTAGCCATTTAGCTTAGCCCAATCCACGAGCCCGTTGACTATTCTATCACGATATCTAACACACGTTACAAAGTTCCTAATCGTGAATGACCATCACTTCTAATAAAACTATTAAGGCTAAAAATCTCCCCTGGGGGTGGTCATTCAAATGATGCTCCACTTGATTAGGTCTTTACTTTCCTCGAGCAAGAACTTTATGCGTAGATATAGAATAGTCTTGATTCTTTGTTCCTTCATGCTTTGTGATCGAGATAATGTGGTTATTCGCCATTGTCAACTTCGTTGGTTAGGTATCTCCACGCCTTTCTCCACCATGCTCACACTTCTATTTGTCTTTTGGTTACCAATGATGTAGTTCTCGAGTCTTTAAACTTTGTAGATTCTTTGACATTGACGAAGAATCATCTTTAACTTTGAGTTGCCTTTGATTTTGATGAGAAATTTCATGTGTTGTTGGTATGAGCATGTGGAGAATCTGCACGATCCATCCGCTCCGGAGCTTCCATAAGAAGAAACATATAACATGTTAGTAATAAGCGGATTCCGGCACTTACAAGTTTGAATTTCGAGGGTGTTAACAGCATAGTGTGAAAACACGCCTCTAATTCTCACAGAGGCCGCTCTCGAACCGAGTCCCACAAGTGAGATAACGCGATATACAAAGTACATCTACGATTCGGATGAGTCGATGAGGTACACCAAGCATCACCCCACGATCGTAGACCGTTTGAAACACACTAAGCGTAATCCACGGAATTACCAAGTGACCGCCGTCGTGGATGTTTGATGTTGACCATGGCGAAGTTTCCATTCAATCATTGAAGATTACAGACGTAAAACTTCTCATAAATGTTCCGTCAGATTGCTAAGATCTGCGTAGGACTCTATAATATATCACTTGTGTCCTTATTGATGAACAACAAGCGATGTCATGTCAAGTGTTCCTATGAGATCTTTTGATGAATCTCGTGGCTCTAGACTCAATTAGTGCATTTTGGTTTTCTTGAGCGGAGACTAGGGAGAGGGTCTCCTTCTTCAATATCAACGATCTCTAAGAGAAAGTCGATAGATTATGTAGGGTTCCCATGAGAATGAAACAAACCTTTTAAGAGGAATTGAGTGGCTAGAAGGTTTAGTGCAATGCGTCACCGGGTCCATGACGCCTTGGTCTTCAATACCAGTGTCATCTAGTGACAACCAAGAGTGCGATGAATTGAACCCGGTTTACGCCTAAGGTTGAATATGGAGGGCTATTTCTTTTCACCCTTTTCTTTATATTTCTTTTAATTCTTCAACCCATTCTTTCTCCTTTCTCACATTACTCCTTTTTCAATCATACCTAAGGACTTCTAATACTAACTATTTGTGATGTCCTTGGGTAGATCCCTCCGGCTCGTGGATCATAGGACCTAATTTCCTATTCTTAGTCACCTTATAACTCCATGATCGTCCTATTGTTGCCATAAAACCGTTTTTCTTGAAAATCTCTCGTAATGTTTATGATAGAAAACATGTTTGAAACACTCCGTGAGTTTTGTATTTTTAGAAACACTCCCCCTTCACATGTGCTTATAAGTTTTGACAGAAATCTGCACATAAAGGGTTGAGTTCGCACTTTTGAATTGATCGACTTTAAATGAACTAGACCGATTCGAGACACGTTTACATCACTAGAGAACTAGATTGAAATTATTACCCGTCCTGGTCAAGTCCATAGAAAGTTTCTCGAGATGGTACATGATTCTTCGTCAATTCATTGGTTACGACTGAGTCGAGCTCATTTTGAGATTCAAACCACGATCATTAAACTTTTTTGATCACATTTTAATCACGTCTCCTCCCCCTCAAAAATAGCATATACGTGATATTTTTGATATCAACGGATTAAACAACATTTTAGAATCATTTGGGGAGACAAACGGATTTGACGTAAGCTAGAATTTGGAACATTTTTGTTTTATACTCCCCCTTTAATAAAGCATAAATAATTAAAGGGTTTTAGAGGGAGTTATCTTGAGCACAAACTATTTGAAAGATTTTGAAAATCTTTTGAACAATCTTGAAAAGGTGCTCAAGATGATGATGATTTCTCACCATTTTAAATGTAGTGCAATCAAGCGCACACCTCATTTTTCGATCAAAGCACGAGTTTTGATTTGAAAATAATCAAAAGTCATCATTTCAGTCGGGTTTCGCATCGATGTATACGAAAGCCATTATTGAAGAAATTTTGAGAAACGACATGTTTTAGAAAACATATAAAGAACTCTCGCCAAGCATCCGTACATGCCCGTATCATTGTTGAATGACATTTCTAGATACGCATGTAATATCGATTATACAAGAGACATGTCGTAGAAGAATATTTTGGATTTTTGATTTTCTATTGTTTTGTATTTTTGAAAGTTTTATATTTTATATTTTGCTTTTGTTGGTTTTTCAAATTTTGTATTTTGTTTTTCAAAATATTTACAGTGAAGCTTTTGGAAAATCATTTTCAAGAAGAATCGAGAAGACGTTCTAACTCCTCGGGGTTAGGCTTAGCATTCAATTCGTCGAACTAAATACTCAAACCTTTCTTTTGGAAGGGCTTTAGTTAATAGATCGGCGAGTTGGTAATCGCCTTCACGAAGAATAATTCAACAATACCATTTTCGACGTACTCTTTGATGAAATGATAGCGGACTCGATATGCTTAGTCTTTGAGTGATGAACAGATTGCATGATATGGCTATGGCACTTTTCGAGTCACAATACATAGGTATTTTATCGAAAGTAAAGCCATAATCGTGAGTTGTGTTCTCATCCATAGAACTTGAGCACAACACGCAGATAGAGACACATACCCGACTTCAACGGTTGAAAGTGCAAGGCAATCTTGTTTCTTTGAAGACCGCCTTACTAGCTTTTCACCCAAAATTGTGCTCCTCCCGATGTACTTTTGTCAGAACTTGATCACCGCGTGGTCCGCATCCGAAAAGGAAATTAGATCAACCGATTCCTTCGGATACCAAAGTCCCATGTGAATGGATGTCTTGGTGCCGAAGATCCGCTTAACCTCTTTGAGGTGCGCTCGGTAGGCTTAGCTCGAAACCGTGCTAATAAGCAAACAACAAAATGAATATCCGGTCGACTAGCGTGAGATACATGAGAGAACCAATCATGCTCCAATATTTCTTCTGGATCAATAGGTTTCCCAAACAAATCGGCTCCAATTTTTGGTGATGTTACCATTGGTGTTCGACCGAATCACAATTATCCATACCATGATTTTTCAAAATCTCGGTTGTGTATTTAGCTTGATTTATAAAAATTCCACGAGGGACCGATGTATTTGTAAACCAAGAAAGAATTTTAGTTCCCCATCATGGACATTTCAAATTTGCTTTTCATGAGATTTTCAAAATGTTTTGAAAGATTCGGATTAGTGGACCCAAAGATGATGTCGCCCATAAATCGAACAATCAAAATGTCGTTTTGCATTTTGTGTAAACAAGGTAGGATCAACTGTTCCTTTGGTGAAATTGTTTTGGATAAGGAAAGAGGATGCTTGTCATACCACGCCTCTGAGCTTGTTTCAAACCATAGATTGCCTTTTGAGTTTGTAGACGTAGTCCGGATGTTCCATGTCTATGAAGCCTTCCGGCCGACTCACGTACACTTCTTCTTTCGTAGTTCCATTCAAGAACGCGGTCTTAATGTCCATCCGATAAACCATGATGTTTTTGTGAGTGATAGGCCAAGAATATCCCGATCGCTTCAAGTCTAGCTACCGCGCGAATGACTCTTCAAAGTCTATCCCTTCCTCTTGTCTCGTATCCTTTGGCCACAAGACGAGCTTTGTTGCGAATTACAGTCATTTCTTCATCCCTTTTGTTCTTCCATAACCATTTGAGATCAATGATGCGAACATCAATGGGTCTTGAAACCATTTCCCAAGAGTCATGAAGACGGTATTGGAGAAGTTCCTCCTGCATTGCTACTATCCATGCGGGATCTGCCATTGCCTCACGAATGTTCTTTGGCTCGATATTGCTAATTGAGCAAAGGTAAATGCACAAGTCGCAATCGGTGGCAAGTTGGCGCCTCGTCGAATTGGCCTTGAAGGTTCACCAATAACTTGTTCAATAGGGTGGTCTTTTGTCCACTTCGTAGTTAGAAGGATACCGTTGGTTATACGATGCGAGTTAGATGGTTCTCGTTAGTATGAAGATGATTCACCGATTCCGTAGCAAACGGGTTTTCAAATAAGTCGTCATCTAACGTTGCATCGCTTCGGTTATGGTTTTGCTCATCAACCGCCGGTAGAACGGGTGCAATAATCAAGTAGATGGAGATGATGTAGATGGAGTTGGTGCATTGGTTTCGACCATTGTAGATGCATCTTCCGTTGGTGGTGGTGGATGATGTTGAGCGGTGCATGAATGATGGTTTGATGCATTTGTCGAAGTTCCACCAAAGTATTCATCGAACATTAACTCAAAGAAATTCTCCCATTCTTGTTCTTTAGGATTGTCAAACGAAGTTGATTGAGCTCTTTGAGGTACGAGTCCCGAATCGATGTGTCCGTAAGTCTGCCGGTTTAGTGCGGGTTCTAGAGCGAGTCTCTCGTAAGCCATATGTGAAAGTTCATCAATTTCACATTCATCGTCTCCATGATCCTCCTAGTTCTCCCGTTATACACCCTAATGCCCTCGAGTTATCCGAATATCCAATGAAGATTCCAATATCACCTTTGCTTTCGCTTTTCCAAGATCTTCTCATCATTCGTAGGATAGCATAAAGCGCCAAACACGTGAAAGTAAGAGATATCGGTTTCTCGTTGTTCACAATCTCATATGGGTTTTATTGAATCTTGGATGGATGAGGGATCGGTTCGAGTGAAACAAGCAAAGGCAACAAAGACGACCCATAGAAATAACGGTGCACTAGAATAAATTAGCATTGTGCGAGCAGCTTCCACAAGAGTTCTATTTCTTCTTTCAACTACCCCATTCTGCGTGGAGTTCTAACAACCGATGTCGATGAGTAATTCCAACATCTTCAAAATAAGCTCTTAACTCCCGATTAGTGAATTACGTCGTTGTTCTGCATTCTTACAACTCTTACGGAGTTTGAAGAAGTACTTGAACACGCTTCAAAAGGTGATGATGATGTCCGGTGCTTCGCCTTTTGATCTCGTAAACTTAACCCATGTATATCTTGAATAATCATAGACGATAACAAGAATATACTTTTTCCCATTAATGCTTTCAACTCTCATTGGGCCACATAAGTCCATGTGCAACATATGCAACTTTGCTTCCGAACTAGGTACGGTTTTGGGTTTATATGATGCTCTTTGCTTTTTCCTTGTTCGCATGATGGACATAGGTGATCCTTGGTGTATTTGAACTTTGGAAGTCCATTGAAGATGTTGTCTTTGGCAAGATTGTTGATGGTGTCAAAATTGAGATGGGATAAGCGTCTATGCCACAACCCGTGAATGTGTTCCGATGCTCGTGTCATAAGACATATTGGTGATGAAGAGGCCATTTGGTTAATGTCGATAGCATACAAGTTTGTATCACGATTCCCGCTAAGAGATCGGTGCCATCCAAGTTTCTAACGAAGCATGCATTTTCCTAAAAGCAACCTCTAAATCGCATCACGTAACCGCCCGATCGAAAACAAATTGTGTCCCAACCCTTCGACATAGTAAACCCGAGTGATCAAATAATTTCCAAAAGGTAGATCTCCATAACCCATGATAGTTGCTACATGATCATTTCAAACGTCACGGTTCCCATGAATTTCCGGATGAAATTGATCGCCAGCTTTAAATTCCCGGTCATGTGCTTGGAGCAACCCGAGTCGACGATCCAAAGACAAATTTCGATAACCCGCCATGATATGTAAAAGAATATTGTGGAAACCGTTTTGATTTAGGTTCCTTTGGGTTAGAGGTAAAATCCGATCACACTCATAGAGGTTTTCTATAGGGAAGTTCGGTTTATCACTCATTGTACCATTCGGAGTGTGAAAGTTCTACCTGTGGTTTCAAATATCATCCCTAAAGTATACACGTTGGTTCCTGTCAAGAGTGTAAAGCCTAAGTTTTGCAACTAGTCTTCCTACTTGTTTAGCGTAATTACTTTTTGGGACGTTCTTCTTAACAGCTTATCATTCACATTCTTAGAAACACAATCATCTTGAACATTTTAAAGATTTCTTGCAAGTTAAACAAAGAGATTCAACACATTCATTAGACTTAGCAAGTTTCATAGGTTCAAGACATTCGGATGAAATGTCTTTCTTATTCAAAAGCGGTAAATTCCTAGGGTGTTCTTCTACTTTCTTATCTTTATTCAAGCTACTACTCCTAGAGGCGATCGAGACTCTATTGTTCCTTGTATTGCTCTTAGGCTTTAGTCTGCTACTCCTAGAGGTGCTTTCTAGTCTTGTAGAAGGTAAGTCACACGCATTAGGATTCACATTGTTATGAAGAGAGGTGGTTTCAGCTATCCTAGTCTCTTTAGATGTGGAGGCGCACGCATTAGTGGTACTCATCTTAAAAGGCCAAAGCTAAAACTTTGGGATTCTCGATAACCGCTTTTCCCTTTTCAACATTTTGTTTAGGTAGGGCAGGTGGAGTATCGGTTTTGATGAAACATTTTTCTCATTGACTTTTGGAGGAGGCATAGAAATGACATTTTTTGTTTGGAAACCGGTTTGGGAACATTTGCTTTCTCCGCAGATCAATGGTTTTTAATCACGCTTCCACTACCTTTCCTTTTTGACATTCCAAATGAGTCCTCAAAAGATCATTTTTGCTTTCATGTCATTGTAGGCACGCCATACGACAATTTGTCATACTTGCATTCCTCGCTTTTTCGATCAAGTTGTTTAAAATATGAGACATTTTCTTTTCAAGTTTCATAAGAGCTTTTTCATATTTTGAAACAATTTTGGAGGTCTCGACCGAGTCTTTCATGATCTTCAATGTAATATGTTTGCAAAATGATGGACATAATATCGAGAGTCGAACATCTTCAAGAGTGAATCATTTAGATTTTCCAAAACTTTGATGTGTTCAACACTTTCATTAGCTTGCTTTACCATGGATTTATGGTCCTTGACAAAGTCGATGTTTCTTTCAAAAGGCTTGTTCAAAATGAATTACCCTTGAGTTGATGTTAGTCAGCTGGGGGGCAATTTGAGTTTCAAAAAACTTTTTCTGTTCAATATCAAAACTATTAAACCAGATGTTTGTTGTAATATTGGTTTTAGTTTTAACGGTCTCTTGAAGATCCGCAATTCTAGTTTTCACATTTTCCAAAATACTTCTCGCATCACTTGTGTTAAAAGGATTGTTTGAAGACATTTGTTCAATGTTCGAAAGAGATTTGGATACAACAACTGGTTTTGAAACTGATTTTGAAACTGGTGTTGACACTTTGTTTGAAACACTTGGTTTGGTGGAAAACGTTGATTGAGAAACAAACGAAATACCATTAATTTGGTTCCATTTATTATAATCAATAGGTTTGATTTTCGGATGTTTTGTTTCATTTTGATCTACTCTCCTCGATAGTTCCAACGCTTCAAGAGAATCATGCACAATTATAGGTTCATGCAAAGGTTTTCCATTGTTCAACACATTCCGTTGTTTCCGAGCTTTCTTGAGGAAACAGGAGGTGAGTTACCAAGAGCCATTTTTTGTGTCGTATGAAAATCGGATTTACTTGATTAGAAAGCATCTTGTTTGTCTTAGCGGAATGACCCGTTGTAAGAAGTAAATTGTCCAATTTTTGATCGTTTCGCTTTTATCCGTAATCTCATCAAGAAGAGAATCTTCTCATTTTGCAAAATCGCTATCAACTTCTTCTTCACTTTTTCAAGATCGTAATATGTTGCTTTTGTTTTGAAAGTTGGTCATTTAGTTCGAAATTTCCTTGTTTAAAGATTTGATTTTCAAATTGATTCACATCAAGTGTGTCATACTTGAGTTGCAAATCTTTTCTCTTAAAATGTAATCTCGATAACCAATTTCTAATTCGACATTTTGTTTGTATGAAATTCATAGGCTTTGGCGTGCTCCTTGTAACTCTCAAGCTCGGTCAATTTTTATTCGCGGCCTTAACTTCGCGATTGACCTTACTCACTTTTTCAATTTCAATGCCACGCTTATTGATTAATGATTCAAAATAGGCACGTGTTTCCTCATCGCCTCGGTATTTTGTGCCACACACTCCACTAGGATCCACATCTAGAGTTTCGAGTTAGTATTGCTACAACTCGGATTGTCCATGTATGTATCATAAGTAGGTGTTGGCGTCACGTAATCGTCGTCGTCATGAGTAAACACATCAAATATGACATTGTTATAACATGGATCAATGATTGGTACCTCGACACGGCGTTAGGCGTCATAGATGAGAGGTGCTTCCAGTCGAGTCGTACTTAGTCTCCTCAAGATTTGCCATGAAGATGCAATTCGCATTGATTTCCTCGAGGTCTTCCAAATCATCCATAATAGCCATAAAGTCATGTTCCTCAACACTCAACTGAATCCAACGCTTCCTTTTGTACCAACAGGGCCGGTTTCAAGATACTCAAGATCGTTCTTGTGCGGCTTAGTAGGACAATTCCTTGCCATGTGACCCATTCCTTGACAGTTATAACACTTAATCGATTACTCGATTCACATTTCCATGATTCCCACGATCGAGCCGCAACATTCCGATTCGATTACCCACTACTCTATTCCCATCATTCTGTCTCATCTGACACTCGATATGGAACCGTCCGATTACCCATACGAAATCCAAGAGCATATCCTCGCCGATTCCCAATAACTCCAACCATTTGACCTTGATTACCCATATTCACACCCGGCCGTGCAATTTGCTGCTTGCCGTGTTTGACGAAACTTTGGTTGTTGTTATTTGGTGTGAATAGCGACTTTTAGTGCGTTACCCAAGAAAGAGTATATTTGTTGCAAGGTCGCTTCGGGTCGGTTTCAGGATCGCGATTCCTTGTTCTCGTATTGTTGATCCGGATAGAATTGTTGTTGTGGTTGTGGAATGTATTGCGGCAAGTTGTTGTTGTTGGAAGATGATGAAGCTTGTTGTTGTGTATTCACCGAAGTTTGAGTCTTTGCAATGAGTGCCAATGGATCATGATTCTTTGCCAATCTTTCTTCCCGACTTCATTCACTTCACTTGGTTTTGTTTCAGAAAATCATTCATTGATCAAAGTTCACCGATGTAAGTCTTTTGTTTGGTTGACAATAGTGACATATCGTCCCCATTCTTCCGGAAGATTGTTCAGAACTTGATGTTTTGAACGATAGTTCGGGTGTCGACTTGTTTCGATTAGCTCATTCATCAAAGTGCAAAACCTTCCATAGTAGGATTCAATGGATTCTCCGGTGTAGATGTAAACTTTTCCCATTCGCTTAGCAACTTGTTCTCCATGTCTTGATGACCAATTTACGCTCCATGACAAAGTCGTCTAACACGCTCCCACATATCGAAAGCGCTTCACAACCGCTCACCGCAACAAAGATGTCTATTGGTAAACCCGTTGGATAATATGAATTGCCATGTCATCCGCTTCGACTTGTTTCGATCCTCTCAGCGGTGTATTCAGATTCGTATTGAAGACAAGAAGATGGTGCGACGGGAGGTGTTGCATCGCATTTCGGTACATGAACTTGTCGAGGCTTGAAGGGTCCATCCCGAATGGATTTAATCATGAGTTTGCCATTAGGTTTGGTCTTGATGTAACGGAGCATTCGACTTGTCCATTGAAGATAACCACCTTTGCCAACATAGAGGTCGGTTTTCGCACCTACCGCATGAATGTCTTGTTGAGTTGCCATTGATGAAGGTATGATATGATAAAGTTGATGTAGGATCGATTCAACGATAAAGGAGTTGTGGTTGATGAAGATTAAGCTCGTTGAGGTGTTTCGAAAGTCGCATCAGAACCTCGGTTCTTAAAAATTTTGCCTAAAATTTGAAATTCACTATAAAAATCAATTCTAAGGTCGTATGAAAATTTTGAGTTATGACAATTTTGACGCCAAATTTGACCGAAAATTTGAATTTAGGCCCAAAAATTTGAATTTTGACCAAAATTTTCACAGCTTAAACCAAAATTTGAATTTCGCGCAAAAATTGAACGCTTAGTCTCCTCAAAATTTAAATTTACTCAAGTTTTATTTTTATTTTTATTTTTTTTTTTTAAACCTTTGTGCGTAGAAGAGAGCTTAGGCGTAGAAACAGAAGTTACGAGTAGACGAGGCTTATGCGTAGGATCTTAGGCGTAGGATTCCTTAGGCGTGGATCTTATGCGTGGTTTAAAGTTACGAGTAGAAAAGTTATGCGTAAGATTTAGCTTATGCGTAAGGAAAACTTAGGCGTAAGAAAATGCTTATGCGTAAAGTATTCTACGCTGAAGTCGAAACTTATGCGTAAGATTCTACGGTTTATGCGTAAGATTGGGTTTTGCCCAAAATCCTTTACACTATCACAAAGTAAGAGATATCCAAAAGTCGAAGTGTTCCACAAACTTATCCAAGTGAGGAAACACCGAGTCACCGTTATAGCTCAAGAATCTTCACCAAAACTTATGAGTAGAACCTATGGTTTTGACTTTCTTACGACTAGAACTAGGGTTTTGACTTGTAAGAAATTTCAACGATTCAAATGATTTCTCTTGCACGATATCCTTAAAAACACTCGAATAACCCAAAAATGTTGACCTTTTTCACCCAAAGTGCTTAGAAAAGTTACGAGTAGAAATGACCAATGAACCAAAAACGAGTTCAAAATGAAGAAAAACACGTAAAGCTTCAAACTTTTTTCAAAAAACTGAAACTTTAGCACCAAATAAACCTTAAACCACAAGAATCTTGAATTTTTGAGTGCAAAAATTAAAGCTTTAAGCTTTTCAAATATGACTAACGAGAGCTTTATGCGTATACCAAACTTCAAAACAAACACAAACACTCCTAAACCATTGTTAGGCGATTGATACCAATTGTTAATCCCCTTTTATCACGTATACCTTATCACTTTAACAACCTTTACCAACACAAACACCCACGTTATACAACACGAACAAACCAAAGACAAAGATGCTAAGCAAAGAGAAGATAACTTGAATGGTGAATTGAATGATATATGTTTAGAGAGTTATGAGTATAAGATATGCAAACAATAAGTTGTATATTCCTTGAGAGAGAAAACACACACACACACACACAAGCACACCCCTCAAATGACCATTTGAGGGGTATTTATAGTACAAGAGGCATAAAACCCTAAAGGCTTTATCTTGGGCTTTTCATGGATGGACTTGGATTGGATTACACTTAATAAAAGGCTAGCTTAACATAACTATTAGCCAATTAGCTTAGCCCAATCCACGAGCCCGCTGACTATTCTATCACGATATCTAACACACGTTACAAAGTTCCTAATCGTGAATGACCATCACTTCTAATAAAACTATTAAGGCTAATAATAATAATAATAATAATAATAATAATAATAATAATAATAATAATAATAATAATAATAATAATAATAATAATAATAATTAAAGCATTAAATAAAGACTTATTATCAGATTATTCTTCTTTAATATACAATAACTTATTATGTATTGATGATCGTCTTATAATAAGTTTGTCACACTAGTAAGCCTAAAAGAAACAAATAGAGTTTTGTGAATGTGTGATGCTTTCAAAAATATAGTTGTAATTCATTTTTAATACCAACCAAAAGTTGAGAATATAAATTATAAACAAGAACAGTTTTCATTCACAGTATTAGGAATCAATAGAGTTCTCATGTGTCCGGGACCTCTATAAATTTTTACGATTTAGTGTTAATTTAAAAATACATCAATTATATATATATATATATATATATATATATATATATATATATATATATATATATATATATATATATATATATATATATATATATATATATATATATATATATATATATATATATATATAGGGAGGGTTAATGTGAGATCAAGCTTAAAGTTGTAAAATAAGATCAAATCTAAAAACCACTAAAACATTTATAAATAACAATTTTAGCAATCATACACAAAAAAAATTATATTTTAATACAAATTAACATTTTAGCAACTAATAACCAAATGATACATGAGTTTGGATGAGTGATACACCGATACACATTACACTAATAAATATTCCAAACACGACACATACAAAAACACGATACACATTAAACTTCTAATCAAAGTGTATCACCTAGGTTTCGTAAATTTTAAAAGAAATCTATCGAAACTTTAACAATTTTAGTTGTAGTAAATAAAAATTATTTCTATTGTAAGGAGAGTATCTCTTGTCAAATTTTAGTTTGATCTCATTTAACAACTTTAAGTATGATCTTATTTGATCTAGATTCTATATATATATATATATATATATATATATATATATATATATATATATATATATATATATATATATATATATATATATATATATATATACATATATATATATATATATATATATATATATATATATATATATATATATATATATATATATATACATACACATACATATCTATACATTATATATAAAAGGAGGCATGCCACGTCATAATGCCACTTGGCATCCCATAATGCCATGTCATATTTCCATGTCATCATTCTATTTACGTGACATTTTTTTTTAATTTTTTAAATGACACGTGGCGTTTTAATTAATATATGTACAATTTTTTTTTTTATAAATATCGTTCCTATTAAATAACCTAAGCATTTTTATTTGCATGTTGCCATGTCATAATTTAGAAATCCACCTAAGCATACATAATTTGTAACGCCCCGACCCCACAAGGGTAAAGGAATCACAAGTAATGGTGTCATATCAAAGCAAACATATAAACCAAAAGAAATCTTTAACATAAATATGGAAATAATCCAAGTCAAAAGACTTCAATACATAGGTCCCAAATGAAAATAAACTCAAATGAAATGTCTAAAGCATAAAGTCTAAATGGCATCATAAGATCAAAGCTAAATCTCTAAGGTAAGTCCACCAAGACTCATCCCAAAGCAATACTCAGCTCCAATGCTTAGATACCGCCATGAAGAAAAGAAAAGTCGGCCGAGCTTCAAAAGCCCAAAGAGCGGATATACAAGCAAAAGAATACGAAGCGAAAATCGAATACTAAACAAAGTAAAGAAAGATAGTGAAATCATAGTCTTTTCAAAAGATAATTCGAATATACGAATAAGTTTTATAGCTAACTACCTCGAAGCCCGACACATATGCCATATCGTAAACATATCATAATCACATAAGGCAACATTTTTGTGGGGAGACCTACCAGAGTTATGAAGGACGTGCATGCACGCAAGATCAATCATCGGATAACATATAACGATAATGAGATAATATATGGCATATAATGGATCTAGGATGCATCCATACGCCCCAAAACAGATATTCATAATATAATTCAAATTGAGCTCATACGAGATAACGAGATAAGGGACGTGATGTAACATCACTCATCGCCCTGTAGTCATGTCGGAAGTGCATTTCACGACACGGACATGGAACCCCATGACTAGTTAAAATTGGCTCGGTGTCAAACTATCGAGATCAAATAAGAATGTCATAACCGACATAGATCATATTTTATCAAATGTTTAATCATGTTTTCAAAATCAAAGTCTTCATATCATATAGTTCAAAATCAAATGTTTTATGATTCAAAAATCAAAGTTCGGATAAGCAACACCAAATAGACACATTAGGGTTCATAGCAAAGGTTTAGGAAATCCTAATATGAAAACGAAAAGAAAACTTATACGAAACCTTTCTCGAAAAGGTCGTAATATCCGTATCTTTATTCAAAAGCAAAAGATCAAAAGTCGAAACAGGGAAGCAAAGAATTACTCCTTCTTCACGTAACCTATATACATTAATGTCGATATATTATTAATGATTCCAAATCGTCACAATGATCCTTTTATTATTTTAGGGTTTCCACACTTAAATGAGACTTAAATGTTTTAATATTAATATCGTAAATTAGGGTTTATATATCTTTTGTTAAAGTTTAGGGTTTCTCATTCTTTAATGTCTCATTAATGTATATGTACTAACATGTTACGCCTTTTAATGACTAGTTACTTAACCTAACACGTCACAAAAATAATCTTTCCTTTTATGTTTCAACGTACATGTTTATGATTTTATGTGACATATAATTTACTTATTACCGTATTAATTACGCATTTACTCTATTAGGTTTATCATAACTTATTAAATTAACATATCAAAACTAGGGTTTATGTTTAACATAACCTTTACTTAATTAATGTATCTTCAAACTTATACACATGTTTCGGTTCATCTAGGGTTTTCGCATATTAGATTATACACATGTTTTAACTCATCTAAATACTTCACATATTCAAGTTATTAAGTTATATTCATTATCCAAAATTAAACATGGTTCGGCCATTATTAAAACGACACAAACATAACTCGATTCAATATTACATCTTACGTTACATGTTTCTTATAAATTACAAGTTAAATCAATTTGGGTTTGTCTTGGTTTTGTTTTACCTTCTCGCCAACAAAAGAAAACAAGGAAACGCGATGAAACAAAATATAACTTGACATATTCATGCAAGGTACGTTAAAGGAAGACAAATAAACATTATACCTTAACTCGTTGAAGCAAAAATCAACACCAAGGGTGTTTGTGAGTCTCGCCGAGCAAAGGAAGAAAAGAAAAGAGAGACAAATAAAACTAGGGTTCCAAACTTATGATTATGTATGGTATATATAGTTGTAGTATTTGAGTTAAACTAGGAAAGTAATTAGGTTTGGGTTTGGGTCCAACCGTCACACATCACCACGCCACCATTGGGCTTCGCCCTTGGCTCACGAACACAAACCAATGCGACCCAAATCATTTACTTAAACTTTAACTCTTCGTCATACTCAAAATCAATTACGTAATATATTTTAGTTAGGTTTTTAAATATTCGCAAGTTAATCTTTTAATCTTTTAAGTGTTATAAATATATTTTACGTATTTTATAACTTTTAGTTCCAAGGGTATTTTAGTCTTTATTCGATTTTAAATTTTCGGGTTTTACAATTCTTCCCTCTAAAGAAAAATTTTCGTCTCGAAAATTGAATGAAACGAAATGAAAAGGAAACGAAACGAAACGAAATGAAATGAGAACATACCAAACTATTCAAAGAAATGAGGATAACTTGCACGCATCGACTCCTCGGTTTCCCAAGTAGCCTCACGCTTCAGATGATTTTCCACGAATCTTAACGAATGGAATAACTTTATTCCTCATAACTCTTTCTTGTCTTTCCAGAATAGCTTCTGGTTCTTCAGATAAAGACATATCGGATTGAATTTGATCAAACGGATAAGAAGCAACGTGTAACGGATGATAGTTGTATCCCCTAAGGAGTGATACATGAAAAACGTCATGAACATGCGATAACTGAGGCGGAAGTGCTAAACGATACGAAACTTCTCCTATTCGTTCTAGAATCTCGAACGGTCCAATAAATCGAGGACTAAGCTTGCCCTTGATTCCAAAATGTTTCACACCTCTAAACGGCGAAACTTTCAAAAACACACGATCTCCAACCCGAAATTCTAAATCACGATGATGCTTATCAGCATAACTTTTCTGACGAGACCTAGCTTCCTTCAATTTCTCTCTAGCCACAGTTACTTTCTCATTAGTGATTTCGATCATTTCCGGTCCTTCAATCAAACGCCACCTACTTCATCCCAACAAATAGGTGCTCTACATTTCCTTCCATAAAGAAGTTCAAACGGCGCGCTTTAATGCTAGCATGCCAACTATTGTTATAAGCAAACTCTACTAAACACGATATTCATCCCAACCGCCACCATTCTAAAGCACAAGCCCTTAGCATATCCTCTAAGGTCTCAGATAGTCCTCTCTCGACCGACCATCTGTTTGAGGATGAAATGCCGTACTAAAATTAAGTCGAGTACCCCAAGCTTTCGCAAACCCTTCCGTAAACGAGAAGTAAACGCGGATCTCTATCGGACACAATTGATGCTCTGAGTACCATGAAGTCTAACGATCTCTTGTTGAAAAATCTACGCTAATTTACCAATACCATAATCCTTTCTCGATTGGCAAGAAATGAGCAGATTTGGTTAGCCGATCAACAACTACCCAAATCGCATCATGCTTCTTCCTAGTAAGAGGTAATCCAACACAAAATCCATAGATATCTTATCCCACTTCCATGTTGGAATATCCAATGGTCGTAACAAACCACTAGCCCTCGATGTTCAATCTTAACTCACGACAAATCATACACCCGACATAAACGCCGCCACATCTTGCTTCATGCCGTTCCACCAAAAGTATCGCTTCAAATCCCTATACATCTTGGTAGAACCAGATTAATAGTGAAAGGAGAACTATGAGCTTGATCCATAACTTTCTAATAAGTACCTAATCATTGGGAACACAAAGCCTATCTCCATACCATACAATACAAGTCATTATCAACCTTAAACTCCGTCTGCTTACCTTCTTCAACATTTTGCGCCACGCCCACAAACTGGTCATCTTCTCGAGCTTCTTTAATTTGCAAAGATAAGGTTCGACTCCACCTTCATACTAGCCCAAGATCCATCAAAACCTCGTCACAACTCAACATCCAAACTCTCTAAATCACGCAAAATCCTAGGCTCAATCTTGATACTGCAAGAATGCACGATTTCACTGCAAGTGCGTCGAATCTCGTTAACCTTACCCGGATGGTAATCAATGTTGGTGTCATAATCCTTAAGTTCTAACCATCTTCTTTGTCTCATGTTAAGTTCCTTCGAGTGAAAATATACTTGAGACTCTTATGATCGATGAATATATCACACGCCTCTCCATACAAATAATGTCTCCAAATTTTCAACGCAAACACCACCGCAGCCTAACTCAAGATCATGAGTTGGGTAATTCTCCTCATAAGGTTTTAGTCGCCTCAAGCATAAGCTATTACCTTCCCATGTTGCATCAAAACACACCTAATCCCTTCTTAGATGCATCGTCAGATTTGAAATCCTCGAACCAGTTGGAAGAGTCAAAATAGAGCCGACACCAATCTCCGCTTCAATTCTTCAAAACTCTTCTCTCGTTCATCCGTCCATACAAACTTTTCACCTTTCTCATCAGTTGGGTTAGGGGTAGAGCTAAGCGAGAGAAACCTTCAACAAAACGCCTATAGTAACCAAAGAAGTCCAAGAAAACTCGACCTCGATTCATGTCAGTAGGTCTCTGGCCATTTAGTGATAGCCTCAACTTTAGACGGATCCATGGTAATACCATCACCGATACGATATGACCAAGGAAAGCAACTTGTCTCAACAAAATTCTCACTTGAAAATTTGGCGACAACTTCTTCTTCCTCAAAATCTCCAAAACTATACGGAGATGTTCTTCATGCTCTTCTTCGACTTAGAGTAAACCAAAATATCGTCGATGAAAACAATAACGAACTTGTCGAGAAACTCATGGAAGACACGATTCATCGGTCCATAAACACAAGCAGCGCATTGGTCAAACCAAAAGGCATAACGAGAAATTCGTAATGACCATATCCGTACGAAACGCGGTCTTAGGAACATCTTGCTCCTTCACACGGCGATCGATGGTAGCGGACCTCGGTCAATCTTCTAAAAGAACTTAGCTCCTTGCGGTTGATCAAACAAATCATCTATACGCCGCAAGGATAACGGTTACGAATAGTAATACGATTGAGTTCACGGTAGTCGATACATGAGACGCATGCTTCCATCCTTCTTCTTCACAAACAAGGCAGGTGCACCCCATGGAGAAACACTAGGCGAATAAATCCACTTTCTATCATCTCTTGCAAATGTTCCTTCAACTCCTTCGCCTACAGTGCCATACGATCACGGAGCCTTCAAATCGGTTCAAGACCGTGAATTAACTCAATGCTAAACTTCAACTTCTCGGTGGGAAGTCCGAGGAGTTCATCCGGAAAAACGTCGAGAAATTCGCAAACAACCGAAGACTTTCAATGCTAGGACTCTCCAAAGATGTGTCCTTAACAGATGCTAGAAAACCTTGGCACCCATGAGCAATCATGATCCGCGCCTTCATAAGCGAAATGAGCTTAATGATTTAAGGGGTTGAGAACCATGATAAACGAATTCAGATGTTTTACGTCTCCAAAGATCACCGTTCTAGCATGGCAATCAATTGAAGCTCTATGGTAAGCCAACCAATCCATGCCTAGAATGATATCAAAGTCGACCATATTGAGAGGATACAGATTTGAAAAGCGAATACGATCATCAAAACGAAGAGGACACTTAACATATTTACGATCAATGATCACATGATTTTTCATAGGCGTCGAAATCGATAAGTGATTTGTTAACGGTTTGGGCTTCATATTAAGTTTCTTAGCGGATGTGATAGATATAATGGAGTGTGTGGCGCCAGTATCAAATAAAACAAAGACAGCAAAATCATCAATGAAAAGAGTGCCGTAATGGTACTCGAAGTTCGCTCGCACAGTTACGAGTAGTAGCATAAACACGTCCGAAGAGTAGTTGGCGGCTTGATGTAGTTTCCGAGAACCGCCGGATCTTCTTGGCAATCTTTAATCTTGTGAGTAGTGGAACCACAACCAAAACATCCACCAGGTGGCCTTGAAACACCGCCTCGATGAGCCTTTCCACAAGTAGTACAAATAGGTGGGGTGGCAAACCTCGGTGTCTCTGCGATTAGAAGATCCCGACGCACGACCACGATTCGATCCTCGAAATGGTGATCCTCGTTATAACGCCGTTATTGTTACCTTGGTTCGACAATCGCTTCCATTCCTACCAAGATTTCTATTATCTTGACCCTCGTCTCGTAACGCCCAAAGGTCAACATTTCTTCCCGTCGACCCACCGATCATAACTCCTATCCACTTGACCTCTCGAATCATAACTCCTACGGAGTTTCCTCATAGTCATTGCCTTGAGTCCTACCTTGAATCCGATCTCCATCGCGATTACGCTTGTTAGAACCCAAACCTCATGAAAGATCTCAATGTTACGAAAGCGCCATTGCGGTCGGCACATTTTCATACTCAATATTAAGCAATCGGTCCAACACCCACTTCTTCGGCCCCCACTTGAAGTGCTTAGCTTGACGCCTACCATCTCCAAGAATCACTCCAACAAAACTCACCAACCTCATAAACCTACTCATGTACTCATTAGAGTTCTCATGATCAAAGCGGTAGATCGCTCGATAATCCTCTCATACCTTTGCTCGTCAAAGATCGAGGAAGTAACGGTTATAGAAGATAGTCCAAAACTCGGTCAAGTACAAGTCACAAGAAAAGCGCCACCTCCTCTTGCTTGTTTCAATGCTTTCCACCAACTCAAAGCATCACCTTCCAATTTGAATGAAGCCAAACGAGTCTTAAACTCGTCTCCACAACCCAAGACTTCAAACGACTTCTCAATATGAGTGATCCAGGTCCTCGGTCTCGGTAGGGAGTAGCAAGCGGTGCTAAACGAAAGAGGCTTCACCACCAAACGCTCGAGCCAAGTATGAATACCGACGGGTTGATTTCCTCCACCACTACCCAAGCACCATTTTGATTACGAATGTTGTTGATCACTGTTCCATCATCTCGGTGTAGTCAAACCAGGGAAAGAGAGTTGAGAGCATTCGCAATCGCGGCATCCATGTTAACAAAGATCATCGTCTCCATCCGCGCCACCGGTGATACGAGTTCGAACCATCTAAACGATTAGCAAAATGAACAAAGGTGAGATACGAAATGAAGTCTGAAGGAATCCAAAAGTCTACCCAAATCCTCTCGGGTCAAATCCTAAGCTCTAAAGTCTCAAACCTAGGCTCCATATGTCACGTGTCCCGACTACAAGTCAGTAAACACAGGCTCGATGCCATAAATTGTAACGCCCGACCCCACAAGGGTAAAGGAATCACAAGTAATGGTGTCATATCAAAGCAAACATATAAACCAAAAGAAATCTTTAACATAAATATGGAAATAATCCAAGTCAAAAGACTTCAATACATAGGTCCCAGCGGAAAATAAACTCCAAATGAAATGTCTAAAGCATAAAGTCTAAATGGCATCATAAGATCAAAGCTAAATCTCTAAGGTAAGTCCACTCAGCACTCATCCCAAAGCAATACCCGGCTCAATGCTTAGATACCGCCATGGAAGAAAGAAAGTGCGGTTGAGCTTCAAAAGCCCAAAGGAGCAGATATACAAGCAAAATAATACGAACTAAAATCGAATACTGAAACAAAGTAAAGAAAGATAGTGAAATCATAGTCTTTTCAAAAGATAATTGAGAATATCGAATAAGTTTTATAGCTAACTACCTCGAAGCCTAGACACATATGCCATATCGTAAACATATCATAATCACATAAGGCAACATTTTTGTAGGGAGACCTACCAGAGTTATGAAGGGCGTGCATGCGCTGGCATCAATCATCGGATAACATATAACAGATAACGGATAATATATGGCATATAACGGATCTAGGATGCATCCATCGCCCTACGTACATATATTCATAATATAATTCAAATTGAGCTCATACGAGATAATGAGATAAGGGGCGTGGCGAGAACATCACTCTCGCCTAGAGTCATGTCAGTGCATTTCTTGACACGGACATGGAGCCCCATGACTAGTTAAAATTGGCTCGGTGTCAAACTATCGAGAGATCAAATAAGAATGTCATAACCGACATAGATCATATTTTATCAAATGTTTAATCATGTTTTCAAAATCAAAGTCTTCATACCATATAGTTCAAAATCAAATGTTTTATGATTCAAAAATCAAAGTTCGGATAACAACAGCTCAAATAGACACATTAGGGTTCATAGCAAAGGTTTAGGAAATCCTAATATGAAAACGAAAAGAAAACTTATCTGAAACCTTCTTGAAAGGTCGAATATCCGTACCTTATTCAAAAGCAAAGATCAAAAGTCGAAGCAGGGAAGCAAAGAATTACTCCTTCTTCGCGAACCTATATACATTAATGTCGTATATATTATTAATGATTCGAAATCGTCACAATGATCCTTTTATTATTTTAGGGTTTCCATACTTAAATGAGACTTAAATGTTTTAATATTAATATCGTAAATTAGGGTTTATATATCTTTTGTTAAAGTTTAGGGTTTCTCGTTCTTTAATGTCTCATTAATGTATATGTACTAACATGTTACGTCTTTTAATGACTAGTTACTTAACCTAACACGTCACAAAAATAATCTTTCCTTTTATGTTTCAACGTATGTTTATGATTTTATGTGACATATAATTTACTTATTACTCGTATTAATACGCATTTACTCTATTAGGGTTTATCATAACTTATTAAATTAACATATCAAAACTAGGGTTTATGTTTAACATAACCTTTACTTAATTAATGTATCTTCAAAACTTATACACATGTTTCGGTTCATCTAGGGTTTCGCGCATATTAGATTATACACATGTTTTAACTCATCTAAATACTTCACATATTCAAGTTATTAAGTTATATTCATTATCCAAAATTAAACATGGTTCGGCCATTATTAAAACGACACAAACATAACTCGATTCAATATTACATCTTACGTTACATGTTCTTATAAATTACAAGTTAAATCAATTTGGGTTTGTCTTGGTTTTGTTTTACCCTTCTCGGCCAACAAAAGAAAACAAGGAAACGCGACGAAACAAAATATAACTTGACATATTCATGCAAGGTACGTTAAAGGAAGACAAATAAACATTATACCTTAAATCGTTGAAGCAAAAATCAACACCAAGGGTGTTTGTGAGTCTCGGCCGAGCAAAGGAAGAAAAGAAAAAGAGAGACAAATAAAACTAGGGTTCCAAACTTATGATTATGTATGGTATATATAGTTGTAGTATTTGAGTTAAACTAGGAAAGTAATTGGGTTTGG
Organism: Chrysanthemum lavandulifolium; assembly: GCA_022545495.1. Taxonomy (NCBI): domain Eukaryota; kingdom Viridiplantae; phylum Streptophyta; class Magnoliopsida; order Asterales; family Asteraceae; genus Chrysanthemum; species Chrysanthemum lavandulifolium. The sequence continues at coordinate 200,844,624 of CM040240.1, read as the reverse complement.
GTTTGGGTCCAACCGGTCACACATCACCACGCCACCATTGGGCTTCGGCCCTTGGCTCACGAACACAAACCAACGCGACCCAAATCATTTACGAAACTTTAACTCTTCGTCGTACCAAAATCAATTACGTAATATATTTTAGTTAGGTTTTTAAATATTCGCAAGTTAATCTTTTAATCTCTTTAAGTGTTATAAATATAATTTACGTATTTTATAATTTTTAGTTCCAAGGGTATTTTAGTCTTTATTCAGATTTTAAATTTTCAGGTTTTACATAATTTTCGGATTAAATTTGTGTAAAAAGACATATTACTTGATTCGAACTTGGAACCTTGCATAATATTAACAAGTATGCCAACCACTAGATCAACATTGTTTTTTGGTTTATAGTTTGCAAACAAAAACCTATAAACCTTTCAAAAAAGATAACCAGAAAACCTTTCAAAAACATAACCGGGAAATTAGTAAAACTTATCAAATACAAGCCCCTTTGTACATGTTAAACCCTAATGCAATATTTATTCTACCTCCCATGGTAACCCTAATGTATTATTCGTCTTCAATCCTGTATAGTACAATCATAAACTCTGATCATATATAGCACAATTATTGATTTTTGCAGGTTTGAATGTTTTATGTATCCAATCTTTAAAGTCGTGATGATTTTTGTGTTCATGATTGGAATATCTGGTACTTTTCTTATTTTTATATGTTTACAGGTTTGTGTAAATTTTTCTATGTTTTTTCTTTTTTTTTCTTCCTTTTTTTGGTGTGTGTACCTAATTTTCAGTTTGAGGGATGGAGCAGAAAATTGCATTCAACAAGTTTTACCTAAATCAATTCAATTATGTAAGTTAATTCTTGACTTTGAGTTTTTAGGGCTTGATTCCTCGCTTTTGTTTTTTTGGCTTTTGATTATGGGTATAGAATTTTGTTTGTGATTGCTTATCTATATATAGCTTTATCGATGAGCTATCGACACATGATCCCGAGCTCTACAAGAATCGTATGTATGTTAAGGTATGCGTTTATCAAAAGTAGAAATCTTAAAAAAAATCAAAATATGTTAATGTTTTTATGATAACCTATCGTTTATCAAAAGAAGATTGTCTGTGGAATGATGCAAGACAAGTGAAGGCGATCCTGTTTACAAGCATACAGTAATTATATATTTTCTTGTCCCTTTCTTCTTATATGTTAAAATCTTCTTCTGTTGGAGTTCCTTCTTGTCTGCGATTACGGATGAAAGTTTTGTTCGGTGGTCTCCATTGGGTACCTACTTGTCCACCGTTCACCGACGTGGGAGCTACTTGTTTGGTGGTGCTTCTACATTCAACCTTTGATCGCTATGCTCATCCACAAGTTGTGTATGGTTATGCTTTTCTTCTTTGTTGGCAACTTATGTGTTTTTCGTCACCTCTTACGCACGTGATCTTAAAATTCTATTGTATATTGTAGGTTAAACTCATTGATTTCTCCTGGCGAAATATTTGGTTATATAGCGACCATGAACCAAGCAACCCAGAGATACTCATGTAAGAAAGTTAATTACTTTATCCGCTTTTTGTGTAACCTTTATTAGAGTTACCCATTTATGTATGGGTAGATCCGGGTTTATGTTTAACGGGCTAGACTGGTATAATAAAAAACGTTAGCTTGTAAGAAAATGGGTTAGAGGGTCGAGCATGATGGATGGATTAAATTCGCACCGAGTGTGTGTATCTAAGCGTGTTTGATTCACAGAAGTTCAAAATATAGGACTAAAAGAATTTGAGAATATTTTTCAAGAAAACGATGTCACTGGTTACAGGCAGCTGCTTACCTGGATCAAGTTGAGTCTGATTCTGGTTACCGTGTGGAGGATCTTAGAGCCCAATCCTTAATTCGACAAATGGTGTTATGGAAAGGTTGACCTTTTTCTGCCGGACATGGGTAAGAACACCCCTGCTTCTATTCATTTGCTATCGCATTAGCTATTTAGTCAACTTTTTTCGCTTATGATAATTTATGATTAGCAAATTTTCCTACCTATTTAGTTTACATTTATTTCCTTTCTAAATACATTCAATAAATATGTTCATGTTAATTTTAACTAAAAAGGTCCAATATATTGTGGCTTTAGGGTTGAAAGGCAGCAAGTGTTTCCTGTTGGTCAAGCTCAGATTAACGATATTGACCTATCACGTTATTTGGGTCTCTAAAATCGATAAGCAAGCTGCAAAATTGAGATTTTTTGGGCAGTGAAGTGGCTGATGGTCAAAGGAAATTGGTTGCTCTTGCAGTTGAACCTTTGCCACTGTTCATGGAAATGTCATTTACATTTATGAGACGAGACCTTGATCTTATTGACAAGAAATCCATCAAGGTTGAAAACGTCATGGACTTGTTGGTCCCAATGATCCTATCTTTGCACTTTTTGTTCCCGAACTTGGTGGCGGAAATCAACCTGCAAGAGTATGTTTAGACGTTTCATTTAACTTCTATATTTAATGAAATTTTGTTACATATGTAATTATGTATTGTTAATTACTAAATTATGGGTGTTAGTAAAAGATTTTATATGTTACAAGAAGTTCACAACACAATTCATTGTAGATTAATGGCCTAACGTACCCTTTTTGAAAGACTAAAAACTTAGTAGTTGGGAATAACATTTGTCGTTATATGACATACATGCGTGAGTCTTTTCCAAATCGAGCAAAGAAGAGTTGAGGCAAAAGAATCTCTTTAGTGTTAGTGATTGCAAAATGTATTGGCAAAGTAATGGAGAGTATCTTCTTCGTTATGGTTGACCGTTACACAAAACCAAGAAAAACACTTATCTTGGCTTTGAGCTTTTCGGAATCAAAGAGCGTGACATACCTATTGAGGTTTTGAGCTTGATAACAAGAATGACAAGGTTATTGCATTTGCTTGGGAGCCAAAGGGTCACATGTTTGCGATTATTCATGGTGATAATCAAGGCCCGATGTTAGTTTCTACTCGGTAAAGAAGCGGTAAGGTTTAAAGCTTACAACCCTCAAGCAAAAAGCAGCGAATGCTCTCTTTTGGTCACGTAGTGGTCATTTCATTATTTTGGTGGGTTGAAGGGCTTCAACGGACGATTGGAGTTTTATAATGTTGATGAGCTTGAAACTATGGCTACTGGCGAGCATTTTATAGCTGAGACATAGAATGGGATCCCTCTTGGAAGGTATTTCTAAACAAGAACTGGATAACATTATTTATGTTTTTGAAGCATTTTATTTGAAAATTAATTGTCTTTCATCGATTACATTTTTAGGTATGTTGCAACTTGATCACTTCCGTGCATGAAATGGAAAATGGATTCAACATTTGGTCCTTTAATGGGAAGTTGCTCTACCGAATTCTGAAGGATCATTTCTTCCAGGTAATCTTGCAAGTTTTGCATCTGTTAATTAGTTATTCTGCTAGAGCAAATCCCTGAACACAGCTTTTCAACTTCACAATTACTGTCCTCTCAGTTGGTTCTAGCTGTATTTTGGTGGCCGGTCACTAAGTTTTTAATTTGATTTTTATTTTTGTACCTTGCTCACTAAGATTGCTTTGTGAATAAAACACTGCATCTTTGAAAGTATGCTTGCACATGCTTGACATATTAATCCAATTACATTCAGCATTTGTATGATATTGGCTACACTAAAACTATGGAAAATAAAAAGTTAGAAGGCGAATGTTTAGGAAATGATTAGAGGTCGAATGGTAAGTATGTCGGTTAATTAACCCAAGCAAGATGGAGTGATACTTGTACTGTCGGGTTGACTCACAAATACTTATGCGTGTGGGCAAAGCTAATGAAGTTCTTGAAGTTTAGACTCAAAAGGTGTAACAGATCGACCTTTTGATGAACACGTGAGCACAACTAATGCTTCTATTGGAAGTTGAGAATCACAGTCGTAGCAAATCAAGATACTAATGTAGGTATGACTATAGTTGATGTTGCACATGAAAATCGGTCTCGACACTGCAAGAAGCGACGATGAACTGTCGGGACTTCTCGGTCAATTGGTGTGCCACCACCACAATATGTAGGGAAATTTAAGAAATATCTAAGGTCACATTCATGATTATTAATTATTCTTTCTATGTTCTTTCCCATGTCACACCTTTGTTTTCCATTGTCGATAATATTCAATAACAATACAACTAACAATGTTGTTTAAATACAATGAATTCACATCTTTAAGACATTTATCGAAGCGAAACGGTGTCTCTAATCGTTCTAAATGGGTGAGAGGCGCACTATTATCACGGTATGAAGAACAAAATTGCGAGAGCAACACATGCGAAACTACCACCACATTCCCAATCCATCTACTCAAGAAAGATGCATAAAAAGGGCCGAGATATGTCTCGGGCTCGGTGCCCGCTCGATGAAGCCACTCGTAGGATTTTCTCCTTGTTGGATTTGTAAAGCTATTGCGACACCAAGCCATGATTTGAAAGATACAAAAGCGGCGAGGAACTTCCTATTAAAATGATCATCGAAGCAGTTTATGTCAATAGTAAAAATCATAGATTCCGGCCGACATGAGGTTCGGATGTATGATGCACCTACCTTCCCAGAAGCAATGATTGCCGCAACTTCACATTATCTTCTAGATCTTCTAACTTCTTTTGTAATACTCCAAGAGATCAACTTTGGCACCAAAAGCCCACAAAATCCAACACGCCTAACCTCTCGAGAATCCTTCTCATTGACTTTAGAAATGCAATCTTTCTACACACCTTTTAGATACTCTACAATGACATTACAATAAAGACCGAAATCAATTGAATAAGTTCATGAATAATGACATACAGAATTGGGAAGTGAAGAGATGATGACACTTATATATTGTTTCACACAAGGAAAGCTTTGTTGGCAATAGATTATGCTTATAGGGCATTCAAAGGCATATTTGAGCAGTTTAAGCAGGATAAGAATAAATCTCGGTGGTGCCGGTGCTAGGTGAGGCGATTTTAATCGACAATGAAAAATTGCGGATGTCGGTTAAGCGGGTAACATCAGTTAAGTTAATGTGGCTTCATCACTTTGTACAAGCTTCATCTTATTAATGCAAAGTGATGGTTTTCTCGATATAATTTAAAGAACAAAGAGATCATAGTACTACGGCTCTCTCAAGTACTTAACTATATGAAAATTATATGAAATGGCAAAAAAGCACCATTTAAAGGTGAGGTGTAAGCTAAAGAAAAGGAAAAATGAATAAGCTACCGATTTGAATACTTTCTTACTAATTTGCACAAACAGTAATGCTCCATTATTCCCACAAAACAAGAAAAGCACCACGACATAATCCGCAGAACTTTTGACTATCGGTCTTATACTTTTAGTTAAACGGATAGAAAATAAAATATGTGCCATAAAATCAAAGGTCTATGATTGGCGACATAGCGATTAAAACGTGCAAGTTAGAATGCCTCCCGAAGCAGATCATGACGTTCAAAGGTTCACTTACGATTAGCTTCCGGATCTTGGTAGTGTGATCCACCATGTAATGTGACAGATACAATGGAGGTAATACTTTTTCTTCTTTTCCTATCATTTTTTTTGCTAATCATTTTGATGTATTAACGTACTTATTTAAATGTGATTTTATAGGAAAGCTGAACCGGGGATTATCTGTTGTCGACAGTTATCAGCTAGGAGAACTGTCTGATGACGAGATTTTTCTTTCATCTACCCTTGGTTGGTGTATTGAATGGGTGATTACAATAACCTCTAACCAATTTAAGCCTTAGTAATTGTTGCAAGATGTACTTAAATCCTTCATGTCGTTAAATTCAAGGTTTTTTGTATTTTTAAAACCCAATCATAGACAACTATATTGCTCATTTTATAAAACAACCTGGCCATTCAATGACTATACCAGGCGACTGAGTCATTGTGTCGATTGGTTTTTAAATGTTAGTTTATTAAAATAAGCGTATTTACCGATAATAGCGACTCGAAAAGTAACTTCATGGTGTTCTTAAAAGAGTGAATCTTAGGCCAGTAATGAGCGACTCAAAAAGTAACTTCATTTTATTACATATGGTTAGTGTTTGGTTGAGGTGAGCACTCAAAGCGATGTTGATCCAAAAACTACATATAAAACAAGAGAAAATTTACAAATAAATTGGTGAAACTTATTTAGTTTATGACTTTCTCTTGTGTAGGTGAGAATTTTAAGGAAGGAGTCCTACTAAGCAAAGGTCTAGGATCAATTGAGACTCTTGATCGGGTAAAGATAATAGCTATATTTAGTGTGGTTAGCTACTTTTAAGACATCAATGTTAATATCATATGAGAAGCGACAAACAAAAATGCTCGATGATGGTTTCCAACAACCTTCAACTTCAATATCGATGTTGAAGCTAATAGGTAGGATGAGTTGAGACTCTTGATCGAGTAAAGCTAATAGCTATATTTAGTGAGGTTAGTTATTTTTAAGGCATCAATGTTAATATTATATGAGAAGCGGCAAACTTTCAAAAAATGCTCGATGATGGTTTCCACATCTTTGCAACTTCAATATTTATCAATTGTAACGTGGGCATGATATCGCGCAAAAAAATGCTAAAAGTTAGTTTATCTTAACCCTTCAATCCTTTTTATTTATGTTTTCGGCGTTTATATTTTTTATGATTATATGGGACAAATAGAGAATTTAATAGGCGTGCACATACATAATGATGCTAGCCCATCCGAGTAAATATAAGGTTCTTGATATTAGTATAAAAACTAACTTATAAAAAATGAAAAAGCATATATATATATATATATATATATATATATATATATATATATATATATATATATATATATATATATATATATATATATATATATATATATATAGTAACATCCATTATAGTTGTAAATTATTTAATTTAACTTTTAATTACTTTTTAGTATATATTTGTTCTACTAAAATCTAAAATAAAAACCACAAGTAATACCAGTCCATCGGACGATTTTTGACATATATATATATATATATATATATATATATATATATATATATATATATATATATATATATATTAGTAACCGTGATTTAAGGACCTTTACCGTAATCCACGCGGGTTTGAACCCATGCCACATGAGACTCAAACAGGTAGCCTCTCTTTTCGGGAGGTTGGCGTGGCCACTTAAAATTGTTTGCCTGGCGAATTGAACTTGAGGCCTCACACATTATAGAGTGATAGTCACAAACCTTTTTACCATTAGGCCACTCTTAAATGGTTTCGCTCCTTAAATATATCTGATCAATCAAAATATATTTTTATATTATGATTCAAAAAAATTTATGCACCAAATCATATTTGGTACTACTTTCGTCCATGCTAACAGTGCTATAAAAGTTTGACTCGTCATCAAAACTTAAAACACATGGGCTGCCGCAAAATAGTAATTTTTTTTTAAAAGTATCTATAATTAATTTTTTGGAAATGAAAACCCAACAACCTGAAGGAATTTCGAATACAATTACTGTATTACCAATTAGTTTATCTATATATATATATACTATATTATAAAGTATTTGAAACTTTTTATAAATGAAAATGTTAAAATTTTAAGATAAAACATTACTATAAAAGAAAATTAGAAATGTAATTTTAAAAATTTAAGTCTCATTTAAAACATAAAATAACCACTCAATAATGATTAAAAAAAAAAAAAAAAAAAAAAAAACCCTTATAACTACCAATTCAATGTTAAAATTTAAAAAATAAAAGTCTTATTATTTATTTATCGATAATTTAGACCTTCTACTTTCAAAAACAATATCTACTACGTTATAATGTATTTGGACACGTCTTAAATAAGGAAGATTTAAAATGAAAAGTATTTGATCTCCACAAAATAGTCACTGATCTACATCCGCATGCGTTCTTGGTGCATCTTCTCTGAGAAAAGAGTGATGGTTAGAGAGATGGGTGTCGTAACGTTTGAGTGGCGCCATTTATACGTGGATACTATTTGGTTTGAGCAAAACCGGTGTCATCATATTGCTCCCCTTCATGCGCCATTCTCCAAGCCATTTTATTGGTGTACGCCGTTCATTTTTTTATATTTATTTTTATTCTAATTGGGGTTTTTCTCGAGTTTATGTTCTTTCTTTGTCGAGTTTGTGTTTTAGTTGGATGTGGTGGGTTTTAAAAAAATACTTTGGCTTGAGTGATAAGTGAGGGGTATTTTGTTATGTGAATATGAAAATTAAAAATATTGAAATGACGGTGATGTAACACAATGACTTAAGGCATGATACCAATTGCTTTTAATGAATCTTCTTTATTTGTAGTTTATTATAATTCTTTAAAACAATTTCTCCACACTCAATATAAACTATAGAGGTAAACAAATTATGGTAATATATATATACTGTAAACTCTACTAATGAACCACATATTTATAAATAAATCTTACTCATTATAAACAATATTTAAAAAATTTATTCTAAATTGAGGGGCGATATTGTCTTTTCATGTAACTTACGTAACACATCACCTTACATTCAAGTAATATGCAATGTTTACGGTTATAATCACATATGATTTTTAAAATAATTATAATTGATTTTGATGTAATCACCTATGATGCTACCAAACACAATGTAATTTTATTTGTAACAACAACTACATCTTCTTTTAAATCCAGATCTAAATCTATTTCTACCATAATTTGATTTTCATTATCCATGACCTTGTTTTCGTCAGCAACAAAATAATTATCATCATCCATTACTTGATTTTGTTCTCTATAATTTGATTGTCATCCATATTTAGTTAATCTTTTGTTAATCTCTAATTAGGAACCTAAATCGAGCAAATAAACCAAAGTTGATCCTTAACTTTGAGAAATTATGATCATTGACGAAGATTTATGATGAAAGCAATAATAAACGAATGTTTTGAAGTTAAATTAATAATTAATTTCAACTGTCTGATTGTGTGTGAATTTGTGAAAGTCAAAACTCTAAATTGTTGGTGGAAAATGAAATGTTTTTGTGGCTTTTATATGTGATGATATTGCCTCGGGTGTAAAAATTCAGATTTATTGAAGCCAAAAGGATTAGAATGAAATGGAACATGAAGATTTGATCTTTGGTGTTAGAAAAATAAGATCTATTTGGACCTCACCATGTAAGGTGAATGCCTATTTCGCGTACACATATCGTCCAAATATTAATGGGTGAAGGATGAGAATCGTATAAACTTTCTCAAATATCTTAGGAAGTCGTAACATACAAATTTTATTATTTATGTCGTAAATAACTTTCAAATTTTATTCATGTGCGTAATATTGACGAGTTCACAAGTTTTAAAGTTACTGAACATTGGTCCCTTTCGTTTGCGTTTTTTACACGTTTTTATATCGTTTTCGTGTATAAAACATGTGTAAAAACGATATAAAAACATGTAGCGTGTATAAAAATATGTGTAAGCGTATATAAGCGTGTGTAAGCGTTTTTTACGCGTTTTATATCGTTTTACGTGTATATAAAACCGTCGTAAAATCGTGTAAAGCGTATATAAAAGCGTGTGTAAAACGTGTATAAAACATGTATAAAACGTGTATAAAATGTGTAAAAAATGTATATGGCGACGTGTAAAAACGTATATAAAATATGTAAAATATGTGTATAAAACGCAGTAAAAGCGTATATAAAAAGATGAAAGACAAAAGGACTAATGGTGAAAGTCAAAGCAAACTACAAGGACCGTTCACGTAATTTTTTAAGTGAAAAATGTCGAATGATTAGCGGTGAAAGTGAATGCAAGCGACATGGACCGATGTTGTAACTTTAAAACTTGATAACTTGTCGATATTACGATATTGAACAAAATTTGAAAGTTATTTACATACATAAATAATAAAATTTGTATGTTCGTCTTTGATATATTTGAGAAAGTTTATTACGTATTCTCATTCACCCAATATTAATTACCCCCAGAAAAGGTACATTGGCTTTAAGAAAAGCTTTTTGTAAATGGTTCTTTTGACGAGTTTAGTCAGTAACCAGTAATATTATTATAGTTTATGTAACATTTAACCCAGAAGAGTTGAGATCAATATAGATCTCATATTTATCATATATCCAATAAATTAATCTTAGCCATTCATTTTTAATCAAATTTAATAAAAACCATTTTTCACTTTTTTTTTAAAGCAACATATCTTGCAAACGGTAAATCTTTAAACTATAAAAATATGTGAGTCATGACGAAATTAAATTATCTTTCATAAATATCACTTTTCTATATTTTCGACAAAACTTTTTTTTTTCAAAAATTCATACGAAAAATCATATATGATTTGTAAAATCATATATGATTTTCAAAATCAAATATGATTTTAAAAATCGAATCATATCGATTTTCAGTAAATATATGATTTTACAAATCATATATGATTTTAAAAATCATATATGATTTGTAAAATCGAATCATATATGATTTTACCACGAAATTTTGAAAAAGAAATTAAAAATATGTAGTAGTGCATATCATAGAAAGATAATTAATTCTCGTCATGATGATAATTTTATCGTAGCAACGATTAACGGTTTGAGAGATATTTAATTTTAAAAAAAAATGTGAAAGTTTATTTTTAAAAAAAGATTAATAACTATTATTGGTTTATTGGGTCTATGATAAATTTGATATCTATATTGAACTTTTGCCTAACCTAGAATGATACATTTTTAAGTGTTAATTAATAATAAGTTAAATAACGAATACAAACTATGTTAATTCTATTTCTTGTAAGGGAAGTACATTACGTAATTTGATGGGTCAACACTTGACAAAATATTATTTTTCAACAAATATCTTTTAAATATAAAATATAATTGTATGTATTTGCAAATAGATATGTTGGTAGATAGTTTGCTTTTATAGAAGCAAATTTACTCCTTTGGTATATATCTTTTCGAGTTTTTCTGAAGAAATTGTGTCGTTTTCAAAGTTGCATTTAAGTATAGATTAGTTTTTGTTTCGATTGTAAATATTGGTTATATTGGTGTTCGTGGACTACTTAATTTCTTTGTACCATTTGAAGTTTTCACGGCAGATAAGGTTTTGTGATGTGTCTTGGGTGACCGTTTTTAATCTTGTCTTACTTGTGCAAGGTAGTAGATCTAATATGTAGACAAACTATACATACCACCTCTCACATAATAATTTTCAAATGATTACTCTTATTTTAGTGTTTAACAATGGACAAATCTTCACCATTTATCTAGTTTGATAGGGATAAACCTAAGATTTAATATGGAAACATAAATCCATGTTTTTTTCCCTTTTACTTTGTCTTTCTTATTTATTAACATTTTTTTCTTTTTCTTTTTCTTTTCTTTTTTCTGAAATATACGTGTTAATTAAAATTCATGGTTTTTATTTATTATTATTATTATTATTTTAATTCACATTTTTATTCTAAGTTTTTCGCTTTCATCGCTTTCATCTATATTCACGCGTTTCGTTTGTTTTATCGTTTCGTCCGTGTTCATATGTTTAGTCAGCTATTTTACGTTTTGTCGATTTCGAGACATTTTCGTTTACATCCTTTCGTTCGTTTCATCGTTTACATTCGTTTTATGCGTTTATATCGTTTAAATACATTTCGGACTTTTTGTCCGTTTTCATACATTTTCGTCCATTTTAGACATTTTCTTACTTTTGAGACTTTTATCGTTTCGTCCGTTTTAATACGTTTTTCGTCATTTTCTTACGTTTTCGTTAGTTTTCATACGTTTTTGTCCATTTCTTACGTTTTCGTTCGTTTTCATACGTTTTCTTTCGTTTTCGTCCATTTTTGATACGTGTTTTTACGTTTTCGTCTGTTTTCTTATGTTTTCGTCCGTTTTCGACCATTTTCAACCATTTACATAAGTTTTTGTCTTTTTTTGGGTTTTCATGTATTTTCGTCCGTTTTTAAACGTTTTCGTTTGTATTTTTATGTTTCGTGTATTTTTGTCCGTTTTATACGTTTTCAAACGTTGTCATCCGTTTTACGTTTCGTCTGTTTTAGTTCGTTTCATCGTTTCATCCGTTTTATACGTTTTTGTCCGTTTCGAGACGTTTTTGTCCGTTTTATCGTTCTTCATTCGATTTTATCGTTTCGACGTTTTCATTTTGATATTTGTAAGTGACACTTATTTATCTCTTGTGATATAACATCGTAATTAAGATGAAAAGTATTACATTCTTCATCATGTATGTGTTATCGGTTGTGATCTCGACTAAGAATGTGATTGTTGTGTTTTGAAAATATTTAAGTGATTTTTGTGTTTATGATATTATAAAGTATTAGAAAAGTTGTTCAATGAAAACAAGAGATGTTATGATCTTTTTTAGAGCTTGTGGTAGATTTTCTATTTAATGGGCGATGGGTTTTATAATGGGATTTGAAAATATCATGGTTGAATCAGTAAACTAAATAAGCTATGGTTGAAAATAACACACATCTTTATAAACAAACGAGGAAGATCAAACACAGTGATATCACGGTGATATCACCACCACGATATCATGTGTGATAACATCGGTGATATCACTGCGATATCATGTGTGATATTACCGGTGATAGCATGTGATATCATAGTTTATATCACTTGTGATATCACTGTGGTATCGTGTGATATCACAGTGAGGTGATATCATGTGTGATATCACAAGTGTTTGAGCTTACTCGGTTGCTTATAAAGATGTGTGCTTTCTTCAACCATAACTTTTGTTCTTGATTCAACCATAGATATTTTCAAATCACGCTATAAAATCTATCGAAACATGCTTGTGATGTATCCATTAAATAGAAAAATCACCACAAGTCTAACAAAAGTTTCATAACATCTCTTGTTTTCGATTAAACACCTTCTGCTAGTATTTCATATTATCATAAAACACAAAAATCTTCTAAATATTTTCAAAACACAAATAAAAAAAAATGAATGAATCATCACAACAATATAATAAGTGATGTTTATTACCATTTCTTTCATATATACTTGGTAAAATACTAAATTCTTATCACATTTGGTATGAATTTAATATTTCTCATTCTTAGTTGAGTATCACAACTTTTAACACATACATGATAAAGGTGTAATACTCTTCATCTTTCTTCTGATGATATATCATGATCGTGCTAAGCAGTCAGTCTAAACGGACTTAAAGCGCTCGAGACACAAATGCAATGAAGATCGGAGAATATAGTGAATTCTCGGTCGTTATGTCCCAAGGAGACTCAATGGTGTGTAAACACTAATTCGAGATGATAGAATGATCACTAATGATAATGATCGAGAAAGGATTAGGATTGAATATTACACTAAAGAAAAAGGTTTATAAATAAAAGCGACTTAAATTCAAATTAAGAAAATTAAAAGATAAAAATATTAAATAAACGCTATCACTATTTTTAAAGTGATGAACGTTTAAAACCTAAAACTAAAACGTACGTTTAAATAAAAATAACGTAACGTATAAATAAAAGCGTGAAACTTATATAATATAAATCCTAAAAATATAAAAATACATTTTTACAATCCTAGTGATAAAAGAAACTTTATGGAAAAAGAAAATTATTTTTATAACTAATTAATTAATTATTATTAATTAAAAACTAATTTAGACTATTTAATAATACTCTAAAATAAAAGAAAATATGAAATAAGACTATAAAAATAAAGTTAAGACTTAGAAAAATCTAAAATATGTTAAAACTAATTTTAAAACAGAAAATATATTTTTCACACTTTTTATATATTTATTATTAATTAAAAATTATTTAAAACTAATTAAAATGCTAAAAATACTTTTAAGCTAAGAAAATTATAGAAAAATACTTTTTAAGCTTCTAAAATTTATCTAAACTTAAGAAAATTGAAAAATTATTTTTGGAACTTTTCTTAATTATTTGTATTAAAAGCTAATTAAAAGGATTAAAACTAATTTAAATTAAGAAAATTAGAAAACAAGCTTGGAAAAATCTGAAAATTCAGGAAAAGTCTAAAATATTATAAGGAATAAAGGAAAAATAGAAAAACAGGTGCATGTGTGAGGAATCAAGTCGTAGTGTAACTGTTCTAAATAAGCTCTACAAAAATAAGCTAATAAGCTCTAAAGGACACCAAACTGATACTTAAGCTAAATGATAGTTAAACTACTCTAAATCAACCTTATGCACCTACTCCTAAAACCTAAATAGCATTCTACTTATGATTTAAGCAAACTGATATTAGAGCAAATAAGCTAAATGGCCCTACTGTTGAGCTGCTCTTAACTGCTTATCAGATAAGCTAAAAGGAAAACCAATACTGTGGGTCTCAATACCACCTAGCAGAGATCATAAACCCAAAGTTTCAGCTCCTAAGGACTTATAATGAAGAAACTAGGGATCAAGCAAAAACTAGCTAAGGGACTGATAAGCTGCTGATGCAGCAAAACAGTGGCTGACCCCCACTGTTTGAGCTTATTCAAGGGCTTATCAGGGGTGCTTAAAGGCAAAACAGATATGTGGGACTAAAAACAACCTAGCAAACTACAAATGTGCCAAATATTAGACCCTAGCTACTTGGAATAAGCACTGTGCATTAGCTGCAAGTGTTGGAGAAAAACTGACTTTTGACTCAATTTTGACTTTTGAAGAAAAATGAAAAGTTGACTATTATGAACTTTGAACTTGATTCAAGGACTGAATAACATGTATTAAGGTATATAAGGACTGATTTAAGCTATAACAACAACTAATAAGCTAAATGACATGATTTGGTTACATGAAAATTCCACGTGGACGGTTGGGTACAAATAAGATGATTTTGACTTTTGAGCTTAAAAGGCACAAGGTATGACTCAAATAAGTTCTAAAATGATTAAACAAACATGAAACAACAATCTCTAAACACTGAGCTACCCTATGACAGATTGTACAAAGTTGATCCAAACACCCTTTATTGAAACAGATTTGAAGCTTTTCAAGGGTTTCCATTGATTAAGACCATACAAATGATTAGAAACTTTATTGTAACTATTTTTAAATAGGATTAAGCTAACATTAACAGGTTTTAACCACTTTAACTAGAATATGCAAATTTTAAGAGAATAGCTTACAAATTGGAATTCAACTGTAGACTGAGAACAAAGGCCTGAAATCACTCCTAATGCTTCCCCAGAAGCTCTAAACCAATAATTAATCCAAAAGCACCCTTACTCCAAGCCTTCTTGCACCTTTTCCTCTGAATTTATATTTTCAAGCTAATTTATTGGAATTTTTGAGTTTTTGAGTTTATGGACTAAACAAAGTTTTAGACCTACTAAAAGGTTTGAAGCTATATAGTGAGATTATATGAGCTTATGAGTTCATTAACAACACTAGCAACAACAATAAGTGATTTGAGAATTTTCACTTAAAAATAACATAAATCGAATTCGTATGTAAAAGCGAAATTGAAGGTGTACATAAGTTTTTATTATCTTGGAATGAGATTACAAAACACTTGAAAAGTTAAACATTAACTAGAAAGCTTAAAACTAAAAAAGCGACATACTTAGAACTACATTACACTACTTGGCTTCTAATCTTCTCTTTCTTCTCTTATTTATACTTCAAAGTGTTTCCACTTGCTTACCGATATCCCACTTCAAATGGTAGCCATTGGATAGGTCGAGTGATAATGGCCGTTTGATTGGTTTTAGCGGGAATAGGATTTTTGACAGATTGGCTATGGTTGAGTGAATGAGGAAAGGTTGTATTTAATGTATCTTGTAGTTTTGTTGAGGTGGAGGGACAAGGAAGGTGAAGGAGAGGAGGGATGGGTGTGTGGAGAGTGTTTCGAGGCGGTTGAGAGAGTGGAGACTTTTAGGCGCCAAGTTGTTTTGACCGAGATTGACCAAAGGGCGAGATATTAATAAGAAAGGGTCAAAATTCGGGGTCCAAAGTGTTTGACAGGGTCACAATGGGGTAGCGGCCCAAAAAGGGTGTTATAAGGGGTATTAATGACAAGGGCTCATTTGTAGATTCGAAATTATAAGGACCATTGCCGCCAAATCGAAAAGTTGCTCAAAGGACTAAAATGACAAAGTCACATAATAGAAGGACCAAACTTGCCATTTTCACATTTTCCGGGACTAATTTCGCCAATTTTCAAACTTGGAGGACCATTTTGTAATTTTCTCAAACTTTTGATATTTTTCACCAAAGGACTAAATTTGACAAGTTATGATTTAAAAGGACCTTTGGTGACTTTACTTTTGAAATTATGTGCTCGTGGACTGCTTTTGACAATTTTGAAACTTGGGGACTAAAGCGCAATTTTGCAAATTTGATATGTTTTCATCGATTTTGATATTTTGCTTTTAAAACACATAAAACACTGATTTGTGATATTTTGATCATTTTGATGTGTTTCGATTGTTTTCGGATGATTTTGCAGCTTTATATTGTACAAAATGATGAGTATTTGGACACTCATCAATCCCCACATCGAGATATTGCTAGTCCCTAGCAATGATTTGAGAAAACATAATGGATTTTAATCTCTTTACCAAAAGCCATTACTTACGGAGTAGCCAAATGTTTGATTCAAGTAAGAACCATGGTACACCGATAACCATGTGATTTTGAGCAAACCACCGACTTTCAGCGGATTTGATTTGTCTTTACCGAAGCCGTACCATACGGACTAGCCAACTCTTAGATAAATTATCAACATTATCTTTGGTGAGTGAATACCAATTATGGATTTTCCATCGCCTTTACCACAAGCCATAATCTTGCGGGCTAGCCAACTCTTCACTTTTAAGGATATGGTGAGTTGAGAACCATACAATTTTGGGCAAATTGCAAGCCATATAAGCGGATTTGATATATCTTTACCAAGAGCCGTTTGCTCTGGATTAGCCAATCCTTTAGTCTATCAAACATGGCGGATGATAACCAATTGAGTAAGTGTAAACACTTACTCCAAAAAAATTTTGGCCAAAAGCGGGAATTGGGTAGATAATATATGAAAAATCGTGAGAATTCCCCACACTTAGAAATGAATATTGCCCTCAATATTCAAAGTACCGCGGTTATGCCGAAACAAAAACGTAAAAGGAAATACTACGGCCATTATTTAGAAAGATTTTTTTTTTTTTTTTTTTTTTTTTTTAATAATATATATATATATATATATATATAACATGTAGAAATCACCCCAAGAAGGTGGAAATACGGGTGAAAACCCATGTTTAGCTCTCTTGTTTTTGATTTCGAGTCGCTAGCTTGACTCGACCCAGAATTCATTGGTTCATGGGAAGCAAAGTGGAAGAAACAATCTCCATCGGACTTTCATTAAAGATGTTTGGATAAACATTGAAATACGTGAAAGTTCCACACCGATGAGATATACAGAGAACCGGCTCACAAATGATACATGAAAATGCCGGGGTCAAAATAGTGTCTTCACTCCCAAGGAGTGAAGAAGAGAGAAGTCACATCATAAGTGAGGAATGGAAGAAAGATGTTGATAACAATCAAGATCCATTCTTCATCCTCAAATGTAGACATGTCGGGAGGAAGGGTGAAGGTAGTATCATCAATAAGCAAACTCTTATGATAGAGTAAACCTTCCTCCGAGCCAATATCATCCTCAAGATCAAAATGGAAATGATCATATTCGGAGGAGATATGTCATGAGAGAGTTCACCGAGAACTCTTCATGAAGAGAATCATTGGAAAAAACCTCAAGCTCGGGCTTGTCCAATGTAGAGTCACTATCCACAACGGGGATAGGAGATGAAGTCGACTTAGCACGAATGATTCGATCTTAGAAGCGAGGAGATTTATATTGAACAATTGTTCACGAAGTATCTCGTCCTCAATTTCGGATCATCGAATTTCTCACTTCCTCTAAGCTAACTAGCTCGGAAGGTAGCTCCTCGACATAATCGATGTCTCCATAGGATAAAGAATCGTCAAGCAAGTACAATCGTTATCGAATCGGAGAACATCTCGACATGATCATATGGAATGTCAAGAGGAGGAGAAGAATCATCATTAAGAGGCTCATCACACATATTCGAAGATAACCTCGGACTCACTGGGTTTGGAACAAGGCTCTCAACACTTGATGATTCCATTTACGGAATAGTGCTAGAAGGCTCGTCCCCATTATGAGAGAGTCAATGGAAGCTTGGTGTGATTTCAGTTGACAAGCTCTCATAATATTCTTTCACTTGAATAGAATCCTCATCATCATCGTCATCATATCGATTCTTATATTCATCTGTCAAGCTTACACCATTCTTTTCATTTGTAGTTTCTTTCGAATGCGTATTTCTTGAACTTTGAGGAAGATAACACTCCTCGTAATCATTGAGATCTTTGTGAAGGCTCGGAAGTCGATGACCGATGGAATCTTGTGGGGTTGGAAATTGTCAAAACCGGAGAATGGAATTTTGAAAATTTTGATTCATCGGTTGACATTCAAAAGTCGCATGAGGACCCCACAATTCTCACAACAAAGATAATTGGGAGAATAACTTTCACCAAAGTTCGATTGTAACATGGTTACGGCTCATAGACAAGCGGAACTCGTGGTGGACAATCAAAACCGTAATGAGAATCATTCCCACAATACTCGCATGAGTGGGATTCGTCTTGAAATGTGGAGGTAGGTAGGAAAAATCGGTGTATCATTTGAAATGGGATCGGGATTACAAACAAACTTGTCTCCGAAACCCACATTGGTACATCGCCGACAATTTCCACCGTTAAATGGACCTCCACACGTGAACATGTCAAATACCATGACATAGAGAATTAAACGGATAAGAGGATAAGAGATGAAGAATTAAACGATTAAAGAGGATAAGGAATGGAGAATTAAGCAGGTTTGAGGATAAAGAAATGTAGAATTAAGCAGTTAGAGGATAAAAGATGGATATTTTGAATTTTGAAAACATGCTATAAAAACAAAGAATGAAAATATTTTTGGCGTTTTAACACTTTAGGAAAAGTGTTAATGAACTTTGAGATTTTGAAAACTTTACAAAAACTTTTACAAATGATGGAATATGTGCAAGAATGGATCGAAAAAGGCTAAACACACGCTAAAGCCTCCCGTGGCGCTAAAATTTTGATCTCAAGAAACCGTCCAAGTCTAACAGACTTAAAGCGCTTTCGAGCACAAATGCAATGAAGATCGAGAATATAATGAATTCCGGTCGTTATGTCCCAAGGAGACTCAATGGTGTGTTAAACACTAATTCAGATGATAGAATGATCACTAATGATAATGATCCGAAAGGATTAGGATTGAATATTACACTAAAGAAAAGGTTTATAAATAAAAGCGACTTAAATGCAAATTAAGAAAATTAAAAAGATAAAAAAAATATTAAATAAACGCTATCACTATTTTTAAAGTGATGAACGTTTAAAACCTAAAACGTAAAACGTACGTTTAAATAAAAATAACGTAAACGTATAAATAAAAACGTGAAACTTATATAATATAAATCCTAAAAATATAAAAAATACATTTTTACAATCCTAGTGATAAAAGAAACTTTATGGAAAAAGAAAATTATTTTTATAACTAATTAATTAATTATTATTAATTAAAAACTAATTTAGACTATTTAATAATACTCTAAAATAAAAGTAAATATGAAATAAGACTATAAAAATAAAGTTAAGACTTAGAAAAATCTAAAATATGATAAAACTAATTTTAAAACAGAAAATATATTTTTAGACTTTTATATATTTATTATTAATTTAAAACTATTTAAAACTAATTAAAATGCTAAAAATACTTTATAAGCTAAGAAAATTATAGAAAATACTTTTAAGCTTTTAACATTTATCTAAACTTAAGAAAATTGAAAATTATTTTTGGAACTTTTCTTAATTATTTGTATTAAAAGCTAATTAAAATGATTAAAACTAATTTAAATTAAGAAAATTAGAAAACAAGCTTGGAAAAATCTGAAAAATTCAGGAAAAGTCTAAAATATTATAAGGAATAAAGGAAAATAGAAAAACAGGTGCATGTGGGAGGAATCTGAAATTTCGTAGTGTAACTGTTCTAAATAAGCTCTACTAAAATAAGCTAATAAGCTCTAAAGGACACCAAACCGATACTTAAGCTAAATGATAGTTAAACTACTCTAAAGAAACCTTATGCACCTACTCCTAAAACCTAAATAGCATTCTACTTATGATTTAAGCAAAGCGATATTAGAAGCGAATAAGCTAAATGGCCCTACTTTGAGTGGCTTAACTTAGCGCTTATCGATAAGCTAAAAGGAAAACCAATCTGTGGGTCTCAATACCACCTAGCAGAGATCATAAACCCAAAGTTTCAGCTCCTAAGGACTTATAATGAAGAAACTAGGATCACAAAAACTAGCTAAGGGTCGATAAAGGCGATGCAAAGAAAACAATGGGTGACCCCCACTGCTTGAGCTTATTCAAGGGCTTATCGGGGGTGCTTAAAGGCAAAACAGATATGTGGGACTAAAACAACCTAGCAAACTACAAATGTGCCAAATATTATACCCTAGCTACTTGGAATAAGCAACATGCATTAGGCTGCAGTGTTGGAGAAAAAGCGACTTTTGACTCAATTTTGACTTTTGAAGAAAAATGAAAAGTTGACTATTATGAACTTTAAACTTGATTCAAGGACTGAATAACATGTATTAAGGTATATAAGGACTGATTTAAGCTAGAACAACAACTAATAAGCTAAATGACATGATTTGGTTACATGAAAATTCCAGGTGGACAAATGGGTACAAATAAGATGATTTTGACTTTTGAGCTTAAAAGGCACAAGGTATGACTCAAATAAGTTCTAAAATGATTAAACAAACATGAAACAACAATCTCTAAACACCGAGCTACCCTATGATGATTGTACAAAGTTGATCCAAACACCTTTATTGAAACAGTTTGAAGCTTTTCAAGGGTTTCCATTGATTAAGACCATACAAATGATTAGAAACTTTATATTAACTATTTTTAAATAGGATTAAGCTAACATTAACGTGTTTTAACCACTTTAACTAGAATATGCAAATTTTAAGAGAATAGCTTACAAATTGGAATTCAACTGTAGGCGAGAACAAAGGCACGAAATCACTCTAATGCTTCCCGTAAGCTCTAAACCAATAATTAATCCAAAAGCACCCTTACTCCAAGCCTTCTTGCACCTTTTCCTCGAATTTTTATTTTCAAGCTAATTTATTGGAATTTTTGAGTTCATGGGACTAAACAAAGTTTTAGACCTACTAAAAGGTTTCAGAAGCTATATAGTGAGATTATATGAGCTTATGAGTTCATTAACAACACTAGCAACAACAATAAGCGATTTGAGAATTTTCACTTAAAAATAACATAAACTCAATTCGTATGTAAAACCGAAATTGAAGGTGTACATAAGTTTTATTATCTTTGGAATGAGATTACAAAACACTTGAAAAGTTAAACATTAACTAAAGCTTAAAACTAAAAGCGACATACTTAGAACTACATTACACTACTTGGCTTCTAATCTTCTCTTTCTTCTCTTATTTATACTTCAAAGTGTTTCCACTTGCCTTACCAAAGATATCCCACTTCAAATGGTAGCCATTGGATAGGTCGAGTGATAATGGCCGTTTGATTGGTTTTGGCGGGAATAGGATTTTGACGATTGGCTATGGTTGAGTGAATGAGGAAAGGTTGTATTTAATGTATCTTGTAGTTTTGTTGAGGTGGAGGGACAAGGGAAGGTGAAGGAGAGGAGGGGGATGGGTGTGTGGAGAGTGTTTGAGGGAAGCGGTTGAGAGTGGAGACTTATTAGGCGCCAAGTTGTTTTGACCGAGATTGACCAAAGGCGGATATTAATAAGAAAGGGGTCAAAATTCAGGGGTCCAAAGTGTTTGTGAGGGTCACAATGGGGTGGCGGGCAAAAAGGGTGTTATAAGGGTATTAATGACAAGGGGCTCATTTGTAGATTACGAAATTATAAGGACCATTCTTGCCAAATCGAAAAGTTGCTCAAAGGACTAAAAATGACAAAGTTTAATAATGCAAGGACCAAAGTTGCCATTTTCACATTTTCGAGGACCAATGCATAATTTTCAAACTTGGAGGACCATTTTGTAATTTTCTCAAACTTTTGATATTTTTCACCAAAGGACTAAATTTGACAACTTTTGATTTTAAAAGGACCTTTGGTGACTTTACTTTTAAAATTATGTGCTCGGGGTATTTTTGACAATTTTGAAACTTGGGGACTAAAGCGCAATTTTGCAAATTTGATATGTTTTCATCGATTTTGATATTTTGCTTTTAAAACACATAAAACGATTTGTGATATTTTGATCATTTGATGTGTTTACGAGTGTTTTCGAGATGATTTTGCGGTTTATATTGTACAAAAATGATGAGTATTTGGACACTCATCGTATCACGAAGATAAATAAGTGTCACTTAAAAATATCAAAATGAATAAAAATGAAGCAAAGTATGAAAATAGAGACTTGACATATACTCAAAATCAAACAAGTGTTGCATTAAATTAGCATTTTTTTGAACAAAATAAGAATTCACCTAAAGAGACTTTAACCCTTTTATATCTACTAAGCGCATTAAAAAGTATCAACTGTCAATTCTTGATGAAAGGCACAAAAACTATCTTGTAACTCAAAATTATAAAAATATTAGAAAACATATAGGTGATAATATATAAAAATATCTGAACAATGAAATATTTGGATGATATCAAAAGTTAAAAAAAAAAACATACTTTTTGTTTATGAAATATCACAAGTGATATTAGACATTAACTTTTATTTTTAATAAAATATCACAATTGATATTAGACATGTAATATAATAAAGTTCAATAATAAACATGAAAGCGTGTGAAAATAGGCAGCGTATAAAAGCGCAAAAAGGGCGAACACGTGTGAGAGCAGACAAAAGCGTATAAAATGAATGAAAAGCGTATAAAATTGTATGAAAGCGGAAAAAGCATCGAAAACGGACAAAACGTATAAAAATGGAGGAAAACATATGAGAGCGTATGA
This sequence comes from Chrysanthemum lavandulifolium, assembly GCA_022545495.1. NCBI lineage: Eukaryota > Viridiplantae > Streptophyta > Magnoliopsida > Asterales > Asteraceae > Chrysanthemum > Chrysanthemum lavandulifolium. The sequence continues at coordinate 200,821,546 of CM040240.1, read as the reverse complement.
AAAAGGACGAAAGCGTCTAAAAGCGGATGAAACGTAAAAAGCGGATGGCGTATATAAACCTATGAAACCGGTGAAAGCGTGAAAGCAGACAAAAGCGTAAGAAAGCAGGCTGAAACGTAAGAAAAGCAGGCGAAAAGGTATGAAAGCGATCGAAACATAAAAAGCGAGCGAAAACATGGGAAAATGGGCGAAAATGTAAGAAAGCGGTAGCGTAAAAACATATGAAAGCGGATAAAAACATATGAAAGCGGACGAAAATGCAGACGAAAGCGTAAGAAAGCGGACAAAAGCGTAAGAAAGCGAAGAAGCGTGAAAAGCAGGGCGAAAATGAGCAGCGTGAAAGCAGACAAAAAGTATGAAAATGTACAAAATGTAAGAATATGGCAGAAAACGACGATGCGTGTAAGCGTAAGAAAGCGGATGAAAGCGTATGCAAGCAGACGAAAAGTATGAAATGGACAAAGCGTAAGAAAAGCGAAAACGTAAGAAAGCGGACAAAAGCGTAACAAGGCGGCAGAAAGGCGAAAACATAAGAAAGCGGATGAAAGCGGACTAAAAGCGTGAAAATAGACAAAATGCAAGAAAGCGGATGACATGTATGAAAGCGGATGACGTAAAAGCAGAAACGTGTGAAAGCGGACGAAAATGTATAAAGCAGAATGACGTGAAAAGCGGAAAAAGCGGACAAAAGCGTAAAAAAAGCGGCGCGCGCACAAAAAATAAAAATAAAAATACGTGATATTAAAAAAGTGATTAAAAAGGACAAATAATGAGAAAATAAATAAGAAAGATAAAAGACAAGAAAAAAACATGGATTTAGGTTTAGACATATTAAATCTTAGGTTAATCATTACCATTAGATCAAACTGGATGAAAGGTGGGATTTATCGCTTGGTATGCAAAATAAAGTGCCTCGTGTGAATATGCGTAAGTATGAATGTTATTCCTTTCAAAGTGCTTCCAAGATAAAACTTAAGTTTTTTAACCACTTTTTATGACACTAGATGTGGTTAAGAACATTGTATATAATGACAAGTTAAACAAGATTCACAAGAGACGTTTTTTTCAACGTTTTAATTTTTTTCAACGTTTTAAAGAATTTAAAAAGATTAGTGTTGAATAATCTAAGTTTGGCTGAGTGATAAAGTATCATAATTTTCTCACTACTTTAAAGCACTAACAAAAGTAGGTGTTTTAGTGTAAACTTGCCAATCTCTAAATGGGTTCGGGGACTAAGGTGGTGCTTGAATTCGACTTAATTAAATTAATTAGTGAGGACTTTATTCACATTTTACGGACTTATTACGACACAATTCGGACCTTTTTCTTTCAGAGGGACGGGGTTGGAGTGTATAATAACCTTTTTTAGTATGCCGAGAACATGTTGTTCCCTATTCACTATCGTTTTGAATACAATTAAGTACTTAACACAAATTAACGTTGAATAATGGTGAAAGTAATGTAAGTTAAACACACAGTAATTTTCAACATCATATTCTTATTAGAAATAAATCAAAAGAATCGTTACCCAGTACTTGCGAATAGTACTTGAGATTGAAATGACAAAGTTTGGGTGACTCCTCTTTAAGCTCGGGCTAAGTCAGAGCACAACTCTTAGAACCCAGCGAGCTAGCTCAAGGATAAAGTTGTATTTGGAGGAGTGAAAAGTTGGCTTGTGTGTATGTGTTTTTACAATTCATGAGCTTAAACTTTCACTCATTCTCTTATCTATTTATACAAGTATGATTATTAACTTTAACCTAGAAGACAAAAATATGGATCACAACAAACACGAATATTGATATATTCGGTTCTTTATTCACCTTTCTATAGTAGGCGTGACTTTTCCTTAATGATCATTGCTTACTATAAATGGGAAGATATGATCTTGATAGATTGAGGCGTGTATAGGCGGATAAACACTTGAGGACTTAGTTTTATTTGGGTAAAACTTTCCCGCCTAGTCAACTCATTCTTGATCTTTAAAGCCTTCGATCTCTTCCTTCGTTTGTCTTGATGTTTAACAGTTGGAGAGAGTCGAAGGGATTCGGTGAGTTATTGTCATCTCTCATGAATCCACTATCTTCTTCTTGACTTAGTCTTCACCCTTTAAGTTCCGCCTTGCAGTGGAGGCTCCTTCTTAGCCTCATACTAAGTGTCGAGAAGATAGCTCCTTTGAGAGACTATGTGCTCGATGACTGATTGTGTTTAGCGGATTAAACACTTAGGTTATTTTGTATTGAAATCCTAGTTTAAGGGTTTGGGTATTCTTGAACCAACGGTCTCCCTATTGGATATCTGAATAGCCTAAGTGTTTGATCGGTGTAAGTGAGCAAAAAGGCTTCTTCTTGCTTCAATGTACTAATGAATACAATAAGGAACATTTGAGTAATTTGACAAAAACATACATCTTTTATTGATCGGTTACATATTTCCTATCATTAGTACAAAAGGATAAAATGATGTCGATCTAGATGGATACCCAATGCTTCAAGCTTCACTTTCTTGGTGATGAGTGTTTCCACATTAGGATGGTCTCTTATCTTTGCATTCGGTCTTGGCAGAACACGATGTTTTTGAGGAATTGGATACGAGAGGCCATCGGAATATAGGCGATCATTGCGGCCCACCGGCTGATCAATATCATTCCATTTTTGAAATCTTTGGTTTCCATAGACATCAATGTGGAATAACCTCTTTCGAGGCTCTTTAATTACCAAGCAGTTCACAAATTTGACACCTCGAGCGACTCTGTTGCATTCTAAGCGAGCACTTTGATTTGGTGGAACTCAACTCTTTTCCTTTTGCGGTGGAAGTTTGTGGTTGAGATCCTTGAGGTGCGATTAAAGGCGGTGAATTCCAGTTAAGGCTGTGTTGGGTTTAGGTTCCTTGGATTTGATGAGACAAAGTAAATAGAAGAATGAAACATCAAGGGCTTAAAGAGAAAGAAGAAATCTACAAAAGATGGAAGGACTTGCTTGCAAAGAAGATTTACTTATTAGTCCTTCGTAGTATCTTGTAAACCCAATCCTCTAGTATATAAAGAGGACATGGGGTGTAGATTTAATATACAAGTCTTTCACAATGTGAGCGTCTAGTAGATGGTGTGTGTGTAACCTAGGCGTGTTTCTATAAGCGTCTAGGGTTAGTGTTTGTTTTGTATATCCTAAGATCCGAGATGGCTTAGATCCTGTTACGATTAGGTAACACGTTATATTACGATCAATATATAATTGGGAGATAATGATGAAAACCTTGTGTCAATAACATAGTTGTTTGTTTTATTCGCTTTGTGCATGATTGTTTGTCTATGTTATTGTTAAACCCTAAGGCTCAAAGCGATCCATGGAGTCTAACAAACTCCACAATTGGTATCGAGAGATTGGGAGCTCGTTACCTAGGGATTCGCAAGGTTTCTTGGCGAAAAAGTTTGAAGAAAATCGGTTGTGCGAGTTCGCAACTTTCTGACCTTTGTTTTGAAGCAGCGATAACTTTTTAGATTAACTGTTGGATCGGTTGAAATTTTGGTGGAGCTTCTCTATATACCTATTTAACTTTCCACCAAGGAATTTTCGATCTGAGCTTCGGTAAAAGTTATACTATATCGAATATGGTCTTTGAAGGAGGTATGAATTTGAATTTTAGGGTTTTGAGCTACTAGACTTTCTAAATCGTTTTCGATTTAATATGGAAGTTAGTTTGAAGGAATATGATGGTAGCATCTTGTGTTTCTCATAAAACCTAATTAGTCTAAAGATGTATGGTTTTACATTGGTGAACAAGAAAATGCGATGTTGTTTCTTTTTGGGCTGTTTGTGTGACTTGTCTTTTACGGTACTCGTTTATTCACGCAATATCTACGAGTTTTTGGAGCATGTCGGTGGACAAAGAAGGAGAAGTAATATGGATTGTAAGAGTGTTTACTGCTACGCTTAAACCAATTCATGGCTAGTTTTCTCAACCACTGATAGCTTCATCTCATAACCACTGCTAGTTACATCGAAACCACTGATAGCTTTACTTGTAACCACTGATGGGCTTTTCGAAAGGTAACCTACTGCTAGTATCTCAAACAATTTGAAGGTTAACATGGAATGAAGATTGCCTGCTATATATCAATATTGGATGATGGATCATGATTGGAAGTTGGTCTTTGTCTTTGTATGGTACTGGTACAGAAGTGTTCTCAGTTAAGTTATATGAATGGACGAATGATCGATCTACCTACACTCATTAAAAGGCTAAAGTGATTGGCGGTTGCTATGATTATTTGTTCACTTTGTTAGTAGGTTATGGTGAGAAGGATAAAGGGAGGTAAAGCGTATTTTATACCTCGTTTAGTATGATAGGTGCACGAGCATGACATTTTTTACTTGTATTCTAGTGCATGGTAGTCAAGTATACATCATCTCGATTGGTAAATCCTTAGATCATGGGTCGGTGATAAAGGGATACGATATATTTGACATGCTAAATTGATTATTTGTTGCATGGATTATTCAAGTGGGTTTTCATTAAGTGAATGCTTGTACACGTTTGTATAAGGTTACATATCGATGATTTTTGAGCCTTATCTTGGTAATTAGTTGAAGGTTAAGTACTGTTTGTTTTGATTGATATTGGATAGAACGTATTTTTTGGTTCTCGAATAGCTTTGGAATTAAGGGGAAGTCGAGAATGATACACACACAGGAGATTGGTCACACACACTTGAAGTCTGGAGTTTGTTTTTTTGGTTACTTTGTTCTTAAACGGATTTAAAAAGCTCGTTTTGGAGATTTATTGAATAGGTGATTACGAAGGCGATTGATCATAACCTATTTGATATTGTGGTTGAGTAACACAGTTAGTTCTTATCATATCTCAAAGTGGGTGTTACACTTTGGAGATAACTTGTTAGTGCTTAATGGATGTTGGCGAAGACTTGCAAAATCTAGTTTTCATAGGTGAAGGGGTGGATGGATGAAGACCTAGTTAACTATCACTTAAAGGAGTTACATTGTAGTGCTCGGTGTCTCATTGAAGATGAGGATTTTGTCAAGAGATTGCGGTCTACTTATATGGTGTTAGTATAAGTTTGGGTCGCGTGGATAGTACAAGACATAAGACACAAGTTTGGGTTATTTTACTTCTTCATCAAATTCGTTATACTTGGTTTTCTTCACTAGTGATCATTACATAGAGCTTCTGATTTGAAGGATAATTTTCATTTTCCGTGCATCACTTAAGGGAAGTTTCTCTTGTTAAAATTCTCTGTTGTTGATAACAAAAGGGAAGATATATTGAGTGGCGTGGCATGGATTAAGGGAAGACAAGATTTGTTTCATTTAGAGATGTTAACATCTCAACTTACGCTACTTAGTCTAGGGAAGTTAGGTACACGACTTTGTTTGTTTGTCATCATCAAATAGGGAAGATTGTTGGGTTTTAGGTTCCTTGGATTTGATGAGACAAAGTAAATAGAAGAATGAAACATCAAGGGCTTAAAGAGAAAGAAGAAATCTACAAAAGATGGAAGGACTTGCTTGCAAAGAAGATTTACTTATTAGTCCTTCGTAGTATCTTGTAAACCCTAATCCTCTAGTATATAAAGAGGACATGGGTGTAGATTTAATATACAAGTCTTTCACAATGTGAGCGTCTAGTAGATGGTGTGTGTGTAACCTAGGCGTGTTTCTATAAGCGTCTAGGGTTAGTGTTTGTTTTGTATATCCCTAAGATGCGAGATGGCTTAGATCCACATTACGATTAGGTAACACGTTATATTCGATCAATATATAATTGGGAGATAATGATGAAAACCTTGTGTCAATAACATAGTTGTTTGTTCTATTCCGGCATGCATGATTGTTTGTCTATGTTATTGTTAAACCCTAAGGCTCAAAACGATCCATGGGTCCTAACAAACTCCACAGTGGTGCATCCTCGACCTTTCATATCTTTTCTTGAGCATCTTCATCGACTCCTTGACCACCTTATTTTGCTTCTTTCCAATGATAGGACCAAGTTCATCAAGTTCGGTGATCCCAAAGTTCTTGAATTTTAAGGGATCATGAACCTCAAAGTGTCTTTTGTCATCCCTACGTAAACATTCATAGCCAATGGTTTGGTGTTGGGAATAATCTTGACATCGATGATTTTTCGAAGCCTTGGTGGTCATTGTCGATTGTATTCCTCGATTACGCTTTGCACGAGAGCTTGATTTTCTTTCTCTTTTCTTCATCGCTTTCTCATTGCGACCATTTGAAGCGACCTAAGCATCCTTGAACTTTTGTCACGCTGACATTTTGGGAGCTTGCTTGCATCTAATCCCATGTTTCGACTTCTTGACGACAACCTTTTCAGTTCTTCTCTGTTCTTTTCTCTTCCTCATTAGTTTCAATCTTCTTTCTTCTTTAGCAAGATGTTTACTCATTTGTTGAGGTGTGACGGTATTGATGTCGCCCGATTTTATAGGGAATCTTCTCGGGCTCGTGATTGTCATTATGCCTTTGCCCTTGTCTGGCACGAGGAAGATGATGCAACTAAGGGTGGTGTTGTTGTTGTGACCGTCGGTGTTGTTGTTGTTGTTGTTGATGTTTGAGGTGGTAGTGAGGAGATGGGTATTCTTGAGGCCGGTGTAGATGATGTTGGAGCTATTGAGGCGGTGGTGTTTGCTCCCCCTCGGTGTGAAGAGGAGTTTTTCAAGATATTCTCCCCTCAGCTGTTGCAGAAGCTTCGGTGAGGGCAAGAGTTGGCGTTGGTCCGAGGGGTGGCGACTTGACCGCGAAGGCTGATAGATTTGATCATCATAGCCTTAATCTACGTAGTATCGGCACGAAAACCGGTGACCTTTTCATCAAGTTAAATGAGAAAGCTCAAAGGCGATCATCAGGGACCAAGATTCCGGCCGAGGAGGAGGATGCAGAGCCATGAGTCGCCACTGTGTATTCAAAGAGTCCATTGTAGCTTGAAGAGGCGGGTGAGGATGGAAGACCACGAACATTTGCGAGACTTGAGCGGATCTAGCGATTCATTTGAGGCTTGAGGATTGCTTCAAGTATGCCTCGATAACCTTTAGCACTTGAGAGTTAAGTCTTGGATCTTCTTTGACAAACTCACGATTTCATCAACCTTTGTGCCTACATTCAGAAGGTGTCTTAAGTAAGCCAAATTTTCATCGATCGAAAAAGTCATCATACATCAAGTCCACTGCTCATGAAAATTTTCATGAAGCCACTGTACCTCTGCCTTTAGATCGGCATAACTGCGGCTGACCTCGGTATGTTGTTCCACAGCGTTTTAGTAACCCATTGTCAAACTCTTTGAATTCATCGAGCTTGAGGAGGATTGAGCATAATCATCATGTTGAAATGGGGATTCGGTATGCTCCTTTGGATCGGTGAGGCTCTTGTTCATATTGAACCTCGGTCCGCTTCATCCCTTGCTAATAAAATTTCTTCATCACTTTCGGCAAGGTCATCATCAGTTTTAGAAGCTCGGCAACCTCGAAGAATGTTAACAAGGGGTGGGAATGGGTTCCATATCGGTGGGTGGTATTGATCCTCACGAGTCTTTGTCCCGTGGACCCCTCGGACAGGTGGGAGTTTCAGCGTCTTCTCGGGAGTCGGGATTGGTTTGGGTTCCATATCGGTGGGTTGTTCCTTTCCCTCAGTCTTTGTCCCCATTGACCCACGAGACAACGATGGGTTTTCAGTGCCTTTAGTAGAGTCGGTGATTGTTGTATCCCTATCGGTGGGTTGTTTGTTTCCCCACGAGTCTTTGGGATCGATTAGTGTGCCTTGAGACAAAGGCTTTGATTTGCTAATGTCCTCATCGGTGGTGGGCGGCTCCCCTACCCAGTGGGTTGTTTGTTTCCTACGGATCTTGGGGAGTAGTAGGTGTGACCAAGGGCCTTGGCGTGATGTATCGGTGTCCTTCGTTGTCACGGGGTGGTTGTTGCACAGTCGGTGGGTGTCTTTTTGGTCACGGGCTTTTGTGCCTCTTGGGTTGTGTTCACGAAGCCTCGGGGCCACGAGACTTTGGTTTAGTCTTAGTCCCGATCTGAGACTTTCCTTTCTCTTTTAGGAGCGGGGTTTGGAACCATGATCCCTCACAGTTGTTCTGACAACCATATGGGCCGTCAATTCAATAGGAGTGACAAGGGATGGGTCCTTGTGAAAGTTTGATGGGCTCGGGATGCGGGTAAATTTCAAATTTTTCATCACGAGTATAATTGGAACCGATGTGATTGTAAAGCACACGAGACAAACCTAGGATACGAAACATACTTAGTCCTAGTTTTACTCTGTAACTTAGTTACTAGATCACTTTGTAAATGATCTCCCTATGTCGACGGTGACCCCATTCATCGAGGCGGTATGCCATCATCAAGCGAATAGAGTTAACTTGTTCGGTGGATGAGTGGTTCCATAGAGGACTGAATCACAAAAGTGAATAGGATCCTCAAGCCACGGGAATGAACTTTTGTGACTAGGGTATTGTCCAAAGAGTTGGATCTAAAGCGATTTGTTTTAACCCATCCTTCAACTGTGGAGGGTTCGGGATGGGCGACATAAACACCTTTGTTATAATCTAACCTGTTGAAGTGTAAAGCGTTTTGTAATCCGAGGTGTATTGTTGCCCCATTAAGACTAAACACGATGAGATACTCCACGAGTAGTCTAAGGTTATTCTCATCGATGAAGGTGTCGGTCAAAGGCTCTAGTGTGCCCAAAACTCTACGAGGTAGTTTGGAGTGCAGATCTTGAGGACATTTAACAAAGGCCGTTTTGAGTGGGCGATTGAATAAAAATTTTATAATGTCTTTATAGGTTGGGACATTTTGGGGTATTCAAAATTACCTATGACATTATTTGTTTGAATTCAACGTTAGTAAGATCCCTACCCAATCGAGGCGCAAACCGGAGATTGTGTTATGGCCATTTCCATTAAAGAAGATTTTAAGGTTTTTTTAAAAAAATGTTTTGACTAGAACAATCAAAGTGTTTAGATCTCTCAAGTTTGTGATGAAAAACGTTTGTAAATGTTTACAAGAATGGTTTTTCACAAGATGGTTTAAGGATTTTGACAGAGTTTTGTTGCAGAATATAATTTGTGTGTGTGTTTTTGGTTGAGAAGAGGGTTTTTATAGAGTGGTGAAAGGGGTGGTTTTTGCACATTCGTGTATAGGTAAATATGGTTTTTGAAATCGTTTGAAATTCCACAATTAATGCCACCCACCACTGCGGTAAAACCCGTATCTCAAAACAAGCGATTGCGATGCGGTAAAGTGCACTTTGCGACATTAAAATATCCATAGGATATTTCATGTGTGAGAAGGCATTTAATGCCAAGTGGGTAAGTGATGAGACCCACAGCGGTAAGACATATATTACTATATTAAATTGGTGGGATTACCAACCTAGGACATTTAAGTAACTAATACTTGGAGCATTTAGTTACTTATTCAATGCATTATGTCAGGGACCACGATTAAGTCTTACTCATTCGGTGAGAGGTTGATTTTCGATGTTCGAGGAGGCGAGCAGGTTTCCGAGAACTCACGAGATTGGTTTTGGATGCGACATTTAGTGTCAAGCATTCCCAATTCAACTTCGGTCTCACAGAATGTAAGTTCATCAAAGGTTTGGTGAAGATATCGACAAGTTGATATTCAATTGGGATGAAATGAAGTTGTATGTCTCCTTTCATTATGTGATCCACGATGAAGTGATATCGATATCAATGTGTTTGGTTCTTTGATGGAGGGCGGGGTTGTTGGAGATTGCAATTGCCTTTGGTGTTGTCACGAAAATGGGTACCATATTGTAATGGATGTCATAGTCACCGAGTTGACTCTTCATCCATAAAACATTGGCACAACATCTGCTGACCACATACTCGACGGTGAAGACATAGCCAACGATTCTTGCTTTTGGCACTCCAACAAACCAATTTACCTCCAAGGAATTGACGGGACCACGAGGTACTTTTTACATCCATGTTGCGACCATCATAATCGAATCAGTACCCTTTGAGATCAAACCACGAGCATTTAGGATAATAAAGTCAAGGCTTGGGGTTCCTTTGAACACTGAGTATTCTTTTGGCTGCGGTGAGGTGTGATTCTTTAGGATTGGGCGATATCTAGCTATAGAGACAGGCCGAGAATTGTATATACAGTGCAGGCGATTAGATACATCATGAGCCAACAATCCCTCTAAAATGGGTTTGATTCTTGATTTGCCGGTGAGATCGGGTCCAAGATTGTTAGGTGGAACCATTGGAATCTTCAACGAGGCACGGTCGGATATCTCATACTTCTTGAGATTTCTTGTGTACTTCTCTTGGTGATGGAATTCCTTTGTCGGTTGCGATTTGTAGTCAAAGAAGTATGTTAGTTCACCCATCATGCTCATTTCAAACTTCTTTGTCATTAGTTTTTCAATTGTTTGCAAAGTTTGTAGTTTGTTGAGCCAAAGATGATGTCATCAACATATACTTGGACTAGTATCACATCTGCTTGTGTTCTATAGACAAGCGATGTGTTGTCTATCTTTCCTCGACAAACTTGTTTTGTATTAGGAAGGTGAGAGAGTTTCATACCATGCCTTTGGGTGCTTGTTTGATCCATAAAGTGCTTTATCAAGCTTGCGGACATAATCAAGGAATTCACTTGCTCTCAAAGCACAGGGGTTGTTGAACATAAACATCTTCCTTGAGTTCACCATTTAGGAATGCACTTTTTACATCCATTTGGTAAACTTTGAAGTTCATGTAGGTAGCATAAGCAAGGAAGATCTGATGGCTTCCATTCTTGCAAGGAGCAAATGTCTCATCATAGTCAATGCCTTCTTGTTGTTGTATCCTTTGCTACAAGTATGGCTTTGTTTTCAATAGCAGTGCCGTTTCATCGATTTTGTTTACGAAAACCACTTCATTCCTATGACAATGACATCCACGAGGACATTTGATCAAGGTCATGACCTTGTTTTTGTCAAACTATTGAAGTTCTTCTTGCATGGCACGAACCCGGCTTGGGTGTTTTAAAGCCTCGAGTGACACTTTTTGGTTCTATGTCGATGGGTAATCGGCATATAGACATTCATTGGTGAAGGCTGCGACAATCTAGAAAGCCATGCTTAGTGAGCATGCCCTCGATGGGTTCGCCCATGATGTTTACAAGTTCAATGTCACGAGATCTTGTCCACTTACTTTGTGGTCTAGGATGCGAACTTGAGGAGGTCCTTGGGAGTTCGGTGTGAGTTCGGTGCAATAGCCATACTCATTTAGATCATTTGTTGAGATGTCTTGTTACGGTGGAGGATCATGAGTTATAGGATCACGATCATTTGGATCGATGTTACCTATCGGCGGGGCTGGCCGACTATCAATGAATTCAGCGATAGTTGGTTGTGACGGTTTGTGAGGCAAGACATAATATGAGATGTCGGCATCGGCTTGAGTGCGAGTGGTTTGATGATGAACTCATCGGGAGGATATCTTGATGAGTTATCAATTCCTATTTCTTCCACTAAAGTGTTGGTGAACTGATGCTTTCAACACTTTCATCAAAGGTGACATGATAGGTTTCCTCAACTTGTTGTCTCCTTGTGTTAAACACCACGAAGGCTTTGGAGATCGGTGAGTAACCTAGAAGTATCCATCATCGACTTTAGCATCAAACTTGCCGGATGATCCTTGTGGTTATGAATAAACACAGGACATCCAAACACATGAAAATAGGCGATGTTAGGAAGTCTACCTTGAATATCTCATAAGGTGTTTTATTATGTCTTTGACAATGATTGACTGTTTTGAGTGTAACGGCGGTTTAAGCTGCTTGATCCAGAAATGCTTTGAGAGGGTGAGCCATTTAACATGGTTCTTGCGACCTCGGTGAGAGTTCTGTTTTTCCTTCGCCTACTCCATTTTGTTCGGAGTATAAGGAGATGAGAAATTTTGAGAGATTCCTTCTCATCACGAAACTCTCAAGCTCGGCATTTCTAAATTCGATCCATTATCGATTCGATTTGTTTCAATCGTAATGTCATTACGGTTTTCAATGTTCACGATAAATGACATTATAGTATCAATTGCTGACTCTTTTTAGAAGAAAGTATACCCAAGTGTATCTTGAGAATTCATCAACAATGACAAGTGTATACTTCTCATCTTTGGATTGATCTAGGATTGGTGGTCGAAGAGATCCATATCACGAGAGGTGAAAGCGACTTTTGATAGAAGTTTTGCTTGGTTTTAAAAGATGCTCTTTTATGTTTGCCTTTTCACATCTTGAGCATGGTTTATCTTTGCAAAGACTAGTGATGGTAAGCCAAGGACCTTATTTTGTTTTGCAAAATTGTTGATGTTTTGAAGTTTAAGTGTGAGAGTCTCTTGTGCCAAAGCCGGTTGATGGTTTCGATGGCTTTGGCAAAAATATGTTCCATCTTTAGAGAGTTGACATGTCTAAGACATAAACATCGTCTCTCTAGGAGCAATCAACACAACTTCCTTGTTGGCATTGAAAATGGTACCTTGTTTGTCATTGAATTGTACAATGTACTTAGCATCGCATAGTGGTGACGATGAGATTGTACTTGAGACCATTGACATAGGCAATCCTAGAAAACTATTCCATTGCGGTTCTTGAACCATAACCTTCAAAGGGACATGATGAGTTATCACCAAATACTACCTTGGGCCTGGTTCCTTTACATACTTGTGCGATATTCCTTCACACGGTCATGCTTCTTGAGCATCCCTTTGTCGGATGCGGATAGGCTCCTGGCATGCCTCTGCACAAGTAGTGGCGAATTAGTTTCTCTTGTGACCCACACTAGTGGGCTTGGGTCTCATGGTCTCTTTGAATTGAGCAATTGATTCATGGTCGGTGGTGGAGTGTAATGATTGCCATGTTTTGCATTTAGAGGCGAGGATGACTCGGTGAATTTGGGTTGCTTTGAGCGCTTTCGTTGCATGAATGACCTTTGTCATCTTTGGGATGTCTTGTGGTGTGTTACCACAAATATCACGGATATGTTCATAAGACAATCATCGGCGATGATCATTAAACCAGCGATGTGGGCAAGGAGGAAAAGGCTTTGCTCTCAACTTTTGGTGATTTGGATGAAGAAGCATCTTGATGACCAACATTGGTATAGTTTGCTTGACTTACATATTGTAAGTGGTCGGCGATTACGTGATCATCCTTTTGCGGATCATGCAAAGAGGATTCTATAACGATTGTCGATGGTATGACTTGTATAGTTACGGATCACACTTACCTTGTTTTGGTGGTGGATTTTGACTTTGAGGAGGAGGAGGCCGACTTTGTCTCCTTGATTGGTTCGAGGACCTTCTCAATGGATTCCATTTTGTCGATTAGCTTCCTCACAAGTTGATCAATTCTTGAATCGATCGACTTGATGGGGGCGAGGATGTGGAAGTTTTAGTGGGGTGGATTCTTGTTGTGTTGGTTTTGATTGTCTTTTCAAGATGGTTCTACCAAGTCAGGACCTTTCTTTGGGAGGTGAGGATTATATTGTAATGGAGTAAGCTTAGAGCTAGGATCGGCTACGAAGAGGTTCCAATGGTGGAAATGGGTCTTGAGATTCATCTTGAGACTCGAGAGATGTGTTCGATGCTCTGGGCACATCAGTGAGTCAAGCATGCTCTTTAGAGCTTGACTTTCGAGCTCTAGAATTCTTCGAGTCAAAGTTAGGAAGCTTACTATCGAGGATTAAGTATTTCAATCCAATCACCGGGCTTGGGGAGCAGACAACATATTGGTAATCATGCCACGGACACAAATGGTTTAAGACTACGGTCTTTGTTGAGAGAGTCGATAAGATGATGTTCACTATGACTCTCTTTTTTCTCTTTGAGGGCACCTGCATCAAAGACTCTTGAATTTTGGTGGTCCAACTATCAATGATATCCTTTTCTTTCTTAAGTTCATCTTGAAGGCACGATTTCTTTTAACTAATTGATGTTTTGAATACGTAAGGTAATAGCCTCAAGATTTTTTGTTTTAATACAAGTAACTCATCCTACACTTATTCAATTCAAAACTTAACTTGTTGTACTTAGAAAAAGATTTAATCTTTGCTCCTCTACAAACTTAAGATCAACATTGATATAGTTCATATGGATTTGCCAATCGAGTCATCATCCATAGAAAGAAGAATATTTACCTTCTTACCGTAGTCATGTTAACCCATTCTCCATTTCGACATGATTCTTTCCAACAACTAGCTTGTCTTCCTCTGAGAGGGCCATCGGTCTTGTTGACATGCACCATTCATCATCGATGAGGCGGCTCTTCATCCCATCGAAGGTTTCGACAACAAGACCTTTGTTTTGCCACCGCGGATGGAACACTTTTTGGTTTTGAGGGTGGGCCTCGAGTAATGTCAAGCTTAGCCTTGATTTTCCTATACTTAGCTTCAAAATCAATTGTTTTGTTACAGTGCGATTTATTACGAAAGTTTTGATGAGGCGATAGATTTTAGGTTGAAATTTGCTAAAACCTAAGGGTGATTTGACCACGATGGTGCGTAAAGGGTTGAAATTGTTTTAGAAAAGCAGTCTTTTGCAAAATGACCTCTTTTGTGACACTTAAAGCATTATGTGTCCTCGTTAGCTTTAGCAGTTGAAAAACCTTTGTTTCTTTTAATGAACCTTGAGGTTTGCAAGGAGTGCCCTTTCACGAAATTCAGCGTTCGGGTCATTCAGGTACTCCTCATGATCTCTCATCGAGCGCGTCATCGAATTTTCTTGAAAATCTTGAACCACATTGTTAGAAAAGAAGGCGGTTGATATAGGTGAGGTGATGGTTAGGGACTTCTTGACTTCGAGACTTCTTTAAGTCGGTATCGTCTGCATTGATGAGGTTTTCCTCATAGACAAATTTCCATAAATTCGGGGAGTTCAAGATTTTGAATGTGATTTGCATTTCTAAGTCCACGAGAGAAGTTTAACCATTTCTCGGAAGACAATTAACAAAACCGACATTTATCTCATGCTTGGATAACTTACTGCCGTCATTATCCGGTTCATTTAAAAGAGTTTTATATGGTGTAAGTTTGAGAGAGAGTTTGAGTCCCTAGCCTTGAAGGTATTATACTCGAGTTTCGGTCCATTATCTGTTTTCCTTGGTATCGGATGGACCTTCATGGCTATGAACTAGGTCATCCAGGTTTGTTTAGCCAGTATTACGACTTATAGCGACTCCATAATATCATCGGGAAGACATGATATGATGATACTTTTGAGTCTTCCACTGAGCTTGAGTTTGAGCAAACCTTGATCTTTGGGACAAATGGACCTCATTAATACACTTGATATAATAAGGTTCCATCGATCAAATAGCAAAGCATCGCTTTTCCATTTGTTGAATTTGCCAACTTCAAGTCTAGGGACAACGGTGAATAAGCTCCACCCTTTTATCGACTAGTGGGGTACATCAAGTTCGACCATAGGAATCTGATTTAAAAGCGTTTTAGGCGGCTTAAAAAAGGTTTATAATCATTATAAACTCTGATACCACTTGTTGTTCCTATTCACTATCGTTTTGAATACAATTAAGTACTTAACACAAATTAACGATGAATAATGGCTTAAAGTAATGTAAGTTAAACACACAAGTAATTTTCAACATCATATTCTTATTAGAAATAAATCAAAGAATCGTTACCCAGTACTTACGGAATAGTACTTGGGATTGAAATGACAAAGTTTGGGTGACTCCTCTCTAGCTCGGGCTAAGTCGAGCACGACTCTTAGAACCAGCGAGCTAGCTCAAGGATAAAGTTGTATTTGGAGGGTGAAAAGTTGGCTTGTGTGTATGTGTGTTTTACAATTCACAAGCTTAAACTTTTCACTCATTCTCTTATGCTATTTATACAAGTATGATTATTAACTTTAACCTAGAAGACAAAACATGGATCACGACAAACACGAATATTGATATATTGGTTCTTGATTCACCTTTCTATAGTAGGCGGTGAAGCTTCTTTCCTTGACAGAGATCACCACTTACTATAAATGGGAAGATATGATCTTGATAGATTGAGGCTGTGTATAGGCGGATAAACACTTGAGGACTTAGTTTTATCTGGGTAAAACTTTCCCACTAGTCCGACTCATTCTTGATCTTTAAAGCCTTGATCTCTTCCTTTGTTTGTCTTGATGTTTAACATTGGAGAGAGTCGAAGGATTCGGTGAGTTGTTGTCATCACTCACTGAATCCACTATCTTCTTCTTGACTTAGTCTTCACCCTTTAAGTTCCGCTTGCAGTGGAGGCTCCTTCTTCACCTCATACTAAGTGTCTTGAAGATAGCTCCTTTGAGAGACTATGTGCTCGATGACACGATTGTGTTTATGGATTAAACACTTAGGTTATTTTGTATTCAAATCCTAGTTTAAGAGGTTTGGGTATTCTTGAACCCAATGAACAACTTCTACAAAATTAGGAAAAATATTGGAACCCCATGGCTAAGGATAAGGTAATGGAATTGATAGAGAAATTCATAGACCTAGGTGGGATAGGAGAATTGATAAACGGAATAGAGATGATGATAGAGATCATGCTGAGAAACAAAAGAATTCCGCATGGGTACAACTTTTATTTGAACGAAGTGAAAAAAATGCGATCTTTGTTTTCTAATAGAACAAAGACTAATACCTTAATTGAGAGTCAAAGAGGATATGCCCTACCGGGGAGGTGGTGGGCTATAATTAGTTTAGAATATAGAAAGCAAGTAAATGAGGGAATTCTCCACCTTGGATGGTACCAGACCTTTTTTTGGCGCACCTTTGCCTTACAGGTCGATCTCCCATATGGTAGGCGTTGGGCCCTAAGGAACTTTCAACGAAAGAAGTTTTCCACGCCTTTTCTGGTGCTTCGTGCCTGCTATGATTGCTTGTCTCTTTCCTTGATGATATTGTTAGTACAATTTGTGCGATGAGTTATAAAGGTGCGGGCGTAGCTTCTTGGGTGGGCGATAAACCTCCGATGGGTTAATCTTGTACTAATTCAAGTAGTTTGGATGAGATCCCTGCACAAGAAAGGTAAACCGTTAGTCTTACCGTGGGGACGGACCCCACGATTAGACTCCGGCGTGAGAGTAAGTATACATTCTTGAGAGGGAAAGTAGAAATATGTGTGTAATTATGAGAGAGAAAGTTGTTCTACCTTGTATGGGGATTAGAGCCCCTTTTATAGGTGAGGTTTGCCGCTGGGGCTTCCTGGATTATCGCATATAGTGGTTAGTCGCCGGAGTCGGACCCTTGACGGACAAGGGTTCCGTGTTAATCACGGATGCGGACGTGAGAGGCCTAACGGTTGAAGGTTCGGCCCGTTATGTACCTTGCGCGCATTCCAAGGCCTGGGCCGTAGCCAATTTAGTCATTGGGCTTATTGTTGGCCCAGTGCATGATTGATGGACTGAGTCCGAGTTTGCGATCATTGGGCTGAGCCTAGAGTGGGCGTAGAGTATGTTTTGGGCTTAGTAGGCTGTTATACATACCATACATCATCAAGTCCCCAGGTCTAGTATATTCATTGCGTGCGGATATTGTCGCATGCGGTGGATGTCACTAGACTTGAGTTGACTAAGGATTTCGCCGTGCGTTATTTCCTTTCGAAAATACTTTTCCTATCCTTAGGGCTGTTATACCATCCTATCCTTAGTATGTGCACTACGTGCGGATATTGTCGCCGCGGTGGATTTACTTAGACTACGTCTTGCGGGTTGATTTTTCTTCCGCATTCTCGAAGCGTTCCTTTGGCGCTTCCTTTCCTTGGGAAGTGTTGTTTACAACGTGGACGTTTCTGACTTTTCATGTTACGGTTGATTTGACTCCGTGGGCCCTTGGTCTTCTACCATCCTTATCCGTGTAGCTTTGATTTTAACCGTTGGATTAGATTGTCTTTGGACGTGTGTCCTTTCTTAGGGTTTTCTAGGTTAATCGTCATTCCGTTTGTATAAATACCCCCTTTTTTGGCTTTAGCCATTTTTTCTTTTTACTGCTCTTCTGTTTTCCACTGGATCTTTCAATCTAGTTGGTTGTATCCGTTTTCCACGTTCCGCAGTCAGGTTAGGTTCTTGATTCCCTTTGTATCTTTCCGTTATGGGTACTTTTTATTCTACCAAGTCTAAATTATCCCAGAAGGCACTTGATCGCTTCTGTGCTGATTATTCAATTCCGCTCTTTGTTCATCTAGAATTTCTGATCGACAAAAGTATTCATGAAGCGCCGGCGGAAAAATTGGTGTTTATACCGTTTCTTTGAATTTGCTAATTTCCGCCTTCCATTGTCTTCTTTTCTTTTTTCGATTCTTGACTATTATCATATTCATATCTCATGACTTTAGTCATCGGTCTTTGCTAAGATTTCTCAATTTGAAATTCTTTGTTTTGCACTTGGTATTGAACCCTCGGTTGGGTTGTTTAGGTGTTTTATATCTTATGTTGCAACCATGGTGGCTTTCTTTTAGTAAGCGTCTTGATAGCTTTGGTGTTTGCTATACCAAACCCTTGATTGCCTTAAAATTGGAGCGATCACTTTTTACGGATTGGCGCATTTGCGTGTCCTTATTCATCCTTTCTTCATTGGTGGGCGTCTTCCAAGGGCGCCACCCCGAGATCTTGAATTTGATCTTGAACATGTTGCCTCCTTGTTACCAATGCCTCTTCCTTTGTTAATTTTCGGAACCTTTTCTTTGTTTGGTTGGGTTGGTAGTAACTATACTTTGGGCAATGACTTTTATCCGTGTTTTATGATCAAGAGAATCGGGGTGGGTATCTTGTATCTATATTTTTCTTCCGTTGCTTTATTTTTATTTTGCTCTTACCGTTGTTTCTTTCCTATTTGTTTCTTCTTTGCTATGGATTTGTTGTCTTTGGTTAGCGGAAGAACCCTTTGGAATTACTTGTTGGCCTTTCGGCCGCGGGAGGAGGATGAAGTTCCTTGCTATAATTGACCAAAGGTCGTCTTGTCTCTCTTGCCCTCCTTCCTCTGGTGAGGTGGTCGTCTGACTATTTGCTCGGAAGTTGGGTTTCTCGTTCATCGATGGCGTTATCCTGCGTCTAACCATTCGACCTCTAATCTTTGGTTTTGACGATGGGGTGGCTTACGGTTACAGTAGAAAAGGAGGAGGGCTAGCATTAGCCTTGTCCATCCCCTAAGAAGGCAAGGGTGATCTTAATGATTACGGTAGGGTTTCTCTTGGTGGTAAGTCTTGAGTCCATTAAAAGTTGCTAGCTCAAAGTTCACAAACTCTTGAATATTGCTTGAATGCTCTGCCCACTCATTCTTCTTCTTCTCCTTTATTTTCAACTACTCCTTTTTGTGAAGCTGGGACATCTACTGAATCTGGCTTTGGTTTGCTCCATCTTGATGGTTCTCCTTCCCGGTTTGTTGTTTCATACTTTTGTCTTTTCGTAATTCTTTTGTCCTTCTTTCCTTTATTTACTTGCTCTTTTATTTGTTTATTCGCAGTTCTTCTGTGCCCGTTATGATGGATGTCTTCGTTACTACTGTTCATTCTATTGAGAAGGGGAAGGGTCGAGTGGATGTTCCTTCCTACCTTCCGGATAGCCTTTCTCCTGTCGGTGATATTTATCCAAGTCTTGATGATCTTCGGATCTTGATGTTTGTTGGGGATATCCGTGTTGTTGATGGTCCGGATTCGATTCTCCTACGGTGTTCATGTTCGAAATGGAATGTTGCCAAGGTTCTCTTCTTGATGATGTTGATGAGTGTCGTGCTATGGTGGATGAGTTCGCTCCTCCTACCTTTTTTCGGATATCCGTGATATGGGGTATGAGCGCCTCTGGGTGAGTTCAATGTTCTTTGTGGCGCGACAATTGTGCTTTAGTTACGAAGTTTGTCGGCGTTTAGAATATAATGCTATGGGCGGAAGCTTATTGTCTTTGTTGGCGAGTAAGGATAAGGAGATTTCGACTCGAAGTGCGAGGTTGCCAATGCTATTTCTTCCGGGCATCGTGCGCTCTGCGTCCATAGCGACCTGCTGTGAGCTTTCGTCCTAAAGGACCAAAATTACGTGTTTGAGGAGAGCGAAATTCTCTTGAGCCGGTAGCATCACTTCACTCATCCCTTGATGCCAAGGATTACGAGTCATCCGCTTTGAGGCCGAGATTGTTGTTCTTAAGTCTCGAATTCAGGTCTTTCGAGCAATGTCGCGGTCGTGCTCTTGTCCATGTATATATTATTTTATTTTATTATTATTTTTTTTTGATTTTGTTTTGTTTGTAGATACGGACTTTGGAAGAGTCATGCTCGAGCTCGTGGCGAGCTCCATCCTTTCTTTGCTTTGGAGGAGGTTTTGTAAGATTGAGGATGCTAAGATGGGTGGACTTTCACGGAAGGTTGATTAATTTGTTCTTGACTTGCATGCCACAGCTATTCATCTTGATGAGCTTTATCCTCGATTTCTTTCACTATTGTCTAGCCGTCGTTGGTTATTAACGAACGGAATGAGCCTTGTTGTGTTTAAGTGCTTAAACTCTCCAAAGTATACTGCGGCAATGGCAAAGGTTATTGAGCGTGCCGTTGACAAGGGTATGCAAGAAGTTTTAGCTGCGGGCATCATCCATGGTAAGGAGAAAAGAGAGCTTGTTGAGCTTGTTGCATATAATCCCTCTGTAGAAGATCACTATGTTTCCGCTGTGAGGGCCCTTGAAGATGTGGAGTTTTCTTTGATCTCCGTGCTTAAGTCCAGCAAGAGTGCTGGTATTGCGGAAGTTATGGACCTTCTCCGTGTTGATGGGTCTTCCGAATGCTCCTATGATTGCGAGGTTGCGGTAGGATCTTGAGCAACTTATTGTCCCTGTTCATGATAGGGATAGTAATGTTATTATTGGCAATGACTCTTTGTCTTGTTCTTTGGAGGTTGTTCAAATGAGGTTGATCGAGTTAGGAAATGCCTTGATGGTTATCGGTTGTCCCTTTCCGATGTTTATAATTCTTCCATTGACCCTTTGTCCGCTCGTAGCGTGATGGATGTGGAAACATCTTGACCGATGAGTTAGCATCTGTTTGCCTTTGCTTCTTTGCGGTTGTGCCCTTCCTATCGTGCTTTTGATTTTTCCGCGATGCCTCTTTACATTGAATATTATGATATTGGTGGGTCCGACACCCTGTTGAGGTTGTGAGCGACCCATCTTACGGAGTCGATGAGGTCTTTGCTATCTGTCCGAGCACGAAGTGGCGTTCTTTGCCGTGATGCGGACTTAGTTGTTTCTTTTGTTTTTTGGGATGCTTGTGTAATCATCGAACAATGTCATCTTTGTTTCTTTCTATGATCCTTCGATAGTTGTAGTCAACTTTTTTCTTATGCAAGTTCTTGATTAGTGTATGTTATTTTCCACTTTTGTGTTGCTATTGTTAACGTTATACGGATATTCACGTTTTGTAATAGTCTTGCGCACATACTCTTTTTATGCGTGCGGTGCTACTTTTAACGTTATCTGGATATGCATGTTTATAATAGTCTTTGTGCACATACTCTTTTTGTCTGTGCGGTGCTATTTGTAACGTTATACGGATATGCACGTTTATAATAGTCTTTGGATAATTTTGGGCTATCATCCCAGTATTGGGCTTGCAATACCTCTTACGTACTCTGGTGATTAAGTTGTTCACTATTGTGTTATTCGTGATAACCTTATGCTATTCGGAAATAACATATTTTGGGCGTACCCAATCCTTGTGCTTCTTGCGTCTTATGCGTAATAAAGATAAAAACATTTTAAAGAATACAATAATGAAGGTAGCTAATCTTCATTTTTATTAATTGATTGCGTTTTAAATACATTACAATAATTATTATCATATATATGAATTAGAGTACATATTTTTCATTGCTAACTGTTCTTACCCTTTTGATTTCGTCTTATAGCGGTAGCGCCCATTCTCTTGCGGATCTTGACGATGGTCGTCATCCTTCTTGGAGGTACTCTTTGAGGCTCCGCGTTCCCTTCATCTTTGTGAAGTTGCCATTTTATTTGTTGTCCGTGGTAGTTTGCCTTGTGTTTAGTAGTTATGATATCCTTTTTTGAGAAAATGTTTTGGTCGGGTTCGCTTTTGGGGGCACTATATTCTCCTTGCGGGGTTCCTTAAGAAGTTTGTGGGTTTGCGGTTGTTTCCTGAAAGGCCGTGGTGTTTCCTCTTGTTTCCGTTGTAGGGCATACAACAGGTTCGATAGTCCCTTCAAGATGCTTCCCGTCTGAACCCGCCTTGCTGTGCGGAAGTGGAAGGGCTTTTAGTGAGGTTACCTTTCCGCTTGCACAGCTTTACTTTATCCCGGCGCTCACAAGCTGATCATTTGTTCCTTAAACCCGTCTATCAACCCGATATGCCTAGATTAGTAGGCGTTCGCTTGTTTGGAGGGCGGGTTGTATAAACAGAGGAATGAAGGCATAGTTTTCATCCTCTGTTTGTTTGCCTTTCTACAGGGAAGTTCCTTGTTAGTTGGGGGCATTTACATATGGCATTGTGCCCCACTTCCTTTGTTATCCCTCCACAGGGACCAAACTCTTTGCACATTCAATCACACCCCTCGACCCCGGTCTCGTGAGATAGTTCCTTCTTCCACTCAGGAGCCAACTATTTGGAAGGAACTATGTGCACTACCAAAATCTCGAAGGGTTAGTGAGAGATTTTTTGTTTTTGGCTCCCACCTTTGGTGTGCCCTAGGATCTCGGTATGTCCACACAAACTTCAATGGACATGGGTTTTGGTGGAAGGAGTGTTGTGAATGGTCGCGGAGGCTGGTTATTAGTCGTCATTTTAGAACGACTAAGTGTTATTAGTTGTCACTTTAGAACATGTTTCAACTGGCTCTGCCTTTGCCCTTACGTTTTCTTCTTGGTGGACAAAGGTTCGAGTAGCGTATGGGTTTTAGAAACGACGATGTGGTGGCTATTTGTCATTGTCGAGTTGGCTATATTGCCTTTTACCAAGCACCTCTTGACTTCTTTTTGTTTCTCTAGAATTTTCTTTCCCTCATGTTGTATACTAGTTTTTTTTTTTTAATGAAGAAGTTGTTCTCTCCTCTTTTTCCTACCCAGCGTATTTATAGTGGTAATTTCTTTGTTTCCGCATCGTCGGCATTAATTTTCATTTATTGTTTTGTAGGTAGGCGCGTGCCTGGGCTCATAGCTTTGAGTGCTTATTGTTTGTTTGGATTTGACACAACATTTCTTGGGAAGGAATCGAATCTGTCTTGGCGATTCTCCTTCTTTTGAGCATTTGGATAAGGTTTATCCATTTGTTTCCATCCTTGCCTCGCTTTCCGGCCGGGACAAGATCCCTTTATTAACTTTTGATGTTATCCTCTTGGCGTGACTCTATATTTCTACCGGTTTGTTATTTTTCCGTTCGTAGTGCGGCGTCATGTGTTTTCGTCTCTTATTCCTTTGGTTAGCTACTTCCTCCAGTGACACCCTCAAGGTTCTGATTTTTGTTTGTTTTGTTTGTTTTGGGAGCGTGTTCGCATGGTCTTTCCACGGTTTGATTGTTTTGAATTGGCAATGCATCTTTGTATCGTTTGTGTTTTCTTCTTGAGTCCTTATTCTAGGTACTTAGGGTGGTAATCTTTATTTGTTCACTTGATGTCATCTGGCGCATGCCCGTTCATCTGCTTTTGCATCTTTTCTCTGCTTTCTCAAATATAGGCACTCTTTTGTGGTGTGTCTTGCTTTTCCATGAAATTCGCGAGTTTCCCTTGATTTCTTTTGGTTGACATGGTTGTAAAAGGTTTGTGAATTTTGCTCTTTTGTATCACTATCTCCTCGGAAGGTTTTCGTGGGTTATGGAAACCTTGTTGTATTTCTCTTGTTCTTATTTTATCTTTGAATCCCTTTTTGGAGCCTTGTCGATTATTGGCTATTATTCGTTCCGTTGGTTCTTGCATCCATAGCCTTTTTCCTACGATTTTACTGGCTACTTCCCTTTTAGGAAGGAAGAAGTTATATCCATTGCCTCATTCATTGACCTCGGAACTACGTAGTGTAATCGCTTAATCAATTCGGATTGGTGACGCATGCGAGAATCCTAAGACTTTCACACTTTTCGGGCTCCCTTCGTCCCTTGTTTCTTCTTTGAATCTCCGTACGAAGTCTTCCGTTAGCTCTCCATCCTTTTGCTTGATGTGATGAATTTCCACAGGATCTTTGATATGTTTCTTTTGTTGTAGGAAGTTAGTAAACAAGAAAACCTCTTTTAGCTTGTCGTAGCTATCTATTGATTGGTGGAAGGTCATCAAACCAAACCTAGCGGATCCGGTGGCGTGGAGTTGAACATGTGACACCATGTTGGCATGGCCCATCGTTCCACCTTTCTTTGCTTTGGAAAATTTTTAGATGATCCTCGGGGTCTCCGCTCCCATCGTATGTTTTCACGTTGGTTTGCATCCGCGTTTTACGGGCATTTGAGTGAGCGGATACGCGGAGTGAACGGATCAGTTTCCTTGTAGACCCATGGTCTGGCCAGGTCGCAGTCATAACCATTTGGTTTCCGCTTTTTGACTTCGGATTCTTGGCCTTCGCTTCCGTGAGGTTCCTCGTTTAAACAATTATTTGCCTTCCGCGACCGGGTTTTCGGTTTCGTAACTTCTCAACCATGATCCTATTGGCCACGGTTGAGAGCCCTTGTGGTTGTTCCTCTCTTTTCTTCCGGTGTTGTGGCGGACTTGTTGCCTGCGGTCTTTAGGACATATAGAAACACTTCCCTCCCTATCTCCGAGTCGGTGGAACACACTTGGGCGCAGCCTTTTGAACACCGTTTCCCTTACGTCCCCCTTCCTTTTGGGTGACATGGATCGGGTATGTCCTTGGCTGCCATCATTTTGCGTGTTCCTCCGCTTCGCTATCTCAGTTGTTTCGCGGTCTTCACAGCGTTTCCGCTCTGCGGTGATGCTGGGTTTCATAATAATCCTTCCGAATTTCTGCTACCTCGGGCTCTTTCTTCCCGTTTTTGAGCTTTCTCCGTCACAATAGGCCAGATCTTGTCGAAATGCTTATCACAATACCTCCGGAGGGCTGCGTCGGACACAGGTCCTTCAGGGTCCGTCGAGACCGCGTGATCTTCTCTTTCTACCGTACTCCGCAACGTGGACATGAAGGCAGGAGTTGGTCTAAATTTGGTGCTCATGGTGAGTATTTTCTGGAACGCAGTTGTGTACTGGGTCCCATGGATGGCGCCAACTTGTTAGTACAATTTGTGCGATGAGTTATAAAGGGTATGGACGTAGCTTACTGGATTGGGCCAATAAACCTCCGATGGGTTAATCTTGTACTAATTGGATGAGATCCCTGCACAAGAAAGGTAAATCGTTAGTCTTACCGTGAGGCGGACCCACGATTAGACTCGGCGTGAGTAAGTATACATTCTTGAGAGGAAAGTAGAAGTATGTGTGTAATTATGAGAGAAAGTTGTTCAACCTTGTATGGGATTAGAGCCCTTTTATAGGCGAGGTTTGCCGGGGGCTTCTGGATTATCGCATATAGTGGTTAGTCGCGGGCCGGACCCTTGACGGACAAGGGTTCCGTGTTAATCACGGATGCGGACGTGAGAGGCCTAACGGTTGAAGGTTCGGCCCGTTATGTACCTTGCGCGCATTCCAAGGCCTGGGCCGTAGCCAATTTAGTCATTGGGCTTATTGTTGGCCCAGGGTCTGTGATTGTTGGACCTGAGTCCAGGATTTGCAGTCAATGGGACTGAGCCTAGAATAGGCGTAGAGTATATTTTGGGCTTAGTAGGCGTGTTATACATACTATACGTCATCATATAGGTGTGTTCAAAAGCCTCCGTATCGAATTCCCAGAAAGTAGAAAAAGAAAATGATATGAACTTGTATCCGTTGTCCTCACATTTGGACGCATACTTCTTCTTTTTCTTCTCCAGATCATTGTGCAAGGCTATCCTAGGAGCCCATGAAGTTGCCCCAATACCAACAAATGGGGATATTCCGGTCACATCCAAACATACATCTTTACCTTGGAACCAATTGAACAATAACAAGTCCGCAAGTCGTAGCTCCTTCCCATCCACTGAAAGGAACCCCATTGGAGCTTACTTACGCACCATGATCCCAACCTTGGAACATACATCAACAAGAATATCATGCACCAAATTATTCCTGAACTTCACGCCCACTTCACTAGCGCAGTGGACCACGTGATCTCCCCATTGGTCCATACAATGCATATTACAGCTTGGGCAAAGGCTACCTTCAGAGAACATAGTGTTGAACACACACAGACCTTGATAGATCTTAAGCACTCGGAGATCGTTAGTGTTGCCTATGTAATCACAAGCAAACTAATAGAAGATCTCTACAACTCGTATTTTATAGCGGAAAGTAAATACAAGTTATAATAACTAAGAACTCTTTGATCCTCTATGGATCTTTTGATTATAGAAACTCTATGTTTCGGATATTTTACAAGACTTGAAAGACTTTTAAAAACTTATCTATTACAAACTATTATGGTTCCTTTTATAGGCAAAGAAACCTCTTGTTACTCACGGCGTTTACAATATGCGCTCTAATACAAATATAGACCAGCGAGGCGTCTAGACAACCATGCAGCTAATCATATTGTTTTACTAATCATATTGTTTGATACGGGTAAGCTCTATACAATCTGGCGTAACCTATCTTTCATCTGGTGTGACTTTTACTACATCTTGAGCTTATCTCTCCTACGTGGATTCGCACTTTCGGCGAAACACGATCTCTACTAACAACCCGATGAAGTATAACTTGAGAATCCATTCTTCTTGACGAAACTCTTGGCGAGATATTCTTGGTGAGATCGATGGTTACGTAATTCCCAACAATCCTCCCTAAGCGGAATTTGACTAGGTTAAGTTCCGGTTTCCTTGATAAATCGTTAAAATGTTGAGTTGTCTTGAACATTAGTGACAAAGATTGAAAGAAGAACATCTCTATGATGATTGAGCTGATACACGGATCTTTATGACAACATATGACATCATGTACATCAAAACATATAAGTTTCATACTATTCTCATCACTTCGGTGTGTTAACTCCTGTGAGGTGAATCATTGAAATTAATGAGTTTGATGTCTCTTTACCAATAACGTTACTACTAGAGTAGCGGATGTTTGAGTTGAAAACTATGGTACATTGATAACCATCGATTTGGTGGCAAACCAACAACCATATAAGCAGTTTGACTTGTCTTTACATGGCCGTTTGCTCGGGACTAGTCAATTCTTAGTATTTGGTGAATTGAGAACCAAATATGGATAAAAGTTAGTTTTTATGGATAAAAACCATCAGAATTGTGCAACAAACAAACACATAAAGTTAGTTTTTTTTTTTTTTTTTTTTTTTTTTAACTAATAAATTGAAAAATAACACGAAATTGACAAATAACACAAATAACACAAACTAAGTGTAACAACCAAGATAGTCGAGAAAGTACCAAGTATCATGATAAGGATGAGAATGAGGCTTATTGCGTTGTAGAAGTTGTGTCTTGATCAAGCCCCCAATGTTGAAGCGAGACGGTCTTTCATTGCCTTGGATGGAGGAATCTCAATTTACGACTAAGCATCTTTCCATAAGTCTCTTGGGCAATGGATACTTTCGTTGACAAGCATCAGAACGGTGATCCCTCTTGGTCTCGATACATGTACGCGGGGAGATGATAGAATCTCGGGCGCTTGACCTTCCACCGATGTGAGTTCTCCTAAATGGAATGTGCTTTCTTTGTTGGGAGAATGAGAGTTAATCGGGACTTGAGAGATCTCCGGTAAGAACATCCCGGAACCTTGTGGTTCCTTGTTGCGATAATGGGAGGTAACAAGAGTGTATAAAGTAATCAAATACCTTGTCTACCAAGTGTAGAATTTCCTTGAAAGGTGAATTCCATTGAAGTGGAATCTGTCGATGAATGACATTCATCTCATCATCTTCGATTCCATTTGACCAACACATTTGATCTTCCTCGGGAAAATCGGTGGTGAAACCTCTTTAATGAAAGTTGAGTTATCGACTTCAAGATCCGGGGAGATCTTTTGGCCATTCTCTTCTTCCTCCACGGACTTATGGATTTCCCGGAGGAGCATTTTCAGTTTGAATATTTGTGGTAAGGCTTGAAGAGGTAGAGGAGTTAATTTGGAACACCTTGTGGTGCATTCATCTGTGAAAGCATCTTTATTGCCCTTTCTGTTTTATTTACGAGATCGACTTCTTAACTCGGAAGTTTCTTGTGTGACAACGATTGCCCGAGAGATGAAGTGAGGCGGATATCAGTGCTTCAAGAGAATTGGAAGATGGTTGAGGATGGACCACTTGTCGGTTGAAGAAGCAACTTGAAGTTGCTTGACGAGAATATTGGAGATGATTCCTTGGGCTGGAGCATCATCGGACTTGAGTCTTTTGGCTTCTTGAGCAACTTCATTCTCTGTAATCCTTCTCAAGTTGGTAGAATGTGTTGAAGATGATGATTTGTCCTCATGATCGATTATATTTGCGAAACATGACATGATGAGGAAAAGCCTTGACTTGTTTCATTGTTAAGCGAGTTGTACATGAGCATTGATTTTCACCACCATTCTCATTTCGACTTTAGTAGGAGGTGTCTCTTTGTTCTTGAGCTTTGATGGCTCTCCTTTGCATAATAACTTCTTGCTTCCCTTTGTTTCCACTGAGCCATCATTTGCTCCATAATTGTCAGCGAGAAATCTCCGCTAGTATACTTTGAGCAAGAAGGTCTTGAAATGACTTGCAAGAGTTAGAACATCCCGGTGTTCGGTAGACATATCGAACCCGCATTGCATCCGATTCTCTTCCGGGGGAGTTAAAGATGAAAAGTCCTCTGTTTCGAGTTGATGAGCCAATACTTCACTTTCCTTTGACTTCTCAAACTCGGTAATCTACTCGCTTGACCTAGTCTTTCCTCCTCACTTACAGTGCGGACCAAGCTCATCTTGATTATTACATCTTTCCGCTTTATCATAGAGACTTGCTTGCATCTCATCTTGATTAAATCAGCAGCGGGAACCTCGTGGCAATACCCAAGTCAACATGTTGATCAGTTATCAAGCCCGGGTGGTCATGGCAACAACATCGAGAAAGATCTGCTTTGAAGGTGAAGGCTGTTGTTTCTTGAATAGATGAAGATTGATTAGGATCAGAAGATACATCTTCGATTGTATATCAACGGATGCGACCTTGTCAACACGAGGTTCCTTTGAAGCTTGGAAGAAACCTTACTTAAATAAGATTTCTTTCTTCTTTTGTAAAACGGTTCCTTCTTCTGCTGAGAGCGGCAACTAATGATGAAGGATCATTGAGAGAAACATCGGCCGACATATCCGGAGACTCAAAATGAGGTACTTCTTGTTCTTCATCGGAAGAAACCACAAGCTTCCTTTTGGATCCTCCTTTAAGATTGTCCTCTAATTCCTTGACTTGATTACGTGGTTCTTCAATCTTGTACCAGAGGACTTGGTCTCATAAGCTCCTTTTCGGGACTAGACACTTTCGGCTGACATACTGTTGACAAGAGCATAGACATAGAGGTGTAATAGGGTCCTCGGCTCCACCACTGTTGCTCTGTGGTAGGGAGCTTCATTGGACCTTCGGTGGAATCAAGGTCATGCTCGATGTGAGAAAGATCTTCATTGAGAGGATCCTAACAGGGACTTGGTGTGGGTAGTCTATTAAGATCGAGTCATCATGAGTAACTAGTGTGGGTGTTGGGTGGGACAAGGTGGCAGTGCGGAGCAACATGGGTTGCTTCAACACTTGATGAGGGGCCTCATCATGTTAACTAATGGATTACCATCGGTAGCAGGTGAAGAAGAGGATCATGAGCCACATTCTCCTCATTGACCTCATTACCTTGAGGCAACATGGCTGCTAAGCAGGGATGATGTTCCCCACAGTTAGTTCTCATGGTTGCAAACAATTTATGATTAAAGTACCCGTGGGATAAAAGATTTGGGCTTGGTAGTGGTGTCAGAATCATTTGTAGAAACCTTGGGTACATTAAAAATTTGGCCTTTTTCTTTTGAATATTTTCAACCATGTTTTCAAAATATACTTAGAAAAATTGAAAGTTATCCCTTGGGAAGACACACAATACCATATCGAGTTGGTGAAGGCGGTCCCATCCTCGACTTGTTGCTTATGCATTGAAGCGATGTGTGAACCGGGAACCTCGGCTTGAACAAAGTTCCTTTTGACCACATGCTCGGTCCTTGTATCACGATAGCCAATTGCCCTTAGCCACAGCAAAGTCGTCTTCTGATTAGAGTGAAATGCTCCATCGGCATCTTCAAGTGAAACTTCCTCGAATTAGGTCCTCGACACTATGTACTCTGTTAAAATCAATCGACGTACAATCTCATCTCGTTCCTTTCTTGTTGATTCCCAATGCGAGTAACTAGTGATTCATATATCTCATTCGGAGATGAGTTAGAGCATAACATCTTGGACCTTTTCAAGAATTCCACCATTGGTTCGTACAATTCATATCACTTCGTTTCCGGAAATGCAACTTTGTTGTGATCATGTTTAAATCGAAGAGCCATGAGAGATATGAGTTTTAGGGTTATGTTTCTTGAAGTGGTGAGTGTTTGTGGATCACGGGATGAGAGGAATTGGATTGATTTGAAGAGAGTGATGGTGGAGTGATAGTTTTGCCCAAATTATCGTCAAGAAAATGGACCGTTTGGTTGGCCGTTCTTGGCGTGTATGCATCTTTATTGACCGAAATAACACTTGATGAAACACATGGCCAATCTGTGAAGTTATAACCGGCGAAACCATCAAAGATATGAATATCTTGATGAGTTTCTAAATTCTTGTGCCACCCACTCGCATTAATACTCATTGATCCTCGAACCCGTCTATAAAATGATCCCAGATGCCTTATCTCTTCATCAAGATCCCCAATTTTTACCACAAACCCTAGATGTCAAGTAAACCCCAATTAACCAAATTGTACCATGAATACCAAACACGAGATCATAGATCTCACAACCTCATCTTCATCATCATCAGTGGTGAATCAAACCCATGGCTACATTACTTTCCTCAGCCCATCCACGACCAGAATAAATCACCCTTTCTCCTTGCTTGGAAGATGATAGTGTAGTGAATCCAGTGAATCTGTAGATTACGATGACTCCTATAAGGAGGGAACATCATTCTCGACCTCCGACACCTCGGCCTCAACAAAGGCCTCGTGCCAGAATCCGCCCACTCCCACGAAGATAGAGAGGTGGTTGGGTCTCCTTCTGCGCCATCAATTGGTGCATCAACACACATGTTGCAATAGAAGGGCTTAGAGGTGGATGGATTGCATTTTGGTTGAAATGCATAGATGGAAGCACACATGGGCGTTATTTTTCTCCGTCATCATGCGTGGTCATCGTCATCATCAACGTTGCATCGATCCATCCTCTCCATTTTGGTCCTTAGCATCTTCGTCGTCTTGGTCATGCATATCGACCATCTAGATAGGCGGAATGGGTGGTTATGCAAGACCACAAAAACAAAACCGGCATCTAGCATATCAACATTCACTTAGATGTTGGAATGGATGATATCACTAGATTAGGATTAGCTTAAGTATACGACTAATTATCTTGAAGATGCATTTGTAGTAAGTTGACTTTATGTATGTATGGTATGTAAGCATTTCTTGAATGAATGAATGAACAATTTGACTTCAATTTCTTTTCTTGATGTTATAACTTGGTAGAATCAAATTGTTTGCTTGATGCTTTTGATTTGAAGAAACAAGCAACAATCTTTTAGCTATCTTGACCATATACTAATGAACCACACTTGATGAATTTGATCTTGATCATGGGATAGACAGACTGCAGTTCAGACAAGGAATAGACACAATGCAATCCAGACAACTGCAAAATAGACACAAACAAAACACACAAGAACAACACAAAGACAAACAAACTAAAGAATTATTAGACAGTTAGTGTTAGTAAAGAATTATGAAAAACATAGGTTAAAATGCAAATTAGAGAAAATTAAAAAGATAACATATATTGAATAAACGCTATCACTATAGGCAAAATGATGTTTTTACAAATCTAATGATAGCAGAAAATTTAAAGAAAAAGGAAAACTATTTGTGAAATATGACACAAAAATATACGAGTTTGCACAATCCTCCCACGAGGCATATGCCTCCCCAGAGCCTATGCCTCCCACTTAAACTATGCGGTCGAGGTTTAACATTCCAATATTAACCACGAGTGTTGAAACCTTGGTCCATCAAACTTTAGTTAACAAGTGCACGTACATTATCATCGATTATGAATTTTAGCCACTTTTATCAAATGTTTTTCATATGCATCTCTTATAAAGTGGTTTGATTTCAATATATTTTGTTACATTGTGAAAAAGCTTGGATTTTTGACTATCGGATGGTACTTGTTATCTATATGAATTGTAGTGTTCATGAAGTTGTACCCATAGTCCGACAATTGGTTTTGAATCCAAAGGACTGTCCGCGACAATTGCGTGACAACATACTACCTTGATGGTTGAGGCCCCGCGATGGTTTGTTTCTTGCATTGCCAAAAATCAACCTCTTGCCAGAAATTGGCGACCTCCGGTTAATGGATCTTCTATCCGTTGCACCGGCATAATCGCATCGCTATATGCTTCCAACGAAGGAGACTCTTTTGGTACAAAGGCCTAAAGAGGTTGGCCTTTAGGTACTTAAAGATCTTCTTGTGGCATTGAGATGGGAAGTAAGTGGGTGACTTGATGTAGAACAAACACTCATGACAAGCGTAATGTCGGGCCTTGAAGCGATTAGATACATCAATGAACCAATCATGGACTGTCGGATGAACATTCGCGGGTGAATCTGGTTCATTATTGCTTTAGTCTTTGGAGCTTCATAAGGTGTTGTGATCTAACACCTTCCATACCAAACTTCTTCAAAATGTCTCTCGCATATTTATCTTGTGGATAAAGATGCCATCTTGTTCTAGCTTGAACTTGGAGACCCAAAAAGTAAGCTCTCAATAGCACTCATTGAAATTCACCCTTCATTAGTTCCTCAAATTCCTGCACCAAGCCGTTTGTGGAGCCAAAATAATGTCGTCCACGTAAACTTGCACGAGAATGATGTCGAGTAATTCTTCTTTAGGAGCGAGTTTTATCAATAGCACCTCTCCACATAGCCATGCTTGGTGAGAATGATGAAAGCTTAGCATACCCGAAGCTCTAGGTGCACGATGTAAGCCATATAGAGCTTTAACAACCTTGTAAACATGATTTGGGTGATACGGGTCTTCAAATCCCTTGGGTTGAGTGACATAAACCTCCTCTTGAATCTCACCATCTGACACCTTTAACATCCATTTGATACACCATGAAACCCATGTATGAAGCATAAGCCAAGAAAATGCGAATTGCTTCAACTCTCGCAGAGGCAAACACTTCATCATAATCGATCCGCTTCTCTTATGCGAGCCTTGGCTACTAATCTTGCTTTGTTTTTTGATCCACAACACCAGAGCATCTCTTATTCTTGAAATCTATTTTGTCCCAATGGCATATTTGCCATCCGAGTGGAACAAGATCGAACACTGCTTGATTGTGAAATTGTTGCATTTCTTCTTGCATTGCTTCTTGACTTGATCGTTAAGAGCTTGAGAAACACTTGTTGGTTCCACGAGGAGAAAACAAGCAAGCAGACAATGTTTGAAGTACGTGTGATTGTTTCTTTCTTTAGTTGGAGACATAAGAGAAAAAGCAATGCCCAATTGAGGACTTGTTATAGCCCTTGAGTTCTATGGGTTCCAAAAGATCACCTATGATGTTGGATTGAGGATGAGCAATGTTGATCCTCACGAGTAGCGATGGGGGTGACTTTAATGGATGAATCAAGATTAGTGAGTGTTGGTTCAAATTCGGCATCATAAGAGGGTGAAGTGAAGATGCCGACTTTGGGTTGATGATTTCCAAGATCGGAGGTTTGGAAAGCGTGTGTGAGTTCTCAATGCGAAGACACTTGAGAAGGAACATGAGAAGAAAGCAGTATAGCCTTGATTTATGGATGGTAGGTGTGGCGAAACATCTTGGTGAAACACGGTTTCTCTGGACTCCTTCGTTAACCTCTTCATTCGGTTTCTACGCTTCAGCTTAGCGACAAATTCTTGAGTGCGAAGCCTAGCAAGGTCCTCATCATAATGGGATTCATCTTCATCACTTTCGTATACCAATATCCTTGGAGGTGGTACACCTGCAATATTGTTAGGGAGAAGAAGGCACAAGTATAGGTTGCTCATCATCTTAAACTCATTTGAGTCATCATCTAAGGGACACTGCATTGTTAGTGGGAGGCGCTTGAGGATCGCATTTGGTTAGCCAAATGTCTAGTGTAACGAATAATCGATTAAGTAGTCAGATCAAAAGACCATGTGACCACATCCTTGAACATTATGCTTATCTTCCAAAATCTCGGGTTCAATGTCTCCTCTATTTTCTTGGCTTACCAGTGTACACTTGTATGCCTTGCCTGAAATTTGAATAACCACGTATAACCATCATCGACCTTCATCAAACTTTCCCAGCGGATCCTGGTGTTCGAAATGGTCCTTGTGACAACCAAAGGTTTAGGTAGTGAATAGCGGGACCTTCGAAAGAAGTTCATATGGTGTTTGAGTTGTGGTCTTGTAATGGAACCTGTTTAGCGCGTAGCGCAGTGCCAGCTGACTCCGATCCGAACATAGTGGGCGGTTTAGAGTGCAAGCATTGATCTTGCAGCCTCTATTAAGGTCCTATTCTTTCTTTCAGCCCATTTTGTTGTGAGGGTTCTTGGATTACTATAGTCCCTTTTATACCTTTTGACCTGAGGTCTATAAGAATAGCATTTTAAACTACGTCCCATTATCACACGAATTCCCTTAACCTTTTGTTCAGCTGATTTTCAATGAGTGATGAATTGATCGACCTTGAGATGTTTCATCTTTGGTTACGAGAAGAAAACCCGACAAAATGCTGCTATATAGCCATCGGTGATAACCAAGCAGAAGTACTTATGATCAATGCTTGACTTGAGTTGGACGAACAAATCCATGTGAGACAAGCTGAAGAGGTTCGATGTTGATGCTCATAGCATTGATTAGCTTTGTGAGAGGCTACATGTTGTTTTCCTTTGTTGCAAGCGACACAATTATGATCATTGGTGAAAACTTTGGAGGAAGACCTTCAACAAGACCCATTTAGAGAGTTTGTTTATGGTCTTGAAATTCACAACGAGCTATCCTCCTATGCCATTTAGTAGACTCATCAAGATGCTTTAGCCACCAAACCAGTGAGGTCACCACAGTTGAACTTCATTAAGGTTGAATGTGTATAAATTGTGAGTTAGAACTTTCGGTGAATTGAAGTTTCTTGGGAGTTTGAAGTCTTTAGGCTGACCTGAAGACATTCATTCTCGGAGAGAGAACTTTGTTCTTAGTGTCAGCTGATTTGTGAAGCGGAGAACAAGTTGAAATCTTTGAAGTTCATAACATAGTACACATTTTCAAAATCCAGATGAAGGTGTCTTTATGGTCCCTTTCCTGTGATACTCCCGTCACTTCCTCGAAAAGTCACATTGCCACTCCTTACATAGGAACAAAATTGTGCATCATATCTGTTTCGGACATGCTTGGAGCGACCACTATCAACAATTCAATATTCTTATGCTTAAGGGGATGATCCTACAAGCGACAATACAATATATACATAGTTAGTATTCAACGGAGGTTCGAGTCATTCTTGACTTGAACACGCCTGATCGGATCAGTGTGAGCCATGAAGATTTAGAGGATCCATTGTTCTTGGTCCTCCATTGATGATTGGGTCCTGTACGGGGTCAAGAACAACTGTTGAGGACTTAGCGATGGTCTCCATATCCGTCCAGCGTACATAGAGTCAACATGTGAGGCCAATAACTATGATTAAAGTATGGGCTAGTAGGTGCAGCGGTGAACTTCTCAATGAGAGTCGATTATTAGGCTGCTTGTGGGACATAAGGTGGAATTTTATCAACATTGGTCCACTTAGATTTGTGTTTACGGTGAGTAACACATGCGATCTTTGCTCATAAAAATCACAATCCTTAATTAAATGAAATTTACTTCCATACAAAACATGTCTTCTTCTTGGAAGATTTATTCAAATAGGGAGATGTTTGATTACATGAAGAAGTACTTAAATCAGAAACATTCAAGGAATTGTTTTTAACGGTGATTATTCAAGATTTAAAGATAAGTCTTGAGAAGAAGCATCTTGGAAGTTGATTCCTCAGTGACTTCACTAGAAGGCTTATAAGTAGTAGGGTGCGGGCTTGGGTGTAGGCTCGAGGCTTGGGAGGGTCGAGACTTCTCATTTGAATCACAACTTTCATAGGAAGTAGACCACTTGATCAGATGAATTGTCCTTGTCGAGCAAAGAGACAAAGTCATTAGATGAGGTATCGAGGGTGCAGCAAGTCTTTGACTTTACGCCATATAGATGATGTGATCCATCAAAGTCCATGATGATGGATAGGTCAATGGGCATAAATTCACCTCTAATAGGTCCGAGGACGACATGCATTTCACCTTCTTTAACAAAGTTAGCTAACTTTCTTTGGTGTGGATTCGACCATCATGTTAGCTTCTACTCTCATACTTTTGAAAGCTAATCCTAAGCCGAGAGGTTCTTGATTGGTGTTATAGATTTCTCTAGCAGTTATCACACATATTAACCATTCCTTATGCCTAGCTATTTCCTCATTAGTTTTCTTTAAGCTCTAGGTTCCTAGACCTGACTTCATCCTTTGCTTTCGAGCCGGTTTTAAGTAATTATTGCAACTTCTAGATCAAGCTGTAACACCTTTATCTTTTCTTCATAAGCTATTTGATTCTTTTGAAACCATACTTTTTGTCTTTCTCTTTTGTTTTTAATGCTAGTTTATGAGCTTCATTTTCAATATAGCATTCATCAAACTTAGGTTTCATAGCATCATATTCTTCTTTAAGTTCATTGTATCTTAGACTACAACCAAATATCGATTGTGTACACAGATAGTCCCATCAGATGCAAGATCATGCCTTTCATCCAAAGTGCACCTTGCCGACAATCGAGCTTATCGGTATCATGAGCTTCCTCATTCGGAGTTCATATGCGGTCCGGTTGACTTTGTTCATCCATGGTGAGGAGGCTGCTGACTCCGACTTCTATTGTTTAGCGATAGGAAATGTAGTTAGCTCCATCTCCACTTTTCACATCTTTGCATTCCGAGAAATGCCCGTCCAGGTGTAAGTGAAACATGACTTTTCTCTATCAAAGCGGTGGTTCCTTTCCTTGAAAGCAAACTTCCTCCCGGACTTCTCTTGAACCTTTTGATGTCCCTTGGCAGCAATGCCACACATTTCAGGTTTCATCTCCTCCATTTCAAGTGGGTCCAAGATCAAAGTCTTCATATGCAAGATCTTCTTTGAGTATCATAATCGGCCAACAAATGAATGAAGAACATCCTCCATCACTACTAGACTTAGTTTGAGAACATGGTGGAGTGGGACGAGTGTTATGCGGTGGAGTGGGAGCACAAGATGATGATGGAAAGTAGTTGGAACTAGGAGCATGTACCATCGTGTTGGGTGAGATGTCCCGACAAAAGGCGCATAGCGAGGAAGAAGATGTCAGGTGGGGAGTTCGACATCGAGGTTGAAGTTGAGTCATTTATGCGGCTCATCAAGGTGAGCATGTCCAACCACCTTATAGCCTTGAGGGCTATGCCCACATGTAACCATGATGGAGGCAAGATCGAGAGAACTTTGAGTTGCGATCATCATTGTCGGAGGTTTTGCATTAATTTGGTTTAGTGACTCAAAATCCTATGGAACTGTCGTATCCCTTATGGATACCTTCTTCTCGGAGATATTAAAGTCTTGAAATTGTTGTCTCGGCATAGACTTCCTCATTCTCTTGATTCTTCATTTCTGAACCTTGCTTTGAGAGCCATCCATATGTCCTTTGCATCATCCATATGGTGAAAATCACTGCGGTGATCTTCGGGAATGGCTTGAAGCAAAATAGTTTACTGTGCTCTCTCTGCATAGCGACACCTCTTGAGGAGTTTTGGGAGGAGCCATGATAAACTTCCATCCACATGGAATCATTTTCTTTTGTTGTTTCCTTTCTTGCTACCTCCACAATTCAATCAATATTGGAAATCCAGTTTCCATCTTCATAGTCCAAAGATCATACTCTTCCTTTTCAAATAAGAAATTTACCATTCTTGTTTGAAGACTAAAAGTGCATGGAAGTAGTGTTGGTGTTGTTTGTGTTGGTGACTTGGTTTCATTATCGGATCCGGGCATGGTGGTGAATGTTTGGTTGTATGGGGTGAGAATGATTCTTAGTATCGTAGAGACTTTCCAGAGCTCGATACCCATTATTAATTCTGCGCGGACCTTGATAGATCTTAAGCACTCGGAGATCGTTAGTGTTGCCTATGTAATCACAAAGCTAATAGAAGATCTCTGACAACTGTATTTTATAGCGGAAGAAGTAAATACAAGTTATAATAACTAAGAACTCTTTGATCCTCTATGGATCTTTTGATTATAAAACTCTATGTTTGGGATATTTTACAAGACTTGAAAGACTTTTAAAACTTATCTATTCAAACTATTATGGTTCCTTTTATGAGCGAAACCTCTTTGTTACTCACGGCGTTTACAATGTATGCTCCTAATCGAACATAGACCAAGCATGCATCTAGACAACCATGCAACTAATCATATTGTTTTACTAATCATATTGTTTATTACAGGTAAGCTCTCATACAATCTGGTATGACCTATCTTTCATCTGTGACGACTTTTACTACATCTTGAGCTTATCTCTCCTACGTGGGTCGCACTTTCGGTGAAACGATCTACCTTTGCTGCAACTGCTGAAGTATAACCCGTGATCCATTCTTTCTTGGCGAAACTCTTGACGGATATTCTTGACGAGATCCGATGGTTCCGTAATTCCCACACATAGGAACAATAAGCCTATAGCACAACACATATGAGAACTGGCGATGGTTCATCCTTTGTCCCAGACTGTCAATAGGGATGGTGAAAAGAAAATCCTATGCATGTGGAGCATATGCGACTGAAAATAGCCACCTTTCTTGCACTTAGCGAGTACTTAGAAACAAGATCTTTCTCAGTGACACCAAAGTAACACTTTGCCAATTTTTTCATCATTTGGGGGGAAAATGCGCCAGTGGTGACAGAGAGCATGTCTATGTTGCAAGTATTGTTGAAAGTATCAAGAGCATGCTGAAAAGAAGAACCATGTGAGTCAATCTTAGGTCTTTGTGAGTATCTTGTCACATTAGAGCCTCGGCGAGAAAAACATATTGGATGATATCTCCCGCGAAAGGATGCCAAGACCACCCAAGTTGATTGGGAGAGTGGCTGAGTGCATCGCTTTTCAATATCGAACCCGACCAGCGGTAACAATCTTACTCGAGGAGGCATGTCGATCAAAGCCGAACTTGGCCATAATAAATACAAGGGAACATGTCCTCAAAGCATAAGATAATTTGCCCCATTACAATTCTGAAGAAAGAGCTCGCATTGGGGATCATTGAGTTTCTATATTGCCTCCATTAAAGAGCGGTTTAGAGACCCTTTTTCAAAGCGAATCCGCGACAAAACCTTCATTCAAACTAACTCGACCACCAAGAAATTTGACACCATTAGCGGTGAGAGATATTTATAGGAAAAATACCTCACCTTCTTCTAGGATCCTCCAGACGGAAAATTCGGGTCTTCTCATTAAAAAGCGGACCACGGGCGGACCATCCGTCACATGATGTCAAGTGCTTTGGCAACCATAAGGTATCTCCAACAATAGTATACGTCATCAAGATACCAAGCCCGAAGGGTAAGCTCATAAGGCCGATTAATGGGTATGGACCAAAGGGTGCAAGCTAGGGCAAACAACAAAGGACCTAACGGATCCCTTTTTGAACCCTTGACAAGACCAAGGATAGAGTCATCTTAATAAAGCCTAGCGGTCGGGCATAACAAAATCAACCCGAGGAGCAATGGATGAGCGCTTGACTTCCACAGTTAGATGCTCCTATCTACAAGATTGAAAGCATTCTTAAAATCCACCAAAAGCATAACCCGACCACCTCGGTGCCCCTACACTCGATCTCTAACAATAGTACCGTCATCAAGATACCAGCACGAAGGGTAAGCTCATAAGGCGGTTAATGGGTGGACCAAAGGGTGCAAGCTAGAGCGAACAACAAAGGACCTAACGAATCACCTTTTTGAACCCATGACAAGACCAAATGATAGAGTCATCATAATAAAGCCAGCAGGTCGGGCATAACAAAAATCAACCCAAGGAGAAATGGATGGGCAACACATCCTAGCTTCCTGAAGTTAGATGCTCCTATCTACAAGATTGAAAGCATTCTTAAAATACACCAAAAGCATAGAAAGCCCAACCTCGGAACCCCTAGACTCAATTAGCCTATTCATAGAATGGAGAACAGGCTCACAACCACCAGAAACTCCAACACCAAATTAAAAGTCCTATAAATAAGTATTCATAGATTTACCAATAGAATAATATAAATTAGTAAATACTATTTGTTTCATAATTAAGTTTTTCAAATTATATTAAATTTAAAAAATTATTAAACTTTTTACTTATTATTTTAATTTATTATTTACTATAACATTTTATTAAGACTTTTTTAATAATTAAGAAGTTATCATTAAATTTTAATAATCTATTGTTATTCTTTTTAGACTAAAATACACGGTTGGTCTCTAAAGTTTTCAATCCGCTTCGCGTTGGGACAATCATGTGTCTTTTCATGATAGGGTCCCTATTTCAAGTTTCTTACTGTTACGGTCCTTTGACCATATTAGTTAGTCAGGGACTTGAGATGGCGTTAGATTTGTCTTTAGTCAAGGGCATAATTGTCAATTCCACATTTCAATTAAGCGTGCTCGATACACTTTTACATGGGTTGCTATAGTAACTAGTGCCTAATAAAAACTCATATTCACCTTTCGTCCTAAAGTTTCCTCCCAAATTTTTTTTATCCTTAATTTTATGATCAAGTTATAATAATGGTCTTGTGCATGTGTAGGGTGAGTGGTGTATTAAAACACGAAGGAACAATGTCAGCGCCGCCGGGCATTACTATACTGTCTATTCGGTGGCTAGTCTTCTTACATGATAATGCTTGTATTTTTAATTTAACATGTTATGTTTATAGTTTCATCTTAAGTTCACTTTTAAGTGTGTTCAAGCGTTTGATATCGATTTTTAGGGATCTAGGTGTCCATCAATGGGTGAATTGGATCCGCTACAGACGACGAAAGCAAGGAGGTGTTCCTACTTGCGATAGCATACAGTTTGAAATGACGTGCAAGAATGCCAAACCCTCATCGGCGAGACCATGGAGGCGATGGCGCGATCGCGGAGACAAATGAGCTAGAGCTACTCAAGTAGATGCGATAAGGTTTTAAAAGGTACCATTTTGAGGTCGTTTTAGCCCTTATTTGATCACTTTTGTATCCGTTATTGCTTAATATCGTTCCTTTTCACTTTTAGGTCTCTTGAAGGCAAAATCTTTGGAATGGCACTTATTTGAATGAAAAGGCGCGAATATCTGAAGAAAATGGCCAAAGTCGGTGGAGACACTCGAACACTGCTTGAAAAGAAAGCGGCGGCGTCCTTTAGCTAAGCTGCGACGCGTCGGAGAATTTAATGTACGGCTCGAGAAGAAAATGGCTTGTTTGAAGGGCGGTCGGGCTTTAAAGGTAGACCGTCGCCAGCTCGACGACCTAGAATCGACCAGACGGCGTCGGTAGAAGAGAGGAAGGCGTCGCGGGCATAAGGTAACGCCATCGCCAGGGTTAGCGTGGCCAGGCGAAACCCTAATGGCGACACGGCGACATCACAAAACATAAGGTGTACGCCGTCGCAAGTGTAATCTTATATATAATCAAATTTTTCGGTTTAGGAGAGTCTTTTGGGTAAAAACCTAAAGCCGAACCAAGGGTGTCTTATACGATATTTTAGGGTTCTAAACCTATTTTACATCAAGATAAGTATTTACTTCATCAATTCAATTATGTCTTGATTATTTGTGTGTATAGCATGTTCTCCATGTCGGCTAATTTATTTGTGTGTTTGCTTAGGAAGTATGAAACTTAATTATTGAATATTGATTGGTTGTTTCTTATCTTAGTTGATTAATGATCTAGTGTCGATAGGTCATTGTTGTGTACTTAATGCTTGATTCATCTTTGTGAACAGAATATAATTACACAGTAGTTGTAGGCTAAACCATCGAAGAGTGCCTTAGGTAGGTTTATTATCCTAGTGGGTTTTGTAGGCGAGACCCTTTGGTAAGTTCAAAGAGTTAGGAGAAGCGCATACCTACAACTTTAGACACTAGCGCAACTAAGAATAAGGGCATGAAAATTCAACCATCAATAGGAGATAATTAAGGTAGTAAAACCTAAGTAAACACATCTTTAAACTATCATCGACACACATTAATTAGACATAGACTCCATCACCTTAGTTTAGATAATTAGATAATAGTAGAGTAATCGGTGAAATACCAACCCCCAAATCAATACAGGATTAGTAACCTTTCAATTTCCTAAAAACATAAAAAGATAAAAATAATCTTCCTCGACCTCAACCTTAGCGTAGTAACTTCTCACTAGCATTCCTATTCCCCAGAGAGCGATATCAATACCGGTGACACCTAATTACTACACTACAGCGATTAGGCTCACTTTTTTGGGGTGTTATAAAACTTGCTCGAAGAAAGGAAGTTTCATTGACCCCGAATCGATTGCGTAAGGCGTATCAAGTTTTGCCGCGGCATTGCGAGAATAGAATAGCTAGTTAGTAGTCCACCTCGTTTAGGTTCTTTGCTGATTCCTATCAAGTAAATTTTTCTCATTTTAGCTTCTCTCTTGGTCTATCCCCCTTCTTACGTGACCTTTGTTCATACACCCATCACTTTTCATCATGGAAGGTGATAACCAACCATCACTCGTCAACCCACCACCGAATGACCGCCAGAGCCCGTACTCGCATGAATACTCGAGACCAACCACACAGGCTATAGGAACACCATTGAGCTTCCAGGCCAAGCCCGAACTACGGCCTGCGATCCGACACCATCAGGTTGGTGCAAAGCGGATGTGCATTCCATGGACTTTGTTAGAAGATCCGTCGACATCGAGGGATTTCCTCAAAATTGTCGATTCCATCGACCTTGATGCTACTACTCGGGAGACCGCGCTGCGTCTCTTCCAATCTCTACGGGACCAAGCTAGTAATGGCTTGAAGCGACTTCCGTCGGCTCCATCTCAAGTTGGGATGATCTTACCTCTCGCTTCCTTGCTCAATTTTCCCACGGGAGAACCACTAAGCTTAGGAATGACATCTTGATGTTCCAACAAGCGTCGGTGAATCTCTCTATAGGCGGGAACCCAGTTCAGGACTTACTTCATAAGTCCTCATCATGGCATTGATCTTTGGCTCCAAGTCCAAATCTTTTATGATCATGTCTTCCCCGCTAAGCGATCCATTGACCAAGCGGTGGAAAACTTAGTGATCTCGTGGAAGAATCATGGGGTATAATAGAGGGGACCTTGCCTCTATGATAGCGAAAGTTAGGATGACCTTGTGGCTACCTAAAACCATCAAGGCAATCTCCTTGCCTTCCGTCGACTACAACCTTAGGGCCGTGGGATGATCGAGCGTGAAGATCAGTTAAATTCCTCGTGAGTTCTACAAAAATCCTAAGTCCTCACGACAAGTGAATCAAATCCTCTACCTTGAGTTATGCGGTGGTCCCCATGACACTCGTGATTGCACAAGGCTCCCGAACAAGCTTTTTGGACTCGCCTCAATGCGTGCCGGCGGGCGGGGGAGAGAATTGGTACTTACAAGCCGAACAAAACAACTTAGGAAACTTGTACAACCCTCATGGAGAAATCACCCTAACCTTAAGTGGAACCAAAACTTAAGCACACCCAAAGCTCATCTAGTTCACCCACTAGGTTCAATTCTTTTAATACGGGAACCCCACTAATCTTGAGGCAATTGCATCTAGATTTTGTCATCGAAGACTCGATTGAATAAGCTTGAAGCCGATTTTAAGCAAAAACAAAAGCGAGATGACAAACAAGCTTGATGCCCTCTTAAAAGCCTTCAATGAGCAGGAAGTTGGAGCACTCCCAAGTGATACCATAAAGAACCCAAAAGTGAATTCGATTGCGTCAACTTCATGTTCTAGTTCACCATGGGAGAATGTACATCCATGCCTCTCACAGACGGTTCGCTC
Source organism: Chrysanthemum lavandulifolium (assembly GCA_022545495.1). Lineage (NCBI taxonomy): Eukaryota > Viridiplantae > Streptophyta > Magnoliopsida > Asterales > Asteraceae > Chrysanthemum > Chrysanthemum lavandulifolium. The sequence continues at coordinate 200,777,130 of CM040240.1, read as the reverse complement.
GGTAAATGCTATCAAAAGGGTTCCAAGCCATCCAAGAGGTACCAGGCCGGCACCATTGGTAGAGCCTACTCTTGAGAAACCCGTCGACCAAGAATCGAACCTAGTTTAGAGGAGGAGTACAAGGAACTCCATCAAGAAAACCAATTCTTGAAGTCTTAGCTCATGCACCCTTATTATAATGCTTTGAAAGAAAATATGAGTTAGAATATAGGCTTGGAAAACATGGGTCGCTTTTATGCTGAGACAACTTACCTAAAGTTAGGCGATCCAGACTATTCACTCTTCCGTGTAGGCTTGGAACTTCCAAACCGCTCGGCCTTCTAGCCGACTTAGGATCATGCATCAATCTTGTTCGTTGTCCTCCATAGAAGCCTTAACTTAGGTAAAATAGGAACCAACGAGCCATCTTAGGTCTAGTGGACGGTGAGTGTGGCACGTCGGTAGGAATAATAAAGGACATGGTAGTACACGTGTGAGGTTGACTCTTTTGGCCGACTTTCATGTGCTAGACATGAATAAGGACCCGACATGCCATTACTAGTTGGAAGAGGATTTTAGCTACCGCTAGTGCCATCATCGATTGTAAGATGTCCAAAATAGTGGTAAGAGGGAGTGCTAGATCGGTTCTGATGTCAAAAACATCGTACTACAAGGATGAGGAAATCCCACGAGAGATTAGGTTGGATAGAGGCCTTACAGATATGGACCTTGGATTGATAAGAACATCATAGGCCCCCAAGACATTTTACCTAGATAAAGCCTTCACTAGTAAAGCAACTTTCCAAGAAAAAATGGCTAGGGACATGGAAGTGAACCCGTTCGAGGGCATACTTAGTATTTAGGAAGATGACCGAGTTCCTAGGAAGCTTGCCCGTTAACCTTGTCATGAATAAGTGGAAAGTTGAGGAATCTAAACACAAATGGGATTGGAATAGACCGCCTAGTGATGGTAATGGAGAGTGGTACATTAGGATACAAATCTATGATCCCGATGGTTAAAAGTTTGAAAAGACATATTTAACCGAGCGTTACTAGGAACTTGAATGATAAGTTTGATCTTACGACATTGTTGAGGATAGACTTACTTATATCGATGCGTGGGGCACGACTCACGAGTCTAGCTACAAGACTCTTAAATAAAGAAAAGCCGCTAGTGAGGCAACCCATGCTTAATTGTTTGCTTGTTAGTGTCATATATCTTTTATTAATTGTTTATCCTCATGTTTAAATTTGTAAAATGCTTTATTTTGTTTTAACCTCGCCTTAATCGCATATAAAGGTATTTTACATAAGGGATAAGTGTAGGGAGGATTACACGTTTTCAAAAGAAGCGTAAACATGAGAATAACAATTAACTAAAAGATATATATGTTTGTTTGTTCGAGTCAAATGCTTGTATCGAGTCATAATGGATGTTTTGCGTAAATTTTTTCGATTCTAAAGATGTAGATTTTCGAATTTTTCGAAAATCGCAGACCCGTTTTTCGGATAACTTTGACATCGAGGATTGCAACTTTGGCGCCGGGAAGGATAAAACATCGGATCACTTTTCTCGCGTTTCTCGAGCTACTTATAAATTTTGGAATTTTCGGTCTTAATTTTCTTAGAAATTGTAAACATCCATTCCACAAGCATTATATCCTAGTTTAAATCGAGTCTTATATATATTATTACCATCGATTTTACGCGAAGTTTTGTTTGTTTTCTTCAAGTGTGCGAGTTTAATTTATCAAGAAGAAGTTACATAAGATTGGAAGGAGCTTTTCACGCATAAATTCTTCTTGAAAAGGATTTAACCACCACTTTACACTTGATCCTACCGAGCTAATCAAGGGAGTATTAGTTTCTTCGTTGTTGATTACCTTCCATTATCATAACTTTGATACTTTCGGGAACATTGGGGACAATGTTCGGTTTAAGTGTAGGGAGGGAAAATAAAGCGGGAACTTTGAAACTATGCTTATCCTTGATTATTTGCTTCATCCAAGTGCATTTGTGTAATAAACCATGAGAAAATGTCGGTTAGGTAATTTTGGCACCAAATTTAAAATTTTCATGACATATAGGGTGGGCCATTAGTCTTAACAAAGCTGCCTCACGGATAGGAAGTTGCATGACTAGCACAAAACCCTTTACCACCTAAATTCCACCAAAATGTTAGGATCGCCCTTAGATTAGTAGGAATTGAAGCATTCATCTTCAATGCTTAGAGTGTGAACCGGTAGTATATTAGATTCTAGAACTTGTTTTGTGATGCATTCGAGATCGCTAATGAGACTACACTTGTGTAGTTAGGAATAACTAAATGATAAGAGGCATTAGGATAACCTTGTTCGATACCGTAATATAATTACTTCTTCCACATCGTTGAGTAATTCCCACACCCTTATGCGTTGTACTCATCTTTAGTACACGATACCCTAGTTAACCCTCGAGCCTATCCTTTTCATGGTTCTCTTTCGGTTTTCCAAATATCAATGAAGAGCATTGTTTACACCCCACCCCAAATATACACCCAAATCATTTAGCCTACCTTTTATGCACTCACTTTAGTGCATTATTATTATCACCCTAAACCCTTAGTTCAATTATCCGTTGCTTGCATGAGTTGCTAAGTCGAGTCATATCCTTTGTATATAGTTTTGGGACGATTGGGATTCATGGGAAAAGTTAAAGTTTATGAAATGACGGAAGGGAACGTTAAATTCAAATTCTCTTTGTTTGCGTAATAATGTATCCCAAGTGTTTTGATCTTTTCAATTGGTCAAATTAGTGTTAGAGTAATAAAACTCAAGTGTAGGGATGTGCCTATAAATCTCTATCATTTTGATGTTACCGTAGAGGATGGTAGAGTAAAGTGTATGAAAAAAAATCAAAAAAATAGAAAAAGAGAAAAAGAAAAAATAGAGTGTTAAAAAAAAAAAAAAAAAAAAAAAAAAAAAAAAAAGCCACCATCCTACATCTATCTTTTAAATTTATGTTTGTTTATTTCCGTTACCTAGATTTTTAGAGTGTCGAGTCTTGGCTTAGCAACGCCATTCTTCGTATGCATTTAACATAGAGATTTGTGACTTGCCACCACTAAATAGCCTATCCCACCAAACCCTTGTTTCCTTACCGTAAGCCTAACATTACAACCCTTTAAAAGACCTCTTTGATAGACTTTCTTAGGTGCTTACGCCAAAGCGATGGAGGTTTGATCTATTCTCAAGCCTATGGTAATCTATGTACTAGGACCGGTTAATGAGTGTTTATCTTCCATTTCCTATTTGTTATATTTCATATATACACCCGAGAGAGATGCGAGTATCCAAACACCCCATGTGAGGTGCTAGTATGTAATTCGTGCTTGTTATGAATTTTATGGGCTTATATGTGTTGTGGACCGCTTTGAATCAATGCTTCATGACCTCTAAGTTATAAATTAATTGGCTAAAGCACATTTGCTTGAGGACAAGCAAATAACAAGTGTAGGGATATTTGATAAGGTTTTAAAAGGTACCATTTTGAGGGGTCGTTTTAGCCCTTATTTGATCACTTTTGTATCCGTTATTGCTTAATATCGTTCCTTTTCACTTTTAGGTCTCTTGAATGCAAAATCTGGAATGGCACTTATTTGGACAAAAGGCGCGAATATACGAAGAAAATGGCCAAAGTCGAATCGAGACACTCAAAGTCTTTGAATGTAAGGCGACGGCCATCAAGAATCGCGACGCCGTCGGAGGAATTTGTGACTCAAAAGAGAAATGGCTTGTTTCAAGGACGACGGGCTTTAAAGGAGTAGACCGTCGCAACTCGCACGGCCTAGATGCGACCAGCACGACGCCGAAGTCAAGAGGACGGCGGCACACAAGCATAAGGTGACGCCGCAAGGTTAACGTGGCCAAGACGAAACCCTAATGCGACGTACGGCGGCGTCCACAAAACATAAGGTGATGTCGTCGCAAGTGTAATCTTATATATAGAATCCGAATTTTTCGCTTTAGGAGAGTCTTTTGGAGTAAAACCTAAAACCGAACCAAGGGTGTCTTGTACAAGATTTTAGAGTTCTAAACCCTATTTTACATCAAGATAAGTATTTACTTCATCAATTCAATTATGTCTTTGATTATTTGTATGTATGTTTGCATGTTCTCCATGTCCAAATTAATTTATTTGTGTGTTTGCTTAGAAGTATGAAACTTAATTATTGAATATTGATTGGTTGTTTCTTATCTTAGTTGATTAATGATCTAGTAATGCGATAGGTCATTCGTTGTGTACTTAATGCTTGATTCATATTTGTGAACCTTAGAATATAATTACACGAGTAGTTGTAGGCTAAACCATCCAAAGAGTGCCTTAGAGTAAGAGTTTATTATCCCTAGTGGGTTTTGTAGACGAGACCCTTTGGTAAGTTCAAAGAGTTAGGGAGAAACGCATACCCTACAACTTTAGATACACAACGCAACTAAGAATAAAGACGTGACAATTCAACCATCAATAGGAGATAATTATGAGTAGTAAAACCTAAGTAAACACATCTTTAAACTATCATCACGAGCACACATTAATTAGACATAGACCCCATCACCTTAGTTTAGATAATTAGATAATAGTAGAGTAATCAGAAATACCAACCCCCCAAAAAAATCAATACCCTAGATTCGTACCTTTCAATTTCCTAAAAAACATAAAAAGAAAAAATAATCTTCCTCAACCTCAACCTTAGCGTAGTAACTTCTCACTAGCATTCCTATTCCCCAGAGAACGATATCAATACCGTGGCTTACCCTAATTACTACACTAAACGATTAGGTTCACGCCTAGGGTGTTATAAAACTTGCTCAAGAAAAGGAAGTTTCCTTGACCCGAACGCGGCAGCGTAAGCGTATCAATACCTAGTCGAACTCCTTCTCGAGAAGGAGAAACTATGCCGATTGAGGAACTTCGTGTTTTCTCCGGATACTCATCATTGTCGCCCCATATGGTCTATCTAGTGGGTTACCAGTGTCGGTGGTTTTTGCCTTTGAGTCGGTGGTACGGTCTCCGTAAGTAGACTTGTGGTGATGGTTGACTTGTAAAAAGTCATGTTTTTATGTACTTTGGTGCTTGTACAGTATAAGTATTTTTACTTTTATGCTTTAGTCCTTATGAGTGTTATGCCTTTAATACTTGATCCTACCCCTTATAAATGATTAAACCCACATCAATTGCCACACAAATATTATCCAATTCAAACCATACCTTAGTAAAATGATCTAACTCATAACACATATACAAGTATCAAAGATGGATGAATGATCAGTGATAGATGAACAGACACCACTTTTGAGGATCAACATAAACTTGATATGGTGTTGTTCATCCATCTTTGATCCTTCATTCCTATTTGTGATGATAGAATAACAAGATCCAACTCATAACACGTGGATACATGTATCAAAGATGGATGAATGATCCGAGATGGATGAACATACACCATTGAGTATCAACATAAACTTGATATGGTGTTGTTCATCCATCTTTGATCCTTCATTCTGCTTGTGATGATATAATAACCGTATCCAACTCAAACCCGCATCCAAGTTCAACAGTTCGATTCATAGACATATGAAGTCTCAAAGATGGATGTACGACACCACTTTCGAGTATCAACATAGACTTGATATGGTGTTGTTCATCAATCTTGGATCCTTCATTCCTGCTTGTGATAATAGAATAATAGTAACCAAACTCAAAACACAAATTCAAGTTCAACGTATCCAAGAATCATAGACATATGAAGTCTCGATGATGATCACCGACACCACTTTTGAGTATCAACATAAACTTGATATTGTGTTGTTCATCCGTAACACCCCGCCTACTCGCACTACAATATTGTCCGCTTTTGCCCGCAGCTCACGGCTTTGTTTTTGTGGCCTCATTTGAAGACTTCCTACAGTCACCCAAGCCAAGACTCTCACATGAGCACGCTTAACCGCGGTTCCTAAGAACTCCACCCATGAGACTACAAAACGCGTTGTGTCATTGTAAGGAGAATGTTATCTTATGAGCCCGGCATCTCTCCAAGCCACAGCCAATGTAGAATTTTCCTAGGGTGTTACAATCACCCCCCTTAGGGACTCATCATCCTCAATGAGGTTTTCCCCATTATCCCGAATGGCTCAGGAGTGGCTCTGATACCACTTGTAACATCTCGCCTTCTCAGACCACAATATTGTCCGCTTTTGCCCGCAGGCTCACGGCTTTGTTTTTGTGGCCTCATTTGAAGACTTCTCGGCAGGTTACCCAAGCTAGTATTACTCTCACATGAGCACGCTTAATCGCCAGCTTCCTAAGAACTCCACCTGCAATAGACCACAAAACGCGTGGTGTCATTGTAAGGCGAATGTTATCTTACGAGCCCATCATCTCTCCAGACACACACCGATGTAGGATTTGCCTAGGGTGTTACATCATCCATCTTTGATCCTTCATTCCTTTTGGGATGATAGAATAACAATATCCAACTCAAAACACATATTCAAGTTCAACAGATCCAAGATTCATAGACGTATGAAGTCTTAAGGATGGGTGAACCAACAACATTTCGAGTATCAACATAAACTTGATATAGTGTTGTTATCCATCTTTGATCCTTCATTACTTGTTTGTGATAATAGAATAACAAGATCCAACTCAAAACACGACGTCGCATGAAGTCTCAATAAAACACAATTTAACCCATACACTAACATGACATGATTTCATACATAACGCAAATGGATATATTTCCAAATGCATAAAATTTGGTAGTCAACAAAGTTTAGAAACATACATTGTTTAAACACAAGAAAAATGTTTAGTGGAATACATATTCGATGGATAACATTGGCTTTCATGCTTAACCAACATTTTTTTGGTGAATGTGGAAAACTAGAACGGGGTTTGAATAGTTTTGCCAATTAAAACTTCCTTTTAATCTATTTAGATCGACTTATGTCCATCTATTTGGATGTGTGTGTTGGATGTTGATAAACAAGCATATAAAAGTATGTAATGAAAAGATAAGAGAAGAAGCACACAACTATAACGCGAGTATTTATAGTGGTTCGCCACAAGGACACCTTCCTTGCCTACTCCACCCCCCGAGTCACCTACCGAGAGTTCATAATCACTACACCAATCTCCTTATGGCGGAGAAGCCTTCACAACGTCGCCACCCTTTTTCCGGGTTAGGCTAACCACCGGGTTCTTTCACCCAAGGTGAATCACACCTACACAACGCCGCCTACCCTTTATGATGTACTAGGCTAAGTACCTAGTTCTTTCACACCAAGGTGAACCACACCCACACAACGTCGCCACCCCTTTATTAGGTACTAGGCTAAACACCTAGTTCCATTGCAACGGAGGAACTACTACCCAACACTACACCAATGACTAATCCGAAAGGAGATCAACTCCTTTTATAACATCATTAAGGATATCAATATCCTCGATCTAGTACTAATCTATCTTGTACATCAAAACACACCATATCGAATGTACATCAACTAGATCTTCAAGACACCCTTCACTAATGTCTTGGTCTTGACTTCTAAGCACCCTTCACAAATGCTTCTAGTCTTGACTTCTAAGCACACACCACAGTGCTTATGATATGGATGATAGATACCCTTCACTAATATCTTCGCCTTGACACTTGAGAAACCCTTCACAAATGTCTTCAACACTTAGAAAAGAAAACAATCCTCAACAAGAAGACTTCAGTGGTCTTGATGATGAGAAAGCATGGCAACTCATGGACACGAGCTTGCTCGAATTCAAAGGTGGTGATATCGCTTTAAGAGGAATCTAGAAGATCACAAAAACAAAACTACAAACATAGATCTCTTGGATACGAGGTTAGAGTTTTAACCCAAGGAAAGTATGTTGGAAAGGGTAAGAAACAATGAAGAAATGGCTTACTATTTATAGAGGAAAAATTTCATCGCTCCCCGGATCCTACGGATCCCTCCCACAAGGGATCTGCGTCTAGCGTAAAGCTAGGGATCCGTGGGGCGCTCCTCTTACCCATGGGTATTTTGGTTATGGGTTATGGGTTGATCCATGGGTATTTAGCTAGATACAATGTATCTCTTGAGTGCAATGCACCTAGTCATATGGGTATGGGTCAATACCATGGGTTATGGATATTATCCATATATGATATAAGCATGATGTCATGCAATGGGTTATGGGTCAAGGTCCATGGGTCATGGACTTTGGGTTGTACCCAACTACATTCAATGTATTTGGTCAATGGGTTGTGATACTTAAGTTTCTACCCATTTATATTACCTAATATACTACATACTAGTTATGTGTATCATGTATCCAAATATGTAAACACTAGTTATTGTACATATGTAATATTAAATCATAAAATCACTTATACTTGTTTTAGTGTTTTATGTGAAAATGTGAATATGTTAGAAACTATTAGTTCAAACCATTTACGTATTTTATTTGTTTCGTTAAAATGATTTTACGTTTGTTATCGACAAAACATTAGAAGATCGTGAAATATAAATAAACGCTTTTACTGCCTTATTTGTATTATCAGATGAAGAAGGCTTTGTTGCTATAATCTTAGAAGCAAGATCAACTTGACTTCGGACCGAGATCGACCACACTTGGTTGATCATTGCCTTCAATGTTGTGACTGTAACCTTTGCCTTCTTCTTTGTCAACTTTTGGTCGATGAACCTTTTTTTGAGATCGTTGTGTAGTGCCTTGACTTCTGTTACACCTCCTTGCCCAAGACATGTTTTCTTGTTGTGTCCAAGATTGCCACAAATACCACAAACCACACTCTTACTAGTCTCGTGACAAGTTATTAGTTTTGTCACTATTTTCATTTTCAAGAAAAGCCCCGGTTCTTTTCTTTCGCGCCTACCTAATGGTTTATGATGTTTAGGTGGAAGAATGGTTGTACGCGCAGACTTATACCAATGCTCATAACCATTTATTGGTCGAATGTATGCTTTGTAAGTTTCTTCCCAAGTTTTAAGCAAGTAACATGGATGAACCCATGATTCAATAGATCCTACATGCATTCCATTGAACCTCATACACGGTGGTAGCAAAGATGTTTACATGGCATACCAGAAGCTCCCATCTTCTACATGTACAAGCCCTAGCTTCAACATTCACAATACACTTATCTCCCATCTACGACCTCATACTTTTCTCCTTCAACCCGTAAAACGGTGTACTTATAAACCTCTTTCTTGATTGCATCTAACATGAGTGTTGCCGTTAGTTTTAATGGTCCGACACACTTGTGAATCACATTCACAACGCTCACTATTATTTTCATACAATATTCTTTAATGCATTCCAAAGAATTAATGATGGGTTGGTGCCTACCTTCACTAGTTTCCCATTGACACCTCACACATATTATTAAGTAACACATCGAATGAGCCTCCCTACAACATGTTTGGTTAGGTACCTAAAAATGTCGAGAATAAAAGATGCATGTAGACATAGATTTGGTTAGGTACACGAAAATGCGACTGACCAATGGGTTGGTGGTATCTGCTTAACCAAGCATGGGCGGTTCGCTAAACCTCTTGAATGCCGCCATGGCTGCCTCAAATTGTTGGACGGTTGTTGTCACCGACATCTCCACAAATGTTCCTTGTATGCTTTAGCATTCCATTGTAATTTCATATTATCATGGATGTGCTTCAAACAATATATGTGTTCAAGACTAGGAATATACGCTAATCGGAATGATACCATGCACAAATAAACATCAATTCATTATTAATAAAACTTGCATTTAACGAAAATACAAGTGAATCTAATCAACTAAATGGTAACATCACCTTTTCCCGTCGATGATAAAAGTGTAGTTTGAGTTTGGTTGCAAGTCAAGATCATCTCTTAGACATTCAAGAAACCAAATCCATGAGTCTTTGCTTTCACCGCGAGACACAGAGGCTAAAGGGTATATTCCATTGTTGTTGATATACCGACCTGTGAAGAAGTCGCCGGAAAAAGGACCCTCATAAAAGCACCATCTAACCCCAATAACTCTTTTGACAAGCTTTATATCCTTCCTTCAAAGAACCTAAGCACACATACATTCTCTTGAAAACTCTGGTTGGACTTGTTGCATCTGTTGTAGTTTGTACACTTATCCTAACTGTTGTATCTGGGTTTGTTTTCTGCAACTCTTCAACATAGTCTCTTAAAAGGGTGTATTGCTGCTTATGATCACCCCTAATCTCATTTTCTACCTTGTTTTTTTGCCCTTAATGCCTTTTTCGTAGACACCTAAACTTCAAAATGTTTACTGAGGTGATCTTGAACAACCTTGATTGGAATATCTGGATTGACTTAAACTTGGTCAACTATTTGCTTCGAAAGAAACTTGTAGTCACAATCTTTAATCTTTCATGATTGCAAAAATTTGTGTTCATCCCTGAAAGTTTGAGCAATCCATACATCTTAAGCTGTATTTTTGGCTACATACAACAACCATGGACAATCTGTTGCTTGCTCCTTGCATGTTCGCAAATATACATCCCTTCCAAGGCCTCTAGTTATCAGACTATTTTTCCTCTTTGGGGCTTTTCCCAGCCCTGATCCTTCGGTTATTCCACAAACAGGTATTTTTTCAAGACACCTAACCCTAATTCTATGTTCGTCATTCTTAATGAGTTGCAATTTCCTCCTAGTCTTTATTGAAAGCAGTGAGAGCCTATCTTTCACTTCTTTGCGCTTACAAAACTTTGACCACGAAAAAATATATTTCGGCCCTCTGTTTGTGTTGCCTCACTTAACTTTTTGTTTCTTGTATGCCTCAATTTGTTCCTCCTAATAACATACTCATCCTCATTCTCGAACCACTTGCAAAATCATTATCATCTAACAGATCCAACTCACTTTTCTTAAAAAAATCATGTGGTAGCTGGTACCTATAGATGGTAACTCTGTAGTCTCAGTCACTTTGAACAGATTAACATCCAAATTAGGCTCCTCAAAATTATTAGCCTCATCGACAACTGTGTTTCCATCACCATTGTTCTCAATATCATCATCGTCACTCATATAACTGTTTGTCTCACTCACATTGTCATCACTTAAAGCTTCATCGATTTCACTTACCTATACAGATTTACCTTTTTCGATATGATCCACATGATTACATATTTCCTCCTCATGATGACCTAACTCTTGATCATTTTGACATACCTCTTCGTGACTATCTATTTGGATATGCTCAACATGTTTATCTATATGTCGGTTGACATCACCTACAACATCTTCATCGATAGACCTCTACAGATGGAAACAAGGGTTCTGCTTCGGCATCCGACTAGATTGTACCAAAGTATTGACTTCCAAAGGTTGATGTGTAACCTGACATATATCCTCTACCACATATTTATTAACAATGTTTTCTAAGAACAATTGTTTTGAGCAATATGGAACAATAGCAAGAGCTGCCTTTTTCTTTGTTGCATCCACATCAGCAATAACTTTCCTAATTGAATTTGGTGACATTTGATCAACATCCAATGTTGTGTTACCATTTTCAACATAAAACTCTATCATCTTATGGTCATCAACAAGATCTTTCAATATTTCTAAATTAGCACTCTCACTTAAGCTATACAAACCATCATCTAAATTACTACCAGGTTTAACAAAGTAATAGTAATTTTTTAAACCAAGCTCATAACCCAATTCATACATAAGAACATCCAACTCTTCAATCGACACACTATCAACATCAACCAAATCAACTAAAGTTTCCATACCTCCAACGATATTCTACCGGTGCCGATTTAAAGACACCATTGTGATGAACCTCATGCTAAACATATTAGATCTACCACCGAAAACATGTCAATATATGTTTAGGTCATTCTAAAACTTAATTGGCAAACAATAAATACCCCAATTACAAATTCGAATGACTATAACAAAAAAAAAAAAATCCATATTTCTTCTTAGCGAGTCGTATAGACGGTATCATCAATTGGATAACACGGATGTCTTCTTACTTTCCATAGAGTAAAGTCCATGTTTGGTTTTATGATTGATAAGCAGGGGTTTTGTGACATGCAATTAGGGTTTGTGGATTCGATAATTCTTGTAACGAAAGTTCGGGACGAATAATAATACGACTATGTGTTTATTAGGGAAGAGGTTACATTACATGTGGCAATAATTAAGAAATTTTAATTGAAATATGGAATTGCCAAATGTGCCCTTGGACTAAAGACAAATATAACGCCATCTGACATCCTTTACTAATGGCAATATGGTCAAAGGACCAGTAACGAGTAAGAAGCTTGAAATAGGGACCCCCGACGATGAAAAGGCCCAGGTTTGTCCCAACGCGAAGTGGATTGACAAGTTTAGGGACCAACCGTGTATTTTAGTCTTGTTTTTATTATCATTATAAATTTTATTATTATTATTATTACTATTGTTATTGTTATTGTTGTTGTTGTTGTTATTATTATTATTATTATTATTATTATTATTATTATTATTATTATTATTATTATTATTATTATTATTATTATTATTATTATTATTATTATTATTATTAATTACGATGGTTGCACATTACAATTTATCCACTTTACAACTAATTTGGGTTACGATTACAATTCTTTTGACATATTGCAATTCATTCGGATTACATTAAATTTCCTATCTGAACTTTTGAGTTGGGATTTCGTTATATTTTTTAGTTCACTGAGTTCTTTCTGAAAAGGCTTGATTTTCTTTTAGTATCTCAGTGTTAGAATGCTGAAATGTAAGGGCATTAATTTTAGTTTATTTAAGTTTTAATAATTCATCCATACATTTATTCAGTTTTAAGGCAAGATTTTTAAATTTTGACATCAGATTCATTATATGTTCATTAGCATACTTAAGATCTATACATGTATAATCAAGATAAGTTAATCTATTCTCATTGTCATCGATTAGCAGAAAAGTATGCACCTTTTTTATAGTGATGTCAACACATTCTCCATTTCTTGCCTAATGTTTTCCAACAACTTTTTCACCCTCATCCATTGCCATGAGTATCTTGACAGTTACCATTTCATCTTCATATGATGATATTTCCTCTTCATCCCAATCATATTCAATAACAAGAACTTTTTTTTAAGATGATTATAAAGGCTAAGAGGTAGAGCCACTAGAAGTTAAGAGTTCTAGTTTGCATTTGGCCTTTTTTTACTCATATATGTGATCCTTATGAACTATATGTTCATATTGATTGTTTAAAAAGGTTGGTGCCGAGATGATAAGCTTGGGTTGGTATCTTGTTCCATTTGAAAGTTTATTTGATGGAATTAAAATGATGGTGAATATGCTTTTGAAAAACAAAATTTCATGAAGTGACCGGGTTTACCACATTTAAATTATTTTTCGTTAGTTTTGTCACCAAGGGATGTTGTGCCACTAAACCCAAATGAGTTCTTTTTGAATAATCTCTTAGAATTTGCTAACAAAGCTATTTACCGAAATTCATCATTTAAATCATCATGTATTCTTCACTGCCCATCATGTCTTCTTCATGAGTAGTGATAAGGATTTAAAACGTACACTTTTAAGGGGTCATTTAAGCCCTTAAACGCCCACTTTTATATCCGTTACTGCTTAATTTTGTTCCTTTTCACTTTTTAGGTCTCTTGAAGGCAAAATGCTGGAATGATGCTTATTTGGATGAAAAGGAGTGAATATGTGAAGAAAATGGCTAAAGTCAAGATCAAGACACTCAAACTGCTGGAAATGAACCTGGCGACGTCCAAAACAAAAGGCGACTCCGTCCCTATATTTGTGACGGCTCAGGAGTGAAATTGCTATTTTACTCCTGACGGCGCCAGGCTTTGAAGAGTAGGACGTCACGAAGAATTTTCTCCTCAGAAGGCCTAGATCCAGATTCAGACGACGTCATAGCTGAAGATTAACGGCGTCACAACCACAACGTGACGCCGTCCCAAAGTTGACTTGGCCAAGATGAAACCCTAATGACGGCGATCCGACGGCGTCACAATTAAAAGGTGACGTCGTCGCAATTGTAACTCTATATATAGTATTCGATTTTCAAACTTTTTAGAGAGGTATACTTGTGGAGTAAAAACCTAAAATGATTGTAGTCCGTCTTGGACAGTATTTTAGGGTTCTAATACCCTATTTTACATCGAGATAAGTTATTAATTCCCATGATTTCATTATGTCTTCGATTGAATGTGTGTATGCTTGCATGTTTAACATGTCCGGCTAATTTACTTGTGTGTTTGCTTAGATCTATGAAACCTAGTTATTAAGTATTGATTGGTTGTCTCTTATCTTAATTGTAATTGGCTTAGGAGTGCTTAAAGCCATCGTTGTGTTTTTAATGCTTGATTAATCTTTGTTGAAAATTAGTTTATAGTTACTAGTGGAATTGTAGGCTAAATATCCAAAGATAACCTTAGTGTTAAGTTTATGAATCATAGAGATTTCGTAGTCATTAACCTTAGGTAGCTTCAAAGAGTTAGGGATAAAAGCACACCCTACGACCTTAGAAAACACAACGCGTTAAGAATAAGGACGTGACAACTCAACCATCAATAAAAGATAACTAAGGAGTAATAGTATCTTGGTAGACACATTTTTAATCATCATACGAGCACACATCAATATACCTAGAATACCCCTTAGCTTTGATAATTAGATAGTAGAGTAATTGGTAGAAGTACCACCACCCAAATCCAATACCCCGAGATCGTACCTTTAATTTATAAAAAAATATAAAAAGATAAAAAATAATATTCCTCAACCCCAACCTTAGCGTAGTAATTTCTCACTAGCCTTCCTATTCCCTTAGAGAACGATATCAATCCCCGAGGCTTACCCTAATACTACACTACAACGATTAGGTTCACTGCCTAGGTGGTTGAAAAACTTACTCGAAGAAAAGGAAGTTTCATTTGACCCCGAACGCGCGTTGCACACATATCAAGATTTGGCGCAGCTGCCGGGGAATAGAATAGCTAGTTAGGATTCTATCTCGTTTAGGTTTCCTTGCTTGATTCCTATCAAGTAAAATTTTTTTTTTCTTAATTTTAGCCTCCTCTTAGTCTATCCCCCTTCTTCGTGACCTTTGTTCGTAACCCCATCACTTTTCATCATGGAAGGTGATAATTAACCACCACTCATTAGCCCGCCACCAAATGACCCACCAAGAGCCCGTACTCTTGGTGAAGACTCTAGACCAAGCCACCTAGGCTATAGGAACACCATTGAGCTCCCCGATCAAGCTCAAACTACGGCCCTACGATCCGACACCATCCGGTTGGTGCAAAACGGATGTGCATTCCATGGACTTCGTTCCGAAGATACTAATCAGCATCTTAAGCATTTCCTTAAAATAGTCGATTCCATCGACCTTGATGCTACTACTCGGGAGACCACGAGCTTGCGTCTCTTCCAATTATCTCTACGGGACCAAGCTAGTAATTGGCTTGAGTGACTTCCCACTAGCTCCATCTCAAGTTGGGATGATCTCACCAATCGTTTTCTTGCCCAATTTTTCCCACCAGGGAGAACTACTAAGCTTAGGAATGAAATCTTGATGTTCCAACAACGTCAAGGTGAATCTCTCTACGAACCATGGACTCGATTCAAGGACCTGCTCCATAAAGTCTCTCATCACGGCATCTATCTTTGGCTTCAAGTCCAAATCTTTTATGATCATGTCAACTTCTCAACTAAGCAATCCATCGACCAAGCGGCCGGTGGTAAACTTAGTGATCTCACTACGGAAGAATCGTGGGGTACAATAGAGGACCTTGCCCTCTATGACAATGAAAGTTGGAATGACCCCCGTGAGTTGCCCAAAATCATCAAGGCAATCTCCTTGCCTCCCATTAACTCACAAACTTCTGATCTTAGGATGCTCGAACTTGAAGATCAAGTCAAATTCCTAATGAGCTCCTACGAAAATCCTAAGTCTTCACGCCAAGTAAACAATGTCTCTTCCTTATGTGAGCTATGTAGTGGTCCCCATGACACTCGTACTTGCACAGGACTCCCCGAACAAGCTTCCGTTGACTATGCATCCTCGCGTACCAATGGAATGGGAGGAAGATTCCCTACAACACCCGGACCTAGGACTCTCAATGATGCCCGAGAAGCATGGAGAGGCAAACCCGACTTCTATTGGGGACAAACCAAATAATTCACCTTTTATGATTTCTCATGGCCCCCGTCTCACGGCCCTAGCCAACAAAACATAGAAGGGATGTTGCAACACCTAGTTACATCCCAAGAAGCTCAAATAGCCAAGCTTGCTGACCACTTTAACCAACAACAAGCCGAGATGGATAGGAAGATAGATAACATTTTGAAAGCTATGACAAATAGTGATAGGAAGACCACCAAAAAGGTTAATGCCATCTCGACTCATTCTCCTGAAGCTTCAGGTGTGAAAATTAAGGACCCAAGTAAGTTAGCCAAGCACGTTCAATTCGTCAATACCATCACCTTAGTGAAACCTAATAGGACTAGTGACGAAGCGAACCATGAGACGGTACTTGAGGTTAGTGAAACTCCTAAGGATGAATCAACCGATGAAGTAGACCATGACTATTTCAATAAGTTTCCTAAGGAAGAGGAACTCTCTCGCCACCCACACATAGTGCGTGACCTCCGTCACATGTATGTTAGGAAAAGCCTAGGATCAAGTTTGGGAACCATTGGAATCTCAACATACCATGCTGCATAGGATATCTATTCGTGGCAAAGGCCTACATTGACCGCAAGTCCCCAATAAACATCATGACTAGCACCTACTATAATTGGGTGATGAAAAAGCCTATCCCAACTAGGCAAGATCCTGATAATCCTAGAGTTAGTTGTAATTTCCGTGGTAGAGTTTAGGGATTGCCTGTCTATGTAGGTAGTTTCACGTATCCTACGGATTTCATAATTTTTGATGATATTAGTACGACCATAGATCCTAGCTTGTCCCACATTATTCTAGGAAAGCCTTTCATAGAGAACACCTGGATGACTTATGGTTCGTCGTTAGGGATAGTTAGAATTAAAGATGAGACCGATGACGTAGCTTACCAAATTCCGTTTATGATTGAGAAATTTTCATCGTTATCCAATGATGAAAAAGAACTTAAGCTATCGGTCTACTATAGAAACGAGGAGGATAAGGATAAGGGAGTAGATTATGTGATGAATAAGATTTTCGGGTTCTATAAGGATTGCTTGAAACTAGGACCGGAATATAGAACCGATTGGGGAGAAGATGACTTCTTAGAAAGGTGCATAATAGGACACTTCTATAACATGGAAAACCCCAATAGAGACCATCATGAGGAAGAAGTTTGCGGAGACGAAGTTACGTGGGGCATGACTTGAGTCTAGCTACAAGACTCATAAATAAAGAAAACGCTTTCTTGAGAAGCAATTGCTTAATTGTTTGCTTGTTTGTGTGTCATGTATCTTTCATTGATTGTTTATTCTCATGTTTGAATTTGTGAAAATGCTTTATTTTGTCTTTAACCTCGTCTTAATTACATATAAAGGTATTTTCAAAAAGGATAAGTGTAGGGAGGATTACACACGTTTCAAATGAACGTGAACATGAGAATTACAATTCTTGAAAAGATATATATTTGTGTTTTAGAGTCAAATGCTTGTATCGAGTCATAATGGATGTTTTGCGTGAATTTGTCCAGATTTTAAAGGTATAATTTTTCCAAAAACGCAGCAGACCATTTTCATTAGGATAACTGATGGCGTCGGAGGAGCGAATGACTTATCTAACTTTCTCTCATTTCGCTACTTATAAATTTTCGAATTTCGAGGTCTTAATTTTCCAGAAAATTTGTAAACATCCATTCAACAAGCACTATATCCTAGTTTAGTAGAGTCATATATAGTTTTACCGCCGATTTTACATGAAGTTTTCATCTATTTTCTTAAAGTGTGCAGGTTGTATTTATCGAAGAAGAAATATAAGATTGATGGAGCTTTCACATACATTCTTCTTAGAAGAATTTAACCACTACTTCACACCGGATCCTACCGAGCTAATCGGGGAGTACTAGTTTCTTTCTCTTTTAATTACCTTCCGTTATCATAACTTTGATACTTTCAGGGAATATTGGGGACAATGTTCAGTTTAAGTGTAGGGAGGGAGAATAAAACGGGAACTTTGAAACTATGCTTATCATTGATCATTTGTCTTTTCCTATTTCATTTGTGTAACAAACCATGAGAAACATGTAGGAGTAGGTCTTTAGTCTTAATTAAGCGTCTCATGGATAGGAAGTTATATGACTAGCACAAAAACCCTTTACCACTCAAATTTCACCCCAAAAATGTGAGGTTCGCCCTAGATTTTTAGGAATTAAAGCATTCACCTTTAATACTTTGAAAGTGTACCAGTAGTATAATAGATTCTAGAACTTGTTTTGTGATGCATCCGATATCGCTAGTGAGACTACACTTGTGTAGTTAGGAATAACTAAATGATAAGAGGCATTAGGATAACCCTTGCTTGATACCCGTATTATAATTACTTCTTCCACATCGGTTGAGTGATTCCCCACACCTTGCGTTGTACTCATCTTTAGTACACGATACCCTAGTTAACCCCTCGGAGCCTATCCTTTCACGGTTCTCGTGATGTTTGATTTCCGAATATTAATGAAGAGCATTGTTTACAATCTACCCTAAATGTACACCCAAATCGCCTTAGCCTACCTTGTATGCACTCACTTTTAGTGCATTATTGTTATCATACTAAACCCTTAGTTCAATTATCTAGTTACTTGCATAGTTACTAAGCTGAGTCATATCCTTTGTACACAGTTTTGGGACGATTGGGACTCATGGGTAAAGTTAAATTTTATGGAGTGACGGGAAGAGCTTTAAATTCAAATTCCCTTTATCTACGTAATAATGTACTCCAAGTGTTTTGATCTTTTCAATTCAGGTCAAATTATTGTTAGAGTAATAAAAACTCAAGTGTAGGGATGTGCCTATAAATATCTTATATTTTAATGTTATCGTAGAGGATGGTAGAGTAAAAGAGTATGCACAAAAAAAAAAAAAAAAATCCATATGGGCTACCATCCTACATCTATCTTTAAATTTATGTTTGTTTGTTTCAAAGTTATCTAGAGTTTAGAGAGTCGAGTCTTGGTTTAGAAACGCCATTCTTCTCATGCTTGTAACACAAAGATTTTTGACTTGACACCACTAAATCGCCTATCCAACCAAACCCTTTGTTTCCTGATAATGCTACACACGTCGTTCGAGGTCAAAGGAACTTCCTTTTCTTCAATCAAGTTTTATAACACCCTAGGCAAGCAGCACCTAATCGTTGTAGTGTAGTATTAGGTGTCACGGTATTGATATCGTTCTCAGGGAATAGGAATGCTAGTGAGAGTTACTACGCTAAGGTTGGGGTTGAGGAAGATTATTTTTATCTTTTATAATTTTTAAGGAAAGGAAAGACGAATCTCGGGGTTTGGATTTGGGGTTGGTATTTCTACCGATGACTCTACTTATCTAATTATCTAATCTAAGGTGTATGTAGTCTATGTCTAATTATTGTGTGCTCATATGATGGTTTAAAGATGTGTTCACTTAGGTTTTATTACTCCTTAATTATCTCCTATTGATAGTTGAATTGTCACGTCCTTATCCTTAATCGCATTGTGTGTCTAAAGTCGTAGGGTATGCGTTTGTCCCTAACTCTTTGAAACTACCAAAAGGGTCTCGTCTACAAAATCTCTATGAATTATAAACTCTAACTCTAAGGTACTCTTTGGATGGTTTAGCCTACAACTGCTCTAGGTGTTATAGTCCAAGGTTCACAAAGATTAATTAAGCATTAATTACACAACAAATGACCTATCGCATTACTAGATCATTAACAATTAAGATAAAAGACAACCAATCAATATTCAATAACTAAGTTTCATATTCCCTAAGCAAACACACAAGTAAATTAGCCAGACATGGAGAACATGCAAGCATACACACAAGTAATTGAAGACATAATTGAATTAATGAAGTAAAACACTTATCTTGATGTAAGATAGGGTTTGGAACCCTAAAATATCGTACAAGACATTTGCTTGGTTTAGGTTTTTAATCCAAAAGACACACTAAAACTAAAAATTCGGATTCCATATATAAGATTACAATCGCGACGACGCCACCCTTTGAATTGTGACGCCGCCGGTCGCCGCCATTAGGGTTTCGTCTTGGCCACGTTAGTCTTGGCGACGGCATCACCTTATGCTTGTGACACTGCACCCTTCTCTCTGCCGTCTCGATCAAATCTAGGCCGTCTGAGTTGCAACGACCTACTCTTTTAAAGCTCCCGACACCGTCACTTGAAAATAAGCAATTTGGCTCTTGAGCCGTTACATAAGTGATGCGACGGCGTCGCGATTACAAATGATGCCGTCCCCTTGTATTTCAAAGACAGTGTGTCTATTCTTGACTTTGGCCATTTTGTTCAGATATCCGCCTTTTCGTCAAATAAGTTGCCATTCTAGTAATTTGCCTTCAAGAGACCTAAAAGTGAAAAGGAACGATATTAAGTAATAACGGATACAAAGTGATCAAATAAGGGCTTAAACGACCTACCGTAAGCCTAACATTACTACCCTTTAAAAGACCTCTTAGATAGTTACTCCTAGGTGCTTACGACAAAGCGGTGGAGGTTTGATCTAGTCTCAAGCCTATGGTAATCTATGTACTAGGACCGGTTAATGAGTATTTATCTTCCATTTCCATTTGATACATTTCATATACACCCGAGAGATGAGAGTATACAAACACCACTTGTGAGGTGCTAGTATATAATTTCCGTGCTTGTTATGAATTTTGCGGGGCTTATATTTGTTGTGAACGATGTTAAACCATTACTTTATGCCCCCTAACTTATAAATTGATTGTCCAAACACATTTGCTTGACGACAAGCCAATACCAAGTGTAGGGATATTTGATAAGGATTTAAAACGTACACTTTTAAGGGGTCATTTAAGCCCTTAATCGACCACTTTTATATCCGTTACTGCTTAATTTTGTTCTTTTTCACTTTTTAGGTCTCTTGAAGGCAAAATGTTGGAATGATGCTTATTTGGATGAAAAGTGGTGAACATGTGAAGAAAATGGCTAAAGTCAAGATCAAGACACTCAAGCTGCTGGAAATGAACCTGAGGACGTCCCAAACAAAGGCGCTATACGTCCTATATTTGTGACGACTCAGAGTGAAATAGTTATTTTACACCGACGTCGAGGCTTTGAAAGAGTAGGGCGTCACGTAAGACTTTTCTCCTCGGGCGGCCTAGATCCAAATTCGACGGACGTCGGAGCCGAAGATCGACGGCGTCACAACTACAACGTGACACCGTCCCAAAGTTGACTTGGCCAAGATGAAACCCTAATGACGGCCGATCCGACGTCCACAATTAAAGGTGTCGTCGTTGCTTGCAACTCTATATATAGAATTCGATTTTGGACTTTTTAGAGAGTTAGACTTGTGGAGTAAAACATAAACGATTGTAGTCCGACTTGGACGGTATTTTAGGTTCTAATACCCTATTTTACATCGAGATAAGTTATTTATTCCTTTGATTTCATTATGTCTTCGATTGAATGTGTGTATGCTTGCATGTTTAACATGTCCGGCTAATTTACTTGCGTGTTTGCTTAGGTCTATGAAACCTAGTTATTAAGTATTTATTGGTTGTCTCTTATCTTAATTTAAATTGGCTTAGGAGTGCTTAAAGCCATCGTTGTGTTTTTTAATGCTTTATTAATCTTTGTTGAAAATTAGTTTATAGTTACTAGTGGAATTGTAGGCTAAATATCTAAAGATAACCTTAGTGTTAAGTTTATGAATCCTAGTGATTTCGTAGTCATTAACCTTAGGTAGCTTCAAAGAGTTAGGGATAAAAGCACACCCTACGACCTTAAAAATCACAACGCGTTAAGAATAAGGACGTGACAACTCAACCATCAATAAAAGATAACTAGGGAGTAATAGTATCTAGGTAGACACATTTTTAATCATCATACGAGCACACATCAATAGACATAGACTACCCCTTAGCTTAGATAATTATATAGTAGAGTAATTGGTAGAAGTACCACCCTCAAATCCAATACCCGATATCGCACCTTTAATTTTCTAAAAAATATAAAAGATAAAAATAATATTCCTCAACCCCAACCTTAGCGTAGTAATTTCACTAGCATTCCTATTCCCCTGAGAACGATATCAATCCCAAGGCTTACCCTAATACTACACTACAACGATTAGGTTCACCGCTCAGGTGGTTGAAAACTTGCTCAAGAAAAGAAGTTTCCTTTGACCCCGAAGCGCGCTGTATGCCAGTATCAAGTAGGATCATCTAGAATGTCCCGAACAATGATTTAGTGAAGAAATCGCTTGTCATGAAGAACTTCTCGTTGATGCAAATAATGTCTAAAAAGTTATTTCTATATTTTGATATCTCTACGTTTTGATGATAACAAAATTTTAAAACACGTTGCTTCAAAATTAACGTAAGCAAGTTTTTAGTCGAAGTATCATGTTTCTACATATATCACTCCAGGTATAAACAAACAAATTTACAACTTGACAAATGATCAAAAAAGTGAATTTGTGTTTCAAACTTCACATTTTTAATGTGACAAAACAATTTTTCAAAAATACGTTTTACAAATTATTTTTGAATAATAAAGAAATGTTTTTTGGAAAAATAAGTTTAAAAATCCCAACAACTATTTTTCCCCTAAAACAGCTCCAAACTTCCCGAAATAAACTTTCACAACTAAAACCAAAATTTGGAGCATCCTTGTCTAGGAGAGTACCACGGTACCACTAAATTTAGTGATACCATATGGTATTTAGTGGTACCGTCCTCTTGTAACGGTCAGATTTGTTTGCCTATAAATACCAGCCCATTTCACAGTTTTTAGGCATCCTTTTTCACACAAAACTTTCTGTGTTTAATTCCTTTAACACACTTATATTCCTTTGATCATTTATATAGTTTTCTTTTGTTTAACAGTGATCCTTACTTCCAACCAAGTGATAACCTTCATTCCTTTCCTAGTGCAAGAGAAGAACACATTGTATCAAGAAGATACTAAGTATTGTAGTTACAGTAGTGTGCACTTGTAACACTTGTTACATACTTGTTGTATCTTGATATATACCAAGTAGTCTTGAGTCTTGTTTTGATAGCTTGTGTGAATCATTGTGATTGTGTTGAGATCTTGGAGATCTACTGTTGTTTGTGTGATAGTGTGTTGATCAAGTCTAGATCATGTGGATCTAGTAGGTTGTGTGATTAACAAGGATCGTGTAGATCGTGAGTGAGATTGGTACTAGCTAGATTATTACTTGAAATTTAGCTTAGTGCTGAAGGGAGTTTGTTGACATAGTGCTTGGAACTCTCGATTTGGGTACTTGGGGAGTGGAGTAGGGCGAAGAACAGCTTCGTTACCGAACCACTATAAATCTCTTTATCTCGGTTTGATCTTTCCATCTCTTACTCTTTACATTATTACTTAATTTTAATAGTTGTAGTGTACTTATTGTAGTATTGTTAAGTAGGACTCATATTGTTGTGGTTTGCTTTCACAAAGGATTGGATCAAAGTTTTTCGCAAGTAAAATTTTATAACTAAATTAAAAAGTAGTGAAACTATTCAACCCCCCCCCCCTTCTAATTTCCCACAATTGGTATCAGAGCCAGGTTAATCAAGATTTTCAAAATAAACTTTATTTTAAAGCTTGAATCGATCAATCGATTTCAACAAATATCAAGAAGGGCAATCTATGCAACGGCCACCATTGTTTGAAACCGATTGTTTTATCTATTTGAAAACAAGACTCTAAACTTATGTGAAATCAAAAGATATCGATCTTTGGCATATTATTAATGAGGGTTATTTTAAACCTATTGAAAAGAATCTAGAAACTAACAAGCATGAAATTATTCCTTATGAAAAACAAAGTGATACTCTAAAAATAAAACTAGCCAAAAATGATGAGGCTAAAATGATGATTTACAATGCTTTGCCAAGAAAAGAATTTGAAAGAATTTTTATGTGTGATACAGGAAAAGAAATTTGGAAAACTTTGTTAGTCACCCATCATGGAAATAATCAAGTTAAAGAAAACAAGATTGATCTTCTTGTGTAACAATATGAACAATTTTCCATTCCGAAAGATGAAACTATAGTTAATGCTTTTGCTAGATTTAATACTATTTTCACTAGTCTTAGAGCTCTTGATGAAGTTTATTCTAACAAGAATTATGTTAGAAAGTTTCTTAGGGCTCTACATCCCAAATGGAGAGCAAAGGTCACCGCCATTGAAGAGTCAAAGAATTTGGCGACATTATCACTTGATGAACTCATAGGAAACTTGAAAGTTCATGAAATGATAATCAAGAAAGACTCCAACATAGTTAAAAGCAAAGGAGAAAAAGTAAGGTCCCTAGAATTAAAAGCCAAGAATGAGTCAAGTGATGATGAAATTTCGGCTTCCGATAGTAAAGACAAAGAGTATGCCTTAGCGGTTAGAGATTTTAATAAGTTCTTTAGGAGAATAGGTAGATTCGTTAGATCTCACGACAAAAAAAAGTCGTTCCCAAAGAATCGTGATGATAAGAAATGAAAGAGTGATAGGAAATGCTTTAGATGCAGAGATCCAAACCACCTTATTATAGAATGTCCTAAACCACCGAGAACAAAGAACCAAAGAGCATTTGTATAGTAGGAGGTTCTTGTAGTGATAGCGGTGAAGAAGAAGAGGAAAATCCCAACGACGAAGCATTCCTCATGGCTCACACTCCAAATGAGATATGGCTTGGAATCGACTTGGAACCCGACGAATGGATCAAGGATAGTGGTTATATGACGAAAAACCGAAGTCTATTCACATCATATAAGGCATACACTGAGGTAACGTCACATTGAGTAGTAAAATTAAAGGCAATATCATAGGCAAAGGTACGATCTCTCACAACTCCTTCATTATTAGAAATGTTGAGCATGTAAATAACTTAGGATTTTATTTGCTTAGTATTAGTAAAATGGTTGAGAATAAGTGTAAAGTAGTATTTTTCGAAGAGGGTAGCAAAATTACTAAGGATGGCAAGACCATAGGTAAAGGAGTTAGAAAAAATGGCTTATTCGTTATGAAAATAGGGAATGAGCCTGAGGATAAGATATGTCTAGCAACGATAGATGATTATTCCACACTATGACATAGGAGATTAGGTCACGCCAATATGCGTCTAATACAATCTTTAGCATCTAAGGATCTAGTTAGAAACTTACCTAAGGTTAAGTTTGATCAACACTTTTTTGACGCTTGTAAAGATGGAAAACAAGTTCACTCTAGTCACAAAGCTAAGAACTTAGTTTCGACCTCTAGATACCTAGAACTCCTTCATATAGATCTTTTCGGTCCATCCGTCGTACGGAGTTACGGAGGAAATCTCTACACCTTAGTAATCGTAGACGATTACTCTAGATATACTTGGACTAGGTTTCTTAAGAATAAGAGACAAGATTTTGAGAAATTCAAAATATTTAGTAAGAAAGTCCAAAATCAACTAGGTTGTACAATAGTTTCCATTATGACGGATCATGGTCAGGAATTTGATAATGTAGTGCAATTTGAAGCGTATTGTGATAGTAATGGTATCACACATAATTTCTCGACTCCACACACAACTCAATCAAATGGGGTAGTTGAAAGGAAAAAACTTACTCTACAAGAGATGAGTAGAACGATGTTGAATGAATAATCTATTCTACAAAAGTTTTGGTGTAATGTCGTAGACACCTCAACTTATATACTCAATAGGATTTTGATTAGACCAATCCTAGGAATGACTCCATACGAAATCTTGAAAGGTATAAAACCTACTCTAGATTAATTTAGAGTGTTTGGAAGCAAATGCTTCATTTTAAACACAAAAGACTACCACACCAAGTTTCACCCAAAGTCTTACGAAGTTGTTCCTATAATACTCACAAAATAGTAAAGCCTGTGTTGTCCTTAATAAGGAAACAATGAAAGTTGAAGAATCACTCAACGTGACATTCTATGAAAGTCCTCCCCCAACTAAAACATCACCCTTGGTGGATGATGGCTTAGATGAGGAAGAAGCCATTAAGGTTAATGGCAAGAAAACCTTAGAAAATGACATTGAGGATGAAATAGTCGAAGTTGATGAAATTGTCAACATGAAGGAATCCAAGGATCATCCAATAGAAAATGTCATAGGTAACCTAAACTAAAGAACCCTTAAGTCACAAGCACAAAAGAAAAGTAATTTTTTTTGTTTTATATCTACCGTAGAACCTAAAAACATCAGTGAAGCAACGGATGATGAAAGTTGGGTATTTGCCATGCAAGAAGAATTAAATTAATTCTCCGCAAATCAAACTTGGAATTTAGTACCTCCACCTAGGAACCAAACCATCATAGGAACTAAATGGGTGTTTAGGAATAAACTCGACAAAAATGGCTTCGTATCTAGGAATAAGCCTAGGTTAGTAGTACAAGGCTATAACTAACAAGAAAGAATAGACTACGATAAAATTTATGCACCCGTATCTAGATTAGAGTCTATCAAGATACTCCTTGCCTGTGTTTGTGCCTTAGATTTTAAGCTTTATCAAATGGACGTGAAAAGTGCATTCCTAAATGGTTTCATCAATGAGGAGGTATACGTTGCACAACCTTCGGAATTCATTGATTTCAAAAAGCTGAATCATGTTTATAAGCTCAAGAAAGCATTATATGGCCTCAAACAAGCTCCTAAAGCTTGGTATGATAGATTGAAGGCTTTATTGCTTAAACATAAGTATATCATGGGAATGGTAGACAATAATCTTTTCATGAAGAAACGAAATTCACATATCATCATCGTTCAAATATATGTTGACGACATTATATTAGGTTCAAATTTTCTAGAACTATGCGACGATTTTTCTAAGATCATGCATGACGAGTTTGAAATGAGCATGATGGGCGAATTAAATTTCTTCCTTAGTCTACAAATAAAACAAATGGAAGATGGTATCTTCTTTAATCAATCTAAGTATATTAAAGAAATGCTTAAGAAATTTAACTTAGAAGAGTCTAAACCTATGAAAACGTCCATGTCCACGAAAACAAACCTCACGAGAGATGAAGAAGGTGAGTCCATGGATAGTACTAAGTATAGGGGCATGATAGGTAATTTATTATATGTAACGGTAAGCAGGCTCGATATCATGTTTAGTGTTTACCTTTGTGCTCGCTTATAAGAGGATCCCAAAACCTCTCCCCTTGAAGCGGTTAAGCATAACCTCCGATACATTAAAGGCACTATGCACGTGGGATTGTATTTACCCAAGGGGACCGGTGTAGAAACTATTGTCTATGCTGAATCTGATCATGCGGGAGATTATGTGGATCAAAAAAGCGCTAGCGGCGTTTGTACCTTCATGAATTGTTGTCTAACTTCTTTGTTCTCCAAAAAAAAAGGCTCTTGCTATCTCCACGACCGAAGACGAATACGTAAGTGCCGAAAAGGCATTTCAACAAGAACTATGGATAAAACAAGCTCTAATAGATTACGACATCCTTCTCGACGACATTTCGATTATGTGCGACAATAAAGGTGCTATCAACTTGAGAAAAAACCGCGAGCAATACTCTCGTAGGAAACACATTGAAATTCGTCACCACTTCCTTCGCGATTACGTTCAAAAAGGAAACATTCTATTAAGAAAGTTCCTTCCCAAGACAACATCGCCGGCATACTTACCAAACCTCTCAAACAAGAATATTTTAACTATCTTCGTCTAGGTCTAGGAATGATGGAACATATTTCGTAAGTCTCGTCAAATGACTACTTAAATGTTTCTCTGGAGATATTAAAGTCATCTCAACTCGTCTAGTCTCGTTCGTCAAATCCTATTAGAGTTACCTCGTAAGAGAATTTATTAGGTATAAACTCTCTCATCGTGTCAAAAAGTCTCACATAATCAGTGAGACTTATTCGTCAAAAATCAAAACGAGATAAAATTTCATCTCAGCAGGTCACGATACCACTAAATTTAGTGGTACTGTGGTACCGTAGACCTGACATAGCCTGATTTTTTTTCTTTCCCACACTTTGGTCATTCAAAAGAAACACTCCCTTCTGCAGCTGCTGTCAAACCGAAACAAACCAAAAATCCAATTCCACCTACCATAATCCAATTCGAGGCATCATAATACAAGATTATCAACTATTACACTTTTCTTAACATTAGTTGTAAGTCAACCAACTTCAATTTTCTTTAATCTTGATTCTAGGGTTTGTTCATACATACTAATCCGAATTGGGGATTCTTAATTTTGATTCAATTTTTTTGAAATTAGGACTAGGATTAGACAATGTCTAACTATCATGATTCCCTAAACATAGGATTTGAATAAACCCACCTATATTACATATTTTAGGTCCGAATTTTGCTATTTAAATTCGAAAAAGATTGGATATTTATAGTGGAATCATATCTAGGATACTTAAAATTGGATTAGGAGTCATTAACACTTAATCTTTTCAAATTTGAAAAATTTTGGCGCCAAAATATTGAATTAGCCAAACACCCCAATTCCATTATTTTCAAAATATTTCACATAACTACGATCATGAAACATTTTTCATGCATTGTTGATGCAAACTAAAAACATTTCTCACGCATACATGATCTCACGAATCTTGGTCGAATTGCATAACTAATGTGTATTCTTCGACATAACAATTTTTAATGTGACAAAACAATTTTTCAAAAGTATATTTTACAAATTATTTTTGAATAATAAATAAATGTTTTAATTGGAAAAATAAGTTAAAAATCCCAATAGCTATCCCCCCCCCCCCCAAAAAGCTCCAAACTTCCCAAAATAAACTTTCACCACTAAAAAAAATTTTTGGAGCGTTCTTGTCTGGGACGGTACCACTGGTACCGTATGGTATTTAGTGGTACCATCTTCCTGTAATGGTTAGATTTTTTCTGCCTAAAAATACCAGCCTACTTCACAGTTTTTGAGCATCCTTTTTCACATAAAACTTTCTGTGTTTAATTCCTTTAACACACTTATATTCTTTTGATCATTTAGATGGTTTTCTTTTATTTAAGAGTGATCATTTCTTCCAACCAAGTGATCACCTTCATTCCTCTCTTAGTGCAAGAGAAGAACACATTGTATCAAGAAAATACTAAGTGTTGTAGTTATAGTAGTGTGCACTTGTAACACTTGTTACATACTTGTTGTATCTTGATATACATCAAGTAGTCTTGAATCTTGGATCATTGTGATTATGTTGAGATCTTGAAGATCTCTTGTAGTTTGTGTGATAGTGTGTGGATCAAGTCTAGATCGTGTGGATCTAGTAGGTTGTGTGATTAACAAGGATCGTGTAGATTATGAGTGAGATTGGTACTAGCTAGATTAGTACTCGACATTTAGCTTAGTGTCGAAAATTGTGATAAGCGACATTGTACGGTTTCTCCGCCTGAAGGGAGTTTGTTGACATAGTGCTTAGAACTCTCGAGTTGGGTACTCGGGGAGTGGAGTAGAGCGAATAAAAGCTTCGTTACCGAACCACTATAAATCTCTTTGTCTCGATTTGATCTTTCCATATCTTACTCTTTACATTTATTACTTACTTTTAATAATTGTAGTGTGTTTATTGTAGTATTGTTAAGTAGGACTCATATTGTTGTGGTTTGATTTTACAAAGGATAGAATCGAAGTTTTTCACAAGTAAACTTTTATAACTAAATCAAAAAGCGGTGAAACTATTAAACCCTCCATTCTAGTTTCCCACACTTCCATGGTTTTCTTTTTGTTTGGATCATAAATTTTGGCAATCCGATTTTCTTCATAATTAAATTTTCCAAACAAGTTGGCGAGATCAAGATCTCTATCATGATTAGAGTTTCTTTAACCTTTGACTAAAATAAAATTGACATATTTCCTTGGAACATTATTGAAAAAACCAGCATTTACTTCATAGTTTAAAAGTTTTACACCATCTTGATAAGCTGATTCAGTAAGACCTTGTATCTAGTAAAGGTATGAAAGACACTTTTATCATCTTTGGATTTGAAAGTGGTAGAAAGCAAGTTTCAAGTCAATAACCCTGTTTTCTTTCACTTCGGAGGGTTCTTCAAAGTCTAAAATCAGGTCAGTCCATACTTGGTTTGCAATTAGACATTCAATGACTAATTCCATCACTCCATATGGTAAACATTGAATATCCAACTACAAGCAAGGTATCTTCTTTCGGTTCAAATTGTTCGTTGATGTTGGAGAGATCAAGAGGAGTCAGTGTGACTTTGTTAGATTTCACTAACCCCATCATCTTCTTTTGGTTCAGGAACTCCACTTGCTCAAACTACATCAATGAGTAGAGGGACGTATTCTTCTTCTTTGAAGAACTCTAAATATGACTCAATGAATATATTCATTCATGGACTAATTTTACACATAGGCTATTTTATGTTTAAATCTAAGACATAGGCCATTCGACGCTAAATTGGCCCAATAATGTATAGTCAAAGAGCAATATATATGGGCCAATTGTCCAAATATTTTATCGATATTTACATATGATGAAAAAAGGAGAGATCGTTTACATACCCAAATTTCTAGCATATAAAGGAAAAATCACATTTACTCATTTTTCTATTCAGAAAAAAAAATGATTAATTAATATTTTAATTAAAAATACAATTAGACCCATCTTTTTATAATTTAAATATCTCATAAATTTTCGACGAATTGTTTTTCTCTATTTCGGTTTTTACACTTTTTTTAGTATTAAATTTTGCATGACATATTAAATATGATTTAACACTAATATAGAAGTTTGAACACTAAAAAACTGCACTAAATTGACATAAATATTTGTGTATAAATAAAATTTTCCCTGTTTAATGCAGTTGAAAACAAACATTCATGGCTTTTGAACTATATATTACACACCATATTTGAATTATAGATTATAGCAGTTTATTTATGAAACTTCTATAATCACATGTGGTAATTAATTGCACTAATATTATGTGTTAAATATGGTTGAAAAACTATGGATGTTTAGTTTCCAAAAAAAAAACGATGAAAAATTTAGAATTTTGTAGGAAAAAGAATGTTTATTTTGTTACATGTTTAAATATTCGAATATTTAAATTAGCGCTGAATCACATATGATTTATATTACAAGTTTCTACAATGAAATAAAAGGAAAAAACTAAATAGAAAAATAGACGAAAGTAAACGTTAAAAAAAATGACAAAAAAAATGTTTCTCGAAAGTATATTAAAATTGTTTGTATATTGAAAAGAAATTAAATACTCGTCGCGATAGTGTAAATTTTTTTGCTTTAATGATTATTGACTTAAAAGATTAAAATTTGAAAAGAATGTATGAAAATAAGTTTGTTATCCAAAAGATGAGTGACTACCATTTATATTTTGATATGCATAAATTTTTTGATGTGTTAACGATCTCTTCTTCTATGAAAACTTGATGCATACCAAACAGGCAAACACAAACTCAAACGCAACCAACAACCTCTTACATCACTACACCACTGTTAAGACGGTGTAAATAAGTGGATGTAATGGTGTTATTAATCTATATATATTGACATAGACTTTGAAGTTTCTTGTCTTTACTAAACAAAGCCTAGTGTAGACAAACATGAGTATCTCAATTGCAGGATACTCCAAAAGCATCGGACAACGAAAACAAGTAACTTTTTTTTTTTTTTTTTTGAACGGCGATTATATTAAAACTAGCAAGAAGCTAGAAATTACAAAGAAATAAGATGAGGGTTCTTAAGCCACTCATTCCAAGTAAAAGTACTTTTGGTCCTAAAACAGCACCAATAAAAAGATTTACTAACAATATCGTCAAAAAACGTCACCTTAGATAAAGCTTGACCCTCAAAAATCTTCTTGTTTCTACGATTCCATAGAAACCACCATTTCACGAAAAAAAACGCCTTCAAGCATGCTTTTATTCTTAGCAGGCATCCTAATGTTTCCCATCCATTCCAACCAAGAACCATACGAATGAGTCTCTATACAAGGAATATCCCACCATTGCGATATAAGCCGTGAAACTTGTTTCGCCATATCACATGAAAAGAAAATATGATTTGTAGTCTCACTCCCCTCAGATTAACACAAGAAATGGAATCAATATCTATACCCAGTCGTGAAATATTGAATCTGGTAGGCAGGGAATTCGTCATAACCTTCCATGCGAGAGTATTCACCTTAATAGGGACATGTCGAATCCATTTGGTTTTTGTATCACCCTTTGGAAGTAACCTCGAATCAATCAAATTTCTAACCGACGAAACCGAGAAATCACCCGAACCATTCACCGCCCAGACCCATCTATCCCGTGTGGAAGATAACGAAATAGCCTGAATCGCAGCAGTGAGCTCATCCAATTGCGATTTTCGAGCCTCCTCTAGGTTCTCTCACGAAAGAATGGGCTAAACTAGGTTGCATTAGCTTACTCGATCACCGTGATTGACTTGTCGGTTTCAAGGGAATAGGCTCTAGGATATCTATCTTTAAGTCTTCCATCAAGACACCATAAGTCTTCCCAAAAGCGTTGGAGTCACCATTTCCCGCTTTGATATGCATGAAATCCATCAGGTTAATATTCTTCTTCTTTGCCAAAACATTAATCTCGTTTACAATACTCAGCCAACACGATTTGGTGCCATTAATCGAGCCTATTCCAATTTTACCGTCTCGCCCATGAATAGCCTTTATAACCTTCGACCAAAGCGATGAATCTTGAGACAAAAACCTCCAAACCCATTTAAACAACAAACCTCTATTTAAGGCGTATAAGCTTGAAACACCTAGACCACCATTTTCTTTAGAAGCAAGAACCTTGTTCCATTGAACCCAAGAAACTTTCTTACTAGAAATATCATGACCATTAAAAAAATGACACCGAATCGATTCAAGAGTGCGAAGAATGCCTGCAGGAACCTTGAAACACGACATGTGAAAAATGGGCATAGAGCCTAGCACTGATTTGACTAATGTAAGTCTTCCTCCAATCGATAACATTTTCATTTTCCATTTTAGATAATCGACTCCTAATACGTTCCACAATACCGTTCCAAACCTGTAACCGATGCATATCCCCACCTACCAGATAACCAAGATAATTGAAAGGCGATTTGAAAACAAGGCAACCAAGCTTTTCTGCTACTCTAGCTACTTTACCAGTCTCCACATGGAACCCCATGATTTTACTCTTGCTCATGTTAATTTTTAAACCGGATGCCCTATGAAAGCAATCAAGGACATGAACTAAAGTAGTGATGTTTCTTTCACTCCATTCGCCAACAAACACCGCGTCGTCCGCGTAGAACATATGAGAAAGATTCACCGATTCACCTAATTTAATAGCATGAAACATTCCCGCATCAACCACCCTTTGAAAAGAAATATGAAGAGTTTCCATGATTAAGATGAACAGGAAAGGCGACAACGGATCGCCTTGCTTTAAACCTCTACCAAATTGAAATTCTTCCGTTGGACTGCCATTGATAATAATAGACCCTCTTGAGGAATGAAGACAACAATGTATCCATTTACGCCATTTAACCCCAAAACCAAATTTACTAAGGGCGACGTCAAGAAAATCCCATCTTACCGAATCATATGCTTTCTCAAAGTCTACCTTGAAAATTAAAGATTGTTTATTTCTCTTCTTGCACCAAGAAAGCACTTCATTGAGGATAAACGGACCATCTAAAATTTGTCTATTATCAATAAAAGCCGATTGCACTTCGTTGACAATACTCCCCAACACACCAACAAGCCGATTAGTCAAAATTTTCGCTATTATTTTATATAGGCTGCCTATAAGACTGATGGGTCTAAAATCTTTAACAAGATTAGCATCCGGAATCTTCGGAATAAGTGCAATAAAAGAAGAATTACACCCATTAGGAAACTGGTTATTTACAAAAAAGTACCTGACAGCGTCATATATCTCCCTTTCCACTAAGTACCAGAAGTGCCGAAAAAAACCGAAGGTGAACCCGTCCGGCCCTGGAGCTTTATCCGTACCACACTCCCACACCGCCTTCTTGATCTCAACGTTAGTGACATCGCTCTCCAATTTATTACATTGCTCTTGAGTAATCTGATTGGGGAACTCCAATTGAATCTCAGCAGACGGTTTTCCAGGATTACTGAACCGACTCCTAAAATGGTTCAGAAACTCTTTTTTAACGTCTTCCGGTCTATCAATCCATGTACCTTCAGCCATAACTCCCCTGATATTCAAAATGTTACGCCTTTTATTAATAATACCATGAAAAAAACCAGAATTCTCATCCCCTTCAACCGCCCATTTGATCTTCGCCTTTTGCGCCCTTTCCATCGAATCAATTTTGTCACATTTTTGAAGTTGATGTATCAAATCTGATCGATCCTTCAACACCTCTTCAGTCACGTTTCCATTATCAATTAAAATATCAACAGCTTCCAACCCTTTCATAATATTGTCTTTCACGTTATTTCTAGACACCATATTAGATTTATTCCAAAAACGAATCTGATTTTTTAGAAACCTAAGCTTACTCATCAAAGACACCATCACATTAGATCCCATACTAGGACAGCCCTTCCAAGTAACTTCAACAAAATTTGAAAATCCTTCCATCTCCAACCAATGGTGAAAAAAACGGAATGGTGTTGGGCCGTAATCATAATGGTTTTCCTTAAGGAGAATGGGACGATGATCCGATAAATATCTTTCCAACGTTATGGCATTAATATTTGGACAAACACTAAAGATAGTTTCCGTCACCAAAAATCTATCTAACTTGCTCATTTTAGTAGCGGACTTGTGGCACCAAGTGAAATGACTACCACCTAGAGCAACTTCAACTAACCCCGCATCCGAGATAAACGAATTAAATCTTTGAGCATCATACGAGTTAAAATGCGAACCATATCTATCCGATTTAAACCGAACCTCATTGAAGTCACCCATAATTATAACTTCCCCTTTCCATCTCGCAATCTCCAAATGTAGATACTCCCAAAGGTTTTGTTTTTCCTTACTCTCCTGAGGTGCATATACTGCTATTATCATCATCTTCTGATCCGTCAAGCGCCAATGTCCCCGACAAATTACATAAACTATAAATAATTAACTAATTCGCTTGGCTTCCATTTTACATAAACTATAAATAATTAACAAAACTAGTGGCATGATCAAACATAAATAAACACTTATTGTACATATATGTTATTCGAGACACATTGATTCATATATAGCTCCGTAGTTCTAATGTATGTATTTCTGAATTAAAACTAGTACTAAAAGCACGTACAGACTATAGACAATTGATTTACAACGAAGGGTGATCCCGTTCATGACAAAGTGTTGTAAAACGACTAAGGACTTACTGCGATGACACTTAAACCTCGGGGACTATTTTTGCCATTTTGCTAAACTTCCAAGGACTTAGCTTGCAACGACACTCAACCTCGCGACTATTTTGCCATTTTGCCAAACTTATAATAAAGGAACTGCTCATGAACGTGTCTTCGTTCATGCACCCAATGAGTTTTAGTATATACTAGCGGGTTAACCTGCGCGTTGGGACAGGTCGTTGCCTCGATTATTTTATTCGGGAATGAATTTGCAAAAGTTTTTTTTTTTTTTTTTTGACTTGTTCATGCGCATGCAGATCGTTTCACGTCGCAGCAGATCGTTTCATCCCCACGTGAGTTTTAGTATATATATATATAATATATAATTTACGTTAACATTATAAAATAACTATTAACGAATCTATATCATATGGTTGTTTAGTTGCGGACCTTATGGCTAAAAGTCATTAATGTATTCTATTAAAACTAAGAAAATTTGTAACACAATTTGTCTTGACTCAAGATGCATTTGACGGATAATACGGGAGAAGAATCCGAAAATCCAATCTTAGTTGAACATGTGGTTGCTACATGTCGGTCAATATATCACTTGGGCAAAAGTTCATTATAGATCCAAAATTTACCATAGATCCAATGAACCAATAATAGCATTCATTTTTATTATGATAAACTTTCACCCTTTAAAAAATTAAATATCTCGCAAACCGTTAATCGTTACGTGATAAAATTATCTTAATCATGACGAGATTAAATTATCTTTCATAGATATGCACTACTATATATTTTTAACCATTTTTTTTCAAAATTTGGTCAACAAAATCATATATGATTTATGAAAATCATATATGATTCGATTTTTACTAATCATATATGATTTTGAGAATCATATATGATTCAGAAAATCATATATGATTCATAAAATCGAATCATACATGATTTTTAAAATCATATATGATTCGTAAAATTCATATATGATTTTTCTGACGGAATTTTGAAAAAAAATGTTTGTCGAAAATATATAAAAGTGCATATCTATGAAAAGATAATTTAATTTCGTCAGCGATAATGTATTTTTATATTTTGAAAATTTACCGTTTGTAAGATATGTTGTTTTAAAAAAATGTGAAAATGATTTTTATTAATTTAAATAAAATATGAAGGGTTATGATTGGTTCATTTGTTCTATGGCAAATATAGGTTCTATATTGATCTCAACTCATATCACTTGTTGTCAATTTAATAAGAGCAAATTGCCTGAAAATACATCGAACTTGCCATTTTTTTTATAGGCATCGAATTTTTTTTTTCCTAAAGTAGCCCTAAACTTGGCTAATTTTCCTTTTGTAGCTTTTAATCAAAAATTAATTACATAAATTTACATAAATCATCCATGTGGCTCTAAACAATTACATTGTTCATCCTTGTGTAACTTTATATCATAAAATCTATCTTCTACTCTTTCTCATATCCCTTTTATTGCCTCTCCCTCTCCCTCTCTCTCTAGCACCACCACACCGACACCACAGCCACCTCCACCGTCTTGCCACGCCACCATTATAAAAAAGATGCATTAGGAAATTGTCTGAAAAGGCATTAGAAAATTCTGGAAAAATACTTTTTATGACATTTTGATTTTTTAAAACTAAGAAAACTATTTTGTATTTTTCTGATCATTTTCTAATTTATTAGAATGAAATGCTAATTAAAAATGCTTAAAAATCAATTTAAATGCGTAAAAATAGCAAAAGAGCAAGGAAAAATATGAAAATTTCATAAAATTCTAAAATAATCTTGAGATGCATAGAAAAATAATGTAAACAACTTTAGAATGCGTGAAATATGATTTGGGCATGAAACCGATTTGAACAAACACGTGAAATAAGCTCAAAGTTACTTATAAGCTATCACAGATAAGTAAGGCCTAAACTAACTAAGACTAAGCTAATGCAACTGATTCAGGTCCTATAAGCACAAGCTAGAAGCATTATATCACAAAAACATGTTCTAAACATGTTTAGAAAAATATGTTCTAAACATGTTCTAAACAATCTATGCCAAATAGCCCTACCAAGCCTACTTTAAGCACTAATTAAGCTAGCTTAGAAAAATCATAAAAATTAACTAAAAATACCCTGATAAAGTAAACCAACCAAAGATTTAATAACCCGAATTTCAACTAATAAGGACTAGTTTGAGGAAATTAAAATCAAAAGTAACAGTTGATCGGGACATATAGGATAACCGATGCTAGAAATAAAGGTAATTAGCGGGACAAAGAATAGCTCCTAAATAAGCTAATAATGGAATCTAATGAGCTATAAAGGCAATAACTAAAACTAACTAAGATAGAGGACCTAAGGAGTAATCTAATTAAGCAAATAAGCTCAAATAAACCCAATTAGCATTAACTTATACTATTGTTGCAGCAGAAGCTAGGGGACAGAAAGTGGAGATTTTAGGCTAAAATAAGCTAAGATAATGAGCACTACAATGAGAATTAAAGAAAAGCAGTTAAACCATATACTATAATCTACCAAAAGAGACAGAAATTCATCAATTGACTACATAGAAATAAGAAGATAATCAGCTTGGAATATGGCAATTTGGGACAGAACAAGGA
The DNA here is from genome assembly GCA_022545495.1 of Chrysanthemum lavandulifolium. Lineage (NCBI taxonomy): Eukaryota > Viridiplantae > Streptophyta > Magnoliopsida > Asterales > Asteraceae > Chrysanthemum > Chrysanthemum lavandulifolium. The sequence goes on along the minus strand of CM040240.1, from coordinate 200,738,975 downwards.
GATGTGCGGTGAAGACGTAAGCTAATCTAAGGCTATTAGGATCCTGCTAATGTAAAGATGAAAAATCAAACCTAAAGCTACCTAAACAAACTATCATTAACCAATTAACATGATAAAATAAGCTCAAGTACAAGATGTCAACAAGTCGATATGACAAGAAGAGAAACATATATACAAATGAAAGCAGCTAAAACTTAAATGTAATCGATATGGATCTCAAGATCAAAGGACGAATTGAAACAAGAATACTTGTGAAAACTTAAATGGCAATCTAAACTATAATCTCATTTACTAAACTACTCTATCAATTATCAACTCAAACTAAATTCTATACTAAATTCTAACCTACAACATTACTAATGAAACTTACATCAAAATGATGAATGCATCAGATGCACATGACAGATATGGTAACTTGTAGATCTCAATTTAGCTTTACAAACATAAATGCTCTATGATTCAGAACCAAACCTTGTAAAATTTATGCTCAAATTCCCATTAAATTCAAAATCCAAACACCCCTTTAGTTTCACAAAACTAAATCTTAAACTTCTTTTCTATAAAACTCAAATGATTTCCTACTAAAAATGATTTGTATTATCTTTAAAACAGAATTGAGACACAATGAAGCAGAATTTAAACTTTAACTTTTAAGTTTGATCGCATTTGACGGGAGCACACAAGTTTTGGATGGTGGCGGCGGTGCGGATTGTGGCGGCAAAAGGTGGATGGTCGCTTTGGGGAACGTGTACACTTTATAATAAAATCGTAATATAATGACAAGATATAAATTAACGAAACAAAACAAGAAATAAAAAGCATAAAACGGAGTAGAAGCGGAGAAGACAGACACTATAAAATTATAATAAACGAAGCGGAAAGACACTTGCACGAGGCTCGTATTGAATACGATTCCTTTAAAACAGATTCGTAGTCTGCTTCCCGTGATAAAACGTGCAGCAGGTTATACAGTAGGACTAAACCACTTGCACGAAAGATCACGGCTTTGAGTATTTTTGATCAAGAGATTCTTCGGAACCGCTTAGTAATGGAGTCGTTTTCAATATCTAAAATGAATGAGACATATGGTCAGATTTATCTGAAGACTCAACTTGTCCTCCAAGAAAATATTCCGACCATAAAACGAAAATCTGTTATGTCTAAAGCAGATTCGCAAATCTTTAATACATAAAAGATTTGTATATCTTTTAAAAACATAAACCCATTTCAGAACTTACTTGATAAGTTTCAATCTATTCCTAAAATAGATTTACGTAAAAACTGGAAAATGAAACTCGAACCGCAGACAAAAGATACGCACGTGTGCGAGGCTTGAGTCTGCATTCGTGTCCGCAGTCGTCGCTGGGCTCGCATGAGTTCGAAGCTTCAACTCATTTTGACCCGTAATCCATTTTCTCAGCACCCCCTGCCAAGCACGTAGGAGTGGGAGCATAACCAACCTAAAGGAATTTGATAGCCAAAACTATAATGTCCTTATAAACAAGCATCCACTTCTTGTTTTGGGCGATGTGGGATTCTTCTATTTTCCAAGTTTTATGTTTCAAGTGCCTCACTTGAGACACGATATCTCATTCATTTCAACTCCATATTAGACATACTTTAGCTCGTTATAAGCTCGTCGTCGAGAGCACGCAGCTACCAAGAAATATAAATATATATAACATATATCATATATTAAATAGTGTCCAAAATTTGCAAAAATCATTTTGCAAACCCAATTTTCCAACAATCCCCACATGAATGGAGATCGTCGAAAACACACGAAAGTTTCGTGAAATTTATGCGGTTAAGTCTTGCATAGGATAGGTAGGTGTAACCCTTTGAACCTTCCTTGTGAGATGTACTTAGTCTCCTAGATCCGAGTAGACACGATGTCCTTGAACTCATCATCCATTTACGTGAGCGACATTACACTTCACACAAGACTCTCCGACATTGTCAAGTCCACATAGTCGTGTTCGTTATGGTCATGAACACTAGCTTTGGTTCGCAAGAGCTCTTAGAATTGCGCCCCACATTTCCCTTCAAGTTTACCCCACTTCTCTCACATAGGTGATTTCATCTTGAATCATTAAAAACATATGTTTTGTGATTTCATCTTGAACCATTATGCTTTATGATTTCATCCTAAATCATTTAAGCCATATGTTTAACCTCTTAACAAGTCACATTTGTTATAGGAATGGACTAGGAAAGTTACAATATTTAGTAACTCCCCACATTGACGTGACTTCCCCACATTTCTATGATTAGGTTGTCCTATTGAACCTAGATCTTGGGATCTCTAGTCAACAAGTTAGGTTTTCCTTCATAGAAACTCATTCCTTCAAGGGCTTTAGCCCCATTCCTCTAGACGACTTACTTACTAACTCTCCGCTTAAGCCTTTCGTAGCGGATCCGCGATGTTATCCTTTGACTTCACATATTCAATTGAGATAACTCCTGTTGAGAGTAGTTGTCGATCGAATTATGTCGAAGACGGATATGTCTCGACTTTCCATTATACATTATGCTATGAGCTCGCCAATTGCCGATTGACTATCAAAATGTATACTAATGGTCGTTGGCTTAGGCCACCTTGGTATGTCCTCTCACGAATTGACGAGCCATTCCGCCTCTTGTTCGCATTTATCTAACGCAATAAATTCGATTTCATCGTGGACTTAGCTATAACAGTTTGCTTGGAAGACTTCCAAGATATAGTACGCCTCCTAGTGTAAACACATATCCACTAGTCGATCTAGAATCCTTTATGTCGATATCCAATTTGCATCAACGTATCCCTCGATAATACCGGATATCGATCATAATGCGATCCATAATCGCGATCGATCTCAAATAGTGAAGTACCCTAGTCATAGTCGCCCAATGAGCATAGCTTGGTTACTAGTATACCTACTTAGCTCGCTAACCGCATATGCTAAGTCGGTCGGTGCCCGTCATTAAGTACATTAACATGCCAATAACTCTTGAATACTTAATCATAAACACCTAAGCCTCTATTTTTAGATAGATGCTTCTCGTGTCAATTGGAGTTCTAGCTAGGCGGAATCCCGCATTATGAGTATTAAGAATTTCGTCCACATAATGTGCTTCGACTTAACACAAGTCCATTCGAGTTCGATGATCTTTATTCCAAGGATCACATCACCAAACCCATATCCTTCATTTCAAACTTTGATTTCAACATGTCTTTAGTAGATTTGATCATCTTGTCGTTATCGCCAACGATAAGCATATCATCAACATATAAACACAAGATTACATATCCACTATTTTTGTCTTTGACATAAAACATTTGTCGATTCATTAATTTTGAATCCACTCTCCGGCATGGCGTGGTCAAATTTTTGATGCCATTGTTTGGGAGCTTGCTTTAATCCATATAATGACTTAACAAGCCTACAAACTTTGTCCTCTTGTCCAGAGCCATGAAACCCTCGGGTTGGTTCATGTAGATTTCTTCTTCTAAATCTTAGCTTAGAAATGCCGCTTTCACATCCATTTGGTGAACTTCCAAATTTCTTAAAGCGGCAATATCAAGTATCATCCTAATCGAGGTTATTCGCGTAATGTGCGAATATGTATCAAAGTAATCAAGACCTTCACGTTGTCAAATCTTTGATTACTAATCTTGCTTTATACTTGTCAATGGTGCCATCCGCTTTCATCTTCTTCTTGAAGATCCATTTATAGCCTAGTGGTTTACAACCGGAGGTAAATCCACGAGCTCCCAGTATGGTTTTGTAAAATAGAAACTATTTCACTTTTAATGGCTTTTCCATTGAGGCCGCTCGAGGAAGTAATCGCTTATCGATATGAAGTAGGTTCGTTTTCAACCATAAAAGAAACAAAATCGGGTCCAAATGATTTCTGGTTCTTGCCCTTTTGCTTCTTCTAGGTTCAATCTCTTCTTCCTCGGTTTGATCTTGTCTCATCTTGGAGATCATTATCATCTCGTTGTCTCTTATCTTGACAACTTCTTCATCTATTCTAGATGAACTTCAGCCTCATAGTTAAACAAGGAAATATAGTTTCAAAGAATGAAGCATTCCTTGATTCCATTAAAGTACCCTTTTGTATATCCGGATTTTTCAATCATGTACAATGAAGTGATAAGCATCGCTATTCTTAGCATATCCGATGAATATACAATCCACGATTTAGGTCCAATCTTTTGGGCCTTGGGAGTCAGTATAATGACCTTTGCTAGACACCCCACACTCGTAACCGATATGATGGCTTTCTTCCCATCCATAATTCATAAGGGTCTCTTCTTTTCCTTACGAGGTATCTTATTTAAAAGATAAGTAGCCGTTAAAATGGCTTCCCCACATGTCCCGGCTTAGACCAGAACTTATCAACATGGCATTAACCATTTCTTTCAAGGTACGGTTCTTCCTTTCTAATACCGCTCTTTGAGGTGAATAGGGAGCGGTGAACTCGTGTCTAATTCCATGTTTCGCACATAAGTCGGTGAATGGAGACACATATTCACCTCTCATCACTCGGACCACCTTGATTTTCTTACTAAGTTGATTCTCAACTCGCTTTTTGTATAGAACAAACTTGTCTATAGCTTCATCTTTACTTTTCAAGAAGTAAACATAGCAATACTTTGTACAATCATCAATAAACGTGATAAAGTACTTATTGCCACCTTTTGTGGGTAGTGATTTCAAATCACATATGTCAGTGTGTATCATATCAAGTGGTTCGGTTTTTTGTTCAACCGATTTAAAAGATGCTCTTGTAAGTTTGGCTTCAACACAAGTTTCACATTTATATTTTGAGTCAATATGGAAATTAGGTATGCAATTAAATTTAATCAAACGTCGCATTGAATTAAAATTTACATGTCCAAGACGGCCATGCCACATATTAGAAGACTCAATCAAGTAAGCAGAAGAATTCATTTTATTGATAGCATTCTTAACAACCATTACATTGAGTTTAAACATACCATTCAGGCATATCCCTACCAACATACACTTGATTCTTAGAAAGAACAAACTTATCGACTCAAAACAAGACGAAAACCAAACTTGTTCAATGTACCAACCGGCACACAAGATTCTAGCGAATCTCGAACATACAAGACATTAGTCAACTTGAGCTCTTTCTCGGATGTTATCTTCAAGATTACATCTCCTTCACCCTTGATTTCAACAGTTGCGAGTTGCCCATATACGACTTCTCTCCACTATCAACCGCCTCGAAAGAATGAAACATACTCTTATCAAGACACACATGACGGGTAGCCCGGTATCCACCCACCATTCCTGTTGTTGGAACCTACCAGTTAACCCAGAGATCATGGCAATGACATCGCACACCATAGCAATCATGTCCACATCTTCATTCACCATATTAGCTGATGGAGTCACCCGCTTCAAGATCTTACAATTAGCAAACACGGTGACTGGTGGTCACGGTTGAAACACACCTTGGAACTTCATTTCATGAATTGCGACTTTTAGGAGCAAGGTAATCGACTTCCCTTTGCCCTTATTTTCATTCTTCCTTTTCCTTTGCCTTTAGCTTTGACATTGGACTTTGAAGATGACGAAACATGCTCAACCATATTTGCCTTTGCGTAATCAGTGATATCGTGTTTTTCTCGAGCCACATTGTTGTCCTCTTCAATACGAAGACGAACAACCAAGTCTTCAACACTCATCTCCTTTCGCTTATGCTTCGTAGTTCTTGAATTCTACCCACTTGAGGTAACTTTTCAATAATAGCAAGAACTTGAAAAGTTTCACTCAAAGTCATTCCCCAATATGAATGTCGTGTAGCAAAACCGCAGATCTTGAACTGAATCATCACATTCTTTGAATCAACCATCTTGTAATCCAAAAGCGAGCTACCACGAACTTCTTTGTACCAAAGATCCTCGCTTTTGTACTTGTGTTCCAATGACTCCCATAATTCTTTGCGCCTTGGTCTTGTAGTACACGTTGTACAAAGAATCAACCAAACCATTCGTAACATAGTTGTGACACAAAAGTCTCGAATGTTTCCATGCTTCCAAGGCTTGAACGACACTGATTGAGAGGATTGACCTTCCGCAGAGGTTCCACGTTAGTGGGTTTTCTTTTAAGAACAGCGCAAGGTTCAAAGTAGTCGATTGAAAACATCTTCATTGCCACCTCTGAAATTACGCCCATTGAATTTCTCTGGTTTCTCGGATGATTAGCAATCGTGTTGGTAATGGCGCACCGATTCGTTCACGTGATTATTCACGGAGGGTATTGGTATTTGTCATCACGAAAACAAACACAAACAGTCAAACAAGTCATTGTAAATTGGTATCTACTAGTACCGATCGATTCAACAAAACTCTATCTTGGTTTCGATGGATCACGAATCGCTTTATTAGAAACTCAATCTTGGTTTCGTTAAAGCGAGAATAAAACCGCTAAAAAACGCTTATAGATCTGCTCAATCCAGCTGTATGTATAAAACTGCTTAATATAAACCGATATCCAAAGAAACTCAACAAGGTTTCGAGCTAAATGATTATCAAAGTCCGTTAATAATTAATCCGATTTTTAACAAAGTGTAATAAATTGGTTAAACCGAACTGTTTTAAGACTGTGGAAACGGTGTACACTTTTATAGTAAAATCATATTATAATGACGATATATAAATTAATGTAAACAAAACAAAATAAAAAAATGACAAAACGGGTAGAAGCGTACATGCAGACTATAAAATTATAATAAACGAAAGCGGTAAAGACACTTGCACGAGGCTCGTATTGAATACGATTCCTTAAAATGCAGTTAAGTCAAGCTTCCTGTGTACAACGTCGCACTGCTTGTCTGACGGACTGACTAGACCACTTGCACGAAAGATCACGGGCTTCGGCGTTTACGATCGAAGAGATTCTTTGGAACCGTTTAGTAATGGAGCTGCGTTTTACGAATATCTAAAGCGAATGAGACATATGGTCGTATTTATCATCAAGACTCAACTTGTCCTCCAAGAAAATATTCCGACCATAAAGCGAAAATCGTTATGTCTAAAGCAGTTCGCAAATCTTATAATACATAAAAGCAGATTGTATATCTTTTAAAACATAAAGCGATTTCAGAAACTTACTTGATAAGTTTCAATCTATTCCTAAAATAGATTTCGAGCGTATGCGAGGCTTCGAGTTGCGATTAGTGTCCGCGGTGTCGCTGGCTCGCATGAGTTGTAAGCTTGAACTCATTTCGACCCGAAACCCCATTTTCGCACCCCGCAGCATACGTAGGAGTGGGAGCATAACCAACCTAAAGGAATTTGATAGCCAAAACTATAATTTCCTTATAAACAAGCATCAACTTCTTGTTTTGGGCGATGTGGGATTCTCCCATTTTTCCAAGTTTTATGTTTCAGTGCCTCACTTTGAGACACGATATCTCATTCATTTCAACTCCATATTGGACATACTTTAGCTCGTTGCGAAGCTCTCGTCGAGAAGAACGCAAAGCTACCAAGAAATATAAATATATATAACATATATCATATATTAAATAGTGTCCAAAATTTGCAAAAACTCATTTTGCATACCCAATTTTCCAGCAGCTGCCTGGATTAGTTTAAGTTTATAGCTACAAGGACGAAATGTGTAAATTATTAGTGCCATAGGGACCTTTTATGTAATTGACTCAAGGATGAACGGTGTAATTGTTTAGAGCCACATGGATGATTTATGTAAATTTATGTAATTAATTTTTGATTAAAGGCTACAAAAGGAAAATTAGGCAAGTTTAGGGCTACTTTAGGGGGAAAAAAAAAATCGATGCCCACAAAAGGAAAATGTGGCAAGTTCGATGCCTTTTCAGATAATTTGCCCATTGCCCATTTAATAACTCATTAATCCAAAGATGTTGATCTAGTAGTATATGAGTTGTCCATAATTTTGGAGGTTGTAGCTTCAAGCCTCGATATAGGCATTTGAGAATTGTGAAATAGGTGTTATATGGTGTGAATCTTTTATATTTGTAACTTTTTATGTCGTTACTGTACTCTGTTATAATTGGAAGCATTTTATTGTGTTTTAATAACGAAACTAACATGACAAACGTACTGTACCGTGATCATTAACACGTCATATTGAAAATGGGCTCTTTTGAGAGTATCTCAACCTCAATAATTATCCGAGTTGATGTTATACAATACTTAATTTATTTTTATACATCTATATATGTCACTAGAATAGTTTTTATGGAGGAATAATTAAACAAAAAGACAAGGTAACAAGCTGTATATAAAGATGCATGGAAGTTGCTATGACTTCGTCATGCACGTTCATGTTCTCCTAACCTTACAATACAATGGATCAAATCACCACCATCGTTGCGAAAACCTCTGAGAAGGCGCAGTCTGGCCAAAAATCCCCAAAGACCAAGAATACTACGATTGTGCAAAAGATTCCACTACCGAGCTTGATGAGGATCAAAGTAATGAGGGTGTGTGTTCCAGCCAAGACTACCTAGTAACCCGAGAATAAGAAATACTAAGACACTACACGCTAAGTGATTGCGCAGGGTAGGACCTGCGAACCACCTCCGGCGTGAGAGTAAGTATGAGTTATGGTTGTATAAGTGTGTGAAAGTAAAGAGATGAGTGTGAAATGAGCATATCATAATCCATTGCCGTCCAACCTATTTATAGTGAATGAAATAGGGTTGAGAGCACCACGCATGAATGTCGGAGATCATGGGGCGTTCCATGATTGTGGTTAACCGCTAGGCTTAGTGACCACGTTCTCGACTTGACAAATGAGAGAAAAGCAACAAATGAACATACCAAGATGTAACGTCAGGCCTCCTTCAACGATCTACACGGATTATGTATTAATACTTATTAGTATAACGGATTAATCTCATTAATACTTTTAGTCGCTTTTATTCTCATTTTTTATATGCACTAATTTCCAATGTTTAGAGTATAATTCATTACTTGCCAAACTTATGGGTTTAATATAACAATCATCTCTATGAGAGCTTATATGATCATTATTCATAGCATAGGGTTTACAAATGTCAAAGACGGATTTTAAGACTCTTTCAAAGGTTTACATAATTTAACTCACATGAAATAACTAAATTACACAATTAACTTTAACCCTTAATCAAATTTTCATTTTAGTTCTAGGGTTTCCATACCTTCAATATTACTTACGCGATTCAATTAACATGTTACTCCTTTAATGACTTCCACTTTAACCTAGAACGATATGGAAACAAACCGGTTACCTCAAAACTCACGCATATCCTTACGTAATTTATTTACACACGTTGACCCATAATTACCCAAAATTACATAGCACCTTTAACATCTTTAATTACACGCACTAACCCTATATTATGATTTTACACTTCTAGCCCAAAGGTTTTAGAATTTACAAAACATACCCTTTAAGTTAAATAACCATTCAATAACCTTCATATCCAAAATCACACGCTTAGCCCCACACTTATTTTATACGCTTAGTATGATGTATTTTAAGTTTACAAAAATAACCTTTAAGTTTCATATTTACAAACCAACCCAAACCTTTTATTTAGAACCGAATAATGTACAAATCAAAAGCAAGCCCTAAACCTAAGTTACACCAATCATTAGCTCATCATTACCACTTCATTAATTACCTTCCATGATTATAAGGAAACCCTAGTTTATACAAAACCCTAATCGCCTTTTAAAACCTTTCCTTTTATGCTTTTTCAACCAAGAAAACCCAAGACAAATCACACAAGCTTCTGAATTCATGATTATGTATTTTATTCAGGTATTATAACATGTAACAACTTCTGAAAAATCAATTCATGATCTCTAAAAATATTATAAGCTCAATCGTTAATTATATACGCTTTTAGGGTTTTAGGTTTCAAATAATTTCATACGACTCATAAATCATGCATGGCTAATTTTTATGTGTTATATACGACTTATAGGACTGAATTCATCATTAGAAACATACCCTTGATGAGCTTGAACGTTGGAACAAAAGAAGCAATAAAACCTCTTTGCTCGAAACCCTAATCTTCTCAAAAACTCACAACGACACTACAGCAACTCTGGAACTTAAACACTATTTTTCCCACCTTCTATACCTTGAATCTCGTCCAAGAAAAATGGTCTCAACCTCTGAAACTAGAATTCGATTTGTGAGGGTTTTGAAGTCGGTTTAGGTTATCGGCAATAATGGATTATAGGAACCGAATATTTTATATATATACTTGAGCTATTATTTTCCTTGTGGGCTTTATAATGCATTGGACTTAGATTAAATGGTCTTTTAATAATATAAATTATATTGGGCTTTATTTAGTTTTATTCTTTTATTAATCTAAATAAGTAAATTCGTTAATATGTAAATACAAAACTAATTTTTATATAATCATAAACTATAAAATTACCTTTACAAAGTGTTTAATATTTATTTAGGTCATGGATATTTCTTAAAATTCACCTAATTTACATAGCTATTTGGTATTTTTGAATTAATTTTTCATACTTTTAATTGTAGGTTATTTTGGTCTTTGTGAACTTTAGAAATTCCGTGTATTACGCATTATGTTCACATCGGTCCCTGATCGCCAAGGCATTTATATTGTCCATGTCACCGATACTAATCGGTATCACGAAATTCTCGTGGGTGTTTCGCTTGTTAACTATTTTTTTTATAACCAACTCATACAGAGGTTCCATAGGTAAAGCCGTCGTATTCTTCTTCCGCTATTTTTCTTCAAGAGCTTCGCTAAGAACTTCATTGTACCTAAAGTTGTTTACTTGGTTTTGCAAGGTTTTTGTTAATTTCGTGCTCATGTAGTACTCAATGGTCTCGTGTTCATCATTAGGCACGGACTCATCCTTCGTGCTTTCAAGATTCCACATCTCACCCTTGTATTCTCGCATGATGGAAAATCCAAGCATAAATGAAGTGGAGGCAATCATTGCTTCACGAGCAATTTTTCGGGAGCCTTTTTTGGTAAATCTAATTACCAATCCATCATTTCTTTCATTTTGCTTACTTCTCTCTCCGCCTATAAACCTCTTCAACCGGGCTAATCTCCGTATGAGCCGCCATGTACTCCCTCATTTGATCCCTTGAAGCTTGGTGAAAGTAACGGGAAGTAGAACGGAAGCGCCCATGAACTGGTTTTGCTCGCGACTGGGATTCCGAAAGAGGTGAGCGGTTAAGTGAGTGGGCGGATTTGACGATCTCTAGGAATTTGTATGTGCTCTTTTCCCGCTTCCATCGATAATCAATTCTCTCGATGGCACCAATTGTTCTTCGAGTGTATCGGAGGATTCAGTGAGCGGATATGGCATTAACCACGCTAATCGGAGTTTCGGAGATTCACCCAATCATCGTAGCTTTGATCGCGAGCCCTCTATGATATCCCATGATTGCTCACATTAAAGTCGCTTAGTCTTCCACGCAGCCGATCAATGGATCGTCGAGTGATGAAATTGATGATCATGTAGATTTGACGAAGCCAAAGATCAATGCCATGGTGTGGAAGTTCACTTGAGTAATTCCTTAATCGAGTCCATGCTTGTAAAGAGATTCACCTTTGAGCCGCTGAATGTCAAGATGTCTCGCTTGCTTAGTGGTTCCTCGTGGAAAAAATTGAGTAACAGAAGCAAGATCATCCCAACTCGAGATGGAGCTGGCCGGAAGTCGCCAAGCCAATTACTAGCTTGTTCCCAGAGAGAATTTAAGAGACACGTGGTCTCCCGAAGATCAAGGTCGGAATCGATAAGGAAATCCCTAAGATGTCGATTTGATCTTCGGAAGTCCATGGAATGCACATCCGCTGGCACCAACCGGATAGTTTCGATCGCAGGGCCGTAGTTCGATTGGTCGGAAGCTCAATGGTGTTCCTATAGCTCAGGTGGCTTGTCCGAGTATTCACCAAGAGTACGGGCCTTTGCTTTGGCTGGTGGTTGATGAATGAAGGGTTATCACTTTCCATGATGAAAAGTGATGAGGTTACCAACAAAGGTCACAAGAAGGGGATAGACTAAGAGAAATCTAAAATGAGAAAAAGTTTACTTGATAGGAATCAAGCAAAGAAACCTAAACGAAAGGACTACTAACTAGCTATTCTATTCGCACGCGCCCAAAACTGATAACGCCACACGCTGCCGCTCGGGTCAAAGGAACTTCTTTTCTTCGAAAAAAGTTTTATCACCCTAGGCAAGTGAACCTAATCGCTAGAAGTGTAGTAATTAGTGGTAAGCCACTTGTATGATATCGCTCTCTGGGAATATGAATGCTAGTAGGAGTTACTACTATTTTTTATCTTTTTATATTTTATGAAAATGGAAAGGCACGAATCTCTGCATCGATTCTGGGGGTTATATTTTCACCATTACTCTACTATTATCTACTTATCTAAACTAAGGTTGTGGAGTCTATGTCAATTAACGTGTTCGTATGATATTAAAGATGTGTTTACTTTGTTTGACACTCCCCATTATCTCCTATCGATGGTCGAGTGTCACGCCCATTCCTAGTTGCGTTGTGTGTCTAAGTTGTGGCATGCTTCTCCCAACTCTTCGAACTTACCAAAGGTCTTGTCTACAAATCCACTAGAGATTAGACCCTACTCTAAGGCGCTTCTTGATGGTTTAGCCTACAATTACTCGTGTAATTATACTCTGTTCACAAAGATGAATCACATTAAGTGTAAACGATGACCTATCGTGATTACTAGATCATTAATCAACTAAGATAAGAAACAACCAATCAATATTTAATAATTAAGTTTCATACTTCCTAAGCAAACACACAAATATTAGCTTGACGTGGAGAACATGCAAGCACACACAAATAATCAAAGACATAATTGAATTAAGTAAAGACTTATCTTGGTGTAAGATAGGGTTAAAACCCTAAAATATCAGACAAGACATCTTATGTTCGGTTTTAGGTTTTACCCAAAGACCTCCACACAAAGACCGAAAATTCGGATTCTATATATAAGATTACAATTGCGAAAACATACCTTATGTTTAGTGACGCCCGCCGTGTCGCCGCCATTAGGGTTTCGCTCGCCACGTGACACCTGGCGACGGCCACCTTATGTCCGTGACGCCCCTTCCTTCTTCGACATCGTCCGGATTGCGATCCAGGTCGTCTGAGTAGCGACGCTCTTTTTCTGCAACTAGACGCCGCACTTGAAAATACGAGTTTGAGACCCGATCGTCACAATAATTTTGGGACGGCCACAATGTAGCACCGACGCCGCCTTCTACTTTCAAAGAATCAGTAGTGTCTCAATTTCGACTTTGGCCATTTTCTTCATATTCGCCTTTTCATTCAAATAAGTGCCATTCCAAAGATTTTGCTTCACGAGACCTAAAAGTGAAAAAAGAACGATATTACAATAACGGATACAAAGTGATCAAATAAGGACTTAAACGACCTCAAATGGTACTTTTAAAACCTTAACAAAAACTCACTTGTGGATTATGACTAAACTTATGTTGCAAACCATATGATCATTTTTGACACTTATAGCACGGAATAAAACAAGCAAAACTTATATTTTCCACATCGAGTACTACAAAACGGGGAACTTCATGCGAGGGTTTCATTTGGATAAACGTATCGACGATTTGATGGATTTACTTAATTAAAGTGTCCTAGCTCCTCGAACGCTTACTACATGACCTCCGAATTATGATGCCCTCAACGGTAGTACAATATATATAAACTATAAATGTTTCATAAACTATTTCTAAAAGACCACATACACAAACCACCATAAAGCATCATGATCAATATAAATGACATATAGATTCTTTATATCTGCATCGTTATTTTATAAACTACCATATAAAGCATCATGATCAATATAAATGACATATATAGATTCATTTATACTTTTGCATCGTTATTTTATAAACCAAGACACGAAACCATATTATATGTTGCTCAGAGACTTTCACGACTCAACCATCATTTTCACTACTCAATAAACATCATAACTCATGGTGTGAGTTCATAGCCTCACTTTCTATTACTTAATTGTTTACAAAACCTTGGGGATACACGCTTATTATTTTTAAACCGAACACATTACTTTGAAATGTATATATCCGAATGTTTTATTAGCACTAACTAACCAATTTCCATGTTCAAGTTCCTATATCATGAACCATTAATCACGAGCGAGTGAACGCAAATAATGTGGATAGATCTATCGATTGATTAATCTGCTTGTTTGACCAAGTCCTTGCAAACAAACGCACTCTATTCGAGAACTCTATGTATAATGGCAAATTACCTACTAGGGCCACTATATATATATATATATATATATATATATATATATATATATATATATATATATATATATATATATATATATATATATATATATACTAGTGTCAAAACCCGTCCATGGACGGGTATGACTTATAATTATCGTTGACATATTTACTATAGTGAAAGAAAAAAAGTAAAAATGGTGAAAAAGTGTCCAATGAATAAATTAAGTAAGGTTAATAAATTACTTAACATTGTAAAAGATTGGCCCACCTCAAATAAAACCTATATACTTACCGACTTCACGTTATTTCTAAGATAAATCATTCTCAATCGAAGTGCCAAATCGTAATTTTACATAAGTTTACATCGATTAATGCAACACAAGCAAAAGTCAAATCTTAAAAAACATGGTCATCATATGGCTTTTTCACGCCCAATTTGCGATAAAACTAAACATTAATTTTTTTTTTCTTTTCCGAGGAGGTGCAATGAAATCAAATAATAATAATAATAATAATAATAATAGTAATAATAATAATAATAATAATAATAATAATAATAATAATAATAATAATAAACAAAATACCCAATCCTCCGAAAAGGTGTGAGTGCAACAAAATAGTAGCAAAATACTAAAGCGGGTGACCCATTATGAGAGAGAACCAAAAGTGAGAAAGTAGTAGTTACCTTGCATCCCAACCAAGACTTTTAAACTTAAACCACTACCTTTTCCATTGCCCTCCTGCTTAATTCAAACAATTTCCTTGATGAAAATGAATTTATTCAACAAATTTAAAGCAAAAAAATTCCAATAAAAGTTTGATAACAATTCAATTGAATACACATTAATCATAACACAAACAAATCTACTCAAGTGACTTCTAGTTACTTGTTGACGGGCTTGAAATACTAATAAAAAAACTCAAGATCACATTTACCTTGAAAGGACAAACGATTTTGAAAATGTAATTTTGTCTTAGAGGCACGTATCTTTTGTATAAACTTATATTTTATCAACTCCGAGTGAAAACTTAAAATATTTGGGCACATTTAACCCTTCCGTTTTCCTAAATGGGCATATAGCCCATTGAAAAACTTAAATGGGCATTAATCGGCATTTTTTTTTCTCAATCGTAGAACATTACGATCGTTTAAAGAAATATTTTTTATATAATACATTTAAGTTTTTTAATATAATTAATAATGTTTAAGGAATTTATTTAAATCGTTTTAGGTCTCTTATTAAGCGATTTGTATAACATGCCCCGTTTGACCCGTGCCCGTTTAGCCGTGTCCCGTTGGCCGGTTCCCATTCCAGCTAGGTGCCTGCCACCGCCCAGACCCGCTGCTTTGCCACCTCTATGACCACCGATAAAAACTTACTAACATGTGAAAAATAAGATTCATTTGGCAAAGTTAATTTGCTAGTTTAACTTGCAAGTATAAGTTTCCTATGCTAGAACGTATTTATGTCCAATTCTCTTCCAATTTATGAGAATTTGTTATACAAGTATTATCATTTATCGCTACTTGTCTTAAAGTGAGCACCCTTAACTTGAAATCCTTGTTTCGCCACTGATCTAGTTTGATTTGTTGATGTAACCATGAGTTCAACTATAGCCGCGGATACTGGACCCTCGAAAACATGGTTTGCCATGTTTGGTTCTGGATTAATAGTTCTAAAGTTTCAGTACCCCTTTTCTCAAGTTGCAATTCCAATTCATTTTTCACCTGCTCCCAAGGATTCAAGTTTCAATTCCAGGTCTTTGACCATTAACTCGTAGCCTTTATTCTCTTCTACTGTATCTCGTGTCTCATGGAGTCTCACAATTTGTTTATTAGATAATCTATTCCAAAGGACTACAAACTAATCAAGTAAACTAAAATATGCTTATATTAACGAAAGATGTTGCTAATTACATCATATAAATTTCACATGGTCATAACTTTTCCTATTGGCCTGATAAACACGAGGCTCAATTCATCCTATGATAAAAGGCATGTACATACCATTTACGAAGTATTGATGACTTATGACACTAAGTTGATCTTATTGCCTGATTTCATAAGAATCACTCATCATAAAAATATTATGCTCCTTTAGATAGCCAACATGGTATTCTTTCTCGCACTGGAAAGTGAAAACCGAACAAAGGTTATTATCCATAGGCATTCAACAGCAGCATAACAGTTACATTTTCACATATGAACATTATTACATAATGGAAAAGCACCTGATCGCATATGATGACAGTTCTTGGGCCGAATCCAGTCTTTCTAAAGTCAAATGCCCTGCACAAGTCAAGAAGAAAAGATTACATAAAAGGTTTAAAATTGAACACGATCGTGTTGATATACTCTATGAAGTGTGTCCGATGCAATAACCCTTCTGAATAACACAAGCTCAATTAACCGGATCGGAAGCATCCTACCATAGAAACTTAACGAAAAACAAATAATAATATACATCAGAGAGAAACCATGTAGCATATTCAATTATTCATCGAACTAAAGCATGTAGAACTTTTCTAAGAAGGGGAACACCAAATTAATCAAAGGAGATTAAAAACAGTGCTTGATTACAATAAGTCATACCAACCAATAACATGACATGTCGTCTAATTACATATGAACTAAGGTTCCAATATATAATTTTTACGTAAAATATTAAAAAGTATGTATGAATATTGCAAAAGTCTAAATGTCACGAAGGTAATGACTAAACATATAGGCCTATGGATAATCAACTACTGGTGGGCATGTTTAAGAACATCTTTCTTTTTGAACTTATTTTGGCGGATGATGACTGATTATCATACCAGCTAGGTGTCTAATAAGGTAGAGGGACCATGAATAGAATGTCAATATATTAATATATTGCACAAATATGACCTCAAAATAAAAGCTTATTTAAACGTTTAATCTTGCTTATTGCCGGGATAATGTGCAAGTCTAACACGTAATTATATTCCTAATGTTTTCGACCTCTTTGACACCAAAAATATTTCGTTAATCTAAAGTTGCAAAATGGGTCAAATAGGAAAATTTAAAAATATAAGAATTTACCAAATGACTGCTTCTGTTATCGCAATCCTGAAAAGATGTGAACTTTTCTGATCTTTCATTAAAACTTGTAGCAACATATAAATAACGATTTGTATGTAAAATTATTCATGTATAGCAATCCTGAACACATGATATAATAATATATCTAAAATTAATCATGTATTTGAATTTTTGTGATCTTGTTCATTTCATTACATATCAGTTTCAAAATTTTAATATCTTCTCCGTAGTCTCTTTTTTTCTTCTCAATGTGCTTGATTGGAAGCCCTGCAATTAAAACAAATAAGTTACAACACGATCAGGCTAACCTATGGTGGTGACTATATCAATTAAAACAAATAGTACTATATAATATGTAATGTTTTACCTGCATACACTAAACCTTTCCATAGGTGAGGATACATCATAAATAAGGGTAAGGGAAGTACAAAATGATGATCAGGATTAGTAGATATATCAAACAAAATACAGTACTGGGACTGCACAAGAAACAAAATGTATTAGATAGTATTCGAAATAGTATATGTGAGTTTTAATACTCCTAAAAAAAAAGAAAAAAAAAGAAAAATTAACTGTGACAAACGTACAATAAAAAAAGGTTTTAGAAATAATGCAAAAATAAAATAAAATCCACAAAATCCTTCTCAAGACATATTAGGAGTAGAGATATAGATAGATAGAATCAGCGGCTAACCAAGTAATATTAGCGCAATAAACAGCAACAACCATCTGAGGTACGTGTTTTTTAGGTTTATGATTGGCCGCAAGATGTCGTGTGCCTTTATGTACAATTTTTCAAACGAATACAACAAAAGAGAGCTTCTCTTGACTATGTTCTGACATACACCATCCGAAGCTGCAAGATGTAATGCAGTGAAGAAATTCACATATCTAATATATATGAGAGCTTTAATAGCAAAAATAAAATTTCTTTGTATTAAAAAAATATGTAAAAAGAAGAAGATTAGGTATATACATGGATAGATCAATGCTTCCTAGAAGCCAAGCTCAGGTGGAAAGTTAGTAGTCAATGCCATCAAAGCCTTAACATCTTTGGTAGCCAAAGCCAGTAACTCAGGTTTCTCAAGCAACTTCAATGCTAAATCTGCAAATGTAGGAAAGTGTGTGATTCTCTTATATAGTAGGTTATGGGTTTATGTGTGATATATATTAACTACTCACTGTATTGTTTTGTGCCAGTAGCATTAAAAAGAAGATGGTGGACACCTAGATCACTCATGGAATGAACCAACCGCAGCCCGTCATTGGTGACTCTATGTAAATATAAGAAAGTCTTAATCTGGCCACTGATATAAGCTAAAACCAGTGGTATGTGATCTATCCTATTATTTGGCTCATACAGCAGTTTGTTACACTTATTAACCAAGAGTTCGGCCGCTTGTTTGTTGTCTACGATCACAGCGGTGTGAAGGGCTGTATCGCCTCTTGCATTTATTACACTGATTAATTTACTTCCATCTTCTATGAAGTTGAGAAACTGCTTAACAAAATTATTGTTGCCTTCCATAAGTGGAGCATTGTATCACCATTATTGCTGATCACCTTAGTGGGTGCATCTTTATGGTCTTTTAATATGGCTTTTGCTTTCCACCAACTAAGCAACTTTATCAGGTGTTTGGTGATCCCCGATACATCCTCGAGCATATCCTCAGTGATTGGCAATCCTGGTGAAGTGGAACATGCATTTAATTCAACATGACAGAACAATGGTTGGTTTCTACAATTGAAAATAAAATAAAACAAATAGATGGTGTTGACGTACATACCTATACTAATCTGATCAGGGGCATATAAGTTTTGTAGCTCTTTAAAAATATCCCGCGCGCTGCTGCAATGACTGACACGCTTGAGTATAGTAACAACAGCTATCGTTATCAGGGTAGCAAACTCACAAATTCTACGGCACCTACGCGAATCGTAACTTGAAGGCCCACTTGCTCTGGAAATGTTCAAACTATATAGATGTTTACACCTGATGAGCATCTTCTTACAACATTCGATAGAAAAATATTATAATCCTAGGAGAAAAGATTACCTGCACTATAACATGGGAATGGCAGTGGAACCACGACCTCCATAAATTCATCAATAACAGCAATATACTCCTCCCCATCAAGACGGTGTTGTTGCAATCCCAAATCCAGACAAGTGGAACTATTATCATCATCTAGAATGGAAGTCACTAAAACATTGATTTAAGTACTGGGTGAAATTTATTAATGGAACAAAATTTGAAACTTTGATTAGTGGACTGGCAATCATCCATGAGGACAAAAAACCATACATAGGCCAAATGGGTTGAAAGTTGCAAAATGTATTTACTGCATCATACTGCTTAAATTATATCACTCATGAGATTAGATTGTTGATGAAATAATATAGTTACAAAATAATGAATAGATAAATTCATATTTGACAAACTAACTACTGACAAAAAGATGAATTGGTAACTTCAACCAGGTCATCCTTTTTGAGCGGTACAAAATTACTCATTTTGAATGGTTTATCCAGTCGACTATGTCATTTTGCCAATTCTGCAGTACTTGAGATCAGAAAAGAATGCTTACCCATAAAAGCTTGAAAACGGCCAACATAGAATGAAAGGCCTCATTGTAAAGAAATGGTCTCTCACACCTTAAAACGTAGAGCCGTCTCGTCCGTCCCAATTAATTCTAAGATTGTTGCTTCCTGATTTACAAACCACAAATATTTTGAAAGTATTGATCTTCATTTTAATTTTTTTGAAAGGTGTACGATAGTGAAGCAAAAAGGTTACCTGGTATATGCCATTTAGGTAGCATATGAAATTAGTGTTTGGAGCCAATACGAAATCCTCAAAACTGCTTGACCATGCACGAGCTGCCGCAACATGGTCCATATGCAAGATATTATCCTTCAGCTTATAATTCATTACAAATTTGTTTTGGTTATAATATAAAATAATTATATTGTGGTTCTGATTCTTTTTGCTTTTTAAGAAATATTTATTGGAATTGGCTTGTTTTTTAAGAAATAACTAAGAAACTCAGAAGTATATTACTCCTTAATTAGTGCAATTCATGAAAGAACAGAAATACGTAGTTAACAAGAATGGGCTGCTTATACCATAAATGTATAATACAATCGTGTTCAAACAATCAAGACAAGTATGCAGCGAGCACTATAAGGGATCCATTTTGTACAACTATTTTCGTGTTGAAAATTTTGTCATTATAAACCTATTGTTGACCAACTTTGATACTACTTTACAACAACTAAGCGATCACCTATTGGCAAGTAATTAACCAAGTATCAACTTATAAGCAATTATTTAAGTAAGAATTAGAAATCACCAAGAGATGACATAATCTGGGACTAAAGTAGATATAAAGACCGCAGACACGAAGGTCGGGTGGCAACCTTAGCTTCACATTCAGCTCATAAGTCTCAAGTTTGACTCCGTCCAATGCCCTTACAGATAACAAATACGCAATAATATAAAGGTTGAAACCTGATTAGAAGAAACTCTTGTTGGAAAATTCTGACTCTGAATACTATGCAGGGATGGCTCCCTTGGGTCTCTGCAAAAAGCATGTGCAATTCAGATTTGGCAACCAAACTAAGTCATTAATTCCAATACTTAAATAAAACTATATGTAAACCTCTGTTGAATATTTGACGACTGGGATATGACATTCATCTGAGACGGAGTTGCAAGCGACGTAGAGTGGCTAGAAGAAACCGACCGGATTTCCGGCCGAGACAAGAGTCAAAGGCAAACATAGTGTCGGCTTCATCTAGGAAAACATTAGTTTTATAAAATACAATGATTCTTGATGACTTACGGGTAAGTCTTGCTCGAACTTCTTTTCTTCGCGCTTCTAACTTCTCCTTGTGTCATCAAGGCTCTCATATTGTGGTTTCAAATGAAAACTGATTCATCCAACTTCCTTTTTGCAAACCTAGAAAAGAACGTTTCAAATCGTAAAATTATGTTGTGCACCTACGTTTAATAAACTAATAAGAGTAACTGGAGACAATCCCAGGCCCTGTCAAAGGGTCAAAATCACATGGATCTTATTCATGTATAACATTTTTCTTACATGTGTACAGCGAAATTCTAGGATCAAAGTTCATCATGTGTTAGTAGTTATCACCATTGATTTAATATTCCTAATCACATAAATTCATAAAACACACAATCAAGTAAATCACATAAAATCAAACCAAACTTCACAAAGATAATGAAAACACCTAAAAATCAAACCAAACTTACATCAAGCACACCTATTTTGGCCCATCCGGTTGATCTTCTCCTCCACAAATGTGCAAATTTCATAAATCTCGAGATATTACCAGTTCAAGTGATGAACATGTCTTAACACCTTCGGCTCACCATAAATTTTATATAGAAGTTGTGGTCTATATAAACATGAATGCAAAGAAACATCTATTATTGATCAATCATTATTTCACAATAAAGCTTAACTCATTTGAAGTTTAGCAGAGACCCAAACCAACAAAATAATTACAAAAACCCGTAACGGTTCCAAATTTAATAAACTTGTTAGTTATGAAAGAATCATACCATGTATAACCAAAGATACATCATGAGCCTAAATATATTATGACAAAGTTTCAATTATTCAAATTGTCATTACTTAAAATATAGTGTATCGAGGTACCTTGTGTGAAGAATCATCAAAATCGTCCGATGAACCAAACTCTCTCAAACCGTATCAATGAGAATAAAAAATGAATCAATAACGAAAAAAAACAATATAATTTACATGATTTATTATAAACGGTTCAATGATATTAGAGTTCTTGAAGAAAAAAAGTCGATATGAATGATATTATACATTTACCTTAGTTCTCATGACATTCTATGAATATAAGATGGAATTTATATTAAAACATAATCGACATGTAAAGAACTTACCACCACAATGCATGTCCCATGAGAAAATAAGTCTTTAAATTCGAGATACATGTGAGACTTAAAAGGATAATTAAAGACACCGTAATTCATCTAGACCATAAATTCACGATAATAGAAAGAATTAAACATATCAAAACCATAAACAATAATCGAAACTTGAAGTGAACTTACGATCAAGACCCCTTCACCAATCTTCCGTTCGATTGAATCTCAAGAAAAGTTTGGAGCTTGGTGACTCGTAAAAGAATTTGGATGATGCTTTATATCCAAGAAACTCTTAGCGCTTTTAGAAATCTACCGAATTTTATTAGGATTTTGAGAAAAGAGGATTATAGAAAACATGATATTAGGTTTCGAGGAAAAAATAGAGTCGACTACATTGAATTGCATACTAAGATGAATTGTATTTAGATTAGAGTCAAAATAATTGTAGGATTTTATATATTAGAGCTTGCAACATATACTCCAAAAACATGTTGCTTCAAAGGTTAAGATGCATGATTTTCTTTCACATCACTTATCGCCTTCTGTAGTCATATCGAGGTATCATCGATACGGACATGGAACCCCATGACTAGTTAAATATTTGGTTATAGTCAACCAACTTAGGTCTAATGCATTTCAAATGTAACATGATCACTATACACACAAGGTCACGTAATCATACCAGATAGTTCATATCCTAAAGTCCATGTTCGGGATAATCATATATCATAAGTTCATATCATAGTGGCATATCATATGCTCATAAACGTAAATTTATAACCGTAGGTTCATAATCATAAGTTCATAATCCAAATATAGTGTGATTCAACAAATGTATATATCAAGGTCTTCCTAACATAAGTTCACATCGATATAGTATAGTTCACTAGAACATAGTTCGGATAAGCAATGTATCACACATTCGTAAAAGGGTTCATAGCAATGGCATTGGGAATCCTAATAAACATAATAGGAATGACAAAGGAGGAAAATACTGAGGGACCTTACCTAAAAGGTCGTAATATTTGTACGATAACTCAAGTTCTTAAAGTAAGACATTATCCGCATCTTTAAAGCAAATGAGAGAAAAGCAACAAATGAACGAATACGAAGATGTAACGTCGCTGGCCTCCTTCAACGAATCTACACGGATTATGATTATTTAATACTTATTAGTATAACGGATTAATCTCATTAATACTTTGAGTCGCCGATTATTCTCATTTTTTATATGCACTAATTTCCAATGTTTTAGAGTATAATTCATTACTTAGCCAAACTTATGGGTTTAATATAACAATCATCTTATATAAGAGCTTATATGATCATTATTCATAGCATAGGGTTTACAAATGTCAAAGACGGATTTTAAGACTCTCTTCAAAGTAGTTTACATAATTTAACTCACATGAAATAACTAAATTACACAATTAACTTTAACCCTTAATCAACTTCTCATTTTTAGTTCTAGGGTTTCCATACCTTCAATATTACTTATTACGCATTCAATTAACATGTTACTCCTTTAATGACTTCCACTTTAACCTAGAACGATATGGAAACAAACCGGTTACCTCAAAACTCATGCATATCCTTACGTAATTTATTTACACACGTTGACCCATAATTACCCAAAATTACATATAGCACCTTTAACATCTTTAATTACACGCACTAACCCTATATTATCAGATTTACACTTCTAGCCCAAAGGTTTTAGAATTTACAAAACATACCCTTTAAGTTAAATAACCATTCAATAACCTTCTATATCCAAAATCACACGCTTAGCCCCACACTTATTTTATAATGCTTAGTACATGTATTTTAATTGTTTTACAAAAATAACCTTTAAGTTTCAATATTTACAAACCAACCCAAACCTTTTTATTTAGAACCGAATAATGTACAAATCAAAAGCAAGCCCTAAACCTAAGTTACACCAATCATTAGCTCATCATTACCACTTCATTAATTACCTTCCATGATTATAAGGAAACCCTAGTTTATACAAAACCCTAATCGCCTTTTAAAACCTTTCCTTTTATGCTTTTTCAACCAAGAAAACCCAAGACAAATCACACAAGCTTCGAATTCATGATTATGTATTTTATTCAGGTATTATAACATGTAACAACTTCTGAAAAATCAATTCATGATCTCTAAAAATATTATAAGCTCAATCGTTAATTATATACGCTTTTAGGGTTTTAGGTTTCAAATAATTTCATACGACTCATAAATCATGCATGGCTAATTTTTATGTGTTATATACGACTTATAGGACTGAATTCATCATTAGAAACATACCCTTGATGAGCTTGAATCGTTGGAACAAAAGAAGCATAAAACTCTCTTTGTCGAAACCCTAATCTTCTCAAAAACTCACAACGACACTACAGCAACTCTGAACTTAAACACTATTTTTCCCACCTTCTATACCTTGAATCTCGTCCAAGAAAAATGGTCTCAACCTCTGAAACTAGAATTCGATTTGTGAGGGTTTTGAAGTCGGTTTAGGTTATCGGCAATAATGGATTATAGGAACCGAATATTTTATATATATACTTGAGCTATTATTTTCCTTGTGGGCTTTATAATGCATTGGACTTAGATTAAATGGTCTTTTAATAATATAAATTATATTGGGCTTTATTTAGTTTTATTCTTTTATTAATCTAAATAAGTAAATTCGGTTAATATGTAAATACAAAACTAATTTTTATATAATCATAAACTATAAAATTACCTTTACAAAGTGTTTAATATTTATTTAGGTCATGTGGATATTTCTTAAAATTCACCTAATTTACATAGCTTACTTGGTATTCTTTGAATTAATTTTTCATACTTTTAATTGTAGGGTTATTTTGGTCTTTGTGAACTTTAGAAATTCCGTATTATTACGTGCATTATGTTCACATCGGTCCTTGATCGGCCAAGGCATTTATATTGTCCATGTCACCGATACTAATCGGTATCACGAAATTCTCGTGTGTTTCGTTTTGTTAATATGCTTTTTATAACCAACTCATACAGAGGTTCCATAGGTAAAGTTCGTATTCTTCTTCCGCTATTTTTCTTCAAGAGCTTCGCTAAGAACTTCATTGTACCCAAAGTTGTTTACTTGGTTTGCAATGGTTTTTGTTAATTTCGTGCTCAAGTAGTACTCAATGGTCTCGTGTTCATCATTAGGTACGGACTCATCCTTCGTGCTTTCCTCAAGATTCCACATCTCACCCTTGCATTCTCGTGCATGATGGAAAAACCAAGCATAAATGAAGTGGAGGGCAATCATTGCTTCACGAGCACTTTTTCGGGAGCCTTTTTTGGTAAATTCAATTACCAATCCATCATTTCTTTCATTTTGCTTGCATTTCTCTCTCCGCCTATAAACCTCCTCTTCAACCGGCTAATCTCTGTATGAGCCGCCATGTACTCCCTCATTTGATCCTTGAAGCTTGGTGAAAGTGGTACGGGAAGTAGAACGGAAGCGCCCATGAACTGGGTTTTGCTCGCGACTGGGATTCCGAAAGAGGTGTGGGCGGTTGGTTGAGTGGGCGGATTTGACGATCTCTAGGAATTTGTATGTGCTCTTTTTCGCCTTCCATCGATAATCAATTCCTCTCGATGGCACTCAATTGCTCTTCGAGTGTATCGGAGGATCTGTGAGGAGTGGATATGGCATTAACCACGCAATCGGAGTTTCGGAGATTCACCCAATCATCGTAGCTTTGATCGCGAGCTCCTCTATGATATCCCATGATTGCTCAGATTAAAGTCGCTTAGTCTTCCACGCGGCCGATCAATGGATCGTCGAGTGATGAAATCGGTATGATCATAGAAGATTTGGATTAAGCCAAAGATCAATGCCATGGTGTGGAAGTTCACTTGAGTAATTCCTTAAATCGAGTCCATGCTTGTAAAGAGATTCACCTTGGAGCCACTGAATGTCAAGATGTCTCGCTTAAGCTTAGTGGTTCTCCCCGTGGGAAAATTGAGTAAGGAAGCGAGAAGTAAGATCATCCCAACTTGAGATGGAGCTGGCCGGAAGTCGCCAAGCCAATTACTAGCTTGTTCTCGTAGAGAGAATCGGAAGAGACACAGCGCGTGGTCTCCCGAGTAGTATCAAGGTCGATGGAATCGACAATTTTAAGGAAATCCTAAGATGTCGATTTGGATCTTCTAACT
The DNA here is from genome assembly GCA_022545495.1 of Chrysanthemum lavandulifolium. Classification (NCBI taxonomy): domain Eukaryota; kingdom Viridiplantae; phylum Streptophyta; class Magnoliopsida; order Asterales; family Asteraceae; genus Chrysanthemum; species Chrysanthemum lavandulifolium. The sequence continues at coordinate 200,712,485 of CM040240.1, read as the reverse complement.
AAGTCCATGGAATGCACATCCGCTTTGCACCAACCGGATAGTTTCCGATCGCAGGCCGTAGTTCGATTGGTCGGGAAGCTCAATGGTGTTCCTATAGCCCAGGTGGCTTGGTCTCGAGTATTCACCAAGAGTACGGGCTCATGGCGGGTCATTTGGCGGGTTGATGAATGAAGGGTTATCACTTTCCATGATGAAAAGTGATGAGGTTACCAACAAAGGTCACGGGAAGGGGATAGACTAAGAGAAATCTAAAATGAGAAAAAGTTTACTTGATAGGAATCAAGCAAAGAAACCTAAACGAGGGGGACTACTAACTAGCTATTCTATTCACCGCCGCGCCAAAAACTGATAACGCCACACGCTGCTGCTCGGGTCAAAGGAACTTCCTTTTCTTCGAAAGCAAGTTTTATAACACCCTAGGCAAGAACCTAATCGCAGCAGTGTAGTAATTAGGGTAAGCCACGGTATTGATATCGCTCTCTGGGAATATGAATGCTAGTAGGAGTTACTACTATTTTTTATCTTTTTATATTTTATGAAAATGGAAAGGCACGAATCTCTGCATCGATTCTGGGGGTTATATTTCACCGATTACCTACTATTATCTACTTATCTAAACTAAGGTTGTGGAGTTCATGTTCAATTAATGTGTTCGTATGATAGTTTAAAGATGTGTTTACTTAGTTTGTATTACTCCCATTATCTCCTATCGATGGTTGAGTGTCACGCCTTATTCCTAGTCACAGTTGTGTGTCTAAAGTTGTGGGGTGCGCTTCTCCCAACTCTTCGAACTTACCAAAGGGTCTTGTCTACAAATCCACTAGAGATTATAGACTCCTACCTAAGGCGCTTTGGATGGTTTAGCCTACAATTACTCGTGTAATTATACTCTAAGGTTCACAAAGATGAATCAAGCATTATGCACAACGAATGACCTATCGTGATTACTAGATCATTAATCAACTAAGATAAGAAACAACCAATCAATATTTAATAATTAAGTTTCATACTTCCTAAGCAAACACACAAATAAATTAGCTTTACGTGGAGAACATGCAAGCATACACACAAATAATCAAAGACATAATTGAATTAATGAAGTAAAGACTTATCTTGGTGTAAGATAGGGTTTAAAACCCTAAAATATCAGACAAGACATCTTATGTTCGGTTTTAGGTTTTACCCAAAGACCTCCACACAAAGACCGAAAATTCGGATTCTATATATAAGATTACACCGCGACAACACACCTTATGTTTAGTGACGCACGCCGTGTCGCCGCCATTAGGGTTTCGCTCGCCACGTTAACCTTGGCGACGGCGCCACCTTATGTCCGTGACGCGTCCTTCTTCACCGACATCGTCCGGATTGATCAGGTCGCCCGAGTAGCGACGGCCTACTCTTTCACAACTAGACGTCGTCACTTGAAAATACGAGTTTGAGACCAGACGTCACACATTTTGGGACGGCCACAATGTAGCACCGACGCCGTCGCCTTCTACTTTCAAAGAATCAGTAGTGTCTCAATTTCGACTTTGGCCATTTTCTTCATATATTCGCCTTTTCATTCAAATAAGTGCCATTCAAAGATTTTGCCTCACGAGACCTAAAAAGTGAAAAGGAACGATATTACAATAACGGATACAAAGTGATCAAATAAGGACTTAAACGACCCCTCAAATGGTACCTTTTAAAACCTTAACAAAACTCACTTGTGGATTATGACTAAACTTATGTTTGCAAACCATATGATCATTTTTGACACTTATAGCACGGAATAAAACAAGCAAAACTTATATTTTTCCACATCGAGTACTACAAAACTAGGGAACTTCATGTGAGGGGTTTCATTTGGATAAACGTATCGACGATTTGATGGATTTACGAATTAAAGTGTCCTAGCTCCTCGAACGTTTACTACATGACCTCTGAATTATGATGGCCCGAACGGTAGTACAATATATATAAACTATAAATGTTTCATAAACTATTTCTAAAAGACGACATACACAAACTACCATATAAAGCATCATGATCAATATAAATGACATATATAGATTCTTTTATACTTTCGCATCGTTATTTTATAAACTACCATATAAAGCATCATGATCAATATAAATGACATATATAGATTCATTTATACTTTTGCATCGTTATTTTATAAACTAAGACACGAAACCATATTATATGTTGCTCGTAGAGACTTTCACGACTCAACCATCATTTTCACTACTCAATAAACATCATAACTCATGGTGAGTTCATAGCCTCACTTTCTATTACTTAATTGTTTTACAAAACCTTGGGGGGATACACGCTATTATTTTTAAACTGAACACATTACTTTGAAATTGTATGCTATATCCGAATGTTTTATTAGCACTAACTAACCAATTTCCATGTTCAAGTTCCTATATCATGAACCATTAATCACGAGCGAGTGAACGCAAATAATGTGGATAGATCTATCGGATTGATTTATCTCGCTTGTTTGACCAAGTCCTTGCAAACAAACGCACTCTATTCGAGAACTCTATGTATAATGGCAAATTACCTACTAGGCCACTATTACTATTATATCAATTTCTATTGATACATTGTTAACGCTTGTTGTCAGCGAGCTTAGTGCAATAATGTTCCGCTTAGTGTTAACATTTGTAGTCATGAGCTTAGTGTAATAATAATCGCTTGTTTTTAACAATCGATGTGAGATCATAACTCACATCGTAAATTATGTATTCAATTGATTAACTATAAACTCTATGAATATCACTCAACCTTTCAGGTTTATCGCTTTAAGCATGTATCTTAGGTGCATAATGATCAAGGATGGCATGTAGGGCATGTAATCAAGCAAGAAAGCTATAACTTATTTTATCATTTGATAAACATCAAAAGACTTTATATTGATGATTTTATAAACATGAAACCATCTCGGACTCGTTTTGTAAACTCGATATTATATATATATATATATATATATATATATATATATATATATATATATATATATATATATATATATATATATATATATATATATATATATATATATATATATATATATATATATATATATATATAGGAGGGTTAATGAGATCAAACTTAAAGTTGTAAAAATAAGATCAAATCTAAAAAACTAAAACATTTATAAATAACAATTTTAGCAATCATACACAAAAAAAATAATATTTTAATACAAATTAACATTTTAGCAACTAATAACCAAATGATACATGAGTTTGAATTAGTGATACACCGATACACATTACACTAATAAATATTCCAAAACTCGACACATATACAAAACCCGATACACATTAAACTTCTAATCAAAGTGTATCACCTAGGTTTCAGAATTTTAAAAAGAAATCTATCAAAACTTTAACAATTTTAGTTGTAGTAAATAAAAAATTATTTTTATTGTAAGGAGAGTATCTTTGTCAAATTTAGTTCGATCTCATTTTAACAACTTTAAGTTTGATCTTATTTGATCTAGATTCTATATATATATATATATATATATATATATATATATATATATATATATATATATATATATATATATATATATATATATATATATATATATATATATATATATACTAGTAACAAAACCGTCCGATGGACGGTATGACTTATAATTATCGTGACATATTTTACTATAGTGAAAGAAAACAGTAAAAAATGGTCAAAAAGTGTCCAATGAATAAATTAAGTAAGTGGTTAATAAATTACTTAACATTGTAAAGATTGGCCCACCTCAAATAAAAACCTATATACTTCGACTTCACGTTATTTACGAGATAAATCATTCTCAATCGAAAGTGCCAAATGCGTAATTTTACATAAGTTTACATCGATTAATGCAACACAAGCAAAGTCAAACCTTAAAAACATGGTCATCATATGCTTTTCACGCCCAATTTGCGATAAAACTAAACATTAATTTTTTTCTTTTTAGGAGGTGGTAATGGAAATAATAATAATAATAATAATAATAATAATAATAATAATAATAATAATAATAATAATAATAATAATAATAATAATAATAATAATAATAATAATAATAATAATAATAATAATAAAAACAAAATACCCAATCCCTCCGAAAAGTGTGAGTGCAACAAAATAGTAGCAAAATACTAAAGCCGGTGACCCATTATGCGAGAGAACCAAAAGTGAGAAAGTAGTAGTTACTTGCATCCAACCAAGACTTTTAAACTTAAACCACTACCTTTTCATTGCCCTCCCTCGCCGCACCAAACAATTTCCTTGATGAAAATGGATTTATTCAACAAATTTAAAGCAAAAAATTCCAATAAAAGTTTGATAACAATTCAATTGAATACACATTAATCATAACACAAACAAATCTACTCAAGTGACTTCTAGTTACTTGTTGACGAACTTGAAATACTAATAAAAACTCAAGATCACATTTACCTTGAAAGGACAAACGATTTTGAAAATGTAATTTTGTCTTAGAGGCACGTATCTTTTGTATAAACTTATATTTTATCAACTCCGGTGAAAACTTAAAATATTTGGGCACATTTAACCCTTCCATTTTCCTAAATGGGCACATATAGCCCATTGAAAACTTAAACGGGCATTAACGGACACATTTTTCTCAATCGTAGAACATTACGATCGCTTTTAAAGAAATATTTTTATATAATACATTTAAGTTTTTTTAATATAATTAATACGCTTTAAGGAATTTATTTCGCTGCTTTTAGGTCTCTTTATTGCGATTTGTATAACATGTGCCTGCTTGACCCGTGCCCTGCTTGCCCTGTGTCTGCTTAAGCCCGTGCTCATTCTAGCCCGTGCCCGCCCTCCCGGCCCGCCTGCTTTGCCACCTCTATGACCACCAGATAAAACTTACTAACATGTGAAAAAATAAGATTCATTTGGCAAAGTTAATTTGCTAGTTTAACTTGCAAGTATAAGTTTCCTATGCTAGAACGTATTTATGTCCAATTCTTCCAATTTATGAGAATTTGTTATACAAGTATTATCATTTATCGTTGCTACTTGTCTTAAAGTGAGCACCCTTAGCTTGAAATCCTTGTTTCGCCATCGATCTAGTTTGATTTGTTGATGTAACCATGAGTTCAACTATAGTCATGGATATCGACCTCGAAAACATGGTTTGCCATGTTTGGTTACGATTAATAGTTCTAAAGTTTCAAGACCCTTTTCTCAAGTTGCAATTCCAATTCATTTTTCACCGCTCCCAAGGATTCAAGTTTCAATTCCGTGTCTTTGACCATTAACTCGTAGCCTTTATTCTCTTCTCATCGTATCTTTTGTCTCATGGAGTCTCACAATTTGTTTATTAGATAATCTATTCCAAAGGACTACAAAACTAATCAAGTAAACTAAAATATGCTTATATTAACGAAATATGTTGCTAATTACATCATATAAATTTCACATGGTCATAACTTTTCCTATTGGCCCTGATAAACACGAGGCTCAATTCATCCTATGATAAAAGGCATGTACATACCATTTACTTAAGTATTGATGACTTATGACACTAAGTTGATCTTATTGCTCGATTTCATAAGAATCACTCATCATAAAAATATTATGCTCCTTTAGATAGCCAACATGGTATTCTTTCGCTTTGGAAAGTGAAAACCGAACAAAGGTTATTATCCATAGGCATTCAACAAGACAGATAATTTTACATTTTCACATATGAACATTATTACATAATGGAAAAGCACCGATCGCATATGATGACAGCTTCTTGGGCGAATCCATCTTTCTAAAGTCAAATGCCCCGCATGAGTCAAGAAGAAAAGATTACATAAAAGGTTTAAAATTGAACACCATCGTGTTGATATACTCTAAGAAGTGTGTCGATGCAATAACCCTTCCGAATAACACAAGCTCAATTAACCGGATCGGAAGCATCCTACCATAGAAACTTAACGAAAAACAAATAATAATATACATCAGAGAGAAACCATGTAGCATATTCAATTATTCATCGAACTAAAGCATGTAGAACTTTTCTAAGAAGGGGAACACCAAATTAATCAAAGGAGATTAAAAATAGTGCTTGATTACAATAAGTCATACCGACCAATAACATGACATGTCGTCTAATTACATATGAACTAAGGTTCCAATATATAATTTTTTACACCGTAAAATATTAAAAAGTATGTATGAATATTGCAAAAGTCTAAATGTCACGAGGTAATGACTAAACATATAGGCCTATGGATAATCAACTCTCGGTGGGCATGTTTAAGAACATCTCTTCTTTTTGAACTTATTTTGGCGGATGATGACCGATTATCATACCGCCTAGGTGTCTAATAAGGTAGAGGGACCATGAATAGAATGTCAATATATTAATATATTGCACAAATATGACCTCAAAATAAAAGCTTATTTAAACGTTTAATCTTGCTTATTGCCGGGATAATGTGCAAGTCTAACACGTAATTATATTCCTAATGTTTTCGACCTCTTTGACACCAAAAATATTTCGTTAATCTAAAGTTGCAAAATGGGTCAAATAGGAAAATTTAAAAATATAAGAATTTACCAAATGATCGCTTCGTTATCGCAATCCCGAAAAGATGTGAACTTTTCCTCGATCTTTCATTAAAACTTGTAGCAACATATAAATAACGATTTGTATGTAAAATTATTCATGTATAGCAATCCACAGACACATGATATAATAATATATCTAAAATTAATCATGTATTTGAATTTTGTGATCTTGTTCATTTCATTACAAATCGCTTCAAAATTTTAATATCTTCTCCGTAGTCTCTTTTTTTCTTCTCAATGTGCTTGATTGAAGCCCCGCAATTAAAACAAATAAGTTACAACACGATCAAAGCTAACCTATGGTGGTGACTATATCAATTAAAACAAATAGTACTATATAATATGTAATGTTTTACCCGTGATACACTAAACCTTTCCATAGGTGAGGATACATCATAAATAAGGGTAAGGAAGTACAAAAATGACGATACGGATTAGTAGATATATCAAACAAAATACAAGATCTGGGACACACAAGAAACAAAATGTATTAGATAGTATTCAAATAGTATATGTGAGTTTTAATACTCCTAAAAAAAGAAAAAAAAAGAAAAATTAACTGTGACAAACGTTAAAAAAAAAAGGTTTTAGAAATAATGCAAAATAAAATAAAATCCACAAAATCCTTCTCAAGACATATTAGGAGTAGAGATATAGATAGATAGAATCAGCAACCAAGTAATATTAGCGCAATAAACAAAGAACAACCATCCGAGGTACGTGTTTTTTTAGGTTTATGATTGGCATAAGATGTCGTGTGCCTTTATGTACAATTTTTCAAACGAATACCACAAAGAGAGCTTCTCTTGACTATGTTCGACATACACCATCCGAGCTGCAAGATGTAATGCAAAGAAGAAATTCACATATCTAATATATATGAGAGCTTTAATAGCAAAAATAAAATTTCTTTGTATTAAAAAAATATGTAAAAGAAGACGATTAGGTATATACATGGATAGATCAATGCTTCCTGAAGCCAAGCTCGTGGAAAGTTAGTAGTCAATGCCATCAAAGCCTTAACATCTTTGGTAGCCAAAGCCAGAACTCGTGTTTCTCAAGCAACTTCAATGCTAACCGCAAATGTAGGAAAGTGTGTGATTCTCTTATATAGTAGGTTATGGGTTTATGTGTGATATATATTAACTACTCAACGTATTGTTTTGTGCCAAGAGCATTAAAAAGAAGATGGTGGACACCTAGATCACTCATGGAATGAACCAACCGCAACCCGTCATTGGTGACTCTATGTAAATATAAGAAAGTCTTAATCGCCACCGATATAAGCTAAAACCGGTGGTATGTGATCTATCCTATTATTTGGCTCATACAAATATTTGTTACACTTATTAACCAAGAGTTCTGCCGCTTGTTTGTTGTCTACGATCACGGCGGTGTGAAGGGTCAGACGCTTCTGCATTTATTACAACGATTAATTTACTTCCATCTTCTATGAAGTTGAGAAACCTTAACAAAATTATTGTTGCCTTCCATGTGGAGCATTGTATCACCATTATTGTCGATCACCTTAGTGGGTGCATCTTTATGGTCTTTTAATATGGCTTTTGCTTTCCACCAACTAAGCAACTTTATCGGTGTGTCGGTGATCCCCGATACATCCTCGAGCATATCCTCGATGATTGGCAATCCGGTGAAGTGGAACATGCATTTAATTCAACATGATGAACAATGGTTGGTTTCTACAATTGAAAATAAAATAAAACAAATAGATGGTGTTGACGTACATACCTATACTAATCGATCGAGGGGCATATAAGTTTTGTAGCTCTTTAAAATATCCTGCACATAACTTTGAATGGTCGACACGCTTGAGTACAAGAATAACAGCCTATCGTTATCGTGGTAGCAAACTCACAAATTCTACTAAGACCTACGCCGAATCGTAACTTGAAGGCCCACTTGCTCGAAATGTTCAAACTATATAGATGTTTACACCTAATGAGCATCTTCTTACAACATTCGATAGAAAATATTATAATCCTAGGAGAAAAGATTACGCACTATAACATGGGGCCAGCAGCGAAACCTGACCTCCATAAATTCATCAATATGACAATATACTCCTCCCCATCAAGACGGTGTTGTTGCAATCCCAAATCCGAGACAAGTGGAACTATTATCATCATCTAGAATGGAAGTCACTAAACATTGATTTAAGTCTTGGGTGAAATTTATTAATGGAACCAAATTTGAAACTTTGATTAGTGGATCGGCAATCATCCATGAGGACAAAAAACCATACATAGGCCAAATGGGTTGAAAGTTGCAAAATGTATTTATCGTGCATCATCTTGCTTAAATTATATCACTCATGAGATTAGATTGTTGATGAAATAATATAGTTACAAAATAATGAATAGATAAATTCATATTTGACAAACTAACTACTGACAAAAAGATGAATTGGTAACTTCAACCAGGTCATCCTTTTTGAGCGGTACAAAATTACTCATTTTGAATGGTTTATCCAGTCGACTATGTCATTTTGCCAATTCTACAGTACTTGAGATCAGAAAAGAATGCTTACCCATAAAAGCTTGAAAACGGCCAACATAGAATGAAAGGCCTCGCTGTAAAGAAATGGTCTCTCCGCACCTTAAAACGTGTAGAGCTGTCTGTCCGTCCCCAATTAATTCTAAGATTGTTGCTTCCTGATTTACAAACCACAAATATTTTGAAAGTATTGATCTTTATTTTAATTTTTTTGAAAGGTGTACGATAGTGAAGCAAAAAGGTTACCTGGTATATGCCATTTAGGTAGCATATGAAATTAGTGTTTGGAGCCAATACGAAATCCTCAAAACCGCTTGACCATGCACGAGCTGCCACAACATGGTCCATATGCAAGATATTATCCTCCAGCTTATAATTCATTACAAATTTTTTTGGTTATAATATAAAATAATTATATTGTGGTTCGATTCTTTTGCTTTTAAGAAATATTTATTGAATTGGCTTGTTTTTAAGAAATAGCGAGAAACTTCAAGTATATTACTCCTTAATTAGTGCAATTCATGAAAGAACAGAAATACGAAGCTAACAAGAATGGGTGCTTATACCATAAAGGTATAATACAATCGGTTGTTCAAACAATCAAAGACAAGTATGCAGGAAGACTATAAGGGATCCAATTTTGTCTGACTATTTTCGAGTTGAAAAATTTTGTCATTATAAACCTATTGTTGACCAACTTTGATACTACTTTACAACAGTAAGCGATCACCTATTGGCAAGTAATTAACCAAGTATCAACTTATAAGCAATTATTTAAGTAAGAATTAGAAATCACCAAGAGATGACATAATCGGGGACTAAAGTAGATATAAAGACCATGACACGAAGGTCGGTGGCAACCTTAGCTTCACATTCAAATTTCATAAGTCTCAAGTTCGACTCATCCAATGCCCTTACAGATAACAATCACGCAATAATATAAAGGTTGAAACCCGATTAGAAGAAACTCTTGTTGGAAAATTCGACTCAATACTATGCGAGGATGGCTCCACTTGGTCTCTGCAAAAGCATGTGCAATCAGATTTGGCAACCAAACTAAGTCATTAATTCCAATACTTAAATAAAACTATATGTAAACCTCTGCTTGAATATTTGACGACCGATATGACATTCATCCGAGACGGAGTTGCAAGCGGCGTAGAGTGGCTAGAAGAAGCGCCTTTGGATTTCTGGCTGAGACAAGAGTCAAAGACAAACATAGTGTCAGGCCTTCATCTAGGAAAACATTAGTTTTATAAAAATACAATGATTCTTGATGACTTACGTAAGTCTTGCTCGAACTTCTTTTCTTACGCCTTCTAACTTCTCCTTGGTGTCATCAAGGCTCTCATATTGTGGTTTCAAATGAAAACGGATTCATCCAACTTCCTTTTGCAAACCTAGAAAAGAACGCTTCAAATCGTAAAATTATGTTGTGCACCTTCGTTTAATAAACTAATAAGAGTAATCGGAGACAATCCCAGTGCCTCCGCAAAGGTGTCAAAATCACATGGATCTTATTCATGTATAACATTTTTCTTACATGTGTACAAATAAATTCTAGGATCAAAGTTCATCATGTGTTAGTAGTTATCACCATTGATTTAATATTCCTAATCACATAAATTCATAAAACACACAATCAAGTAAATCACATAAAAATCAAACCAAACTTCACAAAGATAATGAAAACACCTAAAATCAAACCAAACTTACCTTTGAAGCACCTATTTTGGCCCGGTCCGGTTGATCTTCTCCTCCACAAATGTGCAAATTTCATAAATCTCGAGATATTACGGTGTTCAAGTGATGAACATGTCTTAACACCTTCGCTCATATAAATTCTTATATAGAAGTTGTGGTCTATATAAATATGAATGCAAAGAAACATCTATTATTGATCAATCATTATTTCACAATAAAGCTTAACTCATTTGAAGTTTAGCAGGAGACCCAAACCAACAAAATAATTACAAAAAACCTGGTAACGGTTCCAAATTTAATAAACTTGTTAGTTATGAAAGAATCATACCATGTATAACCAAAGATACATCATGAGCCTAAATATATTATGACAAAGTTTCGATCCATTCAAATTGTCATTACTTAAAATATAGTGTATCGTAGGTACCTTGTGTGAAGAATCATCAAAATCGTCCGATGAACCAAACTCTCAAACCTGTATCAATGAGAATAAAAAATGAATCAATATACGGAAAAAAAACAATATAATTTACATGATTTAATATAAACTGGTTCAATGATATTAGAGTTCTTGAAGAAAAAAAAGTCGTATATGAATGATATTATACATTTACCTTAGTTCTCATGACATTCTATGAATATAAGATGGAATTTATATTAAAACATAATCGGATATGTAAAGAACTTACCACCACAATGCATGTCCCATGAGAAAATAAGTCTTTAAATTCGAGATACATGTGAGACTTAAAGGATAATTAAAGACACCGAAATTCATTTAGACCATAAATTCAATGATAATAGAAAGAATTAAACATATCAAAACCATAAACAATAATCAAACTTGAAGTAAACTTACGATCAAGACCCCTTCACCAATCTTCCGTTTGATTGAATCTCAATAAAAGTTTGGAGCTTGGTGACTCGGGAAAAATTTGGATGATGCTTTATATCCAAGAAACTCTTAGCGTTTAGAAATCTCTGCGATTTTATTAGGATTTTGAGAAAAGAGGATTATAGAAAACATGATATTAGGTTTCTGAGGGAAAAAAATAGAGTCGACTACATTGAATTGCATACTAAGATGAATTGTATTTAGATTAGGAGTCAAAATAATTGTAGGATTTTATATATTAGAGGTTGCAACATATACTCCAAAAAACATGTTGCTTCAGTGGTTAAGATGCATGATTTTCTTTCAAATAACCATGGTTCGAACCATGTTATTGTCATTTTTTACAATTTTATTTCGAAAAAAATTGTTTAGATGGCATCAAATGTGATGACTGGGCATGCGTTGCTTAGGTGGAAATATGACGTGGCTTTATGGGATGCCAAGTGGCATTATGATGTGGCATGCCTCCTCTTATATATAATGTATAGATATATATATATATATATATATATATATATATATATATATATATATATATATATATATATATATATATATATATATATATATATATATATATATATATATATATATCAAATGATATATATTTTAAACGACTGTTTAGAGATCGTTTTCTGTTATTATAACTATCATGTCGTGAAGTAACTTCAAGTTTGAATTCCGCTGCATTCACAAACTTTGAGGTGTTACACCAGAGTAAAGACATAAAGAGACATAGGATCTCCTTGTCTCAACCCTCTACCCCCTTAAAGTATCCAACTTTGTCACCATTCACACAAATACAAAATGTTGCAATTCTTACACATACCATAATCCGATGAATCATCTTAGCATGAAAACCAAATAACAGCAGGATGTCCTCAAGAAAGTCCCAGTTAACTATATTATAGAATTTTTGAATGTCTATCTTCATATCCACCCTTTTAGCACCATTCTTCTAATTATACCCCTTCAACAGCTCTTGAGTAATCAAAATATTATTAGTTATTTGTCTCTTTGGGATGAATGCACTTTGATTTGGGCTAATCACATGACACAAAGTTGTCTTTATTCTATTGGTGATGAACTTGCTTATAATTTTAATACTTGCATTATAAAGACTCTTTGCTATTACTATATATACTATACATCAAGACGTGTGTTCACACTTGCAAGTGTGAACACATTAAATCTTAAGTTTATGAAGTTAGCAAAAATAGCCCACCGGTTTAAGGGTGTCGGCGAAGTAAGTCCAAGTTGGCAAAATAGTCCCTAAGGTTTAAGTGTCATTTAAAAGTAAGTCCTTTTGAGCAATTTGGCAAAATAGTCCCTATCCAAACTCACGCCTACAAAGCAATCCCATTGCATCGCTGCGGTTTCCACACTGTTAACACTAAGAAATAAGAAAATTAGCTAGATCGACCCTACTGATAAAATGTTCATAAAAACAAGGCCAGCCCCTTAATGAGAGCTATTGGGTGGCCATAAAAATATACCTCCCATTTAAAATTAAAATATATACTTCTTGGTACAAGTGCCACATGGGTGTAAAAGAAAGCACCATTTTCTTACTCGTCATTTCCATTTAGAGCTCAAGGTGTCATAATATCATTAATACACAAAAGTGTTGTCATCTCAGTCAAGGTTTTCAAGATCGGGATTCTATCTAGTATCGTTTTTGTTTTTGTAAGATCTTGATCGTAAAATCGGATCAGGATCCTAAGATCCTACTATAATGTCATTCTCTAATAATATTTGTAATATTATTCATCTATATAAATTATTATATATCATAAACGCAAAATTATATAAATGCTTAAATAGAAATATTATCTTAAATTATGAATATGAAATGTTTAAGAAGAATTACATGTTATTTTTCAAATTATATAAAGACATAATACAAAACTTTGTAGTTTATTAGTACACGATTCGAAAAAAAATTAAGATCAGATTGTATTAGATCTTAAGATCCTATAAGCAAGATTGGGATCATATAAGATCTTAAGCATGTTAAGATCCTACGTAGGATCCGGATCATTTTCGCTTTGTAAAATCGTAAACTCGTAAGGTCCTAAGATCATGATCGAGATCTTAACAACTATGATCTTAGTGTCATATTAACATTCTTATTTTTAACACAAACACACCAAAATATTCCCTCTTTGCAATAAAACTAACATCAATTTTAACATCAACATATTCCTATTTTCCCACCCTACATCACTTTTATTATTTGCAAAATTATTATTTGCGCTTAATATATGTATACGCGATATATAGGCTGTGTTTGAGAAGGGGCTTATGGGGCTTGGTCTTTTATAATAAGTCTTGTTTGTCATGCGGACATATGAAATCATAAAAGCTTAAAAGAAACTTAAAACTTTAGCCCCATAAAATTTAAAACTTTAGCCTGTGGCTTTTGAACAATACATTACTTATTTACCTACAAAATATCTAACATATACAAAACTCGTTTAATTATGTCTTTTTAGTAATTTTGCAATAATAAGCCTAAGCTTAAGCCTATTTGCCAAACAAATTTATAAAAATACAAATTTCAATTCGGTTTATAATAAAAGCCGGCATTATCAAGTTCGGCCGGCCGGTATCATTCGTAAAACATACCTATAGTATTATTGATTTGTGAGTTTACGCCTCTTTGAAGAAAGCTTCGCAACGAGCTGAAGATTGTTCAAAATATAGTTAATATAAATGAGATATCATGCCTCAAATTGAGACACTTGAAACACAAAATCTAGAAATGAGGTTGTTTCTCACATCACCCCAACAAGGAATTGTTGAGGTGTTTACATTGAAATTGTGATATTAAGTTATTAACTATCAAATTGCTTTGGTTGGTTTTACTCTACTTACATGTGTGCGCACAGAGGTGGTGCATAAAAAACACTTCTTGGCAAAAATGTTCACAAATTTAGGGATTCACAAGCAATCAAATATATGGAATAAATTTGCAAATCAGTTATATTATATATAAATTATTTTGTCTTGGGCACCAAGATAAGTTTACACTATATAATAAACCCTTGTTTCATTCTTTTCTGACATTGGAAAATTACCTAGCTCCATGCGTTTTTGTGCTTCTAAATTCTTCAATCAAAAGCTCGCCATTGTCTCCATGAAATCTAAGGCAAGTTTATCATGTCCGGTAGTACATATGCTTTGTTCTTTGTACCTTGGAAAACATATGACGTATCTATTTTAAATGAATCGTGTTAAACAAGTCTCATGCCTAGACCTTTATTAATAAAAGTGTAACAATTTTCTACACTTCGGGTATTTTTGTGTAATGAAATTTTGCCAATTGCTAGGGTTAGAAATTGAAGTGGGCCGAGACTTATATTATAAGCCGAAAATTGAAGCTTATATTTTTATAAAACTGTTTGGCGAATTAATTGGAGCTGAAGCTTATTAATATAAAATCACATAAAACTACATAAAATTAAATTCACGTATATGTTCAGCTTTTACGTAATAATTCATTATATTTAGGGCAAATCGCATAAAAAGGTACTAAACTTAGGTCCAATTCTAATTTAAGGTACTAATCTTTTTTTTTTTCTCAATTTAAAGTATCAAACATTTTTTGTGTTGCAATGTTGGATAATTTAGAGGTTACCAAGTTAAAAAAACACACTCAGCAGGTAACCCATTTTTCAGTGACCTATTTTTTTTCCCATGACGTGCTAAAAATCCAGTGACCTGATTTGCCTTTAAAAAACAACCAAATCTCAACACTATTATTGCGTATTATCTAACCCTTTTAAGATCCAAAAGACATCAAGAAATATAACGTTAAATTTAAATTAATCAACAAAGAGCTTAATTACTGAGTAAGTGAGTAGCATACTAACATGTTTTTTATATGTGTAATTTGCGTTAGTTTGACGAATTGATATTAATATGCTCGAAATCGTGATAGTTGTTAGTTATAGTTAATGCTCATTATTAGATCGTGAATTGCTTGTTTCGCATAAAATTCGAGATCTAGTTTATTAAGATGTTATCGAATAATTCATGCTCGTGAGTGGAAATGATGAATAATTGTTAATTTGTGTGTGATATATAGAGAATGATTTTGTGTTTAACAAGATATATTCATATGTTGTTTTGCTAATACCGATTTCTGTATGTGTGGTTTTTGATTTAAGAGAATAATATTGAATTTGCTAAATCCATTTTAAACAACATCGGTGGTTATTCATGAACTTTCGATCATGTTAGATTGCATGGTACATTTATGCCTAAATAGATCATTTGCTTCGAATAAAATCTTTGAGAATGCCATTTTCAAGTTATTTTGATAGTGCTAAGGTGGTTGATGATGGTGGATGGATGTTGAAGAAAGGTAGTGTTTGGATTTAAGTTTAGCAACCGGTTACCTGGTTAACAGGTAAAAAGATCCTTAGATTGCACAACATAATAAGTTCGGTACCTTAAATTGAGAAAAAAAAAAAAAAAAAAAAAACTTGGGTACCTTAAATTGAAATTGAACGTATGTTTGGTACCTTTTTATGCGATTGCCCTTATATTTATAAGTGTATTCAAATAGTTTAACTATTCATAAGCCCTTCTAAGCACATTTTATCGGCTTGGCCTTATGGAGGTCTGTGGCTTATTTTATAAACCACAAGCCTCCATAAACCTGTCTGACAAACGAAACTTATTTTATAAACCGACTTATTTTAAAAGCCCAAATCTCGATAAGCCTCTTACCAAACATACCCTTCAAGTATCATAACTCAATGATTTTGATAATGCACATGCCACATCTAATTATTCAAAAGAGAAGCCATGTTGTTATCATGTAGCTTAAACTCGATCTCTTTAAATAATACATATTCATCCTTTACAAATCTCCCATCCTGATTAGCTAGAAAAATTTTCAATAATAGATTATTGACATTTTAACATACCTACTTATCTGGCATCCAGTTATTAGGGTATTGACAAAGCCGTCGCTTTAATTAGTTTTATAATAGTTTGTATGCTAATCAACAAAAAGTAGAAATATTAAGAAAAGAAATAGACTAATTCACTTTTCTATAGTTGTAGAAGGTTTATGATATTTTACTAAAACTTAAATCACGTAGGTAATCCATAAATAAGTTAGTTTTAAGAGCTTTAGCTGTACAATTTGGAAAACGAAACCCAACACGTAAAAGAGTATTAGTAATTTAAAAAATTAATTTGTAGCTTAGAATAACTGTTGATTTGGTGATTGGTCAAATACATTCTTCAATTTTCTCACTTATATTATATTTTGATACGTATCACATAAACTTATGAAATAAAAACAATCGATTGTTTAGTCCTTTTAATGTGTAACATGTTTACGACGTTGTTAAAAAAAAAGAAAAAAGGAAAACTTTTAACGTATGTCAAATATGGTAGTCTGATTTTTTTAACTATAATATAATAGAGTTAAAATAGATGGACCATACACTTTTCGATAAATCAGATGTATTTAAGATACATTAAAGAAAAATCGAGGTTTTTGTTCAAAAATTAACATTGCATCGAAAAAATTCATAGAGTTATCGAAAACTCACAAGAACCCTTGATTTCATCCCTGATAAAAAAACATGCATCATTATTGACAAATATGTAACAGACGCATCAAACTCAACATAAGACAATACAATTTAATATATAGTTAATGTAGTTTTATAAGAAAGTTAGAATTACAATGACGTACCCTAGAAGAAAATTGTCATAGTATATTTGTATTATACATAAGTACATACATCAAAAGAATTACAAAAT
This sequence comes from Chrysanthemum lavandulifolium, assembly GCA_022545495.1. Lineage (NCBI taxonomy): Eukaryota > Viridiplantae > Streptophyta > Magnoliopsida > Asterales > Asteraceae > Chrysanthemum > Chrysanthemum lavandulifolium. The sequence continues at coordinate 200,694,994 of CM040240.1, read as the reverse complement.
AGAAGTATAGAATATATGAAAAGTGATACTCATGTTCAAAATTTATGTTGAAAGATATGTCTGGCAACAAGATCAAAACATGAGTCAAAATGAAAAATGAACGATTATTAGTGCGAAAATGTGCATGTGATGTGTCAGTTGATAAATTGGTTAGACATAAAATTAGGCTTATATTTTATGCCTTTATATCATTGCTCTAGAATATATACCGATGCATGTGCACATAATCATAGATGAGTGTCTTAAATTTGGGATGAGCAAAAGAATCAAAGAACCGGACCGGACCAAGAACCGGGCGGGAACCAAAACGAACCGAACTGGAACCAGAACCAAAGGTTCCAGTTCTGGTGTTTGAGTTTGAGATTTTTCGGTTCTTGGGTCGGTTCGGTTCCATCGGGTCTCGGTTCCGGAACCGATTACCCAATAATATATAAAAACATGTATTTGTTTTTTTACTCTTCATACTCAAAGTCTCAAATCATACATACCAATGCTATAAAAAAACCCTACTAGCCTACTTTAAAAAAAATAAGCTAAACACTATAAACCCTAATCTTTAATTCATTGAAACATCCACAAATCAATAATTAATCTAAACCTAATAACATTCCAAGATCATTCAACATTCATAACTCACATAAACAACTATCATCATTGTCAAAACAATGAAAGTAAGTTTTATATTTTATTTTTATTTGCATTTGATGTAGTATAGCTTATAACATGTTCATCATTATCTTAGGATTTCTCGTTTGAGGATTTAGCCATCTAACTAAGTCATTGTATATTTCCTAAATTATCTTTTGTGGTTCTATGCCGAAATCATGCTTGTGCAGTTTTTTAGTGAAAGAAACAACCTCAAACGTAGATGAGTCTCATCGCTTTATACCCAAGATTGAGTGAGAAATTAGAGAAAACAAATTAATTGGGATGATGTTGAAGATCCTATTAAAGACGATGATTTTGTCAATGATACAGAAGAACAATTAGAGAAACTAACCGAAAGAGATAAAAGGAAACAAATTGTAGAACTATAAACGGTCTTAGTTATTTCTTTGGACAAAGTTTTAAGTTATTTTTTTTTTTCCGAATTGTTATGATATGAACAAGTGAAATTATAGAATTGTTTATTTGAGTTTATACTTTAGTTGCTAATTGTTATTAGTTTAAACGTAAATGGTTGCAAGTGCTAAAAAATCATTTTTTTTGTGTTTTTAATGGCTTAATTCATTAGTGCATTATATTTTTTCCTTCAGAAAAGTGATTCTTATCCGGGTAGACCCAAAATAACAGAACTGGAACCGGAACCAAAAACTATATTCGCTTCGGTTCTCGGTTCCTACTTTTCACAAAATTTGATTCTCAGTCCATCGGTTCCGGTTTCGGTTCCAACCGGTTCTGGATCCATACTCATTCCTACCTTAAATATATTGGCCGCGCTTTTTGAGAGTCCAAGCTCCAAACTACAATACCTTACAAAATTATTGGACATGGTAGATTATTAGTCACCCATCGTTTAAACCGGTCGAACATCGTACGGCCAGTATGTTTCATCTCCATGGGCGATGTTATCTTTAAGCTCAGTAGAGTCAACTGAACTTACTCATAATAATAAGAGTAAAGTTCAAAATACATCCATGTGGTTTGCCCGTGTCTCGCTTTACATCCCCAAACTTTTTTTGGCACAAAACCATCCATCCGTTAGTAAAGTTGGCACAAATATATCCCTCTGTTAGTAAAATTAGTTAACGAGGACTAACGGTGCAAATATTTCTCCGTTATCTCCTAACGAAAGAGAAATATTTGCAGCTTTAGTCCTTAGAACTAAGGATGCAATAAAATAAATTGCATCATTAGTCCTTAGGACTATCACAGCACTCATACCGCCACTCGCTTTGCCACCACTCAACGCCACCACTTCCACCTCCACCGCCACCACCACCAAACGCCACCACCACCCGCACCACTGCCCACCGCCGCAACCACCTCCACAAAACGCCACTACCATCATCGCCACCGCCGCCGCCACCACCGCATCATCGCGCCGCCACCACCACCATCAACAACCCGGGGTGGTGATGGCGGCGGCGGTGGTGGGCGGCGGTGGAGGTGGCGTGTGGTGGCGATAGATGGTGGTGGTGGTGCATGTGTTGGTTGCAGTGGGTGGCGGTGGTGGAGGTGGGTAGTGGTGGCAGTGGTGGCGATGGATGGCGGGTGGTGGTGGTGGCGGTGGTGGCGTTGGGTGGTGGTGGGTGGAGGTAGCTGTGAAGGTGGTAGGTGGCGGTGAAGGTGGCGTTGATGGTGGTGGCGGCGTTGGGTGGTAGGTGGCGGTGGAGGTGGGTGGTGGTAGCAGTGGTGATGGTGGGTGGCGGCGGTGGAGGTGTGGGGTGGTGGCGTTGGGTGGTGGTGGGTGGAGGTGGCGGTGGAGTACACCGTTAGTCCTTAGGACTAACGATGCCATTTATTTTATTGCATCGTTAGTCTTAAGGACTAATGGTGCAATTATATTCTCTTCCGTCAAGAGATAACCGAGAAATATTTGCATCATTAGTCCTCATTAACTAATTTTACTAACAGAAGGATGTATATGTGCCAACTTTACTAACGGATGGATGATTTTGTGCCAAAATAAAATTTAGGGATGTAAAGTGAGACACGGGACAAACCACAGAGATGTATTTTGGATTTTACTCTAATAATAATGTATTCTTAGTTTAATTTTAGTGCAAGATTAACAAAACTTTAGTATTGAAACCAATGATTATGTAAAAACATGAATAATTTTAATAGTAATCTGGCTAATGAGTTTTCCTGGTCCTTCTCCCGACCATCCCACATCAATGCCGAGCATGCAACATCATATCCTTGATCTCTATTCAATAGTCGTTTCTTTTCTTTTTGGCTAAATTCAACATGCCTAAATTTGATACATAGATGAACACCTGCGCAAAGTGACGGTGTATAGCGGCAAATAATTATACTTTCAAACTTGTGGTTCTAAAGTGACTCTTAATGCAACACTTACGGGTTCAATTTGTAGTAATTGCGAGAAAAAAATCTATAAGTTAAAAACGAAAAAATGATAAAAGTTCGAGAATGAAATAATATGTTACAATTTTTAATCAAGGGTACATTAAGTATGATACATTACTCATATTTACGTTTTAAGTTTTTTGTTTTTTAATATGGTAGCATCTATTTTTCTTAAATGCATTTTAAACGCACCTGTTGCATCAAAATGTGTTTCTAAGATCCTGATTAGAAGTTATTAGGTTCATTTATTTATCGTTCATAATGAATTCTTAATTTTCATTCACTTTTTATCTCTATTATATTACGGTTTAAAAAAATTTGTGCACATGACAATATTTGATCATGTTTCCGTCTTTGATTACAATGATTATGGTCACTTAAAAATATTTTCAAACTTGTCACCAAATTTTATAGTATGTATCAAACTTTTAAATATTTTATTGTATATACTAAAAAATCGATTAATCAATAGTTAATATTTTATTGAGGTAAATTACACCCTTCATTTTTATGTTAGCATCATTTCATTTTTAACCAAAAATATATATATATCTCTCTATATATATCTATATATATCTATATATATATATATATATCTCTATATATATATATATATATATCTATATATGTATATATATATGTATGTGTATGTATATGTGTATATGTGTATATGTGTATGTATGTGTATATATGTGTATGTATATATATATATGTGTGTATATATATGTGTGTGTATATATATATATGTATATATATATATGTATATATATATATATATATATATATATATATATATATATATATATATATATATATATATATATATATATATATATATATATATATATATATATATATATATATATATATATATATATATATATATATATAAGACTCAAGAAATGAGGGCTAGGAGGCCCAGGAGGCTTCGGGGCTGGGTAGATTGAGAGGTCCGATTTCCTCAGGGAACTTGAAACAAAGATATGTTGGGTAAATAGAAATGGAAAAGAGATGTTTCCAATTCATCAAAATGAGAAGCTTTTTACTGCTGGCGGGCAGGAGTCCCACGTCCGCTTTTCTCCGCCTGAAACCCAAGAAGTTGGCTTTGCCAACGCAGCCATCTTATCCACTGAACTAGCTAGAAGCTATCGCTTCGGGTCGAAGCACTAAAAGAAAAGGACCGGGAAAGGCGGCATCCGAAAAAGAAAGAGACCGCACGAAAGCAGTTTTTCCTAAACGGTGATACCGCCAGGTTTGAAACTTCAATCTCTCTCTCTACGTTTTAATTAATTAGTTTGCCCAATTCCTTAAATTTAAGTACCCTGATCCTTTTAATAATAATTAGTTTGCCCAATTCCTTACATTCAAGTACCCTGATCCTTTTAATAATTACTTGAAAAACACAGACACTATAATATATTTACTCTATAACTCCGATTACCATAACCACAGTACCCACGTCATAATAGAAAGCACGTTAAATAAGGGTTGCTGAAATATGGTTTCCGGTGAAGACACTAATATTCGATGGTCCGATAGGGATAATAAAACTTTGGTGTTAAAATGACGCACTAACATAGGATGGAGAAGAAAATAAGTGTTGGTGGTGCTAAAGAAGATGAGGGTCTTTATTTTTTCACATGTTTATGACAAAGATGAAAGTGTTTGGGTATAATGTATTGAACTAACTAATCAATAAAATACTAGCAATTAATTAACCGGTTTTTAATACATACAATAAGAAGATTAACAAGTTAAGTACATAAAATAAGAAAATTAAAAGTTTGATACATACTTTAAAATTTTATGTCAAGTTGGATACATTTTCAAATGATTACCCTTATAACAGCTTTTCTAATCTATTTGAAGTCCGCCAATTGTGTTACATCCTTGAAGAACTAGAATTTTCAAGGAACATTTGATTGCAAATGTAAATTCATTACGAAAAACGCCAAAGGATCCATGTAGAGGCTACGATAACGGCATCAAACATGACGGTCAAGTTGAATGGTTATTTGGCTCGGTTTTCTAGGGATAACACAAAATTGAGGTAGACAACATGAACATGTAGTAGAATCCATCATTTAAGAATCTCATTACATGCGTATTTTGCAACATCGCGCTTCACAAGTAGGTGCTCTTTCGTTTATAAGTATTCATCACAAACCAGACATCGAATTGAGTGGAGGTCAATTCCTAAAATATCTAAGTTAACTCTAGATATCTAGTATGCATCACTGACCTCGCATGAGTTATTCTTCATCACTGACCTCACAGTGGGCGTATATATGTGGGATACAAGCTCATAAATTTTCAAAAGTGAATTAGTTTATGATCGACATGGTATTAAAATATTAAATATTAATACATCAAGGAATGAAAACTGATCTCGAACCTCATATATAAAGATCATCCATTCGTTCCTGTTTGGGATATTGAATGAATCATTTATTCGAGACGCATTATTTATTACTACCAGATTCGTCGATCTATTCTTTTATTCCTTGCAAATATTTCTCTGGGAATTACCTGACTATATGAAAAGTAACTATTATGTAGCGGGTGGATTAGGAGTGTCATAAAGTGTTACGGGATACTAATGAAATTATGTTTAGTAGGGTAAAAAAAAAGTTTTTAAATCCAATATTTTTCTTATTGGAGTATTAGTAAACTCAATTCTCGACTACAACCTATGACAGTACGAAATAATCTGTACCTCCGATCATTTTTATTTCTGGTTTGACCATTGACTATGCGAATATAAATTTAGGAACTTATGAAAACATGATTCTTGTCTAGATAGCATAAATCAAAAAGGAAAGAAATTGTGGTAGATGGTTGCATGATAAAGATTTTCTTTATACTTGCAATAGTTGTAGTTTGGTCGTGTATTGAGAAATTTGAAGAGAGATACTTGGCAACAAGAACACCAAGAAAAATAAAGGAGCACCTTACGCTTAAGACCCTACTCTGTTTTCAACACGTGATTTATGCTTACGCTTTCCCTTTCCATAGTGTAATTATTAAATTCTGAATATAGGAAAATATAAATAAATAAAAAAGTTTATGTGTCAGTATGATAGTGGACATGAAAGAAATAAGTTTAAGGGTTTGCATGTAGGGGTGTCAAATAGGATATTGGGTTGGGTCAGATGTTTATCTGGCTAGGTCTATTGGATTTTTAAAAAATAAAAATTAACTCGTAACCCGACCAGATAAGGTGTCAGATCTATAAGGTTGCGAGTTGTCGGATATTCGGGTTGGGTCTATCGAGTTATCAGGTAGTATGCTAAGTTCATCCCAATTTACCTCATATACTAAAATAATACTCCCTCCGTTTCATAATAATTGTCCACTTTTATTTTTTTGAGTCTTTCTTGTTTAGCTTTGACTATTAATATTTTTATTTGTTTTATATAATATTTGATAAAATTATATCAAATGAAAATACATTTAAAACCCAATCTATTCATATAATTTTCATCAGTATTATATTCCTAAATAAAATATTTATGGTCAAAATTGAATAAAAATCTTAAAAAGTCAAAGTGAGCAATTATTATAAGACGGATGTAGTACCTGAAACTAAATTAATTTAAATATTGAAACAATATATCACTAGTATTTAGTTTGTCAAATAAATAACTACATAAAGCAAATAGAATTCAAAGTCACAAATATGTTAATGGCGTTTAGAGCATATAAAGCGGATACACTTTTTCCATGTATAGCCTATGATGAATAAATTATTACTATACTTTGCCCAAATTTGGTCTCATGCAAACTAGACTTTTCTTTATAAAAATCACTTTATCCTCTCTTTTTTTTGTTCAAGATGAGTTTTTGTATTATGGTCATATTAACTGGACCAACAACAAGAATGAATCGAAGACAGGCATATGGGAAGGTTGGTTAGACGGAAAGTGTTACCTTTTTGGGCAGTAGGCATGTACTGTAGTTATTTTGCTTCATTTAGCAGACAAAGAGAGAAAAAAAAAACACGAGTAGAGTAATCTGCCAATGCAAACTTACAAAGCATCATAACCAAATTTGAAGATGCACCTTTATTATATTTTGTGTGTCAAGTGTAGTACTTAACTACTATGACTAATAAACTAGACAAAAGGGATTTAGTTCAAAAATTATAAAATTTTTAATGGATCATTATAGGTTACCGGGTTTATCGGGTCAACCCGATAACGAACTAATTAAGACCCTAACATGACCTTATTAGGCTATCGGGTTGACCCGATAAACCCGATAAGCTAAGCATAACTCGAATCAACCCGACCCTATAAGGTTTTATCAGGTCGACCCATGATACCATATGATTACGCTGGTATCACTCACCAATAGGGGTGTCAATTTCTGACCCGACACGAAACCCGATCTGAAGTCGACACAAAAGTTAACAGGTTGGGGTTGAGTTTAAATAGATTTCGGGTCGGGTTCGGGTCGACCCATCTAACCCATTTATTAAACAAGTCATGTTTGGGTTGGGAATAACTTAAGAGGGTTGACCCGTCAACCCGTTTAAGACTTTTTCTTAAATTAAAAATTATTTATATTTTATTATACGGGTTAAATGGGTTAAACGAAGTTGACCCATGAACCCGTTAACCTGCTTTAACTCATGTAATATCCAACTTGTGTATATAAAGCGGGTTAACACGAAACCCATTTAACTTATTCAACGCATGTAATCTATTTAACGCATGCCCATATATATATATATATATATATATATATATATATATATATATATATATATATATATATATATATATATATATATATATATATATATATATATATATATATATATATATGTTAAATGGGGCGGGTTCGGGTTATGTGTAAACATGTTAGGGTTGATATAGCTGACATGATGATTTAAATAGATCAAGTTCGGGTTATGTGTAAACATGTTAGGGTTGATATAGCTTACATGATGATTTAAATGGATCAGGTTCGGGATGAGGTTTTTTTGACCGGCCAAAATGTCAAACCGAACCCACCAACCTGAACCCGACCCAAATTGTCACCCCCGCTCACCGATAATAGTTGTGTGTGGTTCCATGGCATATTACTCATGGTATGACTTTTGTTGAAAAAAGATATGTTTTGTGTGAGTTTTAGGGGCTCGTTTGTTTGAAGGTTTGGAATGGGTTTTACTTTGACAAAATATTAATTGTACGTTTGGTTGAGTCTTTGTGATTAGAAATAGTGGATGATACCTTTTTAGTGGAGTCAGGCAATTCCCTGATTAAATGTATGGTTTTATTTTTGGTTTCATCTTTCGATTAATTTCTATTATCTTTTTTTGTCTTTATCTTATTTTTAAAAGATTTGTGTGAGGTTTAATATTATAACATTAAAATAAAATTTTATTACAAATAAATTATTCTAATTATATTTTTTTCTCCTACATCAAATACAAATCCAAATTTTAATTTAAATCCTAAATCTGTCAACAAACCAAACAAACCCTAAAAAAAAAGAGAATGATACGGTGGCAGCACTTTTACCATAATATCAGCCCACAACACTGTAAAGTACTTTGTGCTCTTATTAATGATGACAACCTTCAATCTTTCCATTTCTTGTCAAATATATTTTTATCTACCTTTAAGCATTAACTTAAACTAGATGTATATAAAAAAAATAAAAAAATGTATAGCGGTAAATAATTATATTTGCGAATCGTGATTATGGCTCGCCATTTGATGCAAAGTGTTTTGAAATTAATATATAGTGCTTGTTTTTGAAAAATTGACAAATTTATAATTGATCAAGCTTAAAGTGTATTAATGAATATATAAAAGTAATTTAGCAAACTATATTTATTTAAATTTTCAAGATTTTAAAAATGCACATTCGCTCTTTATAAATAGTATATAAATATGGCAAAAATATCATTTACATGTAATAACATAATTATTAAATTAACATTGTCTTTAAAAATTTTGAAGTACGGAACTAAAATACTAAGAAACTACAAATAAAAATTAGTACGTAATATCGTCGAAAGATTTTCGCCAATTCAAGAGTTAAGTTGCTGACACGAAAAGCATCCAATCTAAAACATTGTTCGTTAGAAAATTTGAACATAAACTTTTCCATTATAACATCACACTGCGCTATTCTAGTACAAGCTCTATATACAAAAATTAACCTATATGCTAAAAGTCGTGAACGACGTTGCAAAACACGACAACGCTGTCTTTCCCGACATGGCGTTAATAGCACGAGCGCTCAGTGGTGACGCAGCAAGTCAAACATTAAATGCAAAGTTTCACAACTTGGCAAAAGCAGTCCTCGAGGTTCAAGTGTCGCTCCAAAATAAGTCCTTTAACATTAATAATCTTTCGCAACTTGCAAAATAACCCCGAGGTTTAAATGTCGTTCAGGAAGTCGCTTTAAGAATCTCATTGCGTCGTGCGGCTTTCCAACACTGTTACAACTACATAGAATGTATCTTAGGAAATAAAGTATTCTTATGGAAGTTCGGTCCAATAAATAAATCAAAAAAATGAAAGTAACTACAGTATGTATTTGTTCTCGTTGTATTGAGAGGTACTAAATTTGTCACATATAAACGCTTAGAGCATTGGGTGTGGGTGTGTCATGGCTCGCCGTGGGCTGAGGTGGATCCTCGTCGTGGCTGGCGGCCATACCGGCACTCTATTTCGAGGCTCACCGTGATCAAGTTCTTCGTGGTGACGACGAGGGCAACGTTCTAACAAACATCCACATAAGTTTTTTGTTTTATTTTCTTTTTTGAATATATATTGTGTATGTGTGTGTGAATGTGCAGGAAACGAAGAAGACAATGTATTTTTCCTTTTTTTTCATTTCTTTTTGGGACTGGTTGGAATTGGGCTGCATGAGTTGGAATTGGGTGGATAAAAAAATTTATTAGCTAAGTTTTAATGGTAATTTTTTTTTTAAAGTTATAAAAAATGTTATTTATATTTTTTTTATAAAAAATGACTAGTAAAAGGTTTAGGTTTCTTATTATCAGTATGTGTTGTATTTTTTTCCCGTGTCGTTCTTTTTACGTATCGTGTTTATTTTTATTATTAGTGTGTTATGTATTGTATTTTTATATTTAATTATATGAATTTAGTTTATTTGGAAATTTGAACAAAAAAATAGGGATATTTACATCTATATCCTTGCCAAACTTGCTAATTACATCAATATCCTTACAAATTTTATTATTACTTCAAGGCATTGTCTAATCAGTGCCCTGAGCGCATTGGTTAAGGTACATTTATTAAGCACGAACATTCCTTTTATATTGCAAATTGTATTTAATACATATTAATCAAACTTATAAATTACCATAATTAAATCTGATTTGTAATTTAATAAACTCAAACTTTTCTTTGTTAAGCATCTTAAATCTTGCCCTAAGGGCACCCATTAGACAAATCCTTACTTCAATATCCTTTCAAAACTTACAATTACACATATTTATCCAAAAACACTTTTTTAACATATTTAAATAGATTTTGCTTGAAAGGTTGTTTGTAAATATTTTAAAACATGTTCGATTACCTCTTTACCCTTCTCTTTAATAGTTTTGAAAAAAAGAAAAAAGAAAAAAAAAATCTAGAAAGTATTAAGACCCCTTCAGAGAAGAAATTGATTTTCATCAAATCATATTTATTTTGGAATCAGTTTTCTTATCTCACACTTTTTTCTATTTATCATCAAAAAGAAAAGATCGCTTGACATCGTACGAACATGCCACTTGGGTTCCACTTTATTCTTGTGCTTGCCTATTGCATAAACAAATTAAATAATTGGGCTCTCGTCAAAATTAAAAGGTTTTAATCAATTTCAAAGATTGGGTGGGATGGTGGGTTTGAATTTGAACCGCTTGCTGCAACGAACAAAATATGTGTTTTTGTTTAATTAAAGGTGAAGGGTAAAAAAGTAATCTAACATGTTAAATGATATTTATGTAAAAGCTATTAATATAAAATCTATTTAAATACAATAAAAATGTGTCTTTGGATAAATATGTGTGTTTTTATGTTTTCACAGGATATTGAAGTAATTATCAAATTTGTAAGGATATTGATGTAATTTTTGTAAGGATATAAATGTAAATGCCTCAAAAAATAAAGTGGTAGTGGTGAGCCCCAAATGAAGAGGTTAAGGTTTGTTATGAGGGGGTTGTTGTGGTTAGTTGTGGAGGTTTGTTATGTTGATGTGCCGCTGAGATAACGATGATGAAAAGGTATGATAGACCTCCCACACACCCAATGCTCTTATAAAACGTACATGACATGAAATGTAGTGCATAAAAGAAATTCAAGTGGGCCCAATTAGAAGATAATATGGAAAATTTTGAAGAAAACAGGATATTTTGGAAAATTGTCCTTATATTTTCAAAATATCTAAAGCTATATGGGCTAAAATATAAACATTTAAAAATTATAGTTTATATTTTTTTTCAGGATGTCTCAAAATAACTTTTTATTTTTTTTTATGTAAAAACTAAAAAGTATAATAAGAAAATATTTTATTTGAGTGATTAAAAATTAAAGTGATCACATTTTTATTAAACTACGTAATTTTTATCTTCTGAAAATAATTTGAAGACAGAGAGAGTAATAATGATTCAGAAACTACATTTGTGAAGAAGAAATTATTGATTGCTTTAGTACATGTGCATAACAATTTCATTTAACAATACAAATATATGGGATACAAAGCTCTACACACATAATTAGGGGTGACATGAGCCGAATCACTCATAAAAAGCTCGAGATTGGATTGGTAAAAAGCTCGAACGAGCTCAAGCCCGAGCCCGAGCTCGAGGCTAAGTTACAGCTCATTTATTAATCAAGCTAGAGCCCGAGCTTTACATACAAAGCTCGTTTAGGCTCACGAGCCTAAACGATGATATATTACGAGCTGAGCTCGAGCTCGAGCCAAGCTTTAACTTTTCATTGCCAAAATCGTATAAACGAGCCGAGCCTGACCCTATATAACATACCACGAGCCGAGTTCGAGCTAAAAAGTTAAGGCTCAAAACAAGCCGAGCTCGAGCTTTTAAAACTTAAACAAACCGAGTTCGAGCTCGCGTGCTCGGCTCGACTCACTGCTTTCCACCCCTACACATAATTAACAGTTCCGTCGGTAACATAGCTATTACATCTAAATTGTCACTCAACCACCGATCAACCAAACTAAAACCACCGATAATTTGCCTTATTGTCGCATTTCAAATCTCTCCAACCTCTCTACATCAAATCCACCTAACACATCTTTTTCCCATGGTCGGTTTCGACCGGTCCGTCCGGATCTTTTTTCTTGTACTTTTCTTTTCTCACAATAAAGACTTTCTCACGGATCCATCATCTCCTCGCCGTGGTTGGTTGTCGCCGCCATGCCTTTCAGATCATTGCTATGGTCCGCTCGACGACTTCTTGTCGTAGCTTTGGTTCGATTCTAGATCCGTTGGGTTTGCTCGGGCCCTTTTAGGATGCTTTGTTTTATCTTCTATGTATGTTATCATGACTTTATGTACTTTTGCCAAGCTACATCTTCATATGGTTGTGTTCACCGAAGCTCACCTTGGTGATTCCCCACCCTGCTTGGTGTTCTTTGTAGTGTGTCACAACTATTAGAATGTATGCTTTCTTTTAGCTTTACTTGTTACCTCGTGTATTTTGTTTGGCAAGTCGGTTTCGATTTTGCCTTTTATGTTCGATGTAACATGTTGTGTAATCTTACTCCATTTGTGAGGAGTGATATGAAATGTAATCTTTGTTCAAAAAAAAAAAAAAAAAAAAAATATATATATATATATAATAAGGCACACTCTCACACAAAGAATTGTTACCTTTAAACCGTACTTAACCACCAAATCGAAAATGCACTCTACTAAAAATATACTTGATTTTCGTAATAATAGTTTAATTTACAAAAAAACACGATAAGGCACGCTCACATACAAATGATTGTTACCATTAAAACAAGAGTTTAGGCCGTACAATACACGCGTACTTTTTCAAATATTCCGTTTTGGTACGTGTACTAAAATCTGTCCCACTTTTAGATGTATACTTTCATGTTTTGTACCATTTTGCACGACAAAACTTGTTTTACCGAAACTATGATCATGATAGCCACGTGTGCACGACACGTAGGATTCCCACTTACTCAAACATACCTAAATATACCCATTTCTTCGTCTTCCCCAAAAAAGAACCCAAGAAATCCCCAAAGTTGACCTAAACCTAATTTTATCAAACAATTAATACATCCCAATATTGACCTAACCCTAATCAATGGCATCTTCATCATATTCTATTCACAGGCGTCCTCCTCCACCTATGTTTTGCGAATGTGATGAACCCGTAATTCAACAAACATCAAGAACCATAGATTATCCTTTAAAACGTTTTCTTGGTTGTGTTAATTACTATAAGGGTGCAAAATGTAAGACCTTTTACTGGATTGATGAAGATTTACCAAGTGAGTACTACAAAAAGGAAGTTTTCAAACTGATTCAGAAAGATAAACAACAAGACAGAAGGGTGAATGGGTTGTATGAAAGGATAAGAGACATGGAAAGGGAGTTTGACTTGCAAAAGTCAACTATGGAGCAGCATTTGTTGGAGATGCAAAAAGAGTTGAAAGAAGCCAAATCAATATTAGTGTTTTATAGGAAGATTGTTGGTTTCATGTGTATTATTGCTTGTTTTTTCATGTTTCTTAGAATGAATTAGGTGTTTTTTTAGAATGAATTAGGTGTTTTGTGTTATCTGTATTTTGATGAATGCAATTGGTTTGTTTTGTGTTATCTGTGTTACCTTCTTTGTCATCTGCACATACCAAAGCTATAAAGCACACAGACAACATGTAAATGCTAAACACACAGAAAATGACAAGTGAATAAAGCACTTAAATCTTGGACCACTTACTGCATTACAAACCAAAATTGTGGACATACAGTCACACTATCCAACACATTGTTTAGTGGTAGACATTGTTTAGTGGTAGACATTACCAACAACCAAGACCATGTTCAGTGCACCTACATTAACCAAGGTTTGACTACATTATTCATACTACATTTTCATGATACTAAAACAACTATTCTTCTGCAAGGACATCTTCAACATCCCAAGCTTTTTCAGCACTTGATCCTGCACCATCTGCTCCAAATTTGAATGGCTTGGCCCTTTTTGCAATTCTTTCAGATTTGCACCTTCTTTTCAAAGCTGCACTCTTGAGTACACCAAAAAAGAATTGCTTCATCAACAACTTGTGCAGCAGTCTTCCTTGTGTTTCTCTGTTGGGTAGGAATTGCTTCATTATCTTGTGATTCCTCAATAGGATCTTCTGTGACTGATTGTTCAACTTGATCCTGCACATGTGAAGAATTTAGCATGCAAATCCACAAATTATCATTAACTTTACACATACCAAACACATTACCTCATTTGGGACTGCATCAGATGGGACTATATTACTTGGACCATCACCACTTGCAGTTGCACTACTTGCACCAGCACCACTTGATCCTTCACCAGTATTGCCAATAACATCAGATGGGAAAAGAAATGTAGAACCTCTGTTCTTTCTACCAGGTTTCCTTTTTTCCCTGACTGGTTTAGGTTGTTGCTCTTTCTTACAAGTCTTCTTGTTATGACCCTTTTCCCAACAAACTGTACATGTCATCATTCTTCCACACCTGCTAACTTCATTGACCCTCTCTGTGGCATGCTTTATTCTAAGTTTTTTAGGTCTGCCTGGCATTTTTCTAAGTACTGGAGGCAATGGAGGTTCATCTTTAGTGTATGGCCACATAGATGAACCACCCACAGGCCTAATGAAATAATTGTAGGCATTGACCCACATCCTCTTAGAATACCATGCAATAACACCTTGCACTGGATCACTTTTAATGAAACCAAAAGCTGATACAGCATGGACACAAGGAACCCCACTCAAATCCCACCATTTACAGGTACATGTCCTATTCTCTAAGTTCACCCCATAGGATTCATCTCCCTTCCTAACTTCATACACATTACCCCCACAAGCATAGGTTACCCAGAATCTTTGGGAATTCTTCAATCTCTCTATTTCTTTCCTAATTGAAGGTGTTATGGTGTCTACTACACTAGTGGCTAACTTATTCATGCTACATAGTCTTTGCATTAAGTATACTCTTATCTCTTCTAACATGGTAATAATTGGCTTACCTCTAGCAAGACCTATTGCATTGTGATAAGACTCACAGATGCCATTCTCATATGTTGCACAACCTCTATCCATCTTGAAAAATGCCCTACACCATGTGTTTGGGTTCCTGTCAATGAGCCATTTTTTTGCTTCAGGATCAATGTTGCCTATGAGGTTCATCTTGCTGTAGAACACATGTTGTATTGTAGTAGAAGCTGCAGCCCAAAACAAACTCTTGCAATGTAGACCATTCCACTTCTTATTGAAGTTGGCATAAATGTGCCTAGCACACTGCCTGTGCTCTGCATATGGTAGCATGGTCTTTACAGCTTCCATCAAACCCTGTAAAGTTAAACAGATGATAAGTTAAACAGATGGTAAGTGGAATACAAATCATAATTTAGAAAAATGCTAAGTGTAATGAATTATACATTGTGACCATCAGATATGATACTCAAATAGGCACCCATGTGCATTTGTAAATCTTCACATAAACAAGCCAAAAACCATTCCCAATTATCATTGTTTTCAATGTTCACCACAGCCCAAGCTATGAGAAACATTTGGTTGTTCCCATCTCTACCCATGGCAGTCAATAGCTCACCCCTGCATGTTCCTTTCAAAAAACATCCATCAAGCCCTATAACTTTTCTACAGCCTGCACTCCATCCTTCTTTCATTGCCTTAAAACAGACATAAAATCTTTTGAAGTGTGTCTTACCATTATCCTTCTCCTCTACATGCATATGGACTGAAGAGCCTGGATTGGTGTCTAGTAATTGCTTCCTATAATCCCATAGCCTGGCATAATGCTCAATAAGACCACCTTCATGATCAAAAAGGGCCCTCTGCTTAGCTCTTTTACACTGACCAATACTTACATTTATCAAGAATTTCTTTTTTACTTGATCTCTAATGCTCCTATAGCTAATACTTGGATCCTGAAGTATCTTATAAGCAAACTGCTTTGCAATCCATTTAAAGGTTACAAGTAAACCTAAATCAAAGTTCCTAGAGCAAGTGTGGTGTGGAATGAGTGTTTTTATTTGAAATGAGCTCTCACCTTGCATCCAGGAAGCCCAAAGCTTAAATGTGCAATCACTACCCTTTTCATTCTTCTTTTTAGTATCCTTCACACCCTTACCCTTGCCTTTCTTTGATGGTGAAGTGGACTGAGTTGATTTACCCTTGCCTTTCTTACTTGGTGATGCAATCTTAGCAGCTTTCCCTTTCTTATTTGGTGAACCAATCTTAACACCCTCAGATTTCCCTTTCTTAGATGGTGAATCAATCTTAACACCCTTATCTTTCTTATAGTCCCATTCACTTTTTTTTCTTTCCTTTCTTACCTCCACTCCTACCCTCTTCAAGATCCCTTCCACACATAACCTGTAAAGTCCTATAATCATTCCTTTTATACCACAGCCGGTATCCATTAGTAACTCCATAATTTGTCAAACACTCTTTAAGTTGTTCAGGATGTTCAAACTTCATTCCAAGTTCTGGTTTCATTTCATTCCAAGGAAGACTTGGGTCAAAGTCTTGATACATTTCACGGATCGATTTTATATTTCTTGTCAACAATTTCATCATCAAAATCGGATCCCTATCACTACCATCTCCTACTTGAAACTAACATTCTCATCATTATTACTTATAAAATTACCACTGCATAGTTTATTCAGAAATGAGTCCTTAATGGTCCTATATGGTATCTCTACATCATCTTCTCCTACATAATCACTAACCCCATAGTCTGTTAAGTCTTCCATCTCAACATCCTCATCTGGTTTCTCATCAAACCCAAGCTCAGTTTGTACCCAATGTGATAAATCATACCCATGATGTTCCAAATACGATCAATAACATTACCATTCTTAACACCTAGGGCAATAAAGTCTCGCTAAATCTACATCATTCTTAAGTTCCTTCAAACCATTACTAAGCTCTTTACCGTGAATGTGAAAATACATACCTTTAACGGGAATGTACAACATCCTTTGAGCATCTTGGACAAACGAATAACCGCTATCCCAATGAAGTCAATATCATCAATCGTAGATACATCCCCTTCAACATAACTTAGTGGTGATGGTGTGAAAGTACCATCGTGGTGGAAAATTACTTTTAATCGCATTTTTGGTTTATCAGATCATGAATTGGGAAATTAGGGTTTTGTTTTAGTAGGTGCAAAGGGGGAAAACGTTTGGATTTTAGTAATGAAAAATGAGGTAAACGTTTTTTAGCCTTTAATTATAGCGTCAATTTAAGTCAACAGTCCACGTAGGATTTTAGCCGGTATTATAAAATACTACCCGGTTGCCTGTAATGTTTTGTGCAAAATGGTATAAAACATGAAAGTATACATCTAAAAGTGGGACATATTTTAGTACACGTACCAAAATGAAATATTTGAAAAAGTACGCGTGTATTGTACGGCCTAAACCCTTAAAACAAACCACATATAGACACACGTAAAAATAAAAAGGGTACGCAAACAATGATTTAACACAATCGGATTTTGTTGAAAATTATACACCGTACCCGACATCCATACATCCTGCCCAATATTTGTAATACTATATAGGATGTAGTAGGTATTTGACCTAGTAGTATGAGCATTCACAATTCATAATTTAAAGACTTTTCTTATAACACATTTTAAGATACAAACATAATACCTCTTTCGTTTCAAAATAAGTGTTATGTATTTGTTCACTTTTGCTTTTAAATATTTTTATTTATGTTACATAATAATTAATAAAAAATATACCAATAAAAATACACTTGAAATACAATCCTTTCATGTATTTTGCATCGTGTATTATTAAAATCAAAATTAAACAATAAGGATTCTAAAATTTAAACTTGACACTTATTTTGAGACGGAGGTAGTATCAAATAAAAATAAAATAAAATTATAAGGTAGCTTGTAGCGTATAATTGTTATCATATAATAAGGTTTGGGTAGAAACGATAATAGATGACCAGTTAAGAAAAGAAGACTCAATAGATAAATGACATGACGAAAGATCTTGACTGCATGTTATTTATACATTATATCTCATTTAAGTTCTTTAGCCAGTTCTATATTAAAGCTCTTTTGGGTAAGTTGGTAAATCTTCAAGTCATTGTCTCAATGAGATCCTTAAATCACTGCCCAAAAAATTATTGGTCCAATGAAAAAAAATCATGAATCACTTTTTTGAGCTTTCTCTAAGGGTGCGTTTGGTATACGTTTATGGGAATCAAACAATGACTTTCATAGTGATATGAATTGTTTGGTGAAATATCTTGCTATCAAACAATGATAGCACACCCATAGAACCATACCAATGAGGTGATGTGCCTTTTTGATGCTCATTCCAGTGGACTCCACTTTTTTATATCTCCATCACACTTTTTTCCTTACATGAGCATTTAAGTGGACCCTACTAATGTGATACCGATACCTCAAATTTTTATATCAAACAACAATAATGAAATTAATAATCCCAATCCCATACACCCCTCTAATCAAAACCATACCTTTAGTGATTCCGGATAGCGTACCAAACGCACCCTAAATGGAGATGCCTTTAGAGTATTAATTGCTGCCAAACATGCGATTGTGAATTTAAGTTCCAAAGAAAAACGTGAGATTTATCACCTTTAAAAAATGATTATATAGTAAAAGTAAACAGTAGGTTTATAAGATTTTATTATTTTTTTATTTTTTTATTATTATTTTTTTTTTTCTAGAATTTATATTTGCTAATTGACAAGCAAAATAAATAGTCTTAAGGAAAAATAGATATTATAATTGAAAAAGATGATTATAAATACTTCACGTGTTCCTCACCTTAGTGATCAATAACCATCCTTCCCTAGTCCCCTACAATTTCACAACTCCATGGATCAAATGACCTGTTCATCCGCCAAAGAAGGAGAATTCAGAAAAGAGACCAAGAAAACCGACTCCCATGACAAAGAAAACTCCGTCTACAGAGGTGTTCGTAGACGAAGTTGGGGAAAATGGGTGTCAGAAATCCGCGAGCCAAAAAAGAAATCAAGAATATGGCTCGGGACATTTGACAACCCAGAGATGGCAGCTAGAGCCCATGATGTAGCCGCTATTGCAATCAAGGGTACCCGAGCTACACTCAACTTCCCTCACCTAGCTCACCTACTTCCTAAGCCAGCTTCCACGTCGCATGGTGACATCCAAGCGGCTGCAGTCAAAGCCGCAGCATTATCTATAAATGAAATTAGTCCAATAAGCCAGGACTCCAATAGCACCCAAACTGAGCTTCAACCAGAAGTTGATGGTTCGGATTCTTCTGACGATGCATTTCTTGATTTACCAGATCTCCTCATCGACCACCCAAGTCGAATTAGTCATATTTGCTTTACATATCCGGGCGAGATCACCGAAGATGAGACAGGTGATAACGAGTTCTGGCTAGAAGATAATTATCTGTGGAATAACTATTGTTAGTAAGTTGGAGTACAAAAGTGGATGGCTAGCTAGAGCATATTTGTTAATTATAAGTACTGAAAATATTTTAGATTATAATCGTGTAAAAGTTGAATGAAACTACTTAATTTTTTAGTAATGTATGTCGTTACACAAGTAGGAGCTGGAGCATAGGGCTGAAGCGGGTTGCTGGAGCATGTTGCTGGAACTTTTTTAAACGTTAATTTAACTAGCGTTTTATTTAGCAGCTTATTTTTTTTTACATGCTCCTTCAGGCTATGTCAGCCAAACGAGACTCATTTTTAATGATAGCTTATTTTTCTTAAAAAAAAAATAAGCTAGCTCATGCTATGATTAAGTTTGTGCGCCGAACATGCTCTAAGTCGAAGAGCGTGAATTGATAGAATTATCTTACAAATAATGAAAAAGTACGATATTCATGTGTACGTTCTTTGTTCATTGTTTAATTCGAGAAAATTAGCAGTCAGTATCATGCCCCCACTTAGCTCTAAAACGACGTTTCTTATTTATGAGGACATGGACAAAACTAGACAAAGCGAACGTGTCTATATTTGAATGCATTTCCCTCAAGTTGATTTTGGTAATGTTTTTTCTACGTAAAAATAGTTGTTACCCTTATTTAATTAACAGCATAATAAAGACTCGATCAAAGAGCTAAATAGTGATTACATGCATGACTGTGTTACACGCAGATATAGAATCAATGATCCAAGTTATTCAACTTGGACGATGAATCCTATATTTACTCCTATTCAGAAAAAAATATATATTGCGGAGTATGACAGCAACAAAAAGTTTCAAAGATTTCCCGATAAATATATAGTTAACTTTATTAGCAATAAAGAAATATAATACGCATTTAAAATTAGATATGAGACAACATTATATTTACTTTTGTCTATAACAAGGGATATGATTATGAGGTTCTCATATGTGACCGTACATGCAAAACCACTCAAAATAATATAAAATTACATCAATTTGATTATTCATTGTTAGAATTTGAGTAGCGAAACAAATATATGAGTATTAAAAGTGCTTTTTAATTTTGTACTAGATCAACTCACTACAACAATCGGATTGGACGGAAGAGGAGATTTCGCCAGGGGCACAAAGCTCCCATGAAACACTTAACGACAAAATGAATCGACATATGCGCATAATACGGCCGACTATATGGAAAATTCAACGGAATCTTTCGTGACACGTCCCGCGAAAGAAGTTTGATTTTATCAAACTTTGACCGGATAGTCAAAATTAACGTAAACTTTCATGGCGACACGTCCCCAGAAAGTATATTTCACTTTACCAAAATTTAACCAAAGTCAAAAGCATGCTAATTGTTCATGGAAAATTCTTGCAAACCTTTACCGAGGACATGTCCCCGATAAAACCTCGCTATTTATAAAAATACATTTTATTGCAACTATTAATACATAACTAAAACCCCGATGCTTGATAGTCTTTTCATTACGTTAAAACCCTAAACTATTTTAAAATTAAACGACATATCTTTAGTTCCATCGTCTGTCGTTACAAAATATCCGGGTCAAAAGAAACGGAGACTTGAATTTTGAGCACCGGGTTGTATCTCCGTGTTATCCAACGCTTGGGATTTATTGATGAGACTTGACGAAACAGAGTAGATATATAGCTATGGGAAAACAAAAATATTAAATTTATGATGAATTAATATGGTTCTTAATTCGTTTGTTAAATGTGATATTGTTTCTTCGCTAATATGATCGATACCATAGCACCTATATTGGTCGTTTAACATGATACGATACCAATGCACCTATACTCGCCGTTTAACATGACACGTATACCATAGCACCTATACTTGCTCGTTTAACATGATACGTATACCATAGCACCTATACTTGGTCGTTTAACATGATACGTATACCATAGCACCTATACTTGGTCGTTTAACATGATACGTATACCACGCCGTGTCCGTGTCATGTATTTTTAGACTTTTCCGTATCGCCGTGTCCGTGCAACCTAGGTTAAAAGTAATTAGATTAATTTTATAATTTTTAGGTTAAATTTAATTTTATAATTTTATAATTTATTATTAATTCTAGTTATTTAAAATGATAATTTTAATTTTATAATTAAACCTTTTCCCGGGGACATGTCCCTGGAAAGTTTTGGCGTAAATTTTCATTTTCCCTCCTCACTTTTACTTTACCCCGCCATCACTCCCGGGGACTTGTCCCCGGCAAAAGTGTCGCTAGAAGACAAAGAATACTTTCACCGGGGACATGTCCCCGGCAAAAGTAGTAAGCAAATATTAACCTCAATAATTGACAGATCTGGTCGTCATAGTTGGAAAAAAAATGAAACCAAAAAAACCATCTTCTTCCTCAGTTCTCTGCAACCACCACAGCACCACCACTTCCTCACCATCTCCAGCACTATCTCCATCTCCACCACCAACTCCACCACTTCACCACTTCACCACAGCAACCACACACACAACACTGTGCACGATGCATCTCCCATCTCCTCATATAATTCTTTCCTTAAACCCTCTCCTCATTTAATTCTATCTTTTCTCATCTTCTTTCTTCCTTAAGCCTTATCCTCATTTTGCGATTGGTAATTTTTTATAATACTTTTTGCTAATTTTTTGTTATCTGTTAATTTCTGAGATTGTTAAATTTTGCTAATTTTTTATTTTATTGTAGACTGCTTTTTGTTAATTTTTAATTTTTTTTTAATTATTTTTGTACAGTGGACTGTGTCGAGACAAAGACGAGAACTCAACTCGAGAACCAAGCCGGAACCCAGGCCGAGACCCGCATCAAGAAGTTTTGTTAAAAAAATTTTGTTACTTGTTTCCCTTTTTTTTGTTACTTGTTTATGTGTTGGCGGGGACATGTCCCCGGCGAAAGTCTCCTCGCCCGTCCTACTTGTTTATGTGTTAGCAATAAGCAGTTTACTTGTTTATGTTTACTTGTTTACTTGTTTCTGCCCCTGAAGGACTGTTTGGAACAACACCTTGAGTGGGTCAAGACCCACTTTTGACCCATGTTTGGGTCTCCCAATGGCTGTAGTAGATGTTAGATATGCTTGTTCATCCTTCTCATTGGTGTCAATTTGCAAAACAAGTTTTAAGAAGTCGCCATGCGATCCCATGCTGTGTCTCAATTAGCTTTTGTTTTTGAATTTTAGTTTCTTCAATTTAAGATTTTAGAACTTGTACTCTTGTATGATTAATCTTTGGTTGGTAGTGTAGTCATTCCATATTTTTTGAATTTTGTTTGAGCTTGCAAGTAGCTTTTCCTAGCTTGAAGTTACCTATTGAGCCATGTGCGATCGTCTCAAGAATCCCATAATGACCCTTGCACCCTCTTTTTAGCTTGTTAATGACCCTTGCACCCTCTTTTTAGCTTGTTAACAGCTCATTACTAGTCTTGGATTACCTAGTCTTTAGTGCTTAATTTAGTGCTTATTTTTTTAGCCAAAAATGCCCTTAAAAGACTACTCTTGTGGGCTGTTTCAACAGCAAACCAACAGCAGATCAAAGTGTTTTGCATCTTATTTGTGACTTTGACTAGTAGACTACATAAAATAGGTTTCGTGTGCTTGGTTGATTTGCTTGGCAGTTTCTTTGATATGCATCCTTGAATGGGGGGTTAAGTGCAAACCTTACGGCTACATTGAGTCCCAATGAGACTGTGCCCACCCATCCTAATATGTTGAGGCTGCAATGCAAGTACCAATGTCAAATTAAACTTGAATTTACTGTTTGGTTAACATAAGCCCGCATAGTGTCTCTAATTGAATTTACTGTTTGGTTAACAGCTGCCCAAAAGGGGCGTTTGGTTTATGCTGTCCAAACAACATCCCACAAGGGGTGTTTGGTTTATGTTGTATTTTTTATTTATTATTAATATTTTGATTTTTATTAATAATTTTGATTTTTTTTACAGTCAAGCCCAGCCGAGAGTCGAGACCAGCCTTCTGTCTAGACCAGCTAGCCGAGAGCCAAGACCACAATCGGTATGTTTTTTGTCAAGACCAGCTAGTTGTTTGGTTTATGTCGTTTATATCAATATCACACCTGCTAATATTTAATAAGCTTCAATTTTCCGGCTTATTTTAGGATTTTAGTGATTAATTTCGAAAAGTCCCCTTCCGAAGTTAATCATCCCATAAAAAATCCGTCCGAAATTAATTTATTAAAAATTAATTTTGGAAAGTCCCATGTTGGATCGCTTTTGAATGTTTTGTGTCATTTAGGATATGAATGCGTATATTTATTTATTATTTGTGAAAATTTCGACGTTGTTTCCCTTTACTCCTGAATATGTCTTTAATGCACATATTTGGGAGTTGAGGAAATGTCACAAATTTTCTCAAATAGTAAATTCAATTATACGCATTCATATATGAGACTAAACATTCAAAGAGTGGGTTAGATTGCCTTCCATAGTTAGATTAGGTGAACATTTTAAGTCAATATAATTATTTATTGCTTCATTAAAACGCAGCTTATGCCAATTGATAAAAGTTGGGTCTCACTAGCACGCATCAAGAGAGAATTTTAGTTGGTCTTAAAGCTTTCTACAACTATTGCAAGCCCTTGGTGAATATTGATGGAATATAAATGTCCTCGTGCTCGTTGTTTAAACATAAACCGGATAAAGCATGAATTTTTGTTTGACCACATTGATAAGGTTTTAAAAGGTACCTTTTGAGGGTCGTTTAAGCCCTTATTTGATCACTTTGTATCCGTTATTGCTTAATATCGTTCCTTTTCACTTTTTAGGTCTCTTGAAGGCAAAATACCGGAATGGCACTTATTTGGACGAAAAGGCGAATATACGAAGAAAATGGCCAAAGTCATAATCGAGACACTCAAAGTCGCCGAAACACAAGGTGACGACGTCCACGTTTTATACGCTGACGTCGGAGGATTTTGACGGCTCGTAAGCCAAAACTCCTATTTTCAAGTGACGACGCCGTTATAAAAGAGTAGGTCGTCGCAACTCGACGGCCTAGATGCAGCCCGCACGGCGCCGAGTCGAAGAGGATCACACACAAGCATAAGGTGACGCCGTCAAGTCTAACGTGGCCAAGACGAAACCCAAATGACGCGCCACAAAACATAAGGTGACGCCGCGCATGTGTAATCTTATATATAGAATCCGAATTTTTCGCTTTTTAGTGTGTAGTCTTTTGGAGTAAAACCCTAAACCGAACCAAGGTCATCTTGTACAAGATTTTAGGGTTCCAAACCCTATCTTACACCAAGATAACTGCTTACTTCATTAATACAATTATGTCTTTGATTATTTGTGTGTATGCTTGCATGTTCTCCATGTCCGGCTAATTTACTTGTGTGTTTGCTTAGGGAAGATGAAACTTAATTATTGAATATTGATTGGTTGTCTCTTATCTTAGTTGATTAATGATCTATTAATGCGATAGGTCATTCGTTGTGTACTTAATGCTTGATTAAATCTTTGTGAACCTTAGAATATGACTCCTTGAGTAGTTGTAAGCTAAACCATCCAAAGAGTGCCTTATAGTAAGAGTTTATTATCCCTAGTGGGTTTTGTAGATTTAGACCCTTTGGTAAGTTCAAAGAGTTAGGAGAAACGCATACCCTACAACCTTAGACACACAATGCAACTAAGAATAAGGACGTGACAATTCAACCACCAATAGGAGATAATTAAGGAGTAGTAAAACCTAAGTAAACACATCTTTAAACTATCATACGAGCACACAATAATTAGACATAGACTACATACACCTTAGATTAGATAATTAGATAAGTAGAGTAATCGGTTGCAATACCACCCCCCCCCCAATCCAATACCCCGAGATTTGTACCTTTCCTTTCCTTAGAAATATAAAAAAGATAAAAAAATAATCTTCCTCAACCCCAACCTTAGCGTAGTAACTTCTTACTAGCATTCCTATTCCCCAGAGAACGATATCAATACCCGTGGCTTACCCTAATACTACACTACAACGATTAGGTTCACGCTTGGGGTGTTGAAAACTTGCTCGACGAAAAGGAAGTTCCTTTGACCCCGAACGATGCGTGTGGCGTTATCAAGTTTTTGGCGCCCGCGAATAGAATAGAGTTAGTAGTCCACCTCGTTTTGGTTTCTTCGCTTGATTCCTATCAAGTAAATTTTTTCTCAATTTTTAGCTTTCTCGTAGTCTATCCCCCTTCTTCGTGACCTTTGTTCGTAATCCCATCACGTTTCATTATGGAAGTTAATAACCAACCACCACTCATCAACCCACCACCAAATAACCCGCCAAGAGCCCGTACTCTTGGTGAATACTCGAGACCAAGCCACTTAGGCTATAGAAACACCATTGAGCTTCCCGACCAAGCCCAAACTACGGCCCTGCGATCCAACACCATCCGGTTGGTGCAAAACGGATGTGCATTCCATGGACTTCGTTCAAGATCCAAATCAAGATCTTAGTGATTTCTTAGAATTGTCGATTCCATCGACCTTGATGCTACTACTGGAGACCACGCGCGCGTCTCTTCCAATTCTCTACAGACCAAGCTAGTAATTGGCTTGAGCGACTTTCCACGGCCCCATCTCAAGTTGGGATGATCTTACTTCGCTTTGCTCAATTTTTCCCACCGGGAGAACCGCTAAGCTTAGGAATGACATCTTGATGTTCCAACAACGCTGGTGAATCTCTACGAAGCATGGACTCGATTCCGTGACTTACTTCATAAGGTCCTCATCACGGAAATGATCTTTGGCTCCAAGTCCAAATCTTTATGATCATGTCAACTTTCCCACCAAGCGATCCATCGACCAAGCGGCCGGTGGAAAACTTAGTGATCTCACCGGAAGAATCATGGGTATAATAGAGGACCTTGCCTCTATGACAACGAAAGTTGGGATGACCCCCGTGAGCTTCCCAAAACCGTTAAGGCTGTCTCCTTGCCTCCCATTGACTCACAACCTTCCGACCATGGGATGATCGAACTTGAAGATCAAGTAAAGTTCCTAATGAGTTCCTACGAAAATCCTAAGTCTTCACACCATGTGAACAAAGTTTCTTCCTCGTGTGAGCCGTTTTGTGATCCTCATAACACGCGCACTAACACCCGATCCCCCGAACGTGCTTCCGTTGACTATGCATCTTCGCGTACTAATGGAACGGGAGGAAGATTCCCTACAATACCCGGACCTAGGAATTTCAATGAAACCCGAGAGGCATGGAAAGGCAAGCCTGACTTCTCCGGGACAAACCAAAGAATTCACTTCCAATGATTTTTCATGGCCCCACCTAACGGTCCTAACCAACAAAACATCGAAGGGATGTTGCAAAACCTATTTGCATCCCAAGAAGCCCAAATGACTAAGCTCTGGACCGCTTTAACCAACAACAAGCGAAATGGATAAGAAGATAGACAACCTTTGAAAGCCATAACCAATAGTGATAGGAAGGTTAGTCCTATCTCAACTCCTGAGCCTTCCGGTGTAGAGATTAAGGACCCAAGTAAGCTAGCTAAGCACGTTCAATTCGTCAATACCATCGTCTTAGTGAAACCTAATAGAACAAATGACGAAGAGGACCGTACACTTGAGAATAATGAAATGACCGAGGAAGTAGACAATGACTATTTCAACAAGTTTCCTACGGAAGAAGAACTATCTCGCCACCCTCACTTAGTTCGTGACCTCCGTCACATGTATGTTAGGAGAAGCCCTAGAATCAAGTTTGGGAACCCTTGGAATCATAACATACCATGTTGTATAGGACACCTTTTTGTGGCAAAGGCCTACACTGATCGCAAATCCCCAATCAACATAATGACTAGCACCTACTACAATTGGGTAATGAAGAAGCCTATTCCAACTAGGCAAGACCCCGATAATCCTAGGGTTAAGTGCAATTTTCTTGGTAGAGTTAAGGGATTGCCCGTTTATGTAGGTAGTTTCACGTTTCCTACGGACTTCATAATTGTGGATGATATTAGCACGGCCATAGACCCTAGCTTGTCCCACGTTATTCTAGGAAAACCTTTCATAGAAAGCACCGGGATGAACTATGATCCCTCGTTAAGAGTAGTGCGATTCAAGGATGAAACCGATGACATAGCTTACCAAATGTCGTTTAAGATTGAGAAGTTTTCATCACTCTCTAATGATGAAAAGGAACTTAAACTGTCGGTCTATTATAGGAATGATGACAATAAGGAAAAAGGAGTAGATTATGTTATGGCTAAGATTTTCGGATTCTATAAGGATTGCTTGAACTTAGGACCGAAATATAGGACAGAGTGGGGAGAGGACGAACTCTTAGAGAGGTGCATCATAGGGCACTTCTACAACATAGAATCCCCCATTAGAGACCGTCAAGGTGATGGTAATGAAATCACGTAGGAGCACGACTACGAGTCTAGCTACAAGACTCTTAAATAAAGAAAAGCGCTTCGTGGGAGGCAACCCATGCTTAATTGTTTGCTTGTTAGTGTCATATATCTTTTATTGATTGTTTATTCTCATGTTTAAATTTGTAAAATGCTTTATTTTGTTTTTAACCTCGTCTTAATTGCATATAAAGGTATTTTACATAAGGGATAAGTGTAGGGAGGATTACACACGCTTTCAAAGAGACGTAAACATGAGAATAACAATTAACTAAAAGATATATGTTTGTTTGTTCGAGTCAAATGCTTGTATCGAGTCATAATGGGTGTTTTGCGAAATTTTTCCGTTTCTAAAGATGTAAATTTTCCGAATTTTTTCGAAAAATCGCATACCGCTTTTGTCGATAACCGACGGCGTCCAGATCACAACCGAAGGTGTCGGGAAGGAGGAAACAATGATTACTTTTTTCTCGCTTTCGAGCTACTTATAAATTTTGAATTTTCCGTGTCTTAATTTTCCGTAAATTGCAAACATCCATTCCACAAGCATTATATCCTAGTTTAAATCGAGTCTTATATATATTATTATCTCCGATTTTACGCCGAAGGTTTCATTTATTTTCTTCAAGTGTGCGAGTTTAATTTATCAAGAAGAAGTTACATAAGATTGGAAGGAGCTTTTCACGCATAAATTCTTCTTAGAAAGGATTTAACCACCACTTCACACGATCCTACCGAGCTAATCGTGAGTACTAGTTTCTTTCGCTTTTAATTACCTTCCATTATCATAACTTTGATACTTTCGGGAACATTGGGGACAAAGTTCGGTTTAAGTGTAGGGAGGAAAATAAAACGGAACTTTGAAACTATGCTTATCCTTGATTATTTGCTTTGTCCAATTGTATTTGTGTAATAAACCATGAGAAAATGTCGGTTAGGGTAATTTTGGCACCAAATTAAAATTTTTCATGACATATAGGAGTGGGCCATTAGTCTTAACAAAAGCGTCTCACGGATAGGAAGTTACATGACTAGAACAAAAACCCTTTACCACCTAAATTCCACCCAAAATGTGAGGATCTCCCTTAGATTAGTAGGAATTAAAGCATTCATCTTTAATGCTTAGAGTGTGAACCGGTAGTATATTAGATTCTAGAACTTGTTTTGTGATGCATTCTGAGATCGCTAGTGAGACTACACTTGTGTAGTTAGGAATAACTAAATGATAAGAGGCACTAGGATAACCCTTGTTTGATACCCGTAATATAATTACTTCTTCCATATCGGTTGAGTAATTCCCCCACACCCTTTGCGTTGTACTCATCTTTAGTACACGATACCCCTAAGAGCCGATCCTTTTCGCGGTTCTCGTGATGTTTCGGTTTTTCCGGAATATCAATGAAGAGCATTGTTTACACCCCACCCCCAAATATACACCCAAATCGCTTTAGCCTACCTTGTATGCACTCACTTTTAGTGCATTATTGTTATCACCCTAAACCCTTAGTTCAATTATCTAGTTGCTTGCATGAGTTGCTAAGTCGAGTCATATCCTTTGTACACGCTTTGGGATGATTGGGATTCATGGGAAAAGTTAAAGTTTATGAAATGACCGAAGGAACGTTAAATTCAAATTCCTTTGTTTGCGTAATAATGTACCCCAAGTGTTTTGATCTTTTCAATTCGGGTCAAATTAGTGTTAGAGTAATAAAACTCAAGTGTAGGGATGTGCCTATAAATCCCTATCATTTTGATGTTACCGTAGAGGATGGTAGAGTAAAAGTGTATGCAAAAAAAAAAAAAAAAAAAAATCGAAAAAGAGAAAAAGAGAAAAGACAAAAAATAGAGTGAAAAAAATACGGGCTACCATCTTACATCTATCCTTTAAATTTATGTTTGTTTATTTCAGTTAGCTAGAGTTTAGAGTGTCGAGTATTGGCTTAGCAACGCCATTCTTCGTATGCTTGTAACATAGAGATTTTTGACTTGCCACCACAAAAAAGCCTATCCCACCAAACCCTTGTTTTCCTACCGTAAGCCTAACCTTACAACCCTTTAAAGACCTCTTTGATAGTCTTTCCTAGGTGCTTACGCCAAAGCAATGGAGGTTTGATCTATTCTCAAGCTTATGGTAATCTATGTACTAGGACCGGTTAATGAGTGTTTATCTTCCATTTCCAATTTGTTATATTTCATATACACCCGAGAGAGATGTGAGTATCCAAACACCCCATGTGAGGTGCTAGTATGTAATTTTCGTGCTTGTTATGACTTTTATGGGCTTATATATGTTGTGGACCGTTTTAAACCAATGCTTCATGACCCCAACTTATAAATTAATTGGCTAAAAGCACATTTGCTTGAGGACAAACAAATACCAAGTGTAGGGATATTTGATAAGGTTTTAAAAATACCTTTTGAGGGTCGTTAAGCCCTTATTTGATCACTTTGCATCCCCTATTGCTTAATATCGCCCTTTTCACTTTTTAGGTCTCTTGAAGGCAAAATGCTGGAATGACACTTATTTGGACGAAAAGGCACGAATATACAAGAAAATGGCCAAAGTCGAATCGAGATACTCAAAGTCTTTGAAAACATAAGGTGACGACGTCATAGCTTTATACGCGACGCCGTCGGAGGATTTTGTGACTCGAAGCCAAAACCCTATTTTCAAGTGACGACATCGTTATAAAAGAGTAGGTCGTCGCAACTCGACGGCCTAGATGCGCCCAGACGGCGTCGAAGTCGAAGAGGACTGCGTCACAAGCATAAGGTGACGCCGTCGCAAGTCTAACGTGGCAAGACGAAACCCTACGATGGCGACACGACGGCGCCACAAAACATAAGGTGACGCCGCATGTGTAATCTTATATATAGAATTCGAATTTTTCGCTTTTAGTGTGTAGTCTTTGGAGTAAAACCTAAACCGAACCAAGGTCAGTCTTGTACAAGATTTTAGGGTTCCAAACCCTATCTTACACCAAGATAAGTGTTTATTTCATTAATACAATTATGTCTTTGATTATTTGTGTGTATGCTTGCATGTTCTCTATGTCCGGCTAATTTACTTGTGTGCTTGGTTAGGGAAGATGAAACTTAATTATTGAATATTGATTGGTTGTCTCTTATCTTAGTTGATTAATGATCTAGTAATGCGATAGGTCATTCGTTGTGTACTTAATGCTTGATTAAATCTTTGTGAACCTTAGAATATGACCTTGAGTAGTTGTAATCTAAATCATCCAAAGAGTGCCTTAGAGTAAGAGTTTATTATCCCTAGTGGGTTTTGTAGACGAGACCCTTTGGTAAGTTCAAAGAGTTGGGGAGAAACGATACCCTACAACCTTAGACACACAACGCAACTAAGAATAAGGATGTGACAATTCAACCACCAATAGGAGATAATTAAGGAGTAGTAAAACCTAAGTAAACACATCTTTAAACTATCATACGAGCACACAATAATTAGACATAGACTCCATACACCTTAGATTAGATAATTAGATAAGTAGAGTAATCGGTAGGAATACCAACCCCCCAAATCCAATACCCCGAGATTCGTACCTTTCCTTTCCTTAAAAATATAAAAAAGATAAAAAAAAATAATCTTCCTCAACCCCAACCTTAGCGTAGTAACTTCTTACTAGCATTCCTATTCCCCTAGAGAACGATATCAATACCCGTGGCTTACCCTAATACTACACTACAACGATTAGGTTCACCGCCTAGGTGTTGAAAAACTTTCTCGACGAAAAGGAAGTTCCTTTGACTGAATCGACGCGTGTAGCGTTATCACACATACACACGAATGGTCAGGACCATAGTCATACGAAATGGTATAATCATGGTGAGCGGATGGCGAATAAATTGCTCACAACACAAGACACCCCGGATGAGTGACATATGAGTTCTTTCATGATATTGGGCTGTTACATAATAAGAAAATTATAAGAGATTACAACCCAATTATTTGTATATTTACATAAATAAGAAATGTATGATTGTTCACTTTTGACAGAGGACAAGCATAATATTGTCGTCGAGATGAATGTTCTCTATGTGATGTTCTTAATTTTATATTTCCCGCTCCACAAGAACACATAAAAGGATTAAATGGCTCCATCTCGGTTTTGAAATTTTTGTGAAGATAAGAGGTTGTGAGGTTGAGTGGTTTTGAGGATAAGATTTGGTAGCTTTGGTGGATAAGATCTCAAGCTTTCAGATGTGATATATAGAACAAATTTGGCGCCATGTTTTTGTGAGAATTTTAGGCGCCATTTTTTGTATGGAAGTTGAGACCAAGAATAATAATAATAATAATAATAATAATAATAATAATAATAATAATAATAATAATAATAATAATAATAATAATAATAATAATAAAAAGTGTGTTAGAGGTGTGGGGGCTCATTGGTTTTGAGGCTCCCACTAATCTTTGTAATCCAATGAGTTTTTAATAAAAGTGTTATATATAAAATAATAATAATAATAATAATAATAATAATAATAATAATAATAATAATAATAATAATAATAATAATAATAATAATAATAATAATTATTATTATTGATCTTTGTATTGATCTTATAGGTTCGTTTACTTTGACGCAATCGGGTTGCTTGATTTTGTGCTGTATGCAAGGTTAGTGAGTCAGGCGGGCGTAAACGTGTCAAGTATGATGTTAAATGTGCAGATATCGGATACGGGTTCCTACCCTTTCCTTTTCTTCTTTTGGAGAACTTGAGAAAGAGGCGGTAACCTTACTAAAGCGTATTAGACTTTTCTCCTCGACTCAAGACATCGAGGCTCGTCGTCATAGCTCATATCTTTAATCGTATTAGTTTTGTTATTCTTGAGAGGTGTGGGGGCCCAGGTTGGTTTCTGCTCCCCACTAATTTCTTAAGAATCTTATGAGTTTTTAATAAAGTGATGTTTTATTAAAATAATAATAATAATAATAATAATAATAATAATAATAATAATAATAATAATAATAATAATAATAATAATAATAATAATAATAATAATAATAATAATAATAATAATAATAATAATAATAATAATAATAATAGTAATAATACGATACCAATGCACCTATACTTGGTCGTTTAACATGATACGTATACCAATGCACCTATACTTGGTCGTTTAACATGATACGTATGCCAATGCACCTATACTTGGTTGTTTAACATGATACGTATACCAATGCACCTATATTTGGTCGTTTAACATGATACGTATACCAATGCATCTGTACTTGGTCGTTTAACATGATACGTATATCAATGCACCTGTACTTGGTTAACATGATACGTATACCACCGCATAGGGCTGTAAAAAACTAAACGTTCAACGAACATTTCATGAACCTTTTGGTAAAAAATTCGTTTATGTTCGTTAATTTATTAAATGAACGAACATGAACAATATTTTACGTTCGTTTAGTTAAATGAACGAACATGAACAATAGTCGCGTCCGTTCATTTATGTTCGTGAACGTTCGATTATGTGTTTGTTAACGTTCGTTTATGTTCATTTATTTATTTATGTTCGTATATCATATCTTTTAATTCTATAATTTTAAAATTGGCTTGTTTAAACAAAATAACACTTGTAAAACAATATATTGTGCATATATTAAGAAATTTTATGTTTTTTTGCATATGCTCATTTATGTTCGATCGTTTATGTTCATTTAACGTTTGTTTAGTGTCTTAATAAACGAACATGAACAACTAATTTTCTTAATAAACGAACATGAACTAGAAAATTCGTTCGTTTAAGCGTTCGTGTTCGTTTATTTGTCCGGTTAAAGTTAAACGAACGAACATGAACAAGGCTCCGTTCGTGTTCGTCCGGTTCGTTTACAGCCCTACCAATGCATCTATACTTGGTCGTTTAACATGATACGTATACCAATGCATCTATACTTGGTCGTTTAACATGATACGTATACCAATGGACCTATACTTGGTCATTTAACATGAGACGTATACCAATGCACCTATACTTAGTCGTTTAACATGATACGTATACCAATGCACCTATACTTGGTCGTTTAGTATGATACGTATACCAATGCACCTATACTTTGTCGTTTAACATGATACGTATACCAATGCATCTATACTTGGTCGTTTAACATGATACGTATACCAATGCACCTATACTTGGTCGTTTAACATGATACGTAAACCAATGCACCTATACTTGGTCGTTTAACATGATACGAATACCAATGCACCTATACTTGGTTGTTTAACATGATACGTATACCAATGCACCTATACTTGGTCGTTTAACATGATACGTATACCAATGCATCTATACTTGGTCGTTTAACATGATACGTATACCAATGTACCTATACTTGGTCGTTTAACATGATACGTATACCAATGCATCTATACTTGATCGTTTAACATGATACGTATACCAATGCACCTATAATTGGTCGTTTAACATGATACGTATACCAATGCACCTATACTTGGTCGTTTAACATGTCGTTTAACATGATACGTATACCAATGCACCTATACTTGGTCGTTTAACATTATACGTATACCTATACATGATACGTCATATATTTTTAGACTTTTCCATATCGCCGTGTCCGTGCAACCTAAGTTAAAAGTAATTAGATTAGTTTTATAATTTATTGGTTAAATTTAATTATATAATTTTATAATTTATTATTAAGTCTAATTATTTAAAATGATAATTTTAATTTTATAATTAAACGTTTTCCCGGGTACATGTCCCTTGGGAAAGTTTTGGCGTAAATTTTCATTTTACCTCCGCACTTTTACTTTATCCCGCCATCATTTTCCCCGGGGACTTATCCCCGGAAAAAGTTGAAAGGAAATATTAACCTCAATTATTGACAGATATGGTCTCACTCGGGAGGGAAAAAAATGGAAAACACACTCGTCTTCCTCCCTCTCACAGCACCACCACTCCTTCACCACCAGCAACACCACAACACCACCACTCCCTCACCACTAATACTTCACCACCACCTCCATTGCTACTCTCAACACTAATACTTCACCACCACCACTGCGTTGTCTTCCCCACACTCGCACCACTGTGCACGATCCATCTCAACCCTGTCATTGTTTAATTCTTTCCTCAAACCCTCTCATTGTTTGATTCTTTCTCTTCCCATCTACTCTCACAACATCCTTATAAAAAACCAAAGTACAAATTTTTTTTAATTTTGCTAATTTTTAATTTTGCTAGTTTTTTTATTTTAGTTATTTTTATTTTTGTTTTAATTGTTGTTATTTGTTAATTGTTATTTTTTGTTAATTGTTAATTGTTTAATTTTTAATTTATATTTTTTTTTTGTTTATTTTTTTTGGTACAGTAGCTGTGGTGAGACCAACCCGAGACCGAGACCGAGACCGAGCCGAGACCACAACCGTGAGCCGAGACCAAAAGGTATGTTTATTTTTTTTTAGCGGGAACATGTCGCCGGCAAAAGTTTATAGCTCCCTGTTTTTTAAT
This sequence comes from Chrysanthemum lavandulifolium, assembly GCA_022545495.1. Classification (NCBI taxonomy): domain Eukaryota; kingdom Viridiplantae; phylum Streptophyta; class Magnoliopsida; order Asterales; family Asteraceae; genus Chrysanthemum; species Chrysanthemum lavandulifolium. Next base: position 200,659,375 of record CM040240.1, on the reverse strand, counting down.
GTATATGTATCTTTTTAGTTTCCTGTTAATATGAGTAGGGTATGCAAAATTCCGGCTTAATCTGTTTTTAGTTTCCTGTTAATATGAGTAGACATTAGGGCATGCCACCACTGGGCCAGCAATGATTAGCGTCTTGTCATAAGTATCCAAACAACCACGCTTTTTTTTTTTATCGTATCGATAAGTACCCAAACGACCCTCTTGTTTCTGAGCCTTGTCATAAGCTCCATATTAGCTTATATTAATCTTTTAGGAGTTGCAAGTCAAAGAGAAAGCAAAATAATTAACAAAGAGGTGTTTGGATTGCTTATTTTTCAGGCCCGAAAGGGTGCGTTTGGTTAACAGCAGCCCACAAGGGATGCATTATGTCGTTATGGATTGGTCTAGAATCGTACTCCGTATATGAGATGCAATGTATGATTCTAGATGCAATGTACCAAAGGGGTGTTTGGATTTCTTCTTGTCGAACCATACTTTAATTGTTTAATTATGTACTAAATTTGAATACAAAAGTTTGGTTCTTTAATTTGATATTCTAACTATTTTGCTTCTTGGTACAGTTGTTATCGAGACGAGTTGCGAGCCGAGACCGAGCTGAGTCCAACCATGGACCATAGCTGAGCTATCACAATATGTTTTTTTTTTTTATATATGTCAAAAATATATATAAGTGGCTTATGAGTTTATTTGTTTTCGGCTTATATTTCATAAGCTTCAATTTTCCAGCTTATTTGGAGACTTGTGGGCTTATATAAGTATATTATGATATAATAAACTTATATAAGCCGGAAAATTGAGTCTTATGATATATGTTTAAAACAAATAAGATTAAACAAATAAGCTCATAGTATTGTATGGTATTTGATTGTGTTCAACTGCTATAAATGATTTTAGGAATTTAGTGATTAATTTCGAAAAGTCCCCGTCCGGGTTAATCATCCTATAGAACTCCGTCCGAAATTAATTTATTAGAAATTAATTTGGAAAGTCCCCGTTGGGATCGCTTTTTGAATGTTTTGTCTCATTTAGATATGAATGCGTATAATTGATTTATTATTTGTGAAAATTTCGGCGATGTTTCCCTTTATTCCTACGAATATGTCTTTAATGCACATATTTGGGGAGTTGAGGGAAATGTTGCCAAATTTTCTCAAATAGTAAATTCAATTATACGCATTCATATATGAGACGAAACATTCAAAGAGTGGGTTAGGATTGCCTTCCATAGTTGGATTATGTAAGCTTACATGTAAGATAACCTCATATTTACTGTTAAGAAGACGTAGTTTTAAAAAGTTTCTTATGTAAGCTTACATGTAAGATAACCTCATATTTACTTTCCTTATATATTGTTAAGTTTTATTAGCATAAAAAATATAATATGCAATTAACGAAAAACAAATTTGAGACAAACTCATATTCACTTCCTCACATATAGTTAAGTTTTATTAGCAATAAAGAAATATAAAATGCATATGAAGTTATGTCATATGTGACCTTACATGCAAAATCACTCGAAATAATCTAAAATATGTATATGATTATTTATTATCATAATTTGAGTAGTGAAACTAGGGGTGGCAATTTCTGACCTGACATGAAATCTGACTCAAAACCGACACGAAAATAAACAGGTTCGGATTGTGCTAAATAGATTCCGGGTCAGGTATGGGTCGACCTATCTAACCCATTTATTAAACAGGTCAGGTTCGGGTTGGGATTAAAATAAGCAGGTCGACCCGCCAACCCGTTTAAGATTTTTTTTTCATAAACTCAAAATTATTTATATTTTATTATGCGGGTTAAATGTGTTAAACGGGTCGACCTGACAACCTATTTAACCTGTTTAACTCGTGTAATGTGCCAACTTTTGTATATAAAAAGGGTTAAATGGGTCAACCCGAAACCCGCTTAACCGATTCAGGCCCTTTTAACATATTCAACCCGTGTAACCTATTTAACCCGCCAACCCAAGTATATATACGGGTTAAATGGGTTAGGTTCGGGTTATGTCTAAACAAGTTATGGTTGACATAACTGACCCGATGATTTAAATGGGTCAGGTTTCGGTTGGGATTTTCTGACCCGCCAACCTGACAATCCGAACCCGCTAACCCGAACCCGACCTGAATTGTCACCCCTAAGTGAAACTAATGTATGAGTAGTAAAAGTGTTTTAATTTTATAGTAGTAAAAGTTTAGATTTGAGACAACATTATATTCACTTTTCTCCTATTTAATATATATTTTTTCTCGATTGAGGCTTAATTTACAATCAATTGGTTTGCACCCATATCATGTATAACAACTAAAATAAATTAGTGCATATATTTAATAAATAAATAAAACAGCTACGTCAACTTATGAAACTTATACTTCGATAATCATGATTTCTAACATTTTGCCGATTAATCAACAGTTTAATTTTACCGTCACACAAACTCATACATAATAAAGCCCTCATTTTCTCTTGAACTAATCAACGTAGCCACTTTAAAAATATTTACACCAACCAAAAATTTAACATCAAAAAACTAAAAGAAAATGAAAGAGATGGTAACTGACTATACTTGTTGATGTGAACGAACAATAACAATAATAATACTAACGATATAGAAATGTCCGATGTGTGATGATGACTTATAAACTACTCAACATTTATTTTTAGATCTCTTATTGGCAGACTCGCTTTAGAGGTGTCGATTTGGTGAGAAATTAGTGATCATCACAAGCTGTTGCCTAATCTAATTACATGATCAATTTAAATAAATTAGCAAAATATTTCCTTGATGTTACCGGATTAGTAATATGCTTAAAAAATTGGTTTGATTTAAAGCCTCTATGTAAAGACATCTTGGAAGAAGAAATCAAGTTTCTTTCTTTTATCAGATTAATAATATGCTTAAGAAATCGGTTTGATTGTGGAGTGACTGGATTCATGATCCAAAATACGCTTGTAAAAGACGTATTATGACCTGCTCTTTTTTCAATAAGAACCTCTAGCCAACAAAAATTTTCTTCAAGAAAGAGAATGTTGGAATATATCGACCACAAACCTGAAGATCGAACACGGAATAACAGACTGTCAATCGTTGAACAATAAACAAGCGAGATACCCTTCGACAAAGCCTTTTAGTAATCACAAATAAAGCTTTACAATGAAGAAAGAAGAATGTGAAACCGGCATCCTTCACCTCTATCTATAAATATGAGGGGGTAGGACACCATGTAATGATCAGCTAAGGAGTCTCCCTAACCGACCTCACCATGAAACTGGCCATATGGGCCTTCTCCTTGCAAGGCAAGCTTAACTAATCCTGTTTATAGTCTATTCCTAATCTAGATCTCAATGTATATTTAAAAATCTAATATATGTTAATTGTTGGTTACAAAAGCAAAAAATCTTGAAAGAAAGTGCGGAATATGGACACAAAGAAAACACACACGTGACCTCAAATGCTTACTTTGTATTAATGAACAAATGAGCAACGAAGAATGTACAAACTATGATCCCCTTTCACCCTTTTTTATAGATATGAGTGGGTACAACCCGTATAGAATTAGAATCTAATAGGTAGGTTACATGCTTGGCTTACAAGCCAAGCAGCTAGTTTCCTGGTCTAAGTACAATTCAAAACTTTATTTAAATTAATGCAATTAAACCCTCATAGTTGTTTAAGTCACATTAAAACCAATCTAAATATTGCTAGTACATACAACAATTTCCACCTTGGGAGTATTACATAGGCATTAACGATACTCGACATCTTCATAAAATGTTTTAACCTCGAACCGGGGATAACCTTGTTAACCAGGCCTTGTATTTTAGTAAATTCACAAGTTTAGCTTTCGTATACCTTGTTTTCTTCCTTCTAGTAGTACTACCCTCTTCACCCTCTTGACGAGGTACAATAGTTTCCATAATGTTTGCCCCCACCTTGGCATCAAGGTGTAATTGTTTATGCTCTTATACCTGCGATTGTCTTCCTTTTGAAAGTTGGTTAACTTCCTACTATCTTTGAGTCATTGAGTCATCGACATTGCTACTATTTTGAACCTAAGCTTCACAAAATTTCCAAGCTGCTTGTAGTTACACCTCTAACTAAACACGTTTTTAAACATATACTCCATGGACTCCTGTATTAGTACCAGGACCAAGCTGAGTGAGTCAAACTTTTTAGAGCCTCCATACTTTTGTACATCCTCTCCCTTGAGCTTTTTTATGTTAAACTTGGTATTCATACTAGTCATTCTTCTTTAACCTTGTTACAAACCTTGTCAAGTTGTTTGTTAATAAAGTTTACCAACAAGTCTCGCAAATCGTGTGCTAAACCCACTTTCTTATATAATTGATCTACTAAGTTTTAGAGAACCCTAAAGCTTCAAAATTTTCACCTCAAGTCCACAACCATGATATACTTTGTACTCCAAGTAATCGTTTTTCTTTCAAGAGACCCGCGGACAACTTAACACTTCAATAATTCAAGATCCAAGATAATTAAGTAAACCTTGAAGCTTTTTTACCCTTTTCCAACTTAACCACCTCTAGAAACTAAAATATAATCCTTTGAAGCTTAAAGATTCAAAGCGGTACAAACCCTTTGATGCTTGAACCTTGTTGAACTAAAAATTTCCAACACCAGCCTTGACGAACCCATGACTCTTGCAAAATGAAACCCAATACTCTTAAGTCGTCAAAGCCTTAATCGAAATATATAATAGAACATGAAGATTCTCAACTAGAAACCTCGACCACCTATAATTCACTCTACGAACCTCTAATTAAAAATCCATTCGGTGATATATTAGAGTTGCATATCTTCAACATACGATTCGAATTTAAAAAATATCCAATGTTTATCAAACATGTACTTCAAATCTCACACCGTTGCGCAAAAATCAACGAACCAAAAAGAGAAAAGACTACTTGTTGGGATTATATACCTTTGAGTCTACCTAGCTTCAAGAAACCAGCGTGACCTTAGCTCCGAAACCAATTTTTTGGCTAAGAAACCAAAAAACTTTGAAAGCTAGCCCGGAATATCGACTTAAAAAACACATACGTGACCTCAAACGCTTACATGGATCGTGTCAAGTTTTTAAAGTACAATATACTCTAAAAAACGTTGTAACGAAGCTCTGATACCAATTGTGGAAAACTAGAAGGGGGGGTTGAATAGTTTTACCGATTAAAACTTCGTTTTAAACTATTTAGATCGACTTATGTCAATCTATTAAATATGTGTGTTGGATGTTGATAGATAAGCATATAAATAAGTAAGCATAAAACCACAACGCGAGTATTTATAGTGGTTCGGCTACAAGGACACCTTCTTTACCCTACTCCACTCCCCGAGTCACCTACTCGAGAGTTCGTAATCACTACACAACACAAGCTCCTTGTGGCGGAGAAGCCTTCATAACGTTGCCTAATCTTTATCCGGTACAAGGCTAGACATTGGGTTCTTCCACGAGGTAGAACCAAACCTATCACAACGTCGCTTACACTTAATCCGGTACAAGGCTAGATACCGAGTTCCATTACAAAGGAGGAACTACTACCCAACGCTAAACAAAACCTATCCTAAAGGAGATTCACTCCTAATTACAACATCAACAAGGATATCAATATCCTTTGACTCAAACTAATCTATCTTGTACATCAATGTACCATATCGAATGTACACCCTAGGCACCTTTCACTAATGCCTTGGACACGACAGCTAGGCACCCTTCACTAATGCCTTCAACACAGACTTTCGGAACCCTTCACTAATGCCTTTGACATGCATCTTCGACACTTTTCACTAACACCTTCGACTTGACCCTTTAGATATCTTTCGCCTATGTCTTTAACACAACACTTCTAATGAGAGAGGAAAGAACTATTTTAGCATCCGGTAATTTTTCAGGAGCCTATTTAATACTAATTTATATTTTTTTTTTTCATATCGGACTTTTCCGAGCCAATTGTATCTTGAAATCGAGAACTTTATCGTAAAACGTGGGAAACTATACATAGTGCACCTCGGCACAATCAAAAACGCATGAACTGTTTTATTTATGATCTTTTATATTTACGATAAAAATATTCGTGTGAATACTCAATTTTATCAGTAAAATTATTTTGGACGCAACGACATAATTTTCACGAGTTTAATCGATCGTACGCTAAGTCAAATGGGGCCCACACTCTATTTTTACAAAAGATTAGCAAAATTACAAAAGTGGTCCTGTACATTTTAGTCCTCAACCCCCTGAACTTTCTATAACCTTCCATGTTGTTTTATTATTCTAAACTATTGACAATATATTGATAATATATATGTTAGGGTTAGTGTCATTTTTATAAAAACCCTAGCCACACTCAACACTGCTTTCTTCTCCTCTCCCACCCAACTCAGCCACCAACCACCTCCTGCTCTGGCCACGACATCGCCGCTGCCATCTTGTGCCACCAACGCCACTCCTGTCATCCTCTCTCTACTTTCTCGTGATTTTGTTGTGTTGAATCCCTACCATTGTACATGTGCTCTCGATACTATTGTGTTATACATCTTGATGTCAGTCGTGTTAGTTTTTGTGGAAAACTAGAATGGGGGGTTGAATAGTTTTTCCAATCAAAACTTTCTTTTTAAACTATTTAGATCGACTTATGTCAATATATTTGGATGTGTGTTGGATGTTGATAAACAAACATATAGAAGTATAAATATGTAATGAAAAGATAAGAGCAAGAAGCACAAAACCACAACGCAAGTGTTTATAGTGGTTCGGCTACAAGGACTCCTTCCTTGCCCTACTCCACTCCCCGAGTTACCTACTCGAGAGTTCGTAATCATTACACGACACCAACTCCTTATGGCGGAGAATCCTTCACAACGTCGCCTACTCCTTTTCCGGTACTAGGCTAACCACCGGTTCTTTCACACCAAGGTGAACCACACCTACCACAACGTCGCTTACCCTTTATCCAAGTACTAGGCTAAGTACCGAGTTCCATTACAATGGAGGAACTACTACCCAACACTACACCAATTAACTAACCCCAAAGGAGATCTACTCCTTATAATGTCAACAAGGATAACAATATCCTTTGACCCAATACTAATCTATCTTGTACATCGAAACACACCATATTGAATGTACATCTTAGAAACCTTTCACTAATGCGTTTAACTAGATCTTCAAGACACCCTTCACTAATGTCTTGTGACTTGACTTCTAGAAACCCTTCACTAATGCCTACAATACGGGTGATCGACACCTTTCACTAATGTCTTCGTCTTGACACTTGAGACATCTTTCACTAATGTCTTCAACACTAAACTTCTTAGAAGAAAGAAAAGAACCATCAACAGGAGTACTCTAGTAGTTTTGATGATGAGTAAGTATGGCAACTCATGGACTTGAGCTTGCTTGACTTCAAAGGTGGTGATCTCGCCTTTAAGAGGAACCTAGAGGATCACACAAAAACAAAACTACAAACATAGATCACTTGGATCTGGGGTTAGAGAGTTTTTAACTCAAGGAGAAAGTATGTGAGAAAGGGGTGAGGAACAATGAAGAAATGGCTCACTATTTATAGAGACAAAATGCCTACTGTTCCCCGGATCCCTCCCACAAGGGATCCATCTAGCGTAAAGCTAGGGATCCGTGGGACGCTCCTCTTTGCCCCTAGGTATTTTGGTTATGGGTCTTGGGTCATGGGTTATGGGTTGATCCATTGGTCTTTTATTAGATACAATGTATCTCATGAGTGCAATGCACTTAGTCAAATGGGTATGGGTCAATACCATGGGTTATGGATATTATCCATATATGACATAAGTATGATGTCATGCAATAGGTTATGGGTCAAGATCTATGGGTATGGGTCATGGACTTTGGGTTGTAACCAACTACATTCAATGTATTTGTTCAATGGGTTATGATACTTAAGTTTCTACCCAATATACTACATACTAGTTATGTGTATATTTTACCCAAATATGTAAACACTAGTTGTTGTATATATGTAATACTAAACGATAAAATCACTTATACTTGTTTTAGTGCTTTATGTGAGAACGTAAGTGTGTTAGAAACTATTAGTTCAAACCATTTACGTATTTTATTTGTTTCGTTAAAATATTTTACGTTTGTCATCGACAAAACATTAGAAGTTCATAAAATATAAATAAACGTTTTTATGGCTTATTTGTATTAACAGTTTTAATTCTTGCATTGCTTCGGACTGAGGTGAGTTCATAGCCCCTATTTTACATGTTTTGAAAACACTTTTGGGGGAGAATACATGCTTGTGTTATTAAATTCCAATATTTGCAAATGATTTGATATATTAAAAATTTATGTGCTTCGCTAAATAACTTGTTCAGTTATTTCAAGTTTATAATGCTGTGGTTAAATGTTTGTTTTATTATTTTGGACAAGTTTGTGTGCGAAAATAATTGCGTTAGGAGTACTAGTGGTTTCTGGTTATTTTGTGTGATATTTCTGTGTGGTTCTTGCGTCATGGATTTAATCCACTTGACGTGAGAGTGCTCATGTTTTAGCTAAAGCTGGTAGGTATACATGTTGTACCTATATATTTCGGAGATGAAGATTTGTAGATGAAAAGTGTGGTTGATTATGGGTGGTTACCTGACTAGCCATATGTTTGATTATGATATATCTGTTTGCCCTACACATTATTACTATTTGCACACTTGTCCTACTCGTATATCAATACACAGCAAAACTGATTTACTACTCTATTACAAACCTATGAACTCACCAATCTCGTGTTGACATTTTTAGCATGTATTTTCAGGTTTATCGTGACAACTTGATTTGGAGGCTTTTGGCATGGCATGGCATGGTCATAGGATACTCTGACATTTTTGGGACCGCTTTATTAATATTATGGGCCTGTATTTCTGCACTAATTCTGAATAATGTAAACTTCATACATTTGTTTATGAATTTTCTTAATGTAAAAACCGTTGTTGTATACATTGTGTTGTGATACCAATTAGTAGTACCCCGCGACCCGAATGCTTCCGCTGTGCCAAATTTGGGGGTGTTACAACTATCAACAAGATAACATCAGTAGTTTTGATGATGACGAAACTTGGCAACCCATGGACTTGAGCTTGCTCGACTTCAAGAGGTGGTGATCTCGCCTTTAAGTGGAACCTAGAGAATCACATAAACACAAAACTACATAGAAAGATCCTTTGGATCTGAGGTTAGAGAGTTTACAACACTAAGAGAGAATGTGTTTGAAAAAAGGGGTGTCCTACAATGAATAAATGGCTCACTATTTATAGGCAAAAATCAACTATTGTCCCCCGGATCCCACGGATCCCTTGCTTGAGGATCCGTCCAGTGTATTCCTAGGGATCCGCCAGACGCTCCTCCTAAATGGGTTATGGGTTATGGATCATTGGTCATGGGTTATGGAGTTTGGATCATGAGAGTATCCAAATATATACAATGTATCTACAAGATGCAATGCATCTAGTCAATGGGTCATGGGTTAGCTCCATGGGTTATGGATAATACCCATCATGACTTCATGCATGATGTCATGCAATCGGTCACGGGTTATGGATCATGCTCCATGGGTATGGACTTTGAGTTTTACCCAACTACATTCAATGTGTCTAGTCAATGGGTCAAGTACTTAGATTTTTACCCATTACATTACCCATTACAATATGTATACTAAGTATATATAAATACATGTAAACACTAGTTGTTATAGATATGAATTTCTATAAAATGTAAACACTATTACTTGTTTAGTGTTTTATATATAAATGTAAGTGTGTTAGTAAAATATTGGCTCAAACCATTTACGTATTTTATTTGTTTCGTTAAAATGATTTTACGTTTGTTATCGACAAAATATTAGAAGATCATAAACTATAAATAAACGTGTTTACGGCTTATTTGTATTAACAATCTCCCATTTTTTGTTGATGACAAAACATAAGATTATTTTAAGGAAAAACTAAAATTGGTAAAAGTTTGAATTGGAGTTTTTACTCTCTTCTCTCCATTTTTGTCGAAACAAAAAGTTCGTCGAAAAGAAACTAACACATTGTTTGAAAAATAAAAATATGAAAAATGTGAAAAGTAAAAATATGAAAAATAGAGAGTAAGAGAAGAGAAGGATTCTCGTCTTAGCTCCCCCATAACGGGTGCTCCCCTTTGTTGAGGGCGTCAAGTAATTAGAAAAGCTAAACGAGTGTTTTGCAATATCGTTTGCAAATGGTTTCGTCTTTTAGATGAACATGCTCCCCCTTGATGAGTGCTCCTTTGTCAAGTATTAATGTACTCCTATGCGAAAGTATTGCAATCGTTTTTGCAACGTTTTGCTTTGACAAGAAACTCCCCCTTGTTGAGGGTGTCAAAGTCTTCAAGTGTATATTGAAAAACTACAAAACAAGGATTAGAAAACAAGTATATGATGCATAATTTTCTGCAAATAAGACTCAAATTAGTAAGAAGAATTGTTTATGTTGCACGGATCCCACGGTTCCTCCGTGGGAGGGATCCATCTAGGCCAAAGTGAGGGATCTGTAACCTGCCTTCTCAATTCAGCAATGTTGATGTAAAATGTGATGTTAACATCAAAATAAGTTATGTATTAAGGCACCAAACATATTCTCAAGACAATATGGCATATAACATGTAATTTTATTCGATAAAAACATGAGAAATGATATACATATTTCTAAAACTAAGAGAATGACTTAAACATGAAATATGATTCCTAATCAATCTAAGTTTAAGCTTAAGACTATAGCACCACTTGAATCCTTAAGCTTAGGAATGTTTAGTTTTGTTGACCTCATCGAAACGTTCAAGGAGGTGATAACACATGAAACGTAGCTCTTCACGTAGTTCATGTACTAAACCTTCAACATGTTGACAATGATAACAATCTTTGTCATGGCTTAGAAGTGGTGGTGGTAGAAATCGAATGGTTTGAAATGGAAGATTGAATGAGGAAGGTTGAGGATTCTCAAAAGAAGGAGGGATTTGTGGAGGTACATTTAGAGGTGAATCAACTAAGGGTGATGGTGGTGGAATGTCTGTCGAGGACGGTGGTAGAGAGGTATCTACTTCCATGTGATCGGGTAGTTGACTTTGATGATTCCTCATAATCCAAAATGGACTATTTAAGGGTGATGGAGAGAAGGAAATCGGTGCTAGTGTTGTTTTAACACAATGGTTTTGTTGTTGCACTATTTTCTCTATTGAGGAGAATGTTGGCAATGGTGGAGGATGGGATGGCCTACAAGGCAAGTCCACTAAGTTGTAGAGGTGTGGAGATGAAAGTGGAGTGGTGAATGATATGGCTCTAGGCGCCAAAGGTGATGGTTTAGTGGAAATATGGGTGTTTGGTTTAAGAGGTATAGTAGTGTTTGGCAATGGTGGTTTTGTGGAAACAATCCTTTTGGGGATTGGTTTGATTGGTTGAGTTGGTGGAGGGGAAATTGATTCGTGCCAAACCGTCAAGTTTTCTCACACAAGCCGGCCACTTGTGAATGGTCGACCGTAAGAAACTTAAAACAGTTTAAGCACAAATGCAATGAAGATCAGGAGAGTATAGTGTTTCCCGGTCGTTATGTCCCAAATGAGCTATGCAATGAATCACCAAACGATAGTGATCGAGATGATTTGAACGGAAAAGAGGATTTGAATTATTATAACTACGAAAGAGTTAATAAATAACGGAGGCTTAAATGCAAATTAAAGAAAATTAAAAGATAAAAATATTAAATAAACGCTATCACTATTTGCAAAATGATGTTTTGATTTTATGTTTTTATAATACTAAATTTAAAACTACGCCGACGTCAAAAAAAATATGAAACTAAAACAATATGAATCCTAAAAATATGAAAATGACATTTTTACAAACCTAATAATAAAAGAAAATTTTTAGAAAAATAAAATCATTTTTATAACTATTTAATTAATTATTAATAATTAAAAACTATTTTTACTTATTAATTAATAGCCTAAAATACAAGAAAATATGAAACAAATCTGGAAAAATAAAATTATGATTTAGAAAAATCTAAAGTATCAAAAGAGAATTTTCAAAACTATTTTTGTATTTTTCTGAATATTTTTGTATTTTCTAGGAATTAAAAACTATTTAAAACTACTTAAATTGTTTAAAATACAAATTTAACTAAGAAAATTTGGAAAAATATTTTTTGACTTTTTATATTTATCTTAACTTAAGAAAATGAAAAATAATTTTTGAAACTTTTCGATTTATTTGTATTAAATGCTAATTAAAAGGCTTAAAACTAATTAAAATGAAGAAAAATACCAAACAGACCTAGAAAAATCTGAAAAATTCAAGATAAGTCTAAAATATTATTGTGAATCTAGGAAAAATATAAAAACAGTAGGTTGTGTGCAAGAAACTGAAACTGCTAAGCAAGGTGCTTATGAATAAGCACTTTGAAATAAGCAAATGACTACCAAAGACACCCAACTGAACACAGAAGCTAAAATATGCTAAAACTTCCCAATTGCAACTTATTACAACTGCTCTAAACCTCTATATTGCAAATTACATAGATTTGATGTTTTTGAGTTACATGTGCTAAAACAGTTTCCAGGTACCAAGTTTGAGCTTAAGTACAAGCTTCCCAATAAGCTAAAATTTAAAACCAAGAGTTGGAACCTAACCTAGACCTGGATAACTACTTATGAACCAAATACCAGACCTAGACAAGCTCTTGTGAGCTTGTTGAGAGATCGCAAAACTGTGCAGTAGTCACAGATCTTGACTCGTTTGCATGTGGCAACTAAGACCAACTTCACAAGCCTTTTTGGAGCTTATGAAAAATTTACAAAAATATGCTAAAATGATAACAAGAAAGTAGACCAAGTGAAGTTTAAAAAACCATGATTTCACTTAATTTGGCTCACAAATGAAGCAATGAAAAATCCTCTTAGTTAGGCTCAAAACTGGATTTCCACTTTTGACTTTTGAGCAGTTTTGTAAAATTTGACTTTATTGAACTTTGAAACTGATTTAAAGGACTGAGATTGATGTTAATAGATGAAATGAATTTAATGCAAGCTATATCTATGAATTTTAATCACAAAACAAAAGTTCGCTTCTTTAAAAATCCAACAGTTAAGCTTTAAGAGATTAAACATGAATTTTGACTTTTGAAGTTGCGGTGCGCTTTTAAGATGATATGAGTCAATATGAGCTAAACAAACCTAAACCAACAAGTTTTAACTCTTGAGCACACCTCTAGTACAGTTTAAGCAGCAATTCCAAACACAACTTTCATACACTGATTTGAACTTTAACTGAGACCAACTACTTAACTAGCTATGCAAACAATCAAAATGAGTTTACTAGTCCTAAATACAACTAATTAAACAGGTTTTAACTATTTATGACTACCAAGACAGATTATGCAGTGAAACTTGAGAATAACTTACAAATGGTCCTAGCCACAGTGGCTTGCCAAAGAAATCAAGAACAACTATCCTATTCCAAACCCTAACCTAGCTCAATATCAACCCAAAGCCAGCTTTGCTTCAACCCATATCCATTCCCATCTCCATTTTTGCCCAGTTTGACTTTCTTTGACCAAATTCCAAAGTTGCTTAAAACTTAAACTTAAGCTTACAAAAGCTATAATAGCTTATATAAGCTTGTCTTTACTTGGAAAGAAGTCGTTTGAAGCTTGAATATCGAGTTTGAAATTGAAAATTTCAACATTAACATAAAATATGAAATGTGAACTCAAACTTGAATTGATACTTCAAAATAGTTCCAATACACTGAAATGCTTTACTTTGATACAATGAAACTTGAAAATACAACTAAAAATCTATTTAAGACTAAGAATTTAGAAAACGACATACATTTGAGAAATTAAACTAAGTGCCACACTTTTCTTCTCTGTCTTCCTCCTCTTTTTATACACCAACAGGTTTCTCTCACTACTCTGATCACTTCCCACTTTAATTTGAGGCCATTGGATGCCTAAATATCATCTTGGCCGTTTAATTGGTTTTGGCGCCAAAATTGGATATTTGCCAGTTGGGGTTGAGTGTTAGGTTGAAGGTGCATTGAATGCATCTTGGCTTTGTGTGTTTGGAGTGATAAGGAGTAGGGTGTGATGATGGAGAGTGGAGTATTGCAGGTGGAGTTGCAGGGTGTAGGGGATGATGATGGAGGGAAACCCGTGAGGGGTTTGACCATTTTTGACCGGTGTTTAATATTAATAAGGGAAGGGGTCAAATGGGAAGGGTCCAAATGGTTTGTGACAAGGGTCCAAATGGTTTGTGACAAGGGTCCAAGGGGTATTAAGGGTTTAATAATCAAGGGACTATTGTGTAATTTTTGAAAATCAAGGGACCAAAACTGCCAAATCTGCAAAGTTGCTCCAAGGGACTAAAAGTGACAAGTTTCATTAATACAAGGACCAAACTTGACATTTCCAAAATTCCAAGGACCATTTTTGCCAATTTTTAAACTTGAGGACCAAACTTGTAATTTCTCAAAACTTTGACATTTTCACCAAAGGACTAATTATGACAAGTTATGATTTTAAAAGGACCTTTGGTGATTTTTCTTTAAATTAAGTGCTCGGGGACTATTTCTAACAATTTTTGAAACTTGGGGGTGAAACGCCAATTATGCAAACTTAGCTCATTTTCATCCGATTTTAAACATTTTGCATCCGAAACATATAAAATGCAATTTTGGAATATTTTCAGTATTTTGATGCATTCTGAGCATTTTAAACGTTTGCGCTTCGATTTAACAAAATGATGAGTATTTACACACTCATCAGAAATCCTAGCGTTTGTGGATTTAACGGGTGATGATTCGGTTAAAGAGCTCTTGTGAACAACCTGATCAAGTTTCTTGGGTGGTCCTTTGGTGGATGAGTTAGCACTAGGAGCTTTCCTCATGATAAATGGATAGTGAGATAGAGGCTTTTAGTTGCTGAGAATGATGTTGTAGATGGTGATTTTAGAAGTACTAACATGGTGGTTTATAAAGGAAAGAATTTGGCAAGTGAATTTAAAGCTTAAGCCACTAAGATCCTTCAAATTGCAATAATTTGCATGCACAAGAGTCAATTTCAGAGTTGCACTAAACAAGAAAGTCAATTAAGACAGTATGGAGTGTTCAAGTTAGCAAGAGAAGCTTGAAATGATTGTTTTAGCTAGGATTAGCTGAATCTATGCATCCGGTTCTCACGGTTCCATCCAATGAGGGATCCGTCTAGGCTAAGCCTAGGGATCTGGCTCTCAGCAGCTAAGAAAATAGGAAAATGATGTTTTGTAAGGTCTAGTACCTATACATCTTGAGTGTTTCAGTCTTCTTAGGTGTCTTAAATGAAGAGGGTCTTAAATGATCAAGAGAAATGATTGATGGTAGCTAATGATTCCCTTTTATGGAAAGAGATGGGCTTTATGAGCACCAATGGGTAATCAAAGATGACACCAAAAAAATATGAGAGTGTCAAGTGGAGTTGAATGATCCTAGAGATCATATGGTAGTTTGAAAGAAATTTGAAAAATTCTTTGAAAATCATGATAAATGAAAAAACTTATTTTTGGCCTATTTTGAGATAAGGATAACTAAAATCAATTTGCTAAAATTGAGAGAAATATCAAGCTAAGTGTTTTGAGATGTGAGGAACAATGTGTGAGTATCAGAGCGGAAATATGGTGAGTTTAGGTGAAGTAATAAATCAAAAAGCACCTAGAGTGTGATCCTAAGTTAGCTATGAGTGAGTATGAGACCTACTGAGTTTAAGGAAGACTTAAGTGATCCTCAAGAATCATGTTTAGCTAGTATGATGTGGTCTAGAGGAATGGTTTGATGTGTGGAGGTTTGAAACTTTATTTCTGTCTGCCCGGATCCCACAGATCCTTCATATGAGAGATCCGGTTAGCTATAACCCAGGGATCTGGCTACTGCAGACCAGTACCTTTACAGAAAGTGTTCAAATTTTGTATAAGGTGTCGTGTATTAAGACCAGTGATTTCTAAAGAATTTAAACATCTATATAAGGGTTCAAACGAAAAGTGTTTTATTTCATGGGAACGATCATTGATGCGTGCAAACCGCCAAGGTTTCTCACACAAGCCCGCCTCGTGAATGGCGGATCGTAAGAACCTTAAAACAGTTTGAACACGAACTCAATGAAGATCCGAGGAGTATAGGGTCTCCCGGTCGTTATGTCCCAACGAGCTATGCAATGGATTATCAAACGATAGTGATCGGAGATTTGAACGGAAAGGAGATTTGAAGGATATTATAACTACAGGAAAAGCCAACAAATTACAACGCCTAAATGCAAATTAAAGGAAATAAAAAGATAAAATATATTAAATAAACGCTATCACTATTTTTACAAAATGATGTTTTTGTGATTTTATAAAACAAAATCACTTAAATAAACTATTTTAACTAAAACGTAAACTTAAAATATCTAAAAACGTGGCCTAAAATGAAAACGTACGTTATTTATAAAAATTACGCTGGAGCGCAAGATAAAACGTAAAATTTGTGAAATAAAAGTCCTACGAATGTAAAAACAATTTTTTTACGTAATATATGACAAAAGAAAATTTTAGGAAAAAGCGGAATATTTTTTTGAGTTTTATTTTATTTATTACGAATTAAAAACTAATTAACACTAATTAATTAATTAAAAATACTAAACATTTTTGGAAAAATATGAAAAAATCACAAAAACTACTTAGGTGTATATTGGTCCTAGGAAAAATTAAAAACGTGGTGAGTGCTTTATGAAATAAGCTGACAATAAGCTCAAAAGACCTTATAAGCCAAACTGACCTTGAACCCATTTATAATAAACTTTGCAACATACCACCAGGACAAGTCCCAAGGGCAGTTGGTTAAGTGAGTTGTGTGTTGGAGCGTGGGAGGTTAGAGGTCACAGGTTCGAATCCTGGCCTCTATCCTTTTTGTTCTCTATTTTTTTTTTTTTTTTATTATTCTTTTGAAACTTGAAAATGAGACCAACTCTAGGAACTTTTGTAAAAATTTTTGAAAGAATATATTCAATAAGTTGCTTTGATGACTTATTGCAACCGATTCACCAAGAAAACGAGCTACACACCTCTATTTTAACCAAGCTCTATAAGCAAACAACCAAACACCCTTAGTCACGATGAGCTCAAATAAAACAATAACGAGTAGTTGGTAAGCAAATTTATGAACCAATAAGCTAACCACATGGGATTATCCACCTAAAATAAGCCAACGAATAACGGGTTGGGGAAACAAATTAGCAAATGACATTAACTAGGGGGAGTCCTAAACTGAGATCTAAGGAAAATAGCACTATCTAACAGTATGCACTAAGGGGAATTTAGACAGTTTAAATCTACACTAGACCTAGGCTAGCTAAATTATTAACCTAATGATAACCTGTATAAGCTATAAATGAGCACTGATAAGTTAACGCATAAAAAGGGTGACCTGTGTGTGGCTGTTATACAGGCTGAAGAGCAGCCTAACTGGGGTGTTTCGAGCTTATATTCAAGCTGAGATATGTACTCCCAGGTTCATCATAAGCTGCAACAACAAGGTCAACATAGTAGAGACCCAAAAGAAACCAAGAGTAAAGCGAAAGGGCTTAAATTAGCTCAAGAATAAGTGATTCCCACTTGTTTCAAACCGTTACAAACCGATGCAGCTTCACAAAAATTAATTGGACAAACTTGGACTCTATTTAGGCCGAGTTGGGAGACTTTTGGTGCATGAAACTTAAGCTAGAGTTAAAGTGGCATATAAGGACTTAGAAAAAGCAAACCTTGAGCTTTTGAACAACCAATAAGTTTGGGTGAAAGAGCCAATGATGTACTCGAGCCACAAGAAACTTGTTTATTTATTTATTATAAACCAAACTTTCACAAACTTTGTTAAAACAATTTCGAACTTGTAAAATTCACTAGCAACATTAAAAGAAGTTGACCTTGAAGGTCAACTGGGTAATAAGCAATATCCGGCCAATTGACAGCTTAAAACAAACAACATGAGAACCAAGTGACAAAATTTTAAGAACCTAAGGAAGTTCAAAAGTTAAATAAGCTGGAATGAAAATTGCATTAATCTGAAATTAAAGATTACAACTGAATTAAATAACAATGAAATCACAGTGGAACTAGAACTAAGAATCTAAGAAAGACTTAAAGAAAAACTAAAAACTAACTCATGACTACTCACTAACTCCCCATTCAATGGCTACCATGAGCTATATATATATAAAGCTAGGTCTTCAATCTCTTGTCTTTTTCTTTTCTCTTCCCTCGTGTTTGTTAAACAAGCCAGAACACGCGTGTGTCCTTCCTCTATCATCTTTGTCTTCTCTGTCTCTTGGGAAAAGGCAAGCGTGGGTAGACGTGATGGGGAGGGATGGGTAGAAAGCTTGTTTAACTCTTGTGTTTTGTGTCTTAGGAGTTGGGATTGTCGGGTTTGGTGGGATTAATTTATTGTGTGGTGTCAATGTGTTTGGTGGAATGAAATGAAGAAGAAAGGGCGGTTAGGTTTAGGTTAAACACTTGTATTGGACGGGTTGGTAGGAATTGGGTTGGACCGGTAAATGGGTATAGTGGGTTTGGGCTTGGGTAGAGTTGGGTTGTGGTTAGTTGGGTTTAGGATTTAACTTGGACTCATTTAGTAGTTTAGGGTTAAACTTGTACAATCCGAATTTCCAAGGACCATTTGTTGACATTCGAAAATTATAATCAAGGGTCATTCTTGTCACTTCCAAATAAACCAAGGACCAAACCCAGAAATCTCAAGTAATACAAGGACCAGTATTTGCAAAATTGAAACTTCGGGATTAAACTTGCAATTTTCAAAAATATTATAAGGATAGTAAATGACAAACTTTATTAACCAAGGTCATAAATAATGTTTTCCATTTTTTGAAATTCAGGGACTTGTTTTGCCTATTTTGAACGTCGGGGGACCGAAATCGCTAATTATGCAAATTTTGCTCATTTTTCATCGATTTTAAACATTTTGCATCCGAAACATATTAAATGACATTTTGAGATATTTTCAGATTTTTTGATGCATTTAGAGCATTTTTAAACGTTTTGCGATTCGAGATAGACTAAAATGATGAGTATTTACACACTCATCAATCCCCACACTAAACTATTGCTAGTCCCTAGCAATCTTTTGAGAAAAACTTAATGGATTTGAAACTCTTTACCAAAAGCCATTACTCGAGTAGCCAAATGTTTCAGCTCAAGTAAGAACCATGGTACACCAATAACCATGTGATTTTGAGCAAACCACCGCCTTCCAACGGATTTGATTTGTCTTTACCGGAAGCACGTACCATACGGACTAGCCAACTCTTAGATAAATTATCGAGTATTATCTTTGGTGAGTCGATTACCAATTATGGATTTTCCACCGCCTTTACCACAAGCCATAACCTTGCGGGCTAGCCAACTCTTCACTTTTTAGGATATGGTGATTTGAATACCATACAATTTTGAGCAAATTGCAAGCCATATATACTGATTTGAAAAATCTTTACCAAGAGCCGCTTGCTCTGGATTAGCCAATCCTTTTGTTTATTAGACAAGGCGATCGATAACCAAATGAGTAAGTGTAGAACACTTACTCCAAAAAAATTTTGGCCAAAACGGGAATTGGTATAATTATATAATAAAATTAGTGAGAATTCCCCCACTTAGAAATGAATATTGCCCTCAATATTCAAAGTACCGTGATTATGCCGAAACAAAGAACGTAAAGGAAATACTACGGCCATTATTTAAATTTTTTTTTTTTTTTTTTTTTTTTTTTTTGAAACAAGACTTATATACAAAACATGTGGGCAACTCCCCACACTAGGGTGGTACACACGGGTGAAAACCCATGTTCACCTCTCGTTTTGATTACCGAGTCGCTAGCTTGACTCGACCGAATTCGTTGGTTCATGGGAAGCAAAGTGGAAGAAACAATCTCCATCGGACTTTCATTCAAGATGTTTGGACAAACATTGAAGTACGTGAAAGTTCCACACCGATGAGATATACATAGAACCGCTCAAGAATGATAAATGAAAATGCCGGATCAAGATAATGTCTTCATTCCGAAGGTGTGAAGAACAGAGAGGTGACGAATATATGAAGAAAAGAAAGAAAATCATGATAGAAATCATGACTAACTCCTCATCCTCGATAGGAGAATTCATAGTTTCATGAATCTCATCGAGTTAAGCTTGATCAAGACATATTATGAGAGTGTCTAGATCAGTAGAAATTATCATACTCCGCGGAGATATGATATGAGTGAGTTCATCCGAGAACTCCATGAAGGTGAATGAATCATATTCGAATTGATATGAGTGGGTTCACCGATGAACTCCTCCAATGTACATGATTCATAATCGGGAGAGAATTGAGAATTAAAAGTGGTAATCGCCACTAATCTTCTCTCCATATTATCAAACAGAGGCTTTCATTTCCTAATAGAATCATCGGAAAGAATGTCACTACCCTTAATGGGGATAGGAGATGAAATAGGTTTCTCTTTGAAAGCCTCGATTTTAGAAATGAGAAGACCGACATTCAATAATGTTGCTCGAAGAGCTTCATCTTTGATTTCAAAGGTCGGTAACTTCATCATTCTCTTCTTCTAAGCTAACAAGCTCGGAAGGTAAATCTTCCACATGCGATGTCTCCACAAGATAACGAATCATCATCGAATCGGAGAACATCTCAACATGATTTGTTTGGAAGATAAGAGGAGGAGGATATCACACACATGATCAAGAATTCCTCGTGACTCTCTTGGGATTGGGACAAGGTCCTCAACACTAGACTTTATGAATTACGTCAGATTCCTTTTGGAACAAGAGTCAAGATGCTCGTCCCCCATATTCGAGAGTGAGTGGGAGCCTCGGGTGTGATAGCGCTTGTTTGAGATGGAATCTCAACTGGCTGGATATCAATCGATCGAGGGAGTTGAGATGTATTATCTATAAAGGATAAAACTCTCCTCCTCATCATCATATAGAGCCGCCTTGAGAAATTGGGAGCGTCTTAGAGCTGCATGCTCTAGGATTAATAATTCTTCCCTAGATTTGCGAGCCTCTCGTTCTTCTCGTTCTTCGCCACAATTCTCCTATGGTCTTTTCACCACTCACTTGATTCTTAAAGTTACTAATTATATCATCAAGTGTTTTCATTGTGGTTTCAAAATCACGGAGATTTCATGAGACAACGGCTCGGTGGAGTTTGAACCGTATAGTCTTGTGGAGGTTGGAAATTATCAAACATGTAAGAGTCATGATTGTTACAAGGAATTGGGTTCCCTATTTGACAATCGAAATGAAATGGGGACCTCCACAGTACTCACAACAAGAAACTGCTGAGTGCAGACAGTGAATCATATGGATTTTGGTCATATCAAAGTTCGAGCATCACCGGAAAACTGCTCATAGACAAACGTGTTTCGGATTGACACTCAAATCCTTGGTGAGGACCTCCACAAAATTCACAACAATAATGTTGATCATATGAATATAGGTCGGGTCAGGGTGGGTAATTGGAAAAGTTTGAGGAGTCGTTAAATGAGTTCGATTAGGATCATAATCAAATGAATTCCTTGAACCACAAAACAAACAACTCCCGTTATGAATATCATTACCACATTGTACACATGTACACCAACGGCGGTGAACCAAAGAGGCTCACCACAACCGACACAAGGAATAAACGATTGCATTTGATAGTTATGAAGAGGAATCGGTTTATCCAAAGAATCAACAAAACCAACATTGTGATCCGAATGACTATCAAGTCTCGAAGAACATTCGGAAAAATCGGAGGTGGGACAAGTGGTGTGCTCGAGGCTAGCAATTTCCACCACTTCCGTTATGGTCTCCGGTTCCGGTTCTTGAGAAGCGTGAAGACTAGGCAAGTCATTCTTGCTAGTCACCGGTGTTTGAGCGGGTTCATCGTAATCAATTCTAATTCTCGACCTTTTTCATCGGCTTGAATTTGTTCGATTAGATTACGGGCTCTATCTTCAAAAAGTGTCCTCGTAATCCTCGGTGGGTGCTTGGGGTAGCTCCGACGTTTGAACCGGTTTGTCAAGATTAGAATGTATTTCAGGTTGTGGCGGGTGGTCGAAATAACTTTGAAAAGAATTTTGATGGATAATTGCATACAATTGCAAAATTCGCTTGAACTAGGCCCTCCACACCGCTCACACACATTTCGACGATGAAGTTGACGATTGTCGACATAAAATTAAACATATAGAGGATTAAGAAGAGAATCAAATGGTTGAGAGGATACGAAGAATAGAATTAAGCGGCAAAAGAGGGTAAGAGAAATAGAATCAACGAATAAGAGGAATGAGAAGAATATTTTGGGGTTTTATAAATAGAAAACATAAAAGGAAAATAAATTTTGAAAAGGAAAATATTTTTGGGTTTTGGACAAGAAAATATAAATGATACATGTATGGATGGTATGAACAAAGAGTGAATATTCAAATTACTAATGCTAAACGTAAGATAATCAAAGACAGTTCCGCAGCGTGCGCCAAAATTTGATGCGTAAAACCGTCAAGGTTTCTCACACAAGCCTGCCACTTGTGAATGGCAGACCGTAAGAACCTTAAAACAGTTTGAACACGAACTCAATGAAGATCTGAGGAGTATAGGGTCTCCCCGGGTTGTTTTGTCCCAGCGAGCTATGCAATGGATTATCAAACGTATAGTGATCGGGAGATTTGAACGGAAAAGGAGATTTGAAGGATATTATAACTACAGGAAAAGCCAACAAATTACAACGGCTTAAATGCAAATTAAAGGAAATAAAAAAGATAAAATATATTAAATAAACGCTATCACTATTTTTACAAAATGATGTTTTTGTGATTTTATAAAACAAAATCACTTAAATAAACTATTTTAACTAAAACGTAAACTTAAAATATCTAAAACGTGGCCTAAAATGAAAACGTCGTTATTTATAAAAATTACTGTTGGGCGCAAGATAAAGCGTAAAATTTGTGAAATAAAAGTCCCTCGAATGTAAAAACAATTTTTTACGTAATATATGACAAAAGAAAATTTTAGGAAAAAGCGGAATATTTTTTTGAGTTTTATTTTATTTATTACGAATTAAAAACTAATTAACACTAATTAATTAATTAAAAATACTAAACATTTTTGGAAAAATATGAAAAAATCACAAAAACTACTTAGGTGTATATTGGTCCTAGGAAAAATTAAAAACGTGGTGAGTGCTTTATGAAATAAGCTGACAATAAGCTCAAAAGACCTTATAAGCCAAACTGACCTTGAACCCATTTATAATAAACTTTGCAACATACCACCAGGACAAGTCCCAAGGGCAGTTGGTTAAGTGAGTTGTGTGTTGGAGCGTGGGAGGTTAGAGGTCACAGGTTCGAATCCTGGCCTCTATCCTTTTTGTTCTCTATTTTTTTTTTATTATTCTTTTGAAACTTGAAAATGAGACCAACTCTAGGAACTTTTGTAAAAAATTTTTGAAAGAAATATATTCAATAAGCTGTTTTGACAGCTTATTGCAACTGATTCACCAAGAAAACGAGCTACACACCTCTATTTTTAACCAAGCTCTATAAGCAAACAACCAAACACCCCTTAGTCACAGATGAGCTCAAATAAAACAATAACGAGTAGTTGGTAAGCAAATTTATGAACCAATAAGCTAACCACATGGGATTATCCACCTAAAATAAGCCAACGAATAACTGGGTTGGGGAAACAGCTAGCAAATGACATTAACTAGGGGGAGTCCTAAACCGAGATCTAAGGAAAATAAGCACTATCTAACAAGATGCACTAAGAATTTAGAGCAGTTTAAATCTACACTAGACCTAGGCTAGCTAAATTATTAACCTAATGATAACCTGTATAAGCTATAAATGAGCACTGATAAGTTAACGCATAAAAGGGTGACTGTGTAGTGGTCATTATACGATTTGAAGAAACGACCTAACGGGGTGTTTCGAGCTTATATTCAAGCTGAGATATGTACTCCTAGGTTCATCATAAGCTGCAACAACAAGGTCAGCATAGTAGAGACCCAAAAGAAACCAAGAGTAAGGCGCGAAAGGGCTTAAATTAGCTCAAGAATAAGCTGATTCCCAGCTTGTTTCAGCCGTTACAAGCGATGCGCTTCACAAAAAAATTAATTGGACAAACTTGGACTTATTTAGGTGAGTTGGAGACTTTTGGTGCATGAAACTTAAGCTAGAGTTAGGGTGGCATATAAGGACTTAGAAAAAGCAAACCTTGAGCTTTTAAACAACCAATAAGTTTGGGTGAAAGAGCCAATGAGCATTTCGAGCCACAAGAAACTTGTTTATTTATTTATTATAAACCAAACTTTCACAAACTTTGTTAAAACAATTTGAACTTGTAAAATTCACTAGCAACATTAAAAGAAGTTGACCTTGAAGGTCAAGCGGGTAATAAGCAATATCCGCCAATTGACAACTTAAAACAAACAACATGAGAACCAAGTGACAAAATTTTAAGAACCTAAGGAAGTTCAAAAGTTAAATAAGCTGGAATGAAGATTGCATTAATCAAATTAAAGATTACAACTGAATTAAATAACAATGAAATCACGGTGGAACTAGAACTAAGAATCTAAGAAAGACTTAAAGAAAAACTAAAAACTAACTCATGACTACTCACTAACTCCCCATTCAATGGCTACCATGAGCTATATATATAAAGCTAGGTCTTCAATCTTTGTCTTTTCTTTCTCTTCCCGTGTTTGTTAAACAAGCGAACAACGTGTGTCCTTCCTCTGTCATCTTTGTCTTCTCTGTCTCTTGGGAAAAGGCAAGCGTGGGTGAGCGGTATGGGAGGGATGGGTAGAAAGCTTGTTTAACTCTTGTGTTCGTGTCTTGGGAGTTAGGATTGTCGAGTTTAGTGGGATTAATTTATTGTGTGGTGTCTGTGTGTGTTTGGTAGAATGAAATGAAGAAGAAAGGCGGTTAGGTTTAGGTTAAACACTTGTATTGGACGGGTTGGTAGGAATTGGGTTGACCGGGTAAATGGGTATAGTGGGTTTGGGCTTGGGTAGAGTTGGGTTGTGGTTAGTTTGGGTTTAGGATTTAACTTGGACTCGTTTAGTAGTTTAGGGTTAAACTTGTACAATCCGAATTTCCAAGGACCATTTGTTGACATTCGAAAATTATAATCAAGGGTCATTCTTGTCACTCCCAAATAAACCAAGGACCAAACACAGAAATCTCAAGTAATACAAGGACCGTATTTGCCAAAATTGAAACTTGGGATTAAACTTGCAATTTTCAAAAATATTATAAGGATAAAATGACAAACTTTATTAACCAAGGGTCATAAATAATGTTTTCCATTTTTTTGAAATTCGGGGACTTGTTTTGCCTATTTTTGAGCGTCGGGGGACCGAAACTAATTATGCAAATTTTGCTCATTTTCATCGTTTTAAACATTTTGCATCCGAAACATATAAATGACATTTTGAGATATTTTCGATATTTTGATGCATTTCGAGCATTTTTAAGCGTTTTGCAGTTCAGATAGACCCAAAAATGATGAGTATTTACACACTCATCAATCATATTACAAAGATAAAAGATGAATCCTAAAGATTGAACCTATTTGTAGAAGAGACTAGGTTTCTTGTTCGTTTTCGTTTGATGGATCGTCAAATGGATGATGAGTATTTACGGATTCAAGAACGAAGAATGACATGATGTGAGATGTGTTCAAAGGTTCCATCATCTTGTTCACAAGTACATATAAAGGACTTTGAAATTGAGGATGAAAGTACATGATATGATGATAAAGGCGTGTCAGGAATATTCCGTATGGAATTAGTTTGTTCTTATTGCCTTGAAGGTTTACAATTCGTCTTGCGAAGAAATAGGCGAGATTGTATGGTTGTTGGGTTAGGAGACAATACATTATGTGAGCACAACAAGCGGGAAGAATTTTTCGATTTCCCCTAAGACTCCAAACATTTTCACGTAGAATGACTGAGTGAGGTTTAAGATCATCTTGGATATCACGTGTATAGATTATGTTTGGATCTGAGTAATTGGATCGAGGTTCGCATAACATGCGAGTTAATTCTTGAAGGGAAGGTATGTGTGAACAATATGAACTATTTTCTTCACGGTAGTTGAACAGAGAATCAAGAGACCAATCTTCAGTGAAGGCAAATTGTCCATGATTTGGAATTCGGAGAATGTGAGCAAATTGCCCAAGAGTTAAGACAAAATTTTGGTTTTTGATCCAAAACCATAGTGATAGAGATCGATTCTCGTTACGAACGATTTCAACTTGACGGAAGAATTCCAACACAAACCGTGGATAGATTTTCTCGTTACTTCCGAGAAGGCCTTCTAGTCCTATGTCTTGGAATGAGGTATTCATACCTTGTTGGTATAGTAGAGGTGAGTTAGCAACACGTCCTTCATGAAAGTAATGAGTTTCGAGATTATTGAACCCACGAAAATGATTGCCAGGTGTGTTAGGCTCAAGGGAGATATTAGGAATGTAGACATAAGTGAGTTGAAAGTCGAATTCATACTCATGAGTCATGATGAGACCTATGGAAGTTAAATGAATAATTTATATGAGCATGTTAAGATAAAGTGATGCATTAAAGGAGAGGACATTTGATATGTGAAAATAATCTCCTAATGTTTTTATTTGATATTTTTATTAACAATGACAATTAACTTACTTTGTACTAACATTCTAGTAGGATTTTTCCTTTTATGGTAGGTTTTATGAAGTGGTTTTATGTTGCATGAGTTTACATTTCCCGGTTCCACGGTTCTCCGGTTCCTTTTAAAGGGATCCGCTAGTTAAACTTTAGGGATCCGTGGATGCGGTGATAGAAAAATGATCTTGACGTAAAATTGATTTTTGCAACTTTTAGGTTTATAAAAGGAAGTGTGTTTTAGCCAATATTTACTACTTAAGCATGCATTATAGATTTCGAAAGTATGTCATGGTTAGAGATACGAACGAAAAGAAAAAATGACAATCACATTATGAGAAATAAATGGGATAAACTAAGAGATTAGTAATATTTCATTTCAATGCTAATAGCAATACACAGTATTGGATATATGATACAAATGTAGATTAACAACACAAAGTACATGTCTCCATGAGAAAACTTGATCATGCGATACACGAGAGCGATGAATTTCAAGACGATGATCGCGAATACGATATAAATCATGATGATGAAATTTTTCCTTGGTTTTGTTTCAAAAAGAGATAATAAGGAAGATGAAGTTTGAATGAAAGGTATTTTGAAAGTGGAGGATTTGAAAGAAAAAAAATAGATTTTGGTGGTTGTGGAACGAGCGGAAGAGTTTTTATGGGGAAGGAGGAATTTTTGAGATTTGTGTTTTGTTTTATTATTAGAGAGGTTTGATTTTTAGATTATGATAACATATATTTATACCCCTAGACTTTTAGATGGAAGAGAAACACGTATGCAAGAAGGTTTCCTAATGAAGCCATGTATATCACTAAAGCATATGTTAAAACTAAGAAAATAAAATATAACCATATAGGTTCCTATGCAAGCATACTTATTCTAAGCTAATGTTATTTAGAGATAAGTTTTAAGAAAGTCATAACTCTAATGCAATTATGAGTGTCCTTTTCTTTTGACAGAAAAAATGTCAATACATAACTCCGGTTCCTTCGAGATCTAGGAGGTAGTTTAAGATACCTTCTTAGAAAATGTAATCTTGTTACCAAGGAATTCCTATGGCTTGATTAAAATAAGCTTAAAACAGAATGACAAGAAAGATTAGTGCATTTTTGTAAGATAAAATAAGAAAGAAAAATACGATATTTTCATCCAATCAATATCTTACAAAAGTGTTTTTAAGACATGGTGTTTGTTTTTGTAAAAGCATTCTTTGTAGTTTTCAATCATACATGGATCGTGTCAAGTTTTTAAAGTACAATATACTCTAAAAAACTTGGTAACGAAGCTCTGATACCAATTGCGGAAAACTAGAAGGGGGTTGAATAGTTTTACCAATTAAAACTTTGTTTTAAACTATTTAAATCGACTTATGTCAATCTATTAAATGTGTGTGTTGGATTTTGATAGATAAGAATTTAAAATAAGTAGTGCAAAGATAAAGAGTAAGAAGCATAAAACCACAACGCGAGTATTTATAGTGGTTCGACTACAAAGACACCTTCTTTACCCTACCCCACCCTCTGAGTCACCTACTCAAGAGTTCGTAATCACTACAAAACATAAGATCTTTGTGGTGGAGAAGCCTTCACAACGTCGCCTACTTTTTATCCGGTACAAGGCTAGACATCGGGTTCTTCCATGAGGTAGAACCAAACCTATCACAATGTCGCCTACACTTTATCCAGTACAAGGCTAGATACCGAGTTCCATTACAAAGGAGGAACTACTACCCAACACTACACAACACCTATCCCAAAGGAGATCCACTCCTTATTATAACATCAACAAGGATATCAATATCCTTTGACTCAAACTAACCTATCTTGTACATCGATGCACCATATCGAATGTACACCCTAGGCACCTTTCACTAATGCCTTTGACACGACACCTAGGCATCCTTCACTAATGCCTTCAACATGGACTTTCAGCACCCTTCACTAATGCCTTTGACACGGATCTTCGGCACATTTCACTAATGCCTTCGACTTGAACCTTTAGACATCTTTCACCTATGTCTTTAACACAACACTTCTAATGAGAGAGGAAAGAACTATCAACAAGATAACATCAGTAAATGACGAAGCCTGGCAACGCATGGATTTGAGCTTGCTCGACTTCAAGAGGTGGTGAACTCGCCTTTAAGAGGAACCTAGAGAATCACACAAACACAAAAATACATAGAAAGATCCTTTGGATATGAGGTTTGAGAGTTTACAACACTAAGAAAGAATGTGTGTGAAAAAGGGGTGTCTTACAATGAAGAAATGACTCACTATTTATAGGCAAAATCAACTCATCCCCCGGATCCCACGGATCCCTTGCTCGAGGATCATCCGTTGTATTCACAGGGATCCGCGAGCAACTCCTCTAAATGGGTTATGGGTTATGGATCATAGGTCATGGGTTATGGACTTTGGATCATGGGTATCCAAATAGATACAATTTATCTAGAAGGTGCAATGCATCTAGTAAATGGGTCATGGGTTAGCTCTATGGGTTATGGATAATACCCATCATGACTTCATGCATGATGTCATGCAATGGGTCATGGGTTATGGGTCATGCTCCATGGATATGTACTTTGGGTTTTACCCAACTACATTCAATGTGTCTAGCCAATGGGTCAAGTACTTAGATTTTTACCCATTACTATATATAAACTAAGTATATATAAATACATGTAAACACTAGTTATTATACATGTGCATTTCTATAAAGTGTAAACACTATTAATTGTTTAGTGTTTTATATGAAAATATCAGTGTGTTAGTAAACTATTGGCTCAAACCATTTACGTATTTTATTTGTTTTGTTAAAATGATTTTATGTTTGTTATCAACAAAATATTAGAAGATCATCAAATATAAATAAACGTTTTTACGGTTTATTTGTAATAACAAACTATCCACAAGACACAAGGTATCTTGAATTATGTCCACTATAACGCATGGGGTCCCTCAAAGACAAGTTCTTTAGGAGAGAGACACTACTATGTGACCTTTGTTGATGAATTTTCTCGACGAGTTTGGGTGTACATGTTAAAGACAAAGGATGAAGTGCTAGGAGTGTTCATCAAGTGGAAAAAGATGATGGAAACTCATACATGTAGAAAGATCAAACATCTCTGAACAGATAATTGTGGTGAGTATAAAATGATCGGTTCACAAATTTTCTTGAAGATGAAGGCATCGTCAGACGCTTAACTTTCACACATACACCACAACAGAACGGAGTGGCAGAACGCATGAACTGAACCTTGCTGGAGAAGGTTCGATGTAGTTTGTCCAATGTTGGGTTGGGTAAAGAATTTTGGGCTGAATCTGTAATGTATGAATGTCACCTTGTTAGTCGTTTACCTTCTACTGCTACTGATGGGAAAACACCATTTGAGAAATGGTATGGAAAATCCGCTACAAATTATGATTCCTTGCATGTGTTTTGTTTCGCTGCATATTATCATGTGAATGAATCAAAGTTGGATCCTAGACCAAAGAAAGCATTATTCATGGGGATTACCTCTGAAATCAAAGGCTATCTTCTATGGTGTCTGGAGACAAAGAAAATGATATTTAGCAGGGATGTCACCTTTAATTAATCTACCATGTTGAAGAAGGTGAATACGAAGCAGTTAGATGGGACTCCCAAAAAGGTGGAGTTTGAAAGAATAATTGTACCAAATGATAGAGAAACATTTGATGATTCTCATGTGGTAGAAGGAGATTATAAAGAAGAGGAGGTTTAAACCAAAGAACCTCCACAGCAAAAACATGAATCAATTGCTACCAGCAAGCCCAAAAGAAATACTAAAAGGTCTACTCGCCTTAATGATGTTCCTACTACTTACTCTGAAGCTGTTCGAGACTCAGAGAACGAGAAGTGGAGAATTGCCATGAGCGAGGAAATGCAGTCTCTTGAGAAGAATCATACATGGGAGTTAACCAACCTCCCAAAAGGGAAGAATGCAATTGGATGAAAATGGGTGTATGTAAAGAAAGATGGATTTCGTAGCCAGGATGATGTTTGCTACAAAGCAAGATTGGTAGTAAAGGCTGCGCTCAGAAAGAGGGAATTGATTATAATGAAGTTTTTTCTCTAGTGGTAAAAAATTCCTCTATTAGAATTTTGCCGGCTTTGGTAGCAAAGTTGGATTCGAAACTAGTTCAGATGGACATGAAGACTACATTTGTACATAGAGACTTGGAAGAGGAAATCTGTATGTGATGAGTGTCTAAATACTCATCATTTTTGTACAATATAAACTGCAAAATCATCTGAAAACACTCAAAATGCATCAAAATGATGAAAATATCACAAATCGTGTTTTATGTGTTTTAAATGCAAAATATCAAAATCGGATGAAAACGTATCAAATTTGCAAAATGGCGTTTAGTCCCCAATTTTAAAATTTGTCAAAAAGGTCCTGGTAAATCAAAATAAAGAAAAATGTCATTTAAAGTCCATAGGATTCAAAAGTTGTTAAACAAACCTTTGAAATGTAAAATTTACAAAATTACAACTTTGGTCCTTAAACTTTGAAAATTGTCATGTTTAGTCCTTCAAATTTCGAGAAAATGGCAAATATGGTCCTTTAATTATTTGAGAATGATAAGTTTGGCCCTTGGATAATATTTCGTAAATCACGACTTTGGTCCTTGGGTTTCAAATTTACACTTTTGGTCCTTGTGTTATATCAAATCCAAACGGACCCTAGTAAACTACCTTAGCCCAAACCATTCCAAGCCCAATACCTCTAACCCGACCCAAACCCGTCCACTCTAATATTACCCCGTCAACACACCCAAGTCAAATAAACCACACCCGCTTTTTCTCCTTCACCCATCCTCGAAATCACTCACCCTCCTCACCTCCAATTAATCTTCACACTCACCTTTGTCCCCCACCTCAACACAACTCAAAAACCATTAAATGCTCATTCTCCCATTTCACTCAACCCCTACACACCGCTAACACGTTTGGCCAAAAATTCAATCAATGGTCAAAATGCTCAAGATATCCAATGGCTCGTAATTTAAGTGGGATTTGATCGTAACCAGTGGGAAGACATTTTCTTATAAAGAGAAGGAGGAGAGAAGGAGGTGGTAGCTAGTTTATTTTTTTTCTTTAATGTCGCTTTTTATTTAAATGTTTTAGTTTTAGTTTAAATATTGTAATTTCAACTTTTATGTATAACAATTAAGTTAAAACATCTTTGTATTGTGCCTTTTGATTATCAATTCAAGTTTCCATATAAGTCTCAAAATTTATGGTTTATTGTTGAGTATCTAGCCTCAAACTCTTGTTTATAAGCTCTATTGGAATCTTTTTAAGTATAAACAAGCTTTTTAAGCTTATTTTAGCTTCAGTAAGCTTATGATCAAGTTTTAAGTAGTTTTGGTTCATGGTCAATAATAGTCAAGCTGTTGGTGCAAGTTGTAATTGGAAATGAAAAGGGTGATGAGAGGTTGCTTTGGAGTTGGATTAGACTAGAATAGAGTATTTATGGTTTGGATTTGGCACTGAAACAAGCTCGGATCTTTTGTGAGTTGTTTGTATCATTTTCAATTTTAGTTCTATTTTTGCATAGTAAGCTTGTATCTGTATCTGTGTTTGATTTTAGTTCCTACTAGCTTCTTTAGTGTTAATTAGGGTATTTAGACTTAGTTTGATCCTTATCACATGTTGGATCAGTAGTTGGTATATGTTTAATTCCATATCAGTTGGTATCAAGAGTGTTTGGTTTAGTACACAAAACTGTTTTAGAGGTAAAAAGGTTGCAGTAGATCAGTGGTTCTATGTTTGTTATAGGTAATTGAT
Organism: Chrysanthemum lavandulifolium; assembly: GCA_022545495.1. NCBI lineage: Eukaryota > Viridiplantae > Streptophyta > Magnoliopsida > Asterales > Asteraceae > Chrysanthemum > Chrysanthemum lavandulifolium. The sequence goes on along the minus strand of CM040240.1, from coordinate 200,626,769 downwards.
ATCATATCTGTCTTTGTTTCTTGCCATTTGAGCTCAAAGTCAAAACTTGCTTGTAATCGTTCTTCGCATTTTCGAGTTGAGATCGGTGGTTATGTAATCAATTCAAATAGGTGTAGAAGTGGATAAGCCGACTTGTTATAGTTTTATTTCATCATTTCTAAGCTTAATCAGTCCATCATTGGATCTTAAAACTCATTTGGTCAAACTTTTATCTGTTTCAAAAGTCAAACCGAGGTTAAAAGTCGTTTTATACGCAGATATGGCGGTCGTTGCAGAGTCCATTAAAGCTTTCATGGTCTAATTTTTGGTTTAGGAGTAGTACGCTAGGTGGTCTTTAAGACCACCTATCTCGTTTTAACTTTAGCTCCTTGAATGAGCTTATAGATAAGCTCAAACTTGGTACTACATTATCTGATTTCTGCGCGTCGCTAATCTATCCCATAATGGTCGATTAGGTTTTGGCTTGTAACTTCTTCATTAAAGGTCCTTATTAATTTGTAATTTTCGATATTGTATCTCCGTTGGTGGTCTTGAGGATTTGCATAGTTGGTTCTCGTTTGGCTTATTGGGTAAGCATTTGCGGTAGCTTAAAGTAGGGTCCAAAAATTTTTTGCTTTAGTCTTATCAACCAAATCATAGCAACTTGCAAATCAGAGGTCATGGATTGTTGTTTCTAGTTGTATTAGAGTAGTTTTAGCATATTTGAGTTCCTGTTTTGGTTTGGTGCCTTTTGGATTCCATTTGCTTATTCATAGTGCTTATTTATAAGCACTTTCCACATCAGTTGCATAATCCTCCACACAAGCCCCTTTTTTTCCATTTTTCTTATATTCCTAATATTATTTTAGACTTTTCCTGAAATTTTCAGATTTTTTCAAGCTTGTTTGCTATTTTTCTTAATTTAAATTAGTTTTTAAGCAATTTTAAATAGCATTTAATACAAATAATTAAGAAAAGGTTCAAAAAAATAATTTTTCAATTTTATTAAGTTTAGATAAATATAAAAAGCCAAAAAAGTATTTTTCCATAATTTTCTTAGTTAAATTTGTATTTTTAAATAATTTAATTAGTTTTAAATAGTTTTAAATTAGTAATAAATACATAAAAAGTCTAAAAAATATCTTTTCAGTTTTAAAATTAGTTTTATAATATTTTAGATTTTCCTAAGTCTTAATTTTATTTTCTAACCTTATTTTGTATTTTCTTTTATTTTAGAGTATTTATAAATAGTTTAAATTAGTTTTAATTAATAATAAATAAATAAATAGTTGTAAAATAATTTTCCTTTTCTAATAATTTTCTTATATAATTAGGATTGTAAAATGTATTTTCTATATACATAGGTATTTTCCTTCTTTATTTTCACGTTTTATTTTTATGCGTTCACGTATTTTTTAATTTAAGCGTAAGTTTTAGGTTTTAACGTTCATCACTTTAAAAATAGTGATAGCGTTTATTTAATATCTTTATCTTTTTAATTTTCTTAATTTGTATTTAAGTCGCTTTATTTTATAAACTTTTTCAGTAGTGTAATTATCTATCCAATTCCTTTACAGATCACTATCCTTAGTGATCACTCCATCATCTGAGTTTGTGTTTTACACACCATTGAGTCTCCGTGGGACATAACGACCCGGGAATTCATTGTATTCTCTGATCTTCATTGTATTTGTGCTTTAAGCGGTTTAAGCTTCACGATCGGTCGTTCATGTGGTGGCTTGTGAGGTAACAGCGTAGTTGACCTGAGATCAAAATTTTAGCGCCATTGCTTGGGAGGCTTTAGCGTGTGTTTAGCCTTTTAGGATCCATTCTTGCACATACCCCATCATTTGTAAAAGTTTTTGTAAAGTTATCGAAAATCGAAAAAGTTCATTAACACTTTTCCTAAAGTGTTAAAAGCATAAAAATATTTTCATTCTTTGTTTTATCGTCATGTTTTCAAAATACCAAAATATTCCTCTTTACCCTCTTACCTTTTGATTCTTCATTTCTTACCCTCTGTTAACCTTTGATTCTTTCTATGTCTTATCCTCACTTTCTTGGTTGTCAATGGTGTGGTGGTCTTATAATGGTGGCAATTGCCCCGGTTGTAGCGTGGTGGAATCGGGAAGCGGTGCATATAACCAAGATCCCTATTCCTACCATAACACAACTGATTTATTCCATCGGCTACCACCTTTGTGATACTCGGCGCTTTCTTGTTGTGGTATTGTGGTGGTGCACACTCAGTTCGATTGTCAATCGGAAACACGCTTGTCTATGGCGGGTTCCCGATACTAATTATGACTACAACACATACCACTCACAACCACATCAGTTTCTTGTTGTGAGTATTGTGGAGGTCCTCACTCTAGCTCGGATTGTCAAACAAGGAATCCATTTCCTTGTAACAATTACGACTCTTCGTATAATGACCAACCTCCACGTGCGAAATGATCCAAGACTCCTCGTGAAACTACGATGGACCTTCCGAAGACTCGGGTTATTAAAAGAACTTAAGGAGGAGCTCGGCTATGTTGTCCCAAAATAATCCAAATGAAAATCCATGGAAGTTTTGTTAGCGAAGGCGGGATGCTAAATTAGATTCCCATATTTCCATTGAAAACACTATTAGGGAATCAATTAGAATACAAAAAGAAAATCTAGCTCTCGATTCCGTTTCATTCCGATGATGATGATGATGATGTTACCTTGATATTAGTGAATTATGTACAGATTCATCAAGTCCATCGCTTGAAATTCCTCCGTGGAAAGTCGTGAGAAAAGACTATGATGGAATTACTAGCGAAGAACAAATGGAAAGTATTAAACATATGTATGCTAGTCCTTCTAAACTCCTCGGTCTGTTGTTATCACACCAAGCTCCCACTCACTCTCTCGAACATGGGGATGAGCATCTTGACCTTGTTCACGAAAAGGAATCGGACGAATTCATAAAGTCTAGTGTTGAGAACCTTGTCCCAATCCCAAGAGAGTCACAGGAAATTCTCGAGCATCCGTGATATTCCTTTCCTCTTGAGTGTTCTCAAGATCATTTTGAAACTTTCTACGATCTTAGCGACGATTGTGCTTCCTATGGAGACATCGAGTGCGTTGAGGCATCACTTCCGCGTCGATCGATCCCGCTTCGAGGAGTTCTCCTGAACTCGCTCGCATCAATCCACTCTTTGATTTGAAGTCGATCGGGAGGCGAAAGTCTCATTGATAATGATCGTTCACTCACTTTACTCCAACAGGTCCAATAGAGAATGTTGATCATTTTGTTCCGAAACATTCAAAGCTACTTTCACTAATCCTCTATTTGAATTCAACTCGAATTCACTTCAATTCGAGAATCCACTTTGATACTCGGGCGAGGATAGTGATGAGCCCACAATGGAACAAGAGTTCACAAATTCACATTATGTGATTGATTCTCTTCATGAGGTTCTCGGTGAACTCTCTCATATCATATCTCATTTGAGTATGATTGTTTGGATGGCAAAATCATGATCGGGGGAGAATCTCAATTTGCATAGTTATGACAAATCCTCCCACCTCCCAACCGAGATGCCTTCTAACCCAAAGAGCTCAACCAATAAAATCCAAATAAGTGCAATTGCACTTAATCCAGAGAAGAAGATCTAGTTATGATTGTTATCATGATCTTCCTTCTTTTCTTCACCTACTCGGTGACTTCCTCTGCTTCGCTCCTTCTGGAGTGAGGACACTATCTTTGACCCGGCATTTTCATTTATCATTTGTGGTGGGTCTTTCTCTCATATATCTCATCGGTGTGGAACTTTCCGTTTCAAATGTTTATCCAAGCGTCTTGAATGAAAGTCCGATGGAGATTGTTTCTTCCACTTTGCTTCCCATGAACCAATGAATTGAGGGGTCGAGTCAAGCTAGCGACTCGAAACCAAAAACGAGAGCACAACCATATGGGTTTTCACCCATAATTCATCTTCTTACCCTTCTACCACCTAAGTGTGGGGTGATGCCCACATGTTATATATATATATATATATATATATATATATATATATATATATATATATATATATATATATATATATATATATATATATATATATATATATATATATATATATATATATAAAATAAAAAAATAATAAAAAAAATAATAAATAAATAAAATCTTTTAAAATAATAGCGTAATATTTCCTTTTACGTTCTTTGTTTCGACATAACAGCGGTTACTTTGAATATTGAGGGCAATATTCATTTCTAAGTGTGGGGAATTTTCACAATTTCATATATTATCTACCAATTCCCGTTTTTGGCCAAAAATTTTTTTTTGGAGTAAGTGTTCTACACTTACTCATCTTGATTATCGATCCGCCATATACGTAAGACAAAAGGATTAGCTAATCCAGAGCAAGCGGCTCTTGGTAAAGATTTCTCAAATCCGTTTATATGGCTTGCAATTTGCCCAAAATTGTATGGTTCTCAACTCACCATATCCTTAAAAGTGAAGAGTTGGCTAGCCCATGAGTTTATGGCTTGTGGTAAAGCGATGGAAAATCCATAATTGGTATTGACTCACCAAGATAATCACGATAATTTATCTAAGAGTTGGCTAGTCCGAAAGATGCACACGGTAAAGACAAATCAAATCCGTTCTGACTTATGATTTGCTCAAAATCATTTGGTTATCGTTATACCAAGGTTCTTACTTGAGCCGAAACATTTGGCTACTCCGTAAGTGATGGCTTTTGGTAAAGAGTTTTCAAATCCATCAAGTTTTCTCAAATCATTGCTAGGGACTAGCTATATCTCGATGTGGGGATTGATGAGTGTCTAAATACTCATCATTTTGTCTGATAAAGCGCAAAATCATCTAAAACACTCAAAATGCATCAAAATGATGAAAATATCACAAATCAGTGTTTTATGTGTTTTAAATGCAAAATATCAAAATCGGATGAAAAACGTATCAAATTTGCAAAATGGCGGTTTAGTCCCCCAATTTCAAAATTTGTCAAAAGCAGTCCACAGTAAATCAAAATAAAGAAAAATGTCATTTAAGGTCCATGGGATTCAAAAGTTGTTAAAACAAACCTTTGAAATGTAAAATTTACAAAATTACAACTTTGGTCCTTAAACTTTGAAAATTGTCATGTTTAGTCTTTCAAATTTCAGAAAATGGCAAATATGGTCCTTTAATTATTTGAGAATGATAAGTTTGGCCCTTGGATAATATTTCGTAAATCACGACTTTGGTCCTTGGGTTTCAAATTTACACTTTTGGTCCTTGTGTTATATCAAATCGAAGCGGACCTAGTAAACTACCATTAGCCCAAACCATTCCAAGCCCAATACCTCTAACCCGACTTAAACCGTCCACTCTAATATTACCCGGTCAACACACCCCAAGTCAAATAAACACACTGCGCTTTTTCTCCTTCACCCACCATCCACAAATCACTCACCTCCCTCACCTCCAATCAATCTTCACACTCGCCCTTGTCCCCCACTTTCAACACAACTCAAAAACATTAAATGCTCATTCTCCCATTTCACTCAACCCTACACTGGCTAACGTTTGGCGTAAAATTGATCAATGGTCAAAATGCTCCAAGATATCAATGGCTCAATTTAAGTGGGATTTGATCGAAACCAAGTGGGAAGACATTTTCTTATAAAGAGAAGGAGGAGAGAAGGAGGTGGTAGCTAGTTTATTTTTTTCTTTAATGTCGTTTTTTATTTAAATGTTTTAGTTTTAGTTTAAATATTGTAATTTCAACTTTTATGTATAACAATTAAGTTAAAACATCTTTGTATTGTGCCTTTTGATTATCAATTCAAGTTTCCATATAAGTCTCAAAATTTATGGTTTCTTTGTTGAGTATCTCGGTTTCAAACTCTTGTTTATAAGCTCTATTGGAATCTTTTAAGTATAAACAAGCTTCTTTAAACTTATTTTAGCTTCGGTAAGCTTGCAATCAAGTTTAAGTAGTTTTGGTTCATGGTCAATAATAGTCAATGTTGGTGCAAGTTGTAATTGGAAATGAAAAGGGTGATCTGAGAGGTTGCTTTGGAGTTGGATTAGACTAGAATAGAGTATTTATGGTTTGGTTTGGCTGCAAGCAAAATTTGGATCTTTTGTGAGTTGTTTGTATCATTTTCAATTTTAGTTCTATTTTTGCATAGTAAGCTTGTATCCATATCATGTTTGATTTTAGTTCCTACTAGCTTCTTTAGTGTTAATTAGGGTATTTAGACTTAGTTTGATCCTTATCACATGTTGGATCGATGGTTGGTATATGTTTAATTCCATATCGAGTTGGTATCAAGAGTGTTTGGTTTAGTACACAAAGCTGTTTTAGAGGTAAAAGGTTGCGATGAATCGGTGGTTCTATGTTTGTTATAGGTAATTGATATCATATCTGTCTTTGTTTCTTGCCATTTGAGCTCAAAGTCAAAACTTGTATGCTTGTTCTTGTGCATTTTCGATTGAGATCGGTGGTTATGTAATCAATTCAAATAGGTGTAGAAGTGGATAAGCCAGCTTGTTATAGTTTTATTTCATCATTTCTAAGCTTAATCAGTCCATCATTGGATCTTAAAACTCATTTTGGTCAAACTTTTATCTGTTTCAAAAGTCGAACCCGGGTTAAAAGTCGTTTTATCGGATATGGCGATCATTACGAGTCCATTAAAGCTTTTCATGGTCTAATTTTTGGTTTAGGAGTAGTACGCTAGGTGGTCTTTAAGACCACCTATCAATTTAACTTTAGCTCCTTGAATGAGCTTATAGATAAGCTCAAACTTGGTACACATTATCATTTCTTGCACATCAAGAATCTATCCCATAATGGTCAGTTAGGTTTTGGCTTGTAACTTCTTCATTAAAGGTCCTTATTAGCTGTAATTTTCGATATTGTATCTCTGGTTGGTGGTCTTGAGGACTGCATAGTTGGTTCTCAGTTTGGCTTATTGGGTAAGCATTTGCAGTAGCTTAAAGTAGGGTCCAAAAATCTGTTTTTTGCACTTTAGTCTTATCAACCAAATCATAGCAACTTGCAAATCAGAGGTCATGGATTGTTGTTTCTAGTTGTATTAGAGTAGTTTTAGCATATTTGAGTTCCTGTTTTGGTTTGGTGCCTTTTGGATTCCATTTGCTTATTCATAGTGCTTATTTATAAGCACTTTCCACATCAGTTGCATAATCCTCCACACAAGCCCCTTTTTTTCCATTTTTCTTATATTCCTAATATTATTTTAGACTTTTCCAGAAATTTTCAGATTTTTCCAAGCTTGTTTGCTATTTTTCTTAATTTAAATTAGTTTTTAAGCAATTTTAAATAGCATTTAATACAAATAATTAAGAAAAGGTTCAAAAAAATAATTTTTCAATTTTATTAAGTTTAGATAAATATAAAAGCCAAAAAGTATTTTTCCATAATTTTCTTAGTTAAATTTGTATTTTAAATAATTTAATTAGTTTTAAATAGTTTTAAATTAGTAATAAATACATAAAAGTCTAAAAATATCTTTTCAGTTTTAAAATTAGTTTTATAATATTTTAGATTTTCCTAAGTCTTAATTTTATTTTTCTAACCTTATTTTGTATTTTCTTTTATTTTAGAGTATTTATAAATAGTTTAAATTAGTTTTTAATTAATAATAAATAAATAAATAGTTGTAAAAATAATTTTCCTTTTCTAATAATTTTCTTATATAATTAGGATTGTAAAAATGTATTTTCTATATACATAGGTATTTTCCTTCTTTATTTTCACGTTTTATTTTGTACGTTACGTATTTTTTAATTTAAACGTAAGTTTTAGGTTTTAAACGTTCATCACTTTAAAAATAGTGATAGCGTTTATTTAATATCTTTTATCTTTTTAATTTTCTTAATTTGTATTTAAGTCGCTTTATTTTATAAACTTTTTCAAGGTGTAATTATCATCCATTCCCTTTCTGATCATTATCCTTGGTGATCACTCCATCATCTGAGTTTGTGTTTTACACACCATTGAGTCTCCGTAGGACATAACGACCCAGAATTCATTGTATTCTCGATCTTCATTGTATTTGTGCTTTAAGCGGTTTTAAGCTTCTGATTCGGTCGTTCGCTGAGTGGGCGGCTTGTGAGTAGCTTGACCGTAGTTCAGACGATCGGTGTCTTGACCGAAGGATTTAAAGTTTCCGGAAGAGAGCATGAAGTATATAAGCTTCATAAATCATGGTACGGATTGAAGCAATCCCCAAGGCAATGGTACAAACGATTTGATAAGTTTATGATGGAGTCGAAGTACACAATAAGCAAACATGACCAAGGTGTCTATTTGAAAAAGCTACAAGATGGTATCTTCTTCTATATGTAGATGATATTTTGATAGCTTCTCAAAGTCTAGACGAGATTGAAAGGTTAAAATCTCGGTTGAAAAGCGTTTTAGGTTCGACAAGAAACAAATTGAGTTAGTACTTCACTCGCTTCTCAATTTAATATCAGTGCAGCTATGTCACCAAAAATAGATGCAGAGAGGGCATATATGAAGAAAGTGCCTTATGTAAATGCTATCGGTAGTTTAATGTATGTTATGATACGTACTCGACCAAATATTAGTCATGTTGTTGGGATGGTGAGCAGGTATATGCATAACACTGGTAAAGGACATTGGCAAGCTGTTAAATGGATATTACCGTATATCCATAACATTGTCGATGTAGGGTTAGTATTCGAACATGGAAGTAGTCAGTGGGTAGAAGGATACTGTGATTCAGACTATGCCGGAGATTTAGATAAGCGAAGATCTACGACATGCTATGTATTTACTCAGGCAAAAGCTCTTATTAGTTGGAAATCCACATTACAGTAACTACTGCCTTTGTCAACTACAGAAGCAGAGTATATGGCGATGAAAGAGGATGTAAAGGAAGGAATTTGGCTTCAAGGGTTTCTTGGTGAACTTGCAATCAAACAGAAATTTGTCACGATGCATTCTGACAGTCAGAGTGTAATCCATTTAGCGAAGAATCAAGTTTATCACGCAAGGACGAAACACATTGATGTTCTGTATCATTTCATACGAGAGATACTGGAAGAAGGTGGAGTTAGAATCCAGAAAATCCATACTTCTAAAAATCCCGCAGATATGCTGACTAAAGTAGTAGCTGGGATCAAGTTCAATTATTTTTTGGACTTGGTTAATGTTTTGAAAACATGAATATTGGTTTGAAGACCCCACCAACGACGGTTGATGACGAGATTGAAGAATTGATATTAGCCCAAGGTGGAGATTTGCTATAATATATGGCTAATATTAACTTGGATGAAATATTAAATAATTGACAACGTGATTGCTACAAGTTGGTACCACTTGCTCCCCTTGCTTTCTAAATGCATGAACTAGGTAGGACATGTTTGCCTATAAATGGATCCTTAGTTTCTTGTTTGCAATCACACCAAAAATGCACAAGCATCTTGTAGTGTACTTCTCTTCTTTCTTTTGTAATAGTATTTCTAGTTTAAGAAATATATAAGGTTGTGGTGTCACATTCTCTAGTTTATTTCATATTGTCTAAATTTTCAATAAGCTAGTATGAGGTATAGCAGTGGTGTTGAAATATTCACTCTTTACCTAGTCGGTGGGACATTATCACGGTTATTCCACAAGAGTTCTATGGTGATATATCGAAATGAATTCACGTTTGCTTCCAGTAAACGAAGATTGAACTTCAATTCTGCTTATTAATGATGTCACTCTTATATGGATTGTCGATAGAAACATGAAATTTTTTTCATTAACTAGATTGAGTGGTTCGATTATCCTTGGCTTTCAGTCGTATAGTAATATTTCTCGTTGCTCCTAGACTCCTAGTTCCTTTTCAGGTTGCTAGTATGAAGCACAAATTTTTGCCAATAAGAATATAGAACCAACTTTCAATTCTTTTAAGTTGTCTGTTAAAAAAATTATATTTTTTGGTTCATTACCAAACACACCAGACTTGTTAATTAAGCATATTGTATTTGCAAGTGTACATTTTAAAATGTTCTAAAAGAATTGCACATGTGATTTTTATCATTTGAATAATCAAATAAAAACACAACAACTTGGCATGCAAAGCCAAATAGGTCCTTTTTATGAGAATGCCAGAGTCTTCTCCACCTCATTTTAAGAAAAATGCTTCACAAAAACAAAATAAACCAAGCCTTAGAAGATGGATTTATATCTTGAGAAACTGAGATCAGTTTCCATATAAAATTATGTAAATTTAGAACAATTTGTTAAATAACGTTACATTGCCTTTCAAAGCTTTTCTTCAAACAAACAAAAAAATGGTGAAAAGTGTTATTTAATAACTCACAAAAACCATACAAATTAATTGAACCTTCGTCTATATAAACCTATGGAAAACTATCCATGACAATAATATCGGAAAAATATACTAAATTATAGTCAGTTAACAGAGACCCAAATATATAACGATAGATTTAAAAAGCTATAATTAACTGATCAACATTTTTCATGATTATTAAACTTTGCCATGCTAATCCAATTATGAAGAACCTTCCAACCTCACCGGCCATTATGGTAGAAATAAAAGCCTTGGTTATGGTTAGCGTTTAAAAAATGATAAAATGTAAACATTTGGTGGTCATATTAATAATATAATTATTTTGAAAGAAAAAGGTATGGGAGAGGTAAGTTGACTGTTAGATAGTGTGTTAAATTAGAGTTTAATATAGAAGTTTGGTTCAATATTTTGAAGAGTATCATATGCTTGTACATAATAAATCTTTGTTAACGTTACGCTAGTGGCAATAAACGGCAATTATGATGCGGTTTGGGTGCATGGATGGCGCTGGGATGTTTTTCTTAAACGAAAATTGCTTCTATATATTTAAGTTCGTAAAAAGCTGGAAAAAAATATACAAGTTGCTATTGATTGGTATAATCTATAACAACTTACCTTGCTTTTATATTAGGCTGCCCCCGGAAGGGGATTTAATCCCCTTATTTTTCACTGCCACGTCAGCTTTATCTTTACAGCGACTTTCAGGCGATTTGGTGCCCCAGTAAGGGCGACCAAGTTCAAATTCTTTTCTTTTTTTTTCACATAAAATATAAAAGGTTATTATTTTTTCCTTTCTCCAAAAGAAAATATATCAGCCACAAGAAGTGATCACTCTCACCACTCCCAAATCTCTTACTCTCTACTTCTCACATTCTTTCACACACACACTGAAATCAAGAACCAAAAACCATGGAGCTATTTTACTTGCTAGTATTTGGAGCTCTTGGTGTAATTGTAGCAACAAAGATCGAATCAACACTTCTTCTGCTTTCAATTCATTCAAGAACAATTACCTTCTTGTTTATTCTCTTATGATGGGTACATTTTTTATCGACGTTTTTTGGTTTGTGGTGTCGATCGAGCACACGACCAACTTAGTTTTTCTTTTAGGCGATCGACTATCGCCACAACAAGCCGATCGACTTGAATCGATCGCCGATCAATCCTCGATCGATGCCTCGATCGACCTATTGGGGGCAGCCTTAGAAAGTTCGTAAAGACCTGGAAAAAAATATACAAGTTGCTATCGATTAGTATAATCCATAACAACTAACAAATATATAAGATGTATATAAGATGATTATAGAGTAATTATATTTGGGCTAGGTTTAAATACATAGAATACACTGTCGGGCCTCTACATAATATATCGACTAATACTTCCTCGCAGTTGGATCGTGAGGAAGTCGGACGCTCAAACTGGATCTAAAGTCTTTAAATAAGGCTAAATGAAGTCCTTTGGTGAAGATATTTGCGTACTGATAACGGGAGGGTACATGTAGAATGCACACCTGACCAGGGGTAACCAGGTCACAGACGAAATGTTGTCAATCTCAATATGTTTCGTCCGTTGATGTTGAACAAGATTGGCAGACAGATAGATGGCACTAACATTATCACAGTAGACAAGAGTTGCAGTAGAGAGAGGAGATTGTAGCTCACGGGAAAGGTTATGAAGCAATGCAGTCTCAACTACAACATTAGCAACACCCCGGTACTCAGCTTCTGCACTAGAACGGGAAAGGGTGTGATGTCACTTGGAAGACCAAGAAAGTAGATTATCGCCTAGAAAAACACAATATCCCGAAGTAGACCATCGTGTGGATGGGTAACCTGCTCGATCTGCATCGGTATATCCAACAAGAGAAGTGGTAGAGGATGAATATAGGTGAAGACCAAAATCCAAAGTCCCCCGAACGTATTGAAAAGTACGTTTAAGGGCAGCTAAATGTGGCTCGCGGGGATCATGCATGTAAAGACAAATCTGTTGGACATCATAAGATACATTCGGTCGAGTAAATGTGAGATACTGGAGACCACCTACAAGACTGTGATATAAAGTAGGATCCTAAACTATAACACCTTCGGGACCAGTATGGATTCTATATCAACTGGTGTTCCAGAAGGGTTACAGTTGGCCATGTGAGCACGCTCAAGCAGCTCTGTAGCATACTTCCGCTGAGATAGAAACAAACATGTAGAATGACGAGTAGCGGAAATACCAAGAAAGTAATTAAGTAGCCCGAGATCAGTCATGTCAAACTCACTGTGTAGAGATGCAATGATTTTCTATAGAAGGGCAGTAGATGAGGCTGTAAGAATAATGTCATCCACATAGATAAGTAAATAAGAAACTTGAGAGCCCTATCGAAGAATAAAAAATGAAGATTCACAGTGACTGTGGTAAAAATCCAACTCGAGTAGCATAACCTGAAAATATCTGAAACCAAGCACGAGGTGCTTGCTTTAGCCTATATAAAGATTTCTGCAGGATGCACACATGATGAAGGTACAGGGAGTCCACAAATCTCGGCGGTTGGTGCATATATACAGTCTCAGTTAAATCCTCGTTAAGGAACACATTTTTTTTAAATCAAGCTGATGAATAGGCTACTTGCGAGAAACCGCAAGACTAAGAATAGTGCAGATGGTAGCCGGTTGTTGACTACTGCCATTAGCAACCAAACAAGCCTTGTAACTGCTCAAAGTCCCGTCAGCATGAAATTTATGCTTGAATAACCACATAGATCTCACCAAATTAACACCGGAGGGCCGTGGTACAAGAATCCAAGTACTATTTTTAACTAACGCATTATACTCACCAAACATAGCATTATTCTAATAAGGGTCTTGTTAGGTGAGGAAGGGAGATTTAGGTAAAGGCGAGATAGGAGAAGTATGTAAAGAGATACGTTTAATCGGTTTGAAAATTCCTAAATGAGATTGAGTGACCATGTGGTGAGCACGGGGTGGTTCGATGGGAGGTTATGTAGATTGGGCCGAGACGCTAGGATAGGTTGTGTGCGTAGTAGGTTGTTGGGCTGGTGATGTTTGATGTTGGGTTGCGGTTGGTAGGCTGTTAGGTTACGATTGGTGGGCTGTTGGGTGACCGTGTTTGGACAGGGGGTAAGGGGAGAAGGTAGGCTATGTGGTGTAGTAGGCTGCTTATTTTGGTAGGCCTGGTGATGGGTGTAGGGCTGCGAATTGGAATTATTGTGAGTATTAGAAACGACTTGCGGTGGGTTTGGTGGTGATGAGTTAGTAAGCCCTTGGTGAAATAGAGGGGTCGGTATAGGGTCTAAAAGGTGTAGGAAGGTGGAGACTCGGGTGTCATTGAGCGGTAAATAAATTGGGTTTGGTCGAAGGTGACGTATTGTGAAAGTAAAATTTTGTTCGTTTCGAGGTCTAGGCAACGAAAGCCACGGTGATAAGCGGGATAGACCAAAAAAATGCACGGTGTTGCTCTTGGCGCGATTTTGTGAAGGGTGTGAAGGTGAAGGTAGCATATACACCCAAATACACTTAGGTTAGAATAGTCGGCTACTTTATGAAAAATTCGTGTGTAGGGGATTTCGTTGTTAATGGCGGTAAAAGGTAAAAGGTTGAGGAGATAAGTGGACATATGTAGGGCCTCGACCCAAAAGGTGGGGGTAGATGAGCTTGAAACAAGCTATTGTTGATGGTTCTAATCATGCGTTCCGCCTTGCGATTTTGTTGAGAAGTACTTGGGCAAGAAAATCTGAATTGTATACCCCGGGTAGCAAAAAGTTTTTGTAAGCGATTATTGTCGAACTCACCACCATGATCACATTGAAAACTCTTTATTTTGCATTTAGCTTGATTCTTAAAATAATTAATAAAATGCAAAAATTTATCAAGCATGTCAGATTTGTTTTGAAAAGGGTAAATTCACAAATAATGAGAGAAATGATCAAGAAATAATACATGGTATTTGAAACCACTTTTACTAACAATTGGAGATGTCCACAAATCAAAATGAATAATAACAAAACAACGTTCAACAAGAGAATCGGAACTATGAAAGGAAGTTTCACATGTTTGCCAAGTTGGCCTGCATGATAAACATGTGGAGACTTTTCTTTACTACACGAAATAAATTGACGAGAAACAAGAGATTGTAGCACTTCGTCATCGGGATGACCAAGGCGTTGGTACCACGTAAAGGAAATTGTGGAGATAAGGGCGGTAGGTATGGTTGACGGCTTGGTAACGGGATAGAGATCAACTGATAAGGATTTAAAACGTACACCTTTAAGGGGTCATTTAAGCCCTTAATCGACCACTTTTATATCCGTTCTGACAATTTCGTTCCTTTTCATTTTTAGGTCTCTTGGAAGCAAAATCTTTGGAATAATGCACATTTGGACGAAAAGGTGAAAACATGAGGAAAATGGCAAAGTCAAGATCGAAGCCGCTCAAGCGACTAAACCGAACTGACGGACTAAAAGCGGCGCGTCCCTCTCTCTTGATTTGATAAATAATGCACCGACGGCTCTGTGGACTTTTTGCTCAACACACGACAGTGTCGAGTTTGAAGAGAAGGCGTCGCTAAGACTTTTCATCTCGGGCGGCCCGGATCCGAACCAAGGCGGCGTCCCATATGAAGCCACGGCGTCACAACTCCAACGTGGCGTCGTCCCATCGATAACAGCCAAACGAAACCCTATCGACGGCGATCGGCGGCGTCCACACTATAAGCGGCGCCATCGCAAGTGTAAATCTATATATAGAATTCGTTTTTTTTTTTCTTTTTTTGTATTTGGAGGTAGACTTTTGAGTAAAACCCTAAACATTTGTAGTCCGACTTGGGCGATATCTTAGGGTCCCAAACCCTATTTTACACATCAAGATAAGTGTTTTAATCCATTAATATCATTATGTCTTCCATTGAATGTGTGTATGCTTGCTTGTTTAACATGTCTAGCTAAATTTCTTGTGTGTTTGCTTAGATCTATGAAACCTAGTTATTAATTATTGATTGGTTGTCTCTTATTTTAATTGTAATTAGCTTAGGAGTGCAACTAGGCTATCGTTGTGTTTAAATGCTTGAGTAATCTTTGTGAATATTAGTTTATGAATCATTTAGCGGATTTCATAGTCTAAACATCCAAAGATAACTTTAGAGTTAGTTTATGAATTATCTAGAGGATTTCGTAGGCAATAATCTAAAGGTATTTTCAAAGAGTTGGGACAAAGGCACACCCTACGACCTTAGAAAACACAACGCGTTAAGAATAAGGACGTGACAATTCAACCAACAATAAACGATAACTAGGGAGTAATTGTTTTTAGGTAAACACATTTTTAATCTTCATACGAGCACACAATCAAAAAGTCATAGCTACCCGTAGTATTAGATAAATAGAATAGTAGAAGTAATCGGTAGAAGTACCACCCCAAACCAATTACCCCGAGATTTTACCCTTAGCTTTCTAAAAAACATATAAAAGATAAAAAAATAATAATAATAATAAAATAAAATAAAAAAGAATCATCCTCAACCTCACCTTAGCGTAATACACTTCTTGCTAGCATTCCTATTCCCGTAGAGAATGATATCAATACCCGAGGCTTACCCAATACTACACTATAACGATTAGGTTCAATGCCTAGGGTGTTGAAAAACTTGCTTGATTCCTATCAAGTAAGATTTTTTCTCATTTTTAGCTTCCTTGTAGTTTATCCCCCTTCTTCGTGACTTTGTTCGTAAATCCCATCACTCACCATGATTCGCATCTTTCATGGAGAAACTTTACACTCACCGCTCCCGATCCGCAATAGCAAACGATCCCACAAAACCTTTCACCCGTTCACCACTTTGGAAATCACCTAGGGAATAATGAAATAAATTGGCAATAACATAGTCCTTTCTATGATTCGGATTCCGGTGAAGAATTTGACTATGGATAGGCACTTGATAACGGAGAGGTCATCGATAAAGTTAGTTTTGAAATGGAAGAAGCCCCCTCCCAATGTTTTGACCCTAGGTGTAAAATTGAGGTTGATGGCCCCTTTAACATGCAATTCCTTTGTAAAATAGGATTTGAAAGTTTGATGCTTACTTGCATTCATTCTTACCTTTAAACTTAATCTCAAGGAATCTATATAATAAAATGAAGGTGAATGAATTAGACTATCAAGGGAACAACATTGTTGATGCGGTCACTTACTTGGATGTGTTTGTTGAAAGTTTTGCCTATTTGGTTGAATTCATGGTCTTAGAAGATTTAGGAGAATTCATTGATGGAAGGCTCACTCAAGTAATATTTGGAATATCCTTTAAGAGAATGACTAAGTTGAATGAACGGATGATTGATGGTTTCGTCATATTCTCTAATGAAGTTGAATGGTTTAACTCGGGGGTCGGTTTTCAAGTGTGGTGCCTTTTTAAAAAAAATAATAAAAAATAAAACAAAATATATAGAAACACTAAAATTATAGAAGTGTATGATTTTTATAAATTCAATAACTTAAATGACAACTTTAAAATTTTAATGTCTTAAAATAACTTTCGCGCAAACTTTAATAACTTTTTTTATATATTAACCCATTTTGAACATTTTAAGCACAATACGGCATACGACTGCAAATTTATAAGTCCATAACAATGGTGTAGTGGGATTGGATGTTTATAACGTCATCTGAAATTCGAAGCTTCCCTTTGGATATTCTTTTTATCTGAAATATCCCAAACTTTCATAAAAAAATTAAGGACCATTAACCTTTGCTAGTTTCAAGAGGAATTAAATAGCTTGATTAAAATGAATTAACTCCCAAGCAAGAGGGGCACATGGATAATAAACAAATGACTCGTGGTTCATGCGTAAGACGACTTAACACCAATCACCTTTTTCTATTTTACATGAATGCATGCAGAAATATTATGCGATCAAATAAAGTATTATTAAAAGAAATAAAAGAAATCATTGTTTAAGTAAATAGTATTCGTTGACAATCTACTAATTTAGTCATAAAATTAATACTATACAAAAGGGATAAAAAAAAAAATTAAAGACCACAAGGCAAGTAGTATATAAACGTTTCACTATTTCCCCATGTTCGTGCTCTCTCCTATATATCTTTGCCTTCTACTAATACACAACAGAACAACACCATGGATAAAAACAACATAACCACCACATCCTCGTCAAAGACCACCACCAAGATTAAAAAAGAAGGAGAAATTAGCGAAGAATTCAGCAAGAAAACCAAGAAAAGCACCATCCACAATGGAGAAAACCCTACTTACCATGGTGTCCGTAAGCGGAGCTGGGGGAAATGGGTGTCAGAGATACGCGAGCCACGAAAAAAATCAAGAATATGGCTCGGGTCATTTGACAACCCTGAGATGGCGGCTAGAGCCCATGATGTAGCCGCCATAGCAATAAAGGGTCATTCGGCTATCTTAAATTTCCCTCATTTAGCTCACCAGCTTCCCAAGCCGGCTTCCACGTCACCTAGTGACATCCAAGCTGCGGCTATAAAAGCCGCAGCTTTAGTCATCAATGATATTAGTCCAAGAAACCATGACTTCAATATAAGCCAAGCCGAGCTTGAACCTGAAGTTGGTAGCTTAGGTTCATTAGACGATACATTTCTTGATTTACCGGATCTATTCATCGACCTTGGACATCGTATTGATCGAATTTTATATACATTGCCAGAGTATATTGCCGGAATGGAGACAAGTGGTAGTGACTTATGGCCGGAAGAGCATTTCTTATGGAATTATTGTTAGTAAGTTGGACATTTTTTTATTTATGTATGCAAAGATGATTAATTAACACAATGAATAAAGAACCACTTTTATTATTTTCTCCAACCTCACTCAAGTAATTTAATTGGTTCTTTTAATATTATACCAAATTTTTTCAGTATTATTTTTTTAATCATTGTTGTTATTAGATTGTTGAAAGGTAATTAGTTGTTCATTAGTAGTATAACTTTGTATACGTTGTGTGTAAAAGAATGAGTCTATTTTTTAAGAACATATAGTGATAATTAGCATGCGGCATATTAGAACGAGTATTTGAAAACTCTATTACTTCCTAAAATACAAAATAATAATCGCATTTCTTTTTGAATGCTCAAATTAATTGTCAATTTTAAAGCTATAGTAAAAACTAGGGAACTTTGTGAGAGAAGATTCCTTTGAATGGTTAAAAATTAAAGTTATTCTCACTTTTATTAAATTGTGTGTTTTGTCTCAATGATAATTTTAAGACGGAGGAGTAAGATTCTATCTGAAGGTGTGTGAAGTACGTGTGTTGTCTAAAGCCTCAAACTTTTAAAGCCCTCAAAATGTATACTCTTTTGTATGTTTGGGGCTGAAAATCCATTTCGAACAAAAATTATTAACGTTGTATTATTATTATTATTATTATTATTATTATTATTATTATTATTATTTGTAACTATGATTTAGATATTTTAGTAGATTAATCACGGGTTTGGGCTCATCGCCATGTTGTACAATTTTATGTTGTAAATATTTGTTAAAACTTAATATAGATAATTTAATACTATGTTTTGATTTCAATAGTTGGTATAGTATATTTTTTACTATCATATTTAGTTATTATATAAGATTTCGCACAAGGCCTCAGCTACGGCATCAACTCTATTTCTTCGAGATCTCCATATGTATAGCTAGATTACCGCATCATAACATAGTTTTGCCTTAAAAATATATCCAAATCAATCAAATGAGCCCGTCAAATTATGTTTTGGCTATTCTTTCGAGTAGTCGGCCAATTCCCACCAAGAACAGATGTTTTTTCGGTAAAAGCATGTTGTAAAGTTTCAAGGTCTTCATCACTAGCATGACAAATATGAATATTGCATGTTACCAAGTATGTTCGAGTTCAACATATGCAAACCCTGAATACATATATTGATGAACAATAGATCGATGGTCATGGACATAAGATGATCTAGTTGAGACGATTGAGTGTCGGCGTCATGCGAAAATGTATAATTGTATGCGTTGACGACTTTGCCATACAAAAAGGTGTGAATTAACTTAACACTATGACACAGGTGTCTTTTGGCGTCGAGCATTATACCCCAAGAATAGTTCGAACTCTCACTAGGTGGGCACCAATTGAAGTGAGCAAGAGCCGAGACTCGAACCCTCACCTTTTATACACAAAATCTCTCCAGTGGCCCAATGAGTTTTTCAGAGGTGGCCAAAACCCGGTTTTTGCAGAAACCGGTTCTGTTTCCTAACCGGTTTTGGTTCCCGATCAAAGTCAACAAACAGTTTCTTGTTAAACCGATTCGGTTTTTCGGATTCAGGTCTAAAAAGCGAGGACCGTATAAGCGGCTCGTTCGGTTCCAAAACCAGTTTCATCAAAAAATCGGTCAAACCAGTTCTTAAAAACTGGTCGTCCAAAACCTTAATAGTAGGCATGCAAAAGTGTCGATTCCGTTTTTTTTTTCGTTAGCGTTTCTACATAATAAACTTAATAAATTTCGACTTTTATTCAATAAACTCATAAACGCCACACATAAAGTACTTGAATCACAAATTTAATACATTTTAACAATTTATTCGTCATTGGTTTCATCTTCATCTTCAACTTCGGTTGTGTCCCTACCGGCGTTTGTAGCTTCATCAAAAGCAACTTCTTCTTCGAAAAGATTGATTACATAACCCTCTTCCACCTCGACCTCTTGTAATTGTTTTCTGTATTCCATCGGTTCTTCAAGTATTGAAACATGTTGTATACGTGCATTTCCATCTAAATAATCCTTCAAGCAAATAGACATCTCTAAAGATAAAGGTGTGAGTCTTGTTCTTCTTACCGATAATATCCTTCCACTAGTAGAAAAAGCGGATTTCGAAGCAACGTTAGAAGCCTGTATGCTTAGTATACCGATAATATCCTTCCATAAGTTCCTTTTTTAACGTTTACCCCAGATTTAATACAATCACGTTTAAGAGTTTGACGACTTACATGATTATATCGTGGTTGAATGAGCATTTGAACCAACCTCGTTAATCGAGGGTTGTCGAAATGGTTGAACGAGAAACCCTCTCGAATCAAAAAGTGTGCTAAATCTTGGAAGCACCCTATCGTCATATACAAAACTACTCCCATCTCGTTCCATAGTAGTTTGTTCCGATTCTTGAACGCCTTTTGTTGCTTTACAATGTTCTTTCATGTGCTTCTTCAACGAAGAACTCCCATCGGATTTCATCATAGTGTTACAAGCTTTACCACAAGCCTTTTTTGAACCATCCGAGAACTTAACCATGTGGAAATGATGCCAAACTTCTTGGTTTCGGGTTGTTGGTTCAATCCCAACTTTAAATGATTCATTTGTAGAACCAACATCGGCAGTATTTGATGATGTGTTTTGAGAAGCTCGATTTCTAGACATCGTGAGCGTTTTATATCAAGATTGTGACAGTTTTTTGAGTGTTTTTAGAGTGTTTGATTGCTAGGATTCAACAAAAATCAACCTTGGTATTTATAATGATGTTTAGGAGGGCTAAACGTGTTTTTTTTTTTCTGCTTTTGTTAACGTTAAATAGCGGTCACAAAAACAGCAAAACAGCTAGTTTTTGGCCGACTATATGGAAAATTTGCTCACTGTATCGTTTTAAAGCCCAACAGCTAGAAACCGGTTTGGAGAAACAGGTTTCAAACCAGTTTCTAGCCTATAAATCAAGAACCGGTGACGAACCGGCGGATCCTTCAAGAACCGAACCGGTTCCTAGAAAAACTGGTTTTGACCGGTTTTGGTTTTGGAACCGGTTTGTTTGGCCACCTCTAGTACCAACTGAGCCAAAGCCCTTTGGTCTTTGCTATTAATATATGCATGGAAATAAATCGACATCGAAGATGGAATCGACCAATTGAAGGGTAGTTTTCGTTTTACACACGCCTTATTCAAAGAATGCCGTTACTCATTCGGGTCGTAGTTCCAGATTATTTACAAATTAGCGTTATAGCTAGGTACGATCTGAATACACTTCTTATGGCAATAAATATTATTCGTGACTTGTTGTGCAACTGTGCATACATAGAAACCAAGTAATGTTTGTGGAAATTGTAAAAATGGTAGTAAAGATCAACAATCAAACATAACTCAACCAACCACTCCTTATTATTACTACTAACAGGGTACCCGCTCGATGCGGCGGCGGATACCCTGAAATAAAAAATTTCAATAAACCATGCTTTATATTCTATAACGTTTTATGTGACGATAAATTTGCGGATCTTAAAAGTTTCATGTCGCATATTTCAACTCTTTAGAATATTATAGTAGATCTGCAGCATGTTAAGATTGATAAGATCAAGTAATAAAATTTTCTAAAAATGTTTTCAATTTTATGTTTTCTTTTACAATAACTTTACCAATAAATAAAACATAATGAGTTTGAGTAGCTTTAAAAAGTGATGGATAATATCAAACTAATTCATATAAAAACAATTGAAAGTTGTGTGATTTTACGTTGCGGTGAGTCGATAATGTTATGAGGTTATAGTCGAATTAGTTGATAGTGGTCAGTAGTCAAGATAAGCGAAACATTTTTTTATGAAATATATATATATATATTTGAACATGTTTGTATCATTAATATTGTTTATTACACTTTTCCCATATAGTTAAAAGAAATAAATAAAAGAGTACTTATAATGTATATATCTTGTAAAGTATAAATTTATGAAAAAATGTTTGAATCATTAATATTGTTTATCACACTTGTCCCACATAGATATAAGATATAAATAAAAGAATGCTTATAATGTAAAGAAAACTTACATGTATAATCAATCATTTAGAGTTATCAATGAAAAGTATAATAATTAATATACTAATATATTAATCATTGAATTAGCACTTAGCACTTTGCACATTTGCATCATTTGTCTTAAAAAAATTATCTCGACTTTTACAAAAAACCGTTTTTTACTTTTGTGGTTAATTTTATTTAAAATAATTCAAAATTTATTTAAATTGTTTCTCAAACATTCTTACGATATAATAATAGTTTTGGAACTGTAGCTTTTGCATGCGTTTAAAATCATATTCATTTATATGCGATTTTGCATTAAAACTAAACTTATTCAAAAGAAATAATAAATGAAGCGTTAAAATGTTGTGGAAGATAAATTAGTAAAAGTATTTATTATATACATTATGCATTAAAATTTGTAATCTTAAAAATACATTAATACGTCTTAAAAATTTAAGAGAGAGTATCCCTCCATTATAAGTAGTATAGATAACCTAGTAAATGGTTTCCACAAACAGGTGCAACCCAACATACAAAATAATAAGATTATCCCCTTTATAGGACGCATTCAATTCACAACATCAATCACTCAACACTCAAGAATAATTGTAATCGAACGATTAAACAGAACAAGATCAAAACCAAAGAAAAATATGAGAGGAAAACAAGCGATACAAAGTTATGAAAACCCTAACACTATCTCTTTTTTTATATCGCTCAACAATTTCCACTATAGCCCCCGAATTTTAATCCCGTTATTATCTTCAACATAACTTGAACTTTTCCTTATTTGCAGACTTAGTCCCGGTAATATCAAAAACACAAGAGCAACAAATAGAGTTTAACAATTTATAGTTTGACCACCTTTATCCAACGATTAAATGGAATTCTCCAAAGGCTTTAATTTACTTTCTGCCCAAAAAAAAATTTACAACCGCCACAACAATACTCAATCCGCTTAAAAACTATGAGAAAGATGATTAAATATTAATTGTGACTTATTAAATTACATGATGTTAGCACAATCATCGGTAACATTAGGGGTGAGCAAAACAAACCGAAAAAACCGAAACCGAACCGAAAACCGAAAAAAGCGAACCGAAAAAACCGACCGAAACTAAAAACCGATGGTTCGGTTTTTACTTTTTTCAAAAACCGAAAAATGCGGTTCGGTTTCGGTTTTCGTCCAAAAACAAAACCGCAAAAACCGAACCGAACCTTGTGTATTCATTTTGTATGATTAAATAACTAAATAAATCAAATTTATAAATTAATATGCATTTTGTGAGTGGATTTATAATATATTCATCTTTAATGTTTATATTTATATGTGTGTTTGTCGTGTCGTTTGTTTTGTGTGAATAAATCAATAAGTATTCGAATGATTACGTGTATGTTCACTTGATGTGTATGTCTCGTTTGTATGTTTGTAATTATAGAATTATGCAATAAAAATTATTATGCTTAGATTTAAAAAAATAAAGAATAATAACTAATTTTGTACGTAAACCAAATTTGTTGGAATAATTTGCCATGCAAAATATTAACGGTTAGAAACCGAAAAACCAAAACCGAACCAAACCAACAACAAACCGAAAAACCGAACCGCTAAAAACCGAACGGTTTCGGTTTTGATTCTACTAAAACCGAACATTGTGGTTCGGTTTGGTTTCTTAACCGACCCAAACCGAACCACGACACCCCTAGTAACATTGTTGTAGACCAATGAATGGAGGCTCGCTAGACATCAATGGAATAGATGGAATAGGCACCGCTTCTAAATGCAAGGCAAACAAAATTCATCACCATAACCATATTGGTTTCTTTGGGACCCAATAATGAAAATCAAATGAGGACATTTATAATGTCATCAATTTATTAGCTCTCTTTAGGGTAATCACAATTACAGGTTTGCTGTTTAGAAATCTCTATGTGACTCGGGCAGTATATAATTACTATATGGGAGGCTTTGATATGATGTTTATACCAAATAGATTTCGGCTCATAGGTTAACTCTAATAACCCTGTCAAATCATATGATGTGGTTACAAAAAAAAAAGTGATATGGAGATTATTGATGGATTTGCTTCGAGCTAAAACCTCAAAGAAAGGATGAGTTTTAAGAATACGTGCTACGAATTCTTGGATTCATAATCATAACAAACAGGCGCATCTTAAGTCGATTGCATGATTTAATAATCTTCATCTAGCTTCTTGCTTCTTCTTCTTTTAAAAAAATTCATAGCCATTAAAAAGAAATATAACAAACATGTAATTTCCATGCGATATATCATCTTATACTTGAAAACAACTGAATTTATTAGTATAAGTCCATAATGATTTTTCGACATCATATTAATAGCCTTGATAAAATACACACCTTTTTCTTCAAAGTTTTCTTAAACGTCATATTTACACCTTTCAAATCTTGCTAATTATGAGAAAGAGATGGGTGCAAAAGTTGTGGGGATGAAGGAAGAAATGGACCATTTGAGCAATTATATGTGAACATCAAAGGAAACCATTTTTGTCAGTTTTGAACAGAAGTACAATGATTTATGCAAACCAACAGCAACCACACCACAAAATCCCTCCTCATCTTAAATACATTTTATGTATTCTTACCAAAATAATCCTATTTAAGGTATTTACTTGTGTCAAGGTGGCACAAGATTAGAAGCATTAATTTGGAAAAGAAAAAGTACATCAAAAGAAATCATCCTTGTCTCTCTTGAGCTGAAGTTCAATTATTGGCATACAAACCAACCATAGCAGAATTTTCATCCTCCTTTTAAATGGGGTATGATATTCGGACCTTCTTATAAGGGGTTTCAATCATTAGATACGTTGAAAGGTTGTCTGATAACGCGTTCAGAATGTTATCTTGTCTGCATCATGGCGGGTTGATGCTATTACCATAAGAGGGGTTTTAATAACACATCTCCTTTTAAATACATTAAAGGTATTGATAGCAATATATTTACTTTCTTCATCCCAAATTAAAATTAATGTTTCACTTTTCCTCATTTTAATTGTCCACTACTAAATATAGATTACTAAATTTGATCGAGTTTACTATATTCTTTTTGCTTGAATTACTATTACAAATTTTAAAGAAGAAATTAATTAATTAATTAATTAAGGGTAAAATTGTCATTGGATAAAAATTAAGAGGCAAAAAGCAGTAATAATTATGTTTTTCTTAAACTGTGTGTTTTTTGTCAGTGAACAACTATTTTAAGATGTAAGAAGTATATTTTAGGTATTTGTAATGTGATATAATCAACTTTACATTAATAGACCTTTTATGCTCTTTTGTTCAACTGATCAACTTAACCTATTTATATTATCATAACTATATGGAAACGTTACGTCAAAGTATGATACATCAGTACACAAAAGGTGCTAGCATACTTACAAATACGTTAAAGGATGGAACTATGGCAGTCCCACGATGTCATAGCACCTCGATAGAATTTTGTTTCGCAGAGCTAATTTTGGTAAAGAACACTTAATATTCTAGAATGCACTTGGTCAAAATACATTGTGTTTCTAGTTATTATTTATTTAGTCCATCAATAAGTGAAAAGTGAACTTAGTTTCACTAAAGTCAATCATTTTAACTGAAAACTCTTTTATTTTTTCTTATACTATAGTTAAAAGAAAATTGTGTCCCCTGTCACTTTTAGCTATGTTTTCGTCTATGAATATGTTGATAAACGATAATGTTGATTGACTCACATGTTTTACTTTTTCGATTCGTTTTTATCGTTTCTCTCTTTCGCCACTCTTTCTTTATTATCTGTTTATTTGCGCACACACACTTGTTGGCAGTGGAATCTAGTTTGAGGGGCCACCAAATAGACGATTTTTTGTAAACAGTAAACTTTCAAAATTATTCTGGTCGGGTCGGGTTTTGCTTAAAACAAAATACACTATTTTGGTTGTTAAGGCAATGAATACTGTGTATTTGTGTTAAAAAATGAAATTAAGTCAAAGACAAATTTGATACTGGCAAATTAAAGATGTAAACTTAACAAGTTAATTTGGACAAGTTATTTATGTTAGTTGGTAAAATATGAAAGTTACAACACAAATAAGATAATACAAACAACTTAGTAGATAGTACTTTGTAAGACTTTAGTTACAATTTCTTTAACTTGTGAAATCGGTTTTGAGACAAGAAAAAATACAACCAAATCAAAGAGTGGATGATTAAATTTCAATATCACGTACAAAATATTATAAAAACACACGTTCAGCAAATGAGCAAATCGTATGTCAGCAACTAGTCCAATTAGATTAGTTTTTTACTTTCCACGAAATCATTTATTTAGTTGATATTGTTGACTTGTACTATGAGTAAAATATGTATGTAAGTTTGATTTTACAAAAATAAGGACTTGAAAGGACCTCTTATGATTTGATAATTAGAAATGGCAAAAAATCGTATTTGATGGAGACTGATCCTTATACCGATTGTTGACCTAATCCTCGAAATTGACGGGGATGAGGATGGATTGGAATCCTCGAATTAATGAAACCGGATGGGAATAACATAAATCCCGACCTCGAACTTTTTATGTACAAATAAGTATAAATTATATGTATATTAATACAAAATGTATTTGTATATATAAAGACTAATGATTTGCACACTCAAAAAAGTTATTTGCACACTCAAGATACAAACAGTTAAAGCAGAATATTTAATACTGTACAATTTAATGCACAAATAGAGTGTCCTAATCAAATTCAAAAGTGTGCAAATCAATTCCCCTATGCCAGTGAGCATTGACAAGTATTATAGTTGAAATAATCTGTATGTATATGTGACATTTAATTGATCAAAATCATCAAATATTCTAAAATGTTATACGTGTTATTCAACCAATATTTTGTCTGAATACACTCATTCGATGCACTTTATTTTTATTTTATACACGATGTTTAAATATATGCAACTATGCCTTAAATTTAAATGACATTTTAATTAATCCAACTATGCACAATGTACGCTTTTTTAAGACATTTTATAGGCAAATTCTATATAATTTCAATTAGT
Organism: Chrysanthemum lavandulifolium; assembly: GCA_022545495.1. Classification (NCBI taxonomy): domain Eukaryota; kingdom Viridiplantae; phylum Streptophyta; class Magnoliopsida; order Asterales; family Asteraceae; genus Chrysanthemum; species Chrysanthemum lavandulifolium. Next base: position 200,599,617 of record CM040240.1, on the reverse strand, counting down.
TATGTAAATTTTATGCTTAATTCATAAGGGCCGAAAATCCCCGTGGGGATCCCTGATCCCCATTGGGACGGGTATAGGGATGCAAAACGATTCCCCGATGGGGATGGGGACTGGAGTGAGAAACTGGGATGAGGATGGTAACATCTGATCGATATTCTCCGCCCATTACCATCGCTAGTGACAATAAGGGCTTTGGTTAAAATATACAACCGTGATGCGCGTTATCACATCTTTCGATCGCGCAATGAAAAAAAAAAAAAAAAAAAAAAAAAAAAAAACCTTATAGAAGTGCAGATAAACCGCCTACCTAAAAATGTATCTAAAAATATACTTAATCATATCATTAATTGACACATGTCTTTCAACTTTTCTCTTTCTTTATTTTCACTTTTGCTTATGGCACATATCATAATCTTATAATTAGACATATGTTTAGGCTCATGGTTTAATCACATAAATCATTTTCTCATAAAAATATACCATCTGCATAACAATTGTTGACTTGTTGAGGGCATATACTATGGTTGTGTAATAAAATAAATAAATAAAATAAGAAGTAAATCACAAGATATATAACTAGTGGTGGCTGTAGGACGACATATATTATTACACACGTGTTGAGGTTTGTGGTGCCAGTGTAATAAACTAATAACGTCACGTGTAGAGATCAAAGGACCACAAAATTCCTTCCAATGTGCTGATTTACATAGCAACATGGTATTCTTTGGATGTATATTCAACTAAAGGACAAAAATATCGTTAAATCAGGTTTGGACTTGTATGTGTAAAGAAGTGATACGTCTAGTAAAAAAGGTTGGTTAGAAGAAAAACACACTTGATTTAAAATAGACTAAAATACACCGTTGGTCCTTAAACTCTGTTTACGCAAGATCACGATGGAATGAAAAGCCGAAGCTTATCATCGTTAGAGTCCTTTTTCTAAGTTTTTAAAATAAACTCTGTCCTTTTGACCTTCGAATTCGCTTTTAGTTAATCAACCCCGTTATTTATCATTCTTTTGTTTTTAGTTAAAGGGTATAACCGCCTTATTAATCTTCTACTTTTCTTCCCTTTGTTACCAGACCATCACAAAAATACACACACATATTTCCCATATTTGATCACTCAAACCATATTTCCATATTTGAACATGATCGGGATAAAGAAGGTATGCCTGCTTAATGGTCGACTTTAGATGGCCAAACTTTTACTGACTTATTTGTTCTTGATGTGATGGTTTTAATTTACCCGATGGTTGTATCAATGATGATAGAGGTGTTACTACTATTTCCAATGATGGTGCTACTATTTGAAGCTTCTTGATATTGTTCACCCTGCTGCTAAGATCCTTGTCGATATCGCTAAATCGCAGGATTCCGAGGTAGTTAAATCACTTGTCGTCATTTTGCCGTATATTTATATGCTAATGTTATTTGTATATATAAAGTGATTATGTGATTATGTAATTAGGGGGTGTTTGGGTTAGCTTATTGACATAATTAGCTTTTTTGGGATTGCTTATTTTTTCTACTTAAAGCATTTTTCAACATGTAAGTTGTCTTGTTACCCAATGACAATGAGGAAAAATTTAACAAGATTCAGGTTGGGTCAATAATATAGTATGCACAAGTTTTTTTGGGTAAAGCCGTAAAGAGTATGACAAAGTTATAATTGTCTCAGTGAGTTGTAAATGTATACATGAGCATAACCCGCCAATAGCTACAGAGTGTGCAAAATATTATTTAAACCTGAAACGACATGGCTTAGTCTCCACTCTCATCAACCTCGATACTCCACAACAAGTAGGATAGGTTAACACTGATCAGGTATCTTATAAGATCTTACATTCATTGAAATTCCTAGTGCTAGTAAAAGTGAGTGCATAATAACCACCACCAGGTGGCCTAGCGGTTAGGCACCGATGTCCTCGAAGAGGTCGACTCTCAAAGAATTCTTTCATAAGAGCGTGCTCAACAACAAAATTCTCATCATTGCTTGATAGTTGCGTTCGTATTTGAAAGACTTTAGATTAGTTGCGATTATTTCCAAGCACGCGGTCTCATCACTGCGGTGTTATGCAGGGCGATATTTGATCATGATTAACATTTAACACTTTGTTTACACGCACACACGATTAATTGATGTTATCATCAGTTTATATACACATTTGCACTCCACAGACACACACTCACACTAATAATGTTGTTATCAGTGTATATCTGCATTTACACTCGCAGATGGTGTTGTTGTCGGTTTGTTTTTGAATTCATGCTTTCTCTCGTACACATATACGCACACACACACGAAATGATGTTATCATTGTGGATTCTCACACATAAGACTCAAGTGTTAATGCTAAAATTATCGGTTTATTTCTGCAATTACACATATGGAAATGATGATATTATCGCCTTATTTGTTTCATTTTGTTTTCACTATGAAATGTTGTTGTTATCAGTTTAGTTATGTATTTGGCTATTTGCGTGCACACACACTAACATTGCTATAAATGTCGGTTTATCTATGCCTTTAACACACATTGTAGAAATGCTTGGAATATTATTTACATTTTGAAACTTTTATGGTAAAGGTGAAGTTATGCCATGGGAAGCCTGTTCATATTGAAGTTTGTAAAAATGGATTCTGGAGCATTGGGAAGCAGAGGATTTTATGTCATAACCTTGTTGATTTGCTTCGAAGACTTAGTAGAGCATTTGAAAATGGAAGTTTCTATAGATATCTTTTCTAGGTTACCTTTTCTATATTGAGTTTGTTCATTTGCTCTGTATTTTTCCACATACCTGTAAGCATCAAGCTTGCTTGTTCTATGTGCTTGAGTTACATTGTTAACATTTTTGAAACAAAGAGTTTCTCAATTAGAATAAGTGTATTTCAATTCCGAACTGCTTATCTGAACAAGCAATATCTTCTTTTCAGGCTTACGAAGATCTCATTAAAGCATTCGTTGAAAGGAACAAGGTAAGATTTTGGAAATAGTCATCTTTTCGTGAAACTGTATACCTCATTTATATTTGTTTTAAATTATTTTTGAAGCTTTTACCTTTTGGTAAACCATCTACATAACTTACATTATGTATGATAATTTTGGAATGGAAATCTTGTAAATGAATAGAGAAGAGCCTTAATCTCGATAGAAATTTCATTTGTACTCTTCGGGTGTTTATTAACTGTCATTGACTGCCTACAGTTTGGGAATCTCCCTTATGGGTTCAAAGCCAACACGTGGCTCATTCCACCTGTTGCAGCACAAGTGCCTTCGGTTTTCCCACCTCTTCCCGCGGAGGATGAGAGTTGGGGAGGAAACGGTGGTGGTCTAGGAAGAGATGGAAAAAGTGATTTGCATCCTTGGGCTAGTGAATTCTTGTATGTTGCGTCTATGTCTTGCAAGACAACAGAAGATAGACAGATCCGAGACAGGAAAGCTTTCCTATTGCATAGCTTGTTCGTCGAAATTGCCATTTTCAAAGCGATTTTAGCCATTCGAACATCATGGAAATACCAAATGTAGATTCTTCGAATTTTAGTGGTGAAGTAATACATCAGAGTATCGGGGACTTGAGAATCATTGTCTTTAAGGATGCCCCGATGCTAGCGCAAAGTTGATCTGAAGATTGATGGCGAGTAGTCCGTGTACGATTCTCGTTGTTTTAGATCTATCTTATCACAGTTGTTTGAGATAATATAACATGAGTTGTGTGCACTTATTTGAACTTATATAATACCTTTTGAAAGTTTATTCTTATCAAAGGCATCAGTGATATGCTGCTGATCATATACTAAATTAGAATAATGGTGAGATTTTTCCAAATTCATGTAGAATATATGATGTTGACTTGTATGTGGAACAAAGGAAGCATGGTGTCGTAGAGTGTGCATAGTCTGTAGATTTTAACAGAAGTTCCTCATCTGCGATTGATTTTAAATGTTCTATAGCAAAAGAATTTATGAAATGACCATTATGCCCTTAGCTAAAAAAAAGCAAGTAACGGTGTTGACTAACGAAAAACGGTTCAAGGGGTCAAAAAGGACCAGTTTAGCCTAAAAAACTTGGAAAAAGGACCTCTAACAATGATAACGCCCAACTTTGTCCCATCGTGATGCGCAGGAACAAGTTTAGGGACCAACGATGTATTTTAGTCTTTAAAATATGAAGTTAGCAACAAATGGTTGGACTATTTTTTATTTTTTTTAACCATAATTTGATTTTGGCCGACTAATTTACGAGGTTCAAAGCCATCATCACGCAGACTCAAAGGTAAAACCTTCTTTTTTCAAGAGTTTGACATAATTACTTCAGGATTTTAATGATAATAGCTATAAGATTTTTGCCTAAGTCACTTTAATACTTGGATGTTGAGGAAATTCTTTCTTATTCGTGGTTTCTTCATAGAATAAGAAAATCAATCCCAATTGGATCAATTGGATTGTTGATCAAATAAAAGCTTGCACAATTCTTATGTAATGTCGGGTTTCTGGCTCTTTGTTAAAGTGTTTTTAACATAATTTGCTATTAAAAAAGAGCAATGTTACATCCACACAAGTTTTACAAAAAAAAATTCACACAAGGATGTGTATATTAATTTGTGAATAGTGAAAAGAAGCAGGAAAATATGATATAATGTGATTGGTACAACTCACATGCCACATGTGCAAGTGAAAGCTATTTTGTAATAGGGGTGATACTTTCACACATGATGCATGCACCATAATTTGTGCATTACGGTGTTATGCATGCAACCGTAATGCACCAATTGTGGTGCATGCATCAAAATATGGTGTGAGTATCAATCTCTTTATAATATATGTGGATCTAGCATTACTCTAAGACGGTAGGCAAAGCGCCACTATCTCGATTAGGTGAAAGACTCGCGCGCCACGGACCATGACAAAGCTTCATCCTCACGCGCAAAATACATATCCTAATGACAAACTAGGTGATCGGTTCACCTTGTTAATATCACAATTTTGTGGGGCCCATTTGTAAAGAAGTATACTTTACATGCATAAAAAAAATTACACATTGTACTATTTGATCGAAAGTAGCCGTTGAAGGTTTAAAAAATTACACTCTACCTTTTATTTACTTATAAATACCCACCATTTCATCATTTTTTTAAACACAACCCCACCATTTCTTAACTTCATCATTTCAAAAAAAAATATGTCTCAAGAAAACACTTCCCAAAACACCAAACGTCCCCAACGAAGAAATAACCGTAGCAATCCCCCGACACCCGAGGGAACGTTTAATCTAGGAAATATTCCCCCGTCGCACCAACAAACCAACTTACGACCACAATCATTCTTTTATAACCAAAATTACACAAACCAACCACACCGTAATCCATACCTACAACGACAAGCTTTTAACCAATTTGAACAACAACAACAACAACAAAACGCGTTTAGCCAATTCTCGGTACACCATAACTCGTACCCATTTGATATCTCACAAAACCAAGTTGGTGGTTCGTCATCACACCACCCCATGTCTCCTGTTTCTGCATTTCCAATTGAAGATTTTTACGAACCTCAATATTTGGAGTCTTATTATCAAAACACTCAACGTGAAGAATCTTCCGCCGAAGTCACTGCCCCGCACCCGCACCGGTTACAGTGAAGCCGAAAAGACGCCAAAAGCAAAAGAGGGGGGCTCAAACTGACGAGCCAACATGGATCATTCCATGGACCCAAGAGGAAGAATTTGCGTTGTGTAAAGGTTGGATTAATGCATCCGAAAATGGTGCCATTGGTAATGCGAGGAGGATTAATGGCTTTTGGAATGACGTTGTCGCGTACATAGAGAGCCAAACAAAGTCGGATCGCCGAACATACGATATGGTTTGTGGAAAATGGAAGACGGTATGTCCGAATGTATGTCGGTTTTGTGGAGTGTACAACAACGCCAAACGTATGAACTGGATGAGTGGGCGGGAGCGAAGATTACTGTACCGGCAACTCTTAACTATGAAGTCGAATACGGAATGAAGTTCACACTCAAACATTGATGGGAGGAGTTAAGAGGTTATCGAAATGGAATGAAGTTGAAGTTCCGTGTTTTTAGCAAATGAAAGGTCAAAGAGATACAAGTCATCCGGGTCTAGTTAGTTCAACACGTAGATCGGAGATGCTAGTATTAACACAGAATGATGCACCGGAGATGACGAGGAAAATGAGGTGCAAGAATTTCACGACCATCAAGGGGGACAAATCGAAAGCTTTGAAGAAAAAAGGTGTGAGTAAGTCGACATCGTCGACATCTATAAATGACGAATCATTGGCTAGGATGATGATATCGGAGTTGGCACAGCATAACGAACGTGCCATGGAAAAAAAATGCAAGAACGGGCTGAGTATATGGCAATTAAAAAAAAGGCGGTGGAAGAACATGCTGAGTTTACGGCGATCAAAAGAAAGGAGGTGGAAGTGCAAGAGTATAAAATAAGGCAAAAAAGACTTATTGTTCTATATGCATCCATATGAACATTTGATTGGCGAAACACGCAGAATAACAGACGAGATAAGGGCGGGGATCAAAGCGAAGTGGAGTTTGGACTTCTAATTTTAATCTCGAAGTTTATGTAATGTTTTAATTGTCTAGGTTTGTATTTTTAATATTCAAAGTTTATGTACTATTTTTAATATTCGAAGTTGTGTAATGTTTTAATTTCATACGTTTGCATTTTTTATTTCGTACATTTACGTTTTTAGTTTTGTACGTTTACGTTTTTTATTTTGTAAGAAATAAAAAAAATATGAAAGTTAAGGTAACTATAGAGGTGACCTTGACCACAAATAGGTAAGTGATTGTGAGGAGAAGTGAGAGGAGAGAAAAAGCTGAGATGACGCTGATGTGTAAGGTGAAAATATAATTTCCTTGCCTACCAGCCTAAGAGCGCTAGGTATAGTGTGGTGTCACAGGGTTTTGATGCGCCTCCAGCAGACCGAGCTTTATCACACAGGCTCGCCACTGTGAATGGCGGCATCGTAACAAGCTTAAAACGGCTCAGAACCAACTCAATGAAGATCCGAGAGTATAGAGTCTCCCCGGTCGTTATGTCCCAATGAGCCATGCAATGGATTATCAAACGATAGTGATCGAGAGATTTGAGCGGAAGATTTGAATAATATTATAACTACAGGAAAAGCCAACAAATTACAACGGCTTAAATGCAAATTAAAGGAAATTAAAAGATAAAATCTATTAAATAAACGCTATCACTATATTTAAAATGATGTTTTGTTTTTATGTTTTACAAACCGAAATTAAAATCTACGCTGACGTCTGTGATAAAAAGTGAAACTTACACAATATTAACCCTAAAAATATGAAAATTATATTTTTACAATCCTAATGATAAAAGAAAATATTTAGAAAAAGAAAATTATTTTTATGACTAATTATCTAATTATTATTAATTAAAAACTATTTTTAACTATTTAATAATTACCTAAAATACAAGAAAATAGGAAATAAAGCTAGAAAAATAAAATTAAGACTTAGAAAAATCTAAAATATCAAAATAGAATTTTCAAAACTATTTTTGTAATTTTCTGATTATTTTGTATTTTTATGAATTAAAACTATTAAAAACTAATTAAATGGCTTAAAAATACAAATTTAACTAAGAAAAATCTAGAAAAATACTTTTTTGTCTTTTTATATTTATCTAAACCTAAGAAAATTGAAAAATTATTTTTTTGAACCTTTTCTTAATTTTTTGTATTAAAAGCTAATTAAAAATGCTTAAAAACTAAATAAAATGCAGAAAAATAGCAAATCAACTTGGAAAAATCTGAAAATTTCAGGAAAAGTCTAAAATAATATAAGGAATAAAGGAAAAATAGAAAAACAGGCACTTATGTGGAGAAATTAAGAACTGATGAATCAAGTGCTTATAAATAAGCACTTGAATAAGCTAAATGAAGACCAAAAGCTACCAAATGTTTACGAAGCCAAAATATGCTACAATGACCAAAATGCAATGAGAATCAACAAGCTAATACCACGGATTGCAATCTACAATGATTTGATGTTTGAGCTTTTCTTGAAAATGATTTTGGGTAGCTACTTTAAGCCCAAGAATAAGCACTCAAATAAGCCACAAACCAAAACCAATTTTGAAGGCCTAAACTAGACCTGGTCCAGAGTTAGCAAACCAAAATTTAGGCCTTGGGAAGCTCTAATGAGCCCTGCTGCACAAGTCAAGAATCGAGAAACTCGACTTATCTTTGAACATCTGTGAAAGAGGGCATTTTATGCCCAAAAGAGAAGTCGCTTATAAGCTTATAACAAATTCACAAAATTCTTCAAAATGGTAATAACAAACTAGACCAATAGAAGTTTTTGAAACACCAAATCTCACGAATTTGATCCAAAATGAATCAGGAAAAATATTGGGTTGGGTGAAAAATGTGTTTTCACCTTTGACTTTGAAGCAATGTTGAAAAGTTGACTTTATCCAACTTTGAGCTAAATTTAAGGATTGATTATGGAGTAATATGATGTAATGACATTCAAGCAACCTTTGTTTATAACTTTTAAACACAAAACAAGAGATTGGTATTCTCAAATCTCAACAGTGGACAAGTTAAAACAGTTGGATGAGGTTTTTGACTTTTGAAGCTTTGCAGGCACAATCTATGACCCAACTGAGTATAATCTAAGTTAATACACATGAACCAACAGAATTCAAACACTGAACAAGCCTTGAGCACAAGTATAACAGTAATTCCAAACACATATTTAATGACTGTTTTGTAATTGAAACTGAGCTAAACCCTTACTCAGCTAAAATAAATGATCAAACTGATTATCTAAGTCCTAAATACAGCTAATGAAACAGTTTTGAACTAGTTAAAACTACAAATTGAGATTATGCAATAAAACCTTAAAAATAACTTACAAAAGTCCTTAGCTGCTATAGCTTGAAACCATGAACCAAGGTACCTCTAACCTATCCAAAACCCCTACCCTAGCTCATTATCAACCCAATCCACCACTGCATCAACCCATTTCCATCTGCATTTCCATTTTAGCCCAAATCAACCTTGTTTGACTTTCTTTGACCAATATCCAAATATGCTTAAAACTTGAATTTAGGCTTATAAAAAGCTATTATAAGCTTGTATAAGCTTATTAGAACTCAGAGATGAGCTGTTTGAAGCTTGTATACAAGACTTAGACTTGGAATTTTGCAACAGTGGACATAAACTGAGAATTATAACAATAAAATGAAATTGGTACTTGGAATGAGTTTCAATACATTTAAATACTTAAAGTTGATACAATTTAACAAAACATTACAAGTCTTACACTGAATTGAGAACTTTAACATAAAAACGACTTAAGAAAAAAATAAAAAACTAGTAGACTCCCCTTCTTTGCTCCATTTGCTTTCTTTTTATATCCAAAGATCTTCTCTCTCACTTCTGATTCTATCCCAGCAATCCTCAGCCATTGGATGGCTTTGAATTGATCATAACCGTTCAAACAGATTTTTGGCGCCATTTTTCCTTTTATCCATGTGGGGTTGAGTGAGAGGTTAGGGAAGCATTAAATGAAGTTTGGAAGCTTGTTAAGGTGGGGGGGAACATGGGAAAGTGGATGAGAGGAGGGGGGAATGGGGTGTTGCTTGTTGCAGGTTAGCAGGTGAAGGAGAAGACTTATTTGGCGCGTGTGTGGTTTTTGACCAAGGTTTGACCAAAGGGTGTTAATAACCAAAGGGGTTCACAATTCATTATGATGGGGGTCCAGGTGAAAGCGAGGTTCAAAATGTATTATGACTAGGCAAAGATTTAAATGACAAGGGCTAAAGTGTAAGTTCGAAAATCAAAGGACTATTGCTGCCATTTCATCAAAGTTGATCCAAGGGTTAAAAGTGACAATCTTCAAAAGTATAAGGACCAATATTGCCATTTTGCAATTTTCCAGGGGTCATTTCTGCCAATTTTCAAAGTTGAAGGATTAAACTTGCCTTTTCTCAAACTTTTTATATTTTTCACCAAAGGACTTAATTTGACAACTTATGATTTTAAAAGGACCTTTGGTGATTTTTTTTTTTCTTTGAAATTATGTGCTTCGGGGTGCTTTTTGACAACTTTTGAAACTTGGAGGACTAAACCGCAATTTTGCAAATTTGATATGTTTTCATCCGATTTTGATATTTTGCATTTAAAACACATAAAACAACGATTTGTGATATTTTCATCATTTTGATGCATTTTGAGTGTTTTCGGATGATTTTGCAGTTTATATTGTACAAAAATGATGAGTATTTACACACTCATCAGTGGTGCTATGAGAAAAGTCGTGCCACGTCAGTACTTTTTACCCATGACATCAGTTTTGTCCATTGCACCAAAACAACCCCAGCGGTGGCGTAACACCAGTTTTCTGGTGTCATGGTTCATAATTTTTTTCCATTTTATTTAAATAAAACAATGTATTTAACTAAAATTAATTTCATTAATATACAAGTACATAAATAGACAATACAAATTAAAATAACAATATTGTAAAAAAAATACAATTTAGTGATTAAGGTAAAAAAAATTACATTAAAATAGAGCTAATTACTTAAAAAGTTATTAAACGTGACATTTTTTGTCTGTGTCATTGAATTTTTTTTCCTCACTGTGTGTACTGAATTTTCAAATTTCGATCATTGTGCGTATTTTGTGATTATTTAGCCATGTAAAATGACCATTTTACCCTTTAACATTTGAAAACAAAAATAAAAGTAAAATAGTCACAAAATACACCCAGATCGAATTTGAAAGTTCAGTACACTCAATGAGAAAAAAATTCAATACACACAAAGACAAAAAGTGTGAAGTTTAATGACTATTTAAGTAATTAGCCCATTAAAATAACGTTACATCATATAAACCTTGCAAAAAAAAACAAGACAAAAACTTAGGGTGTGTTTGTTTTATTAAGATGTTTTATATCGAATCAACTGCATCTTCTTTATTGAAGGAGGAGGTATCAAAGTACGAATCGAATGAAATAACGTTGTTTGTTTTTTTCAAATTGTTCGAATGGTTTTAATTGTTCGTTTTTCAAACATATATTAAACTATAACAATCGATATATAAGAACTTATGTAAGCATGAAAAAAAATATTTTTATTATAAATTTAACACAATAATTAACCATTAAATAAATTACCGTATTACATATCCTATTCTAAAACAAATCATGCCCACTTCGGATTAAAGAAAATGAAGCCCAAAATATTAGTCCAAACTCAAACTAGCCCTAAACCTAAGGTTATAAGATATTGTATTAACCTAAACCTCACAAGTCACGTACAACCCTACTTTATCTCTACAAACACACGCCCCCTTCCCTATCATATATGTGTTTTTCTCTTCTCAAGCTGCAAACACAAAAACACTACTTTATTAACCAAGAAACAAACTCAAAAATTTCATGATCCTTACTCCTTTAAACACCCTTCACGAATCTTTATTATTTCGTATTTCTGTTCGAACTCACGAAGCACACTCGCGATTCACAACCCTTTTGTGGGTTTAAAGAATTTGGATATGGGTGTAGCCTAAGGTTTGGAGGGTTGAAGGGTGAATATTTTGGAGATTTGGCGATTTTGCATGGTTAAGAGGGAGTAAGACCTAAATGCCACATCTGATCCTAGTAGGAGGTTTACATCTGACTGTGTCTGAACCACAAAGAAAAAACAAACAAACCTAATGTCTGACCGCGTCTGACTGGGTAAGAGTCAGAGGCGGTTCAGACGTTTTTAGCAAAAACAAACACAGCCTTAGCTAAATACTCCCGCTCTCTTTAAATTAGATTATGTGATGTTAAGCCCAACTTCCTTTCTTAGCTAAATACTCCCACTGTACTTATCAGAAATAAACGAAAAATCAAAAAGCCATTAACATTAAAATAATGATCCAGCCACACCCAATAGTCACTTTCTACCAGCCATACCCAATAGCCAACAAAACAAAAACCTTATTTTGTCAACCCTTTTAAAATAACGATCTATATCTTCTTTCTTCTTAAAGTTTGTTACTATACTCTCCGGCTTCAACAACAGCAGCATAAATGGTACAACACTTTTTTGACAAAAGCGGGTATTTTTTTTGGACCGTTACAGAACGTTTAAAAGAATAATAATAAAAAAGATGCCCATGGCGTGAGCTCTTATGTACCGGTCGAGGCACTAACACCCGAGGCTCGGTATGTTGTTTGTGCCGTCGTTGTGAGCTACGCCACCTTACCTGCCCATTGTACCCAAGACTCTAAGAAAATATGCTTTAAATGTCGGATAGTACGAAGTAAATTTTTTTTTTTTTTTTTTTTTTTTTTTTGGGTATAACACTAGTGTTTCAAAGTCATTGGCATGGGTGGAACAACATACAACTAAAAAGATTCAATTAAACACATTAGCGGTAGATAAAATTCCTTCTTATAATATTCTAATAACTTGGTTATAATTTCAGCTTTAAGCCCGTTCATAACTTTTAATTTCAAAATCACTTTACCAAATTTCTTTATCCTCTGAAACGTCGCTAATATTTGATGATGAGCCTCTCCTAAAAATTGACTAGTTGATAATCTAAGGTGAAAGAAGAGCATTAACATTTCTAGTGGAGATTTATGAAATTTGGTTTCCAAGAGCATAGAATATCATCACCATTTGTATTAACCATATCTCTACTACTTATAATACATGTATATATATTCTTTAAACTTAAATACTTAAAATTTGAATAATGTTAATCGCTTATAATACCCTTTCAACTTAAATGCTTAAATGTCAAGTAATGTTAGTAACTACTATACCTTTGATTAAAAACGGTAACATCATCTACAACTTTTTTTTTTTTTTTTTTTTGAAACACTAATAATTTTATAAACAAGAGCCCCAAAACAGGGGGAAAGAATGTACAACCCAAAGGGACAAAGAAACAACAAACCAAGCAAGAAACAACACAAACAAGACCAAAACAAGACTAACTAAACAAATTGAAAGGCCTAGCAACCCAACTATTCAGGTCCGTACGAATTTACAATAGAAAAACTCCTATTCGTTGTAAGATCACTGAAGGAGGTCATCAATTTGGAGAGTTTGCTTCTACACGGAAACGAAGATCTTCGAGAACTAATATTGGACGGGAATGAAAAAAGGAAAAAAGTCAAGTTGGCGGACATAGACGTTAACCGAGCATATATCCAAGTCAACGAAATCCTTTGAATAGCTGAAAATATATCTTCGCCCTTTATCTTCGAGACCTCCTCCGGTTGAGCATTAACCAATCTATTTCTCTGATTCCAAATAGACCACAAAGCGGTTAAGAAGCCACCATGAACCACCTTTGTGATGCGGGAGCCGCCATTAACACCGATATATCCTTGGGCAATATCTTTAATCGAGAAAGAGTTTAATCCTTAAACTTTTACTATCATTTTTTGTTTCTAACCCATGAAATTTTTTTCGAAATAACTGCAAATTGAACTCGTAAGTTTTGCATCAAGGATTAAACCAGAATCACGATTTCGAAAATATAATTATTTGTCAGTATGCAACATCACTTTACACATGTATTCGTCTTGTAGAACTAATTTAAGTCTTGTTATTTTGAAAAACATACAAACATCCTTTAAGGGACCATTTTTGTGGACCATTCGATGTGTATAGGATACATAAATACAAATCAAGTTGACAACGTATGTTTTGTTTTGTTTTTTATTTCTGTTTGCCATCATGTTCGTGAGATTTAACAGTGTCTTGTTTGTTTATACAATTATTCACATGCTGTAATTTAACCTAGCTTTCAACGATGGATATGTGTCCTCTTGCATCTCCTAAGGGTCATACCTGTGTAGTAACCCGATTATAACAAACTTAAATTTTCGCACGTCTTGCCGCTAGAAAATACTGAATAAGGAGATAAAAAAAAATGTGTTAAATAAATATGGTACACAAATGCATAGCGTGGCCTCCATGTAAGCCTCATGCACTATGGTCATACCCGTATAGTACTGGTTATTGCTACATAAATACCCGAATCAGAAGAGTTGTTGACAAGGTCTAAACTTGATAGCGAGAAAAATATGATCATCAGTTTTGACATATTTAAAAGTTTTTTAGAATTGTTAACGGTTGGTACATAACACAAATATGGGGTGAATGACCAAAGAAACTAAGAAAGTAGTCACTGCAATTACATACTTATGCAAAGTATTGTCGGTGGACGAATTAGTTCAGGCACACCATCGCAATAGTCATGTCACAATACATACTATCAAAATACCAAAATTAGCATTTCAAATGTTTATTTAACATTGGCTTATATGGTAAAATGAGCACACATGCATTAAAATGGTATTCCGTACGTAATAGGGAAACTTTAACGTATCATATGATGCCAACGCTTCTAATGTTTACAAAAATCCAATCAGTCATCTTTCCTGCTAGCTCATCGGCAAGACCAATCTATTCAACAAAATACACATATACATACATGATACATACATACATATCCACACTATAAGTAACCGTATTGTTCCTAAAAATCCTAAATTTTAATGCTTGTTGATTTACAAAGGTGTGTCAATATTCGACGTATGGTTTAGCACTGCATTTTCTCTTCACTGAGGTTTCACGAGTAATATATATGAACACAAAAACAAATGAATTAAATGAAGATTAGCTGTCGAGTAAGAAAGTAGAATTATTGTGAACCTGTTAAATCTTGAATTTGGTTCAGCCTGCTGAGCCAAATGGAATGTAGGATCATGTGAAACATGTCATATTTAACCGGTGTACGGTTCCAGTAAAAATGTTTCTGCAACATTTTCACATTGGTTTGCATGGTACGATACCTCTTCATGGGAATAGCTAATAAGATTTCTTTTAGATTAGGAATATCCTTTTCAGCCACAATCACTGAAAATGCAGTCCAGTTTAAGACTTCATTTAACGGAGGAACAAAATTGTCAGCAATGATCACAGGAACACATTCGTAATATATAGCTTCCACGATTCTTGGACTATTTACTTCATAACCCATTGGGCAGATGCAGTATCTGCTGGATTTCATGTGAACAGAATATGACATTGTTTGTGATCTTTTGTAGGACATAGGCCCGGAAATAATCATTTCTGGATCTTTATTAGCCCAATGTTTGATGAGTGTTGGGCGGACTCGACCATGCATTCCTCCTGCAAAGAACGCTAGGATAGGACGCTTTGAGATCCTTTTACCACCCATGTTTCTAAGAGGTCTTCTAGGATTTCCTATGGTGGTTTCTGGTAAGGAAACATCTTTTCTGGCGACAAAGACGCCTTCAGAAGTGTCTGCGTTGCAGAGCGCTTTTATGGTGTTGTTGGTCAGTTCCCCGTGCGCTTTCAAGGTGTATGGACCCTGAAAGGTACAATCACAACTAGATCTGTGAGAACAATCTAAGGTTACATAATCAAAGGTGACACATGAATGGATTGATTCAGGTTATGTTTAACTGTAAAATAAATTAAAAATAGCTCAAAAGGCAACAGGTCAAACGAGTCAAAAGTCTCCAAAGTGTGTTTTAAGCATTAGACCCCTAAATCATTTATATATTAAAAAAAAAAAAAAAAAAAAAATGCTTATTTAGAATTATACAATTTTCTACTCATATTTGACACAGTAGTACATAACAAATAAAGTTTATGGACAAAGAGAAGGGACGAAGCCATGTATAAAGTTAGGTGGGCCATGGCCAACCCAAAACCTCTTACAATTTCCTCTGATATTCTATTATCTATACACACAATTGAAAAACTAGATCCATCTTGGTGTATTTGGCCCGCCCAAACTGTTTTGCATTTCTATATGGAAGCTTAAAACTAGTAGTAGATTCAAATTTAGATGATAGTGTTGCACTTTTTGGGCCTATACAAAAGTTAACTACCATTCATTTCTAGTTTTGTATTAAGCGTTTATAGTTGTTTCATTTTAGAGAATTCTTCTATTAAAATAAGTTTTATTATAATTCATTTATTTCAACTATGTTGATTTAAACCATCAACTTTTTTTATTCCGTAGCATTTTTTTGTCAAAAGTAAGCTAATTATGATTTTTCTTATTTTCATTAAAAAATCGCTTTATAGTCTTATGTGTTTCCGAGGATTTCCAGTAGCAATTAGAATATAGTTATACAGTAATAATGTTACGATTTTGGTCTAGTGTTAAATTTTTATTTGGCCCACCCAAAACTAAAATCCTGGCTTCGTCACTGACAGAGAGTGTTTCATGTCAACTCAACCCGTAACAAAAAAAACTACCTGTTTTGACATGATACTCCCACCCAACCTACCCAGTTTGCCGCATTTAATCAGAACATACGTAATGAGAAGTTGAAGAGATATGAGTTCATGTGAATCGTGTGACGCACAAATAGAAGTTAATCAAATCTGAATTCATGTGAATCGTGTGTGCATATACACAAACAGAAATTCATGTGAATCAAGTGTGTCTGTATGCCTATATATATAAAATCTAGTACAACTTGAACACGGCCACAATGGGATTGCAATAATGAAAAACAAACAAATGTAAGGAACGTGGTTTTGACTATTTTCCTTTCACTTGTTGATTACCATTTATTTGTGAAGTAATACTTGATTTTTTACTCAATTAACGTCTACCATTCTGTCTTTAAGGTCATACACATATTTTATTCATGTGAAATTTTGGAATGCAGAAAATAATTTGGTATCATTTGTATTGATGTTTTTTACCTTTTAGCTAATTATCGTCATTAGCTAATTTAAAAGCAATAAATGAAAGTAGATAGGTAACTTACCCAATCATGACAAGCCACAAGAAAGTGATCCGAACCATGAGTCTTGTTCCAGAACGGATACTTTGAAGCAAGCTTGTTAACATAATCTCTTAGAAATAGCGAGAGTGGTCTGAGATTACGTGAGTCGGGTACATAGAGAGTACGTTGGAGCTGGCGTGCACTGTATGGCAGATAAAACAGATGAGCCTTTTCTGGATCCTGTGTGACAAACTGTCTGCTTGATTCCATGAACTTCATAAACCATCCTTCTGAGGAATAAATTCCTCTGAGATAAGGAGTATGGAAAATAGGTCTTTTTCCTTCTTGGTATACGTAAACCTTGAGTATGAGCTCCATCAACTCGTAGCTCCTGCTAGAAGCAGTTAATAAGTCAAACTATGTTGCAACTACGATTGCAATAATACTCGTCTATGGCTTGTAAGACACGCACTTAAGAAGTTTCCATAACAAATATTAAACATTGAAAAGTTACTAAAAGTGGGTTTTTGTTACAATAGACAATCAATCACATATATATATCTTTCCCATCTGCCACTAGAAACAGAATGCAAATAGCACACCTTTGTCATGAAAACTCTAACATTTGACTTTACTTAGTTTTGTGAAAGTGCTAGTATTGTTCAAATGTCTTATCATAATCACATATTTAAATAACAAAAGAGTAGAAGAATCTTCATAATATGTGAAATAAACTAGAAGCTTAAAGAAAAATCTATCTATAATAGAGTTATGGTTTTAATATTGGAGCACACAATGAGCTGAGTAATTTTCAAAGTGAGAGCGAAAAGTATCTGTATCATTCGGCTTTGCATACTTCTAAAAACTTACTTACCACACAATTACCAAACACAACTATTCACATCTTACCCTCAAATTTATAAAAAACTTACTTACCCTCAAATTTATAAAAAAAAAAATTAAAAAAAAAAGCAGGCAAGTTGTGATCGCATGCAAATTTATAGATAATTCGCCTATACCTACTCCGTAGTTTCTTTTCATGGTTCTCTATCTGGAATCCCTATGGGTCACTTCACTCTCTAAAACCACACAATTACCAAACACAGCTATTCACATCTTACGACTCCACACAACAATGTTCACCTATTTCCCCTTTTACTGTTTGCATACGGTAATAACACAACTATCCAAAATTTCTAAGGCATAATTCATTATTCATCTGAGGCTTATATATGCGCATAAAGATATTCTTCTCGTTGGAAGCAGTCTCTCTACTCCCATACTCCCGGGTCTACCCTGGGATAGGGGTAGGATCTGTCTACATTTTACCTCCCCCATACCCTGCCCCGGCGGGATTGAGTTTGTTGTTGTTGCTGTTACTGGTAGAAAATAGAGTTGGGATGATACGAATCACACAATCAGTATGATATTTTACTTTCACATTAATAATAAATTTCACACAGACCATCGAGTTTACCTTTCAAAAACGGATACATTCCTGAATAAAGGGGCATACAGATCTGGATCATGATCATCAACACCAACCGAGACATGTCAACCTCCTTTCTCGCGTACATGAGTGCTTCATATGGTGATAATTTCTTTACATCTCTCTGCATATATCAGTTAATTTCATTAGTTTTATTAGTGATGAGGACATACGAGAATGATGCCTCTTGGTAACCTTACCAGATAACGCCTGCGCCTTCTTTCAGAAGCAGATAAGGAAGACGGTTTAGAAGGTCTCGCTGAAATATTTGTCGTAATTATGTCCATCTGGTTCCTACTTTGATTTACTTTGACTTTTTCTTGCACAACTGCATTTGGCTGAACTGAATGACTAGAAGAATTAAACGGAATATTTACAGGGTCTATCTTAATAGCCTCGGACTGTTCATCTTTGATCGAAGGGGTTATTTGACTATTTAAGTTGTTATGAAAGCTATTTGTATCAGGGAGATACGAACTACGTGTGGTAAGTTGATAAGGAAGGGTATGCAATTGAAGAAACATTATTGTGATAATGGCTCCGATAGGGAATAAATTCTTCCAGTTAATTCTGAACATCAAAAATAGGAAGATATAGCGCAGAGTCTTTTTCATCTTGGTTTAAATTCAGAAACTTGGTTCTACTGCTAAACTTTGCTGTTACCAATTTATATGTCAATATGCAGTGGCCACAAATGGCGAATCCTATTCATAAACCTAGCCTTCCTCAACGAACACAAAAACGTGAACTTCGGACAATCCTGTGCTTTAAGCATATTCCAGTGTTTAAGACGTTGCAATCTTTCTGAAAAAAAGAGCACAATCAGTTAGTATGTCTAGGTAAAGTTCGCAACTTGGAGTCAAGATTATCAACTTAGGATGCAGAACAAAGCAATAGCCATCTGTGCTCACAGAAGAAAATAGTAAATGCATAGCTGGGACTCTAAGAGAGCAAATCAAAGGCATAAGCAAGACATCGCCCTGTAAATGAAATTCGAAGTGTCCTATGCTAGTCTACATATCAAGCTTTAATTTAAATGCGCAAACTGCAGAACCGCAATAACATTTCCCTACAGAATCCTTAACGAAGCTAGTAAGGGATGAGTTGAGACTAGCGATCCCTTGAGATCACATTTGAAAATGAAAATTATATATTAACCTTGGGATACTTGACTCTTCTCCAATAGGTCTTAAAGTTGAAACTCACGGTTAAAAGTCTTGCTACAAGCGTCAGGCTATACTTAATAGTTTCAAAACCGGTTCAGCCGACACATGCATTGGTATATATTAAGCATACAGGGATAACACATTTGGAATTTCAGTGTTAAACCATGAAAGTTATGTTTGTTAGCTGAGTAAACAGAGAGTATGCAGGGGTGTTTGGGATTACATAGTTTTCAGCTTATACATACAAAATAGCACACCTTCTATTCTGCTTTTGAAGCACTTAATAAGCAAATGAGCACAAGATGTTTCTCCGTCCAAACACTCAAAAGAACTTATCGTTATTAAGAAACGCAAAAGGCCAATAATCCCTTTACAATACACAATCCCAAACACGCTATAAGAAACATTATGGTGTAGTCGGTAATAGGTCGGTAAACCAATCACTTGTATATATTCGTGTGTAATTCTTGACAAAGTTAACAACTTTATATCATCATAAGTACTAGAACTGCTACATGTCCCAAACCTGATAGAATCAAATAAAAAAGTGTTTAACTAATCATACGCAGAAGTATGCCTTTCAATTTCCTTCGACATAAAATTAATTCAAGTAGGCCTAATGGCGTGTTTGGCTAAGCTTATGAGTTGGGCTTATGCTAATGTTATATAAGCGGCTTATTGCTTATATATCACGAGCTCATAAGCTTTTGCTAAGTGTTTGGCTTAGCTTATCATAATTAATAAGGTAAAATGACAAAAAAAAGTACATGAACATTAAATGAGTGTAATTATTAAATGAGGGTATAAAAGTCTTTTAATATAAAGGCTATGTTTGGCACGCGGCTTATGAGGGCTTATTGGGGCTTGGGCTTATAAAATAATCCGGCTTCACGAGGCTTATGGCTTACAAAATAAGCCATAAGCCTCCATAAGCCCATGCCCATAGAAAGGGGCTTATAGGGGCTTATGACTAGTCAAATTACTTAAATACCTTTAAAAATATAATGGATTATCACGCAAAAGCCGAAAATATATATGAACTTAATTTGATGTATTTTTATAAGATTTTACATTAATAAGCTTTAACTCCAACTAATTCGTCAAACAACTTTATAAATATATACACTCCATATTCCGGCTTATAAAATAAGCCCAGCCCCATCCCCAACTCAAGCTCAAGCCCCAGTCCATTCCGCCAAACATACCCAAAATGTTTATATAAGCCCGCTCCTCCTCAAATAAGCCACAAAGTTTGAGCTAAACCCCCTAATATAAGCTCATAAGCCCACTCATATAAGCTTATCCAAACACTTAGTTTAGGCTTATTTAACAATTAACACATATAAGCTAATAAACTCATAAACCCATCATATAAGCATACCCAAACACCCCCTAAAACAACACGACGAAAACAAAATTTATTCGTTCGCTGTAAATCACTAGCGTTGCAGGATAAAACACATATAAACTATAAGCAATGTTAAGTAACTATATTGTCCAAATATTAGAATCAAACTAAATCATCTAGCGTTACTAGTCTTCATATCTGATGATATCCTATATGATACTAACAAACAAATATAAAATTATACAGATAAATGTGATGAACGAATATATATCTTAGTGATCCAACTTTTGACCAGTAACGGAACTAGTGGGTCCCGCCGTGTCCTGATAAAATTTTGGTTCGTAGTGCTAATTTCCGTAAAAGATACCAAAATTTCGTAAATGCACACGGTCCAAAGAAATAATTAATTTCATGAGACTAGATAGTAAGAAATAAAGTATAGAAACATTAGACCTCAATTAAGTAACTGAATCTGTTAAGATGAGGAAGATAAAGTGGAGACTGAAATTCGGCGGATTGAAGGTGGTGACGGTTTTTAAAGTTGACTTGGGCTGTACTCCATTATTGACTGGAAAGTGTTTTCATGTTCCAACTCAAACCCCGGGTTGTAATAACTTTATTTAAGATGATTAAATTTTTATTTTTATTTTTTTTAGAGAAGATGATTAATAAGGGTAATTGCACCGAAATGTATTATATTTGATATATATTTTTTTTTTTAGTTTTGTGTAGCGTTTAATTTTTTCGATTATTCAGTGTAATAAATAACTTTTTGAGTAAACCGCAAAATCATTCATGTGGTTTGTGTAAATTTCGAAAATCATTCATATCTCAAACGTTCAAAGATTAAACATCACGAGTCACGAACCTGGCGATTAATCATCCCCGACCACTAACGTCGTTAGTTTCTACCCGCTAAGTGTTAAATAATATTTGCCCGTTAATCCCTCCGTTAATACTTTTTGCACGTTAGTCCTCATTTTACGTTTCGTTTGTTTTACGTTTTGTCCGCTTTTACTTCGTTTTCGTCCGTTTTTATATGTTTCGTCCGCTTTTTATCCGCTTTTGTCCGCTTTTATATGTATTAGTCCCGCTTTTTACGTTTTTACGTTTTCGTCCGTTTTTTACGTATTCGTCCGCTTTTTTACGCTTTTGTCCGCTTTACTCGCTTTTATCCGCTTTTATAAGTTTCGTCCGCTTTTATCCGTTTTATCGCTTTTATCCGTTTCGCTCATTTTTATATTTATTCGTCCGGGTTTTTTACGCTTTTTACGCTCGCTCGCTTTTTTTACGTTTTGCTTTTTACGTTTTCGTAGGTTTTTTACATTTTGTTCGTTTTTGGTTTTCATCCGTTTTTATTTGTTACGTCCGCTTTTATTCGTTTTTTTACGTTGTCGTCCGTTTATATACGTTTTTGTCCATTTTTGTAGGACCGTAATATATTATTGTGTTGATGATTCGGGTGATCTTGGATGATGGAAATACATGTTAGCCATTTAGAGAGAAAGGATAAGAGAGGGTGTTCTTGGTAGAGAGTTGCTTTACAAGTAATGAAATGTTAGATTAGAAGCACCACCTCTTTCCAAGGATGGAAGGGGTATTTATAGTTACAGACATAACGACCTCCTGACGGCCTGTGGATCAGGTATACAGTGGGTAAACACGTGTCCTTCCTCCACGGTGTTGCACTAAACTATTCTACGCTACTGACTAACTAATTAACTACTAAATAACATAAATAACGATATGTCTACGAGCTAACTTATGCTAGATAATATTTGGGGTGACCGACTCTTCACTATGGAATTTCCAATTCCTAACAATCTCCCCCTAAGGGAGGTCACCCCATATTTTACATTTCGAATCCTAACATTCTAATTTGTCTTATGTTCTGAGCTCGTAGACTTCAATTCTTCAATGTCCACATTCTTTGTGCTTTTGTAGTGACTCTTCATTTTCCGATTATTTTGTCTTGTCGGTGGAGGTCTTTGAATCGATCCACATCTTGATGATCTTTATCATCACCACGAGAAATCTCGGATCACCTTTGTAGTGTTGCCTTCGTGTGATGTTGTGACTTTTGACCGACATGCTCACACTTTACGGATCATGACATCTATCCATCGAGTAGCGGAAGCTTTTTGGTTCATGATATTTGCGGCGTAGCGTAAACATAGTATAAAAATATCGAGCCGGGTTCAGAGATATGCACCGGTCATGATTTCTTCAATTAAGTGTGGATCTTGTGAGCATGCGGCTTTGGATTGACTTCTCGATTCGATCACCGCAACCGTCCAAATGTACCGCAAACAACGAGTTAGCAATAAAACACGAAAGTGTCTTTGATCACTTTCGTGATCGAGACAATCTTGCCTGTGATCGGTATAATTCAAGAATCTCCTTGATGTGGTTTCGCATTGTTCTAGTTGTTCTCAAACCGAACGTCTCAAAGAAGACAACACGGAGTGAGTGAACCAATAATGAGATTCACCGATTGAAGAAAATTGATTTGAAAACAATCGCGTATTGCTTAGAAGAAAGAGTTTTGCAATCGACGAAGGTTTTATGAGAAAGATCAATTTTCAATCAAAAATACCTTTTCTATTTGAAAGAGAATACACATTCGATGTGCAAAAGAAAAGAAGAGATTTGCACACCGAAAGGTTTTTCCAAAAGTATATATATATTTTTTTTCAATCAGAGATACTTTTTGAGTTTGAAATATGAATATACATTCGATGTGCTAGAGAAAATAAGATTTGCACATCGAACGGTTTTTCCAAAAGTATTCGTCAATTCCATTCCTGGACCAAGGTGGATTCAAGAATGAATCTCCCCATCGTTTCTATCCAGTTGTCACAAGCTTGATCTTATGAGAAGATCTCACATGTCACCCACCAAGAGCTTGTTTGATGTTTGCTCTAGAAGGATTTCCATCTTAATCGTGAATATTTAACATATCACTCGGACGTTCTGGCAAAATCACAAGGATGATGCGTAGGACTCTTAATATATTCTTACTTTCCACATTGTGTGAAACAGCAAGTCTTCATTATTTTTGTGTTCTAATGAGATATTGTGGATGATCTCTTGGCTCTAGACTCAATAGTGCACATTTGGTTCCTATGCTTGAGACTAGGGAGAGGTCTCCTTCTTCAATATCAACAATCTCTAAGAGAAAGTCGATAGATTATGTAGGTTCCCGTGAGAATGAAACAAGACCTTTTAAGAGGAACTTGAGTAGCTTGGGAAGTTAGGTGCGGTCGTCACTGGGTCCATGACGTCTGTCTTCAATACCGTTGTTACCTTAGTAACAACCAAGTAGCATATGTATTAAACCCGGTTTACGCCTAAGGTTGAATTATTGGAGGCTATTTCTTTTCACCCTTTCACATTCAATTCTTTTCATTCTTCAACCCTTCAAGTTTACGAGACTTCATAACTAGAACCTTGTTGGGTTTATTCCAGTTCTAGCTCTATCTCGGTCAGCACTCTTCCCATATTCTCATTTTCTCCTTTTCAACATTCTAAGGACTCTACACTAACTAGTGGATTGTCCTCGGTAGATCCCTCGGCTCAAGGGATCGTGGAACGAATACCTAACTTAACCATCCTTATATCACCATGCATAAAGTAAATTGGTCGGTCTTTTGGTATTGTTCTTTTCTTTCTTGAAACCAATTGAAAAATCATTTGGAAAATCCAATCAAGGTACTTGTGATATAAAATCAAAACATTTTGTACCTTAATTGTTTTTGATCATTTAGAAATGTTCCCCCTCAACATGTGCATATGATTTGAAATTGTTTAGCACATGGAGGCAAGAGATCTTTGAAATCTTTTCTTGATCACAATTTCCTTAGGAAAAGCCTTTTGATTTTCTTGGTAAATTCTCCCCCTCAATATGTGCGTTGGATATTTGAAAATCATTTTGCACATAGAGGCAAGAGTTCTTTTTGAAGTACTTTTCAAGATCGCCAATAGAAACCATTCGCTCCCCCTCAATATGTGCATCAATATATGAAAGAGTTTAGCACATGTTAGAGAGCCAAAGACATTGAATCAAATGATCACCTTTATCAAATTTCATATTAAATCACAAATTCTCCCCATCAAAAATATCAAACCCTTTGAGATTTTGGATCCCAAGTGATTTAATGAGGTTTAGAAAACATGGGAGAAAATGCGCCTGGTTTAAATACTCTTCTGCTTTTTGGTTAAATGCTCCTCCTCAACATGTGCATTGTATATTTGAAATCGTTTGGCACATGGAGGCAGGAGTGCCTTTAAAGGACTAAAACCAATTCCAATTAAACAAATTTGAGATTTAAATCACGATCTCTCCCCCGATCAAAAATTTCAAACCATTTGAGATTTGTGATCCCAAAAGATTTAAATCATTTAGAAAATTTTGGGGTAAGACGTGGCAAGATTTAATTTTGAAAAATGATAGATAAGGAACAGATTTAGACATTAAAGATTGTTAGTGTCATGTATGATAGTTTTTAAGAGATCTTTAAGTAAAATTAAACAATTTCACAATCAAACAAGAACAGAAAAAATTTCATTTTGAAAGATCTTGATTCTTAAAGAAAAATCATACCATGACATAACATTAAATCTTTAGATCACCACTTATTTTGTACAATCCGGACTTTTATGAAGAAATATTGTTTGAAAATAATTTATTTTAAATCACACTCCCCCTCAATCGATGACCGTAGTCGATGATTGAGTGACTTATAGTTTTGATAAAATGAAGTCCGGTGATTTTCAAAATTTAGTCTAGTTTATTTTCAAAACCAATATTTTTCCATTTTTCAAAAACAATATTATTTGAAAATTGTTTAAAAAATGGTATAAAATTTCTTGCACAAAGATACGTTAGGTGGTTGAGAAGCTTATGTTGTTGTAGGGCTTGGAAGAAAAACCGTTTGCTGATGCAGTGAGACTTCATACGTTGCATTTTAATGCCAACCGAGGTCAAATTAAGCTCCGTTTCTTCATTTGTTGATGAAGAAAACCATCTCACGATGCGTTGAGACCTCTTACGTTGCATTTTCCATGCCAACTCTCCATAGAAGTCCAATTAAGCTCCGCTTCTTCATTTGTCAACCCAAGATATAGTTACCCTTTCCTTTCGGCATCCAATCATCTTCAATTGTGGGATCCGGATCGGGAACATTCTTATGAACCATGATATTTGCATACGTTTGTGAACACACATACAGATATATGGTGGTCGACATCACCCAAACAACAATCGACTAATAAGAGTCAATTCAACATATCAATCAGATCATAAAAGGTATGGGAATAATGTTTTTATCAAACTCTAATCATCTAATCCTAACAATCATATCCTAGGCACCTAGTCCTTCAACATAGGTTAATGTCATTTTCAATTAAGCATATAGGATAATTAGAAAAGCTCGTTAGATGATATAAATTTGAAAACATTCTCCCCTTCAATCAATGACTTATTTTTCTGAAAAGTTTAAAAGCGCTGAAGTCATTGATTGAGTTTTCAATTTTTACGAAAAACTCTGAACCTGATTGATTTACAAGCAATTCAATTTACCACCATTTTGTTAAAACAAATATTTTTCTGAAGAATTTTAGACGGAAAAAAATTTGTGGAGGAATAGCAGTCCTTTGACATACTTTCCTCATTTTTGTTTTAGGATAAGTGCACGAAATATTTGAAAATTAGTTTAGCGCAACACTTTCCTTTCTTGAAGAACGGGTTGCTATCTGAAATAATAGCAAACCATAGTTTTAAGCATGGGTTACAGTCTGAAGTAACTGCAAGCCATATTTTGAAGCCCGGGTTACAGTCTGAAATAATTGTAAGCTATAATTTTAGACATGATTTGGAAAAAGAATATTTACACCTCCTGCTCGAACTTCATCTATGGTCCCGTGCCATTATTGAATGACATTTCTAAGACCGCAGATGTTATCGATACCAGAAGACATTTATTTGAAAACATATTTTTGGTATTTTTTCAAATTTTCTGATTTTTATGGGTTTTTGTTGATTTTATATTTTTCTATTTTCTTTTTGCTGGTTTTATATTTTTCTATTTTGCTTTTTGATAGATATATACACAGATAGAGTAGATGATATAATTTAAGAAAGATGATGATACGAGTACCGAGATAAGGATATCGAGCAGCCCCGTTGTAGAAGATAGAAATCGTCATCTCTTAAACATTCACCACCAAAGCTTCCAAGGCTCTTGAATCGAAGAGAGAAATTGAGCCACTTGAAAGTGAGACTTTGGTAGCTTCCCCCCAAACCGTAAATCTTCTTATTGAGCAGATTCTAAGCTTTCTTTCAAGCTTGCCTTAGCCATATGCACAAAGACACACACCATATCATCGATCTTGTTGCTCCATATAAGAAGGATCATTGTAAGTCTCCGTTTGGGGTTATATCATCAAGAAGAACAACAACGTATCATCCCACTCTTTAAATTTCTTCTCATATTTCATTACCATTGAAGTCTGAAGCGATCCATTCCAAAAGGTCAAGAGAACACTTCCCCAGTAGGTGAATTGATGCGATGGCCTCTTAGACTAGAGCTCACGAACCCAATACACATATACCGAAAACAGAGAAACTTATAACATCAGTAGCGATTAAGTCCGATAGCCAAAGAATAACCCCGATGTATACTTTTCTCTCCCCGATGATAGTGTATGAAGCTCAAGAGCCCGGCACCGAATGCCCAAAGAAAGAATAATCGATAACATTGAAGAAGCGGGCCGAATCATCGATTATCTCTGCGGAGGACTATCTCTGCATGATTTCAACTCCGAATAAGTGATTATATCTACGAATCACCGATTAAGCACTCAAGTGAAACAATTTGGCGCCTAATGTACACAATCTCTCTCCCGATGAATGCGATAGCATCATCATACACTGTACTCTTTTATCATCGAAACTAACTCTTCCATCTCTTCCCCACATAGTTGGAATAAGAACACTAAACGCCATGAGTCAAACCTTGAGTGTCTCTGCGGTAATGACATATGTCTTCCGGGATTTCTTCAATCACTTAGAAGTATTAAGCTCATCAAGTTGACTCGCGTTAGATGCGTGTCTCCTTCCCCTCTGGGTTTTGATACTTGAATCGGAAAATATTATAAGCCCAAATACTTGAAATCTGATGAGAAGATCGCTTGAAGTCTTTGTGAGAATCAACTTGCTGAAGAATAGTGTGAGAAAATCTAATTGGGGATTAAATCAAACATTTCACCCTCCCCCAATTAGTGCTCTCCCCTAAACCGACAATCTTTTTTATAAATGCCATGAATAAGAAGAAGTCTTTAGATCGTTAAATGCAACTCGTCTTTAGTCTTCTAACATGTAGCAGAAAATGTAGAACCGACTGAAGACTCGACCTTCTTCAAGATTGTCCAGTTGGGGATTAGATAGTTAACATCTTCATCTCATCAAATGCGTTCCAATTACCTTATATGTAGCAAATCTCCTTAACTAAAATCCCTCTCAATCAAACAAGAACAGAAAGATGTTCATCAAAGAAATCAGCCCAGCAACTAGAAGCACTTTGTCATTTAATCATATCAGCCCATGTGAAGATGTCAACCAACGGCTCATAGAAGAAACTCCATGTAAAGATGACCCGATAAGAAGAAGCTCGGTTCTTACATGAGTTAGGAGCCGTATGACATATATTCTCATATGTCAATCAACCATGCAAAATTATCACACTTCTTCTCCCCCTCAAGAATTGCATACGGAGATGCCATTCTTGATTAAGTAAGTGAAATCATCCAAATGTAGTCTATTCACACTTCTCCCCCGCAAAATTAGCATATGATGTCGCCATCGTGATTATAAAAGAGCAAGTGGAATAAGAGTAATTATCAGTAGTCCGGTTCACTTGATGACTGAAGCGCATGGAAAAAGCATGAAGCATGTTGATGAGAATGGTCATAAATGAGAAGATTTCTCTTCTTCAGAAGATAAAGCGTACTGAAGCGTACACTTTTCTTTTCTTTTCTTTGAGGAACGAGGCTTGAACTGTTGTGTTCATACGTCATTATGTTGAAGTGCGAGGCCTGAACTGATGTGAACAGACGTCATAATCTCTCTCTTTTCAGCTCTCTTGGCAAAACTTGTAATCAACCCCATTATCATTCAAGAGGCTTTTGTCGTGACAATGATGGAAAACCCAATATGATGAATTTGACCACAAGTAGAATAACCCGAACTCGTGACTTAAACTTGCACACATGTAACAAAGAGGCGGCCGAGACTTCATCCTTCATTGAATCTCTAAGTACTCTATACTCTTCATCCAACCACCCATCAAGTATAAGACGTACATCACCTCTTGAAAATCCACAATTGAATGTGACACTGAACACTACAACGTAACTCCTTAAAGTGATAGTTATTTTTTGGTGATAAGAGCCCAATTCCCCCAAGTGGTAAAAAGAAATGGTAAAAGTCACCCAATAATAACTATTTTTTCAAGTCTTCTTTTTTGATAATAAGCTCGAACAAGGATCTTGAAGAATCTTCATCCAACCATCCCCGATACCTTCAGATACTAAGTACACTTGCCCGTGATATTTCACTTCAACCTCAAATAAATAATAGTGAATTAACTCCGTTGTCACATCTTGTTAAAAACTCAAATCTACCCTCCATTTATCTTAAAAGTGAACTTTGATAATGGTTTCATCCCGACCATGGTTAAAAGCACATAACCCCGTAAAACCATGTAATAACCAAACTGCCATGACGAATAATCAAACACACATCCAATTCATGAAGTACACCCTTTTATCCCTCCTTTGAAGTAGAAACCATAGCACCAACATCAGAAAAGATCCCGAAATACACATTCCTAACTCCAGGATGGTTCCATCATTACGGATTTTACAACTCTATGGTTTAAACCGAGAAATAGTTTCTTTCATGGATTTTACAAAACCAAGAATAAACTGTAAGATAGATCCGTAAATGCACTTTACAATTACCGTGATGTTTCTATTGTCACAGATTTTACAAGTCTATGATTTAAACCGAGAAATAGATTCTTTCGCGATTTTACAAAATCAAGACAAAACCGTAAACAATGTCGACTTGAATTTGTTATGACAATTTTGGTGTCGATGAATATATGTTTTAGGGAACATGCAATGTTCATCGAGGTTTATTATTCAACATCAACAATATCATCACCATTCAATAAACACAATGGTAAACACATCATTCACGCAATCATCGGCAATTACGGTGACAACATGGTGAAGTAAACTCGATATGCCAAACTTGATCATGAAGTAAAATTCCCATTTGTTACTTAAACTTGTACTAATCCTCGTGAAAAAAACGGTGTACCCAATGTACAAAACCTCTTGACAAATCCTCAATCACAGAAGACACCGAAGTGATAGCTACGTTGTGGGTTAAGCGAGAAAGAATCACAACCGTAACTAAATAGCCAAGTCTTTATCACACTCTATAAATGCCCAAACAAGTCATCTTCGTGGAAGGGTAGAAAGAAAGAAGACGAAATAAGTAGACTCGCCCGGAAAACCTCACTTCAAATCCAAATAAGACATGCCGAACAACAAACCCGTAGTCAACTTTGATTAATCATATGTTCAAGCCGTGACATAATATTTTCCGTGAAAATGTATCCCAAAGTATCAAATCACATCACAACAAGTCACATCATCAAATCACGTGATCAAATCTCATAACACATCAAATCTCATCAACAAAAGCCTCATAAAGTCCGAATCTCATATAACACATCGACATTCAAGTCATAGCATGTATATACACAAATCCGTATCCGGTTCAGTCATGTACACCCAATCCAAGTTCATTAACACCCTAAGAAGACGGAGTATGAATTTAGCATTTATCACACATTATCCCTAATCCCATTCACATCAAAGTTTAATAAATGTTTGGATATCTCACGACTTCAAGATAGCTTCCACACGACTAAATCATAACAAGCCGTAATATGTAAATGACTAGCGATGCCCATAAAATAAATAGCTCAATCATACTTTCAATATCCCATAACCGAAGTACATGATAAAAGCCCAAGTGACCTAATGTCAAATAAATACAGCCCATAATTCAATTGAGATAGGTTCGGCCTATAACCAAGTACACATGCATTTGGCCCATGATCAAAAGGGTTACTCACTGTTTGGCCCATCTCACTTGTAAGAAATACGAGACCCCCATTTTACCCTAAAATTTGGGTATTTAACACTCACAATTATCCCAACTCAACCCTAATATCACAAATAATACGCCCCCACATATCAAACCGTTTCACTCAACACCAACCCTAATCTCACTCATCTCAATATTCGCCTACCATCTCCACAAACCCTAATTGATCACACACATACCACAATCTTAAGCAACCAAACCTTAAAACTTCTTAAGTACGCCTCCATCTTGACTTCTTGTGCTGAAATAAATCGTTTCATTCCACTCGATTCTCATATTAACCTTCCCACAGAGATGGCATGAGGTTTTGATGAATCGACATAGCCACAGGGATGGCACGAGTTGTGTACAAGACATCACACACAAATGAGTACGGTAGGTTTTAATTGTGATATTACTTGTTTTCGTTTTGATAGACATTCAATTTTTTTTTACCGAAATAACGATTTGATACAACAATATTGTTGAAATCATTTCGTTACCTTCGAATAATTAAAAGGAAGAACGTTTTGATCAATGATGGTATGAATGATTCGAGTAATTGACTCTTGATAGTCATGGTGTTGCATTTGAGAACCATGAGTCATAAAACTGAGATCAAGAAAACGTAAGGCTTTCACATATTTACTTTAAATCTGAGTTTAAATCGATCGATGAGGATGTATGCTCGTGGGTCTTGCATCTTTGATGTAGTAGAAAATCCCCTCGAACCAAATCTGAGATCCCCTTTTAATTATAACCGAATTAGGGAATGAAACGTTTTCAGTTTTGTTTATTTTGGGTCAAGATCTATGATGATTGTATCGTGATAATTTGACCTTCGAAGTCAAGATGAACTCATTGATATATCACGAGATGATTCTGAGATCTATTAACTTAGATGATAGATGAGTCTTTGTTTGAAGTATGTGGTCAAAGTCGTTACAGTTTTAGTATTGTTGTTGAGGTCTTAGTCAATGGTCAACATCTTCTTCATCCTTTTTGTCAAGCCGCTACCCATAACTGTCAAGTCGCTACCCATAACTGTCAAGTCGCTACATAACAGTCAAGTTGCTACATAACTGTCAAGTCGCTACATAACTGTTAAGTCGCTGCATCACAACTCGCTACCTTGTTAAATAACAAGTCGCTAGGTCAAGTCTCTACATTTTTTCTTGATACAAGTCGCTAATCTTTTTCTGTCACAAGTCGCTACTTAGCAACTCGCTTTGGCAAGTCGCTACCATGAGTAAATACTCATGGATAAGTCGCTAAGAAGACTTTAAGCATTTTCCGATGAGTTTTCCGACTAAGTTTTCCGATCAGCTTCATACAAAACCCATAAAATGCATAAAACTATTCTTTTGACCCATTTAGACCCAGTTTGACCAAGAAAAAGAAACCATTTGACCACTTTATCACATATTGGTGACAAAAACATCAGAAAATATGAGACAAAAACTGTTTGGACAATATGACACAAGACATAAATTGTAAAATTTGTTGACGTTTTTTAGACCAAAGATAGGATATAAAACAGAAACATGTAAGAACTGTTTATCACAAAGATATGAAAGATAATTTTCCGACCAAAAAGGATACAAAACCAGTTAACTATATGAACCAAAAACCACAAACAACAACCATGGTACGGACCACACAAATCAAAGATAACACAATAACCTGGGCTCTGATACCATTTGTAGGATCGTAATATATTATTGTGTTGATGATTCGGGTGGTCTTGGATGATGGAAATACATGTTAGCCATTTAGAGAGAGAAAGGATAAGAGAGGGTGTTCTTGGTAGAGTTGCTTTACAAGTAATGAAATGTTAGATTAAGCACCACCCTTTCCAAGGATGGAAGGGTATTTATAGTTCTGAGACATAACGACCTCCTCGACGGCCTCATGGATCAAGTATCTGATGGGTAAAGACCGTCCTTCCTCCACGCGGTGTTGCACTAAACTATTCTACGCCTTGACTAACTAATTAACTACTAAATAACATAAATAACGATATGTCTACGAGCTAACTTATGCTAGATAATATTTGGGGTGTGACTCTTCACTATGGAATTTCCAATTCCTAACAATTTATCGTTCTCTCCGTTTTTACGTTTTAAATGCATTTTACGTTTTGTCTTTTTTTTTCTCGTCCGCTTTTTATGTTTTCGTCATTTTTTTATGTTTTGTCCGTTTTACCCGTTTGCGTTCGTTTTATATGTTTCGTCCGCTTTTATCTTTTTAAGTCGTTTTAATATGTATTCGTCCGGTTTTTTAACGCTTTTTACGGCTAAAACGGATAAAAGCGGACGAACATATTAAAACGGAAGAAAACAAGTAAACACGTGCAAAAACATAAAACCGAGTAACGAAAAATGGACGAAAACATTAAAACGGATAGATAGCGGACGAAACATAAAACGGAAAAAGAGTAAAACGGACATAAACATAAAATACTGAGAAAACGTAAAAACGGACGAGAACGTAAAAAGGACAAAACGTAAAAAGCGGTTAAAACGTAAAAACGGACGAAACGGGTAAACCGACAAAACGCAAAAACATACAAAATGTAAAAACCCGACGAATACGTATAAAAGCGGAAGAAACGGATAAAAGTGGACGAAACAGATAAAAAGCGGACGAAACAAATAAAATGGAAAAGCGAGTAAAGCGGACAAAACGTAAAAAATGAACGAAACGTAAAAACGGACGAAAACGTAAAAAACGGACTAATACATATAAAAACGGACAAAAGTGGATAAAAGCGGATGAAACATATAAAAGCGGAAAAAGCAAGTAAAGCGGACAAAACGTAAAAAAGCGACGAAAACGTAAAAACGGACGAAATGTAAAAAACAGACTAATACATATAAAAACGGACAAAAGTGGATAAAAGCGGATTTAAAACGAGTAAAACGGACCTGAAACGTAAAAAAGCATTTAAAACGTAAAATGAGGACTAACGGTGCAAAAGTATTAACGGAGGGATTAACGGGCAAATATTATTTAACATTTAATCTGTAAAACTAACGACGTTAGTGCTCAGGGATGATTAATGCTAAAGGTTTGTGGACTTGGGGATGTTTAATGCTGAACGTTTGAGATAAGGATGATTCTTGCAAATTTACACAATCCACAGGGATGATTTTTGCAGTTTACTCTAACTTTTTAGATGTTGATGTGTGTAAATGTTAATCTCCTCAGCCGGTTGTGCATATGTGTAACAAGTTACTCTCTACGTCAATTTTGATTGTTGTAGCTCACTTATAATATAGACCCAAATCTTTACACACACCCACCACTTCTTCTTCCCAGACACTTCTCAAACCCTAATCATATCTTATTCATCATCTTCTTTGTCTAGGCCATTTCATAGACAACTTTAATCCGTCATTAACCGTTCTCACTAAGGCTTAGAAAAATCCCCCGAAAATCGACCCGAACCGACAAGCCGACCGAAACCAGGCCGAACCGAACCGAACCGAACCAACCTTATGCGGTTCGGTTTTCGGTTTCGTATAATTAATTCGGTTTTACTTGGTTCGGGTCAAAACACACTCATTCGGTTCGAAATAGCTAAACCAACCCGAACCAAACCGAACTTACCTTATTCGGTTTGGTTTCGATTTCGGTTTCGATAGCTTTTACTCGGTTTGATTATCGGTTCACGTTTTACCCATATTCGGTTTTTGGATCGGGTTTGACATGTTGCTCAGCCCTAGTTCTCAATACAAGTATCCTTTGCCCATTTAGGAGCAGGTGTCATGGACTAGGACAAACCCAGGCAAAAGGTTTACAGCTAGCCCCATTTATTTAAGCATATTTTTAGTACATTATTATTATATGTTAAACTGATGATGGATTTGTTGTTGGGCATTTATGAACTAGGATAAACTAAAAATTGTTATCTTTATGGGTTTCTTGATCTGGAGCTTCCTTCACAATACTACAAAGATTTGTTATTCAACGTGCATGTTAAGAATATTCAGTTGAAGAACTTGTGTATGATTGATGATATAGTTATGTCTAAGAATAATGTTTCAAAGATGAAGGAGGAGTTGACTTTTTTAAAGTCACAATTGAAGTTTTATGAAAAAGTCAATTTTTGGGTTATTGTTGTTCTTGTTTGTATCATTTTAAAGGATTTAATTTTTTAAGTTGTCGAACTAGTTTTAATGTTGTATGATCTTTTGAATGTAATGTTGGAGGATCTTTTGAATGAATTGATGTTACTAGTAATCTTTTGAATGAATTGTTGAACTTGTGTCAAATTAAACATTACCAAAACTAGTTAATGCGTGCTGCATAACCGGTTAATACATGATGCAAAACCACTTATATGGTTATCCTAGTTAACTGATTATCCTAATTCATAAATGTGCATCAACCAGTTAATACATGACGCATGTCATGTGGTTTAATACATGCTGCATTAAAATCCATACATCTTGTGCACACCAACCATTAAGCTAGACAACAATAGACAACGTCAATGAACCTCTTCCAAATGCATTACTCAAATACCCAGCACCAACTCTCATTTTCTGCATGACTCAAATACACATACCATACATACTTTTCTTTGACTCAAATATACAGAACGAAACACATATTTACAATATCATCTACTAAAACATCCATACACACTTTCCTCCTTTAACTCAAATACACAGACCAAAACCCTTCACCAACAATACACAGACCCAAAGTAGTTGCAGCATTAATAGTGCACCACCAAATTCAGAGCAAACAAACAAATAATAAATTTAAGATTTATTATATAAACACTTACTTCATTTGCACAATAAGATCAAAATGGGCTCACAAAAGTGGCAATCATCTGCACACTAAAGTGTTATCAACATTTCCTATACCATCCTAAGAAAGTTAACTGCTTTATTAATAATCAACTATGAACAACAAGCAATAAGGCGGTTAACTTACATTAGCCAATTAATAACAAAATATGCCATATATAAGGCCATTTAAGTGGTCACTTTATGCACTACCTACCTAGATGAAAGTATTTAACTTCTACAACAAATGCCCAACAACCTGACCAAAATAGGGCACATCCAAGTGAATATAGTTGCTCACTTTCCTTAAGTTTATTTACAAGCATTTATAATAACTATGTTTATGTGCAAAGCATATAAATACCCAAAGAATGCACATTAATTGTTTTCACAACTGGAAATCATAAGAAAGTAGGACATCATGGAGTAGCTTTTGTGCTGATCCGCACATGCTACCATTGCTCCTTTGTTTTGGTTCTTGATCCTTTAACTTTTGCGTGTTGGAATAAACTGCATAGTTCCCACATTTTCACTTGGTGTGACATTGGACAAGTTACCTTCATGTTAAAACATGTAACAAGTTACTTAACAATTGACAAAACTTTTATAAAATAAAATCAAATAACATATATACAAATTTACCTTCAAAAGAAACATGTTGAAATGCATTATTTGTTGTATAGTCAACAACTTTTACTCCAAGGTTGCCACTTTCCATTCCACCTACACAAGCTGTGAGTGCTAATACAACACCCCTCTTTCCAACTTTCATTTTCACATTTTCACTATTGTCTACATTCACAGTTCCAACATGAACCACAATATCCACAATGTTATCTACAATATTCATATCATCAACAGTTGCATGTTAACAATTTCATCATTCACACTATTAACAATGTCATCCACAGTTTCATTATGAACTTGTATAATAACTTCAACACCACCTTCCTCAACCTCAGTCTCATCATCTATATTGATAATCTCATTCTTAACAACCACATTTTAATTGCAAATTCTAGATTATAAATGTAATAGCATAGTTTGTCATCATATCTAATTTATCAATTATTAATGGAACATTAAAACCTGAACATATTCGTTTGGTTATATGAGCAGACCCATTTTGATCAAATTTAAAATCACTTCATTGATATACGCCGTTTAACCTACATATCTGATCCATCCATTTTGCTACCTCTACGTGGAATTTAGATACAAATTTAGTTTAGTGAAGACTTACTATTTTCTTATAATTCGTTTTGCATGTATTGTACATAGCATCGAATCTTCAAACATCTGAACTATGAAATCTTTTAATGCCTGCAAAACAAAGTTATTATCATGAGCTGAATAATAATTACATTAACATGGGATCAAAAATTACAAAGTCTAATACTTTATGGCACTAAAATAAATCGTATAGTAAATTACTGAAAATGTGCTTTTATTTTCTCTCATATGGTGCTTGTTCATGGAGTCTATAACCACCATAAACCACCATCCCCTCATATACTCGTTTTAGTCATTGACTCCTTGTTACCCCTACGACGTTTAAGTTATAAAGGCAAGGACACTCGTAAAAACTTCACTGGTCATCTCGACCAAGCCTTGAGTCGATCTGGAATCCACACATTTAGACATAACTTTGATATACCAATAGGTACTGACATAACTAACGAAATACCTAAAGCTATCCAATAATCACAAGTTTTAATACACCGTCAAGTTCTCTTAGCTTTATATACCGTCAACACTACATCAGTTCTCTTAGCCGGGCTACGATATGCTTTTGAACAATGTGTTATTATCGTTATTTTTATAAATGGAGAAGGCACACTAAAGTTTCTCAGCAGCCACACTTAAGCATGAACCTACTGAATTTAGAAACAAAAAATAATCAAATAAACAGTTTACCTTGGTTTACACCAGTGATCTCACTTGTTTCCACAGTCATGTTTCTCACGTCATAACCTATAAGAAGTATAGCCTACACATTTACAAATCATGATATTAAGTACATCATAATTCACATTTTGCCTTGACTTATCACATTTAAAAAAAAATCAAACACCTCCTTCATTAAAAGCCCATATGCTATAATGTGTTGGGTATTCAAGATAAGTCATGTATGTGTTACTGACTTTCAACAAATTCGGATCTGTAAGAAAACTATAATTAGACACAAAGTATTACAATGTGGATGAATACTTTTAGAAGATTTATTCCTATTGTTCCACCAACCAGGACCGACATAGGCTACCATTGCAATACAAGTCATGCTGCAATAAGAAGAAAAAAATTCAATAAGTACATAAATAACTTCTGTTAACTAACTAATAGTTGTTAAATAAAGTTTGAACCTTTTTCATGTGTCTTTAGTATCACCCGTTGTTCTCTAACTACAACCAACATTGCATATGCCCATAATTCCTTTTGATCATCTTCATCCCTGCCACAACACAAATTATCATTAAAAAATATAATTGCTAATGAAAGCGTGTAGAGTAATCACATATATATAGTCGCATAATATGCAAATTCCTCAAACGCAGCGGCAATTCACATAAAAAGAAATAGAAATTTGAACCAAAGTAACTCATTAACCTATTTAGTAACAAAAAAAGGACCAGGACATGAATGTTGGCATGATCATCTAAGATGTGTAAGCATTTGGTTATTGTCATATGATCAATTTGCTTAATCGCGAGAAATATTATCTCTTTGTATTGAGGAATTACCATTTGCTGCACTTTTCCCTGCAAAAATCAATGACAAAAATGAATTCATTAATAAACTGATTAAGCAATCTTATATTTTAGTTCAATTCATAGAATCATAATTTTAAAAATAAAATAGAAGTAATTCAGAGATATAGATGAATCGTCTGCCAAGGTTTGACATTTTGAATAATTATGCAAGAATCTATTTCAATCACCAAACTTTTCTACGGTTTTTGAAAACACAATTCAATTTAACTTAATCACATAATAGAGACAATGCTCAAACCTAAAAGCTTATCGGTTGCATAAAATCTAACTGTATTGCAAGTGAGTACAAATAAACTATAAAATATTATCGTTAATCAATTGAGAAGATACAAAAATAGTCTTATTCAATTAGCCATCATCATCATCATCCGGCCAACCATCATAATGTTTGTTATTGAAAGACAAACACATTCAATCAATTTGGAAATCTAATATGCAATATATAATGCATAAGCTAATGTAATCAAAGAGTTGGAGTAAAGTTATGCCAATTTACCTTGAGTTTAAACTTTACGGATTGATGTACTCTTTATGTTTAATCATCAATCGCATGAGTTCTAATTATTACCAACACTTTTAAGATCCATACCTTATAGTGAAGGTGTGCAAACATTTCGACAGGGTAAAGCAGTTATATAGTCCAACCATCATCTTGCTCTTACATCTTCTTAATCTGCAAAAATAAGCTGAATCAAACGAAATATATGAAAGTTTCCCCAATTCATACAAATAAAAAACATCACAGTTGTTGTAGTATATGAATCAAATCTAAACCATAAGCAAACATTTGAATTATGCGAAAATTACCAATTAAGCTTTAGATAGAAAACACCGATGGGCATAGATCAAGTTTGAAGAGATGATATTTTCAAGAGGTGTTGAAACTGTTTTTCTTTTAGATGTGGAATCATTGCACGGTTTGAGAAGAATTTGGTTTTGAGTTTTAAACTGTGAATTGATTTGAGAAGATAATGTGTTTTGACTTTTTAATGCGGACAAGAGTGTTTGAAAAGGTTATTGCAAAAACGATTTGTGGTATTAATTGTGGTGTTAATGGTGAATTTGAATGAAGAATCGTATTGGAGAAGATTCAAGAGTATTAAAGAATCGTATACAAAAAATGTTCCATTGGGTGTTTGTACATTTTGATTTATTTATAGCATGACACACCAACGAATTAATTGAATTTTTAATGCTTCGCTTCTATGGGCATATACAAAACCTTATTATATATATATATATATATATATATATATATATATATATATATATATATATATATATATATATATATATATATATATATATATAAAATCCGGATCGATTGAGAAGGTTTTTATTTTGAGAAGATTGAGAAGGTTTTCAAAAACGATAGATTTTTAACTTTAATTCATGTTTTTCAAGCGTAAAACTCATTTTAATGTGATTAAAATTCAAAATGTGTAATTTTTTTTTGAATCAATGTTATAAATCTCTCGATTTTGCGATATATGTAGAATACTGAATCATATGTACAAATTTAATGAATCATCATCATAACTCGATTTTAACAATGATTTGTGAATCAAATTTGTGATTTATAGATTTGATTCACCATAAAATGATGTTTACTTGTGAATCAAATTAAAAACATGAATCAATTTGCTCAAACGAAGATTTCAATCTTCTTAAAATAAAAACCTTCTCAATGGAACCGGAGCCTATATATATATATATATATATATATATATATATATATATATATATATATATATATATATATATATATATATATATATATATATATATAGGGTAAAGTTAAAATAAAAGACAAATATCCATAAAGAATAAAGATTTTTTTTAAAAAATTCTCCAAAATTTCAAAAATTTCACAAGATCGGTTATATTGGTGCATAAAACTTTGTGAAAACATTTTTTTTTATAACTTTGAGTTTTGATACGCTTTTTTTAATGCACAAAAACGAATTTTGATATAAAAAATTTTGATGCACAAAATTTTAAACTTGTTTTAGTTAGATACGCAATGTTATTTTGATAAAAAAGTCAAAAGAAGTTGGGTCACGAAACCAATTTTTGATGCACAAAAACGATTTAATGCGAAACGTATTTTTTCATAAATTTTTTCGGAAAAAATATCCACTTTTAGAAAAAGTTTTTCACAACTTTTTCATGCACCATCATACCCGATCTTGTGGATTTTTAGAATTTTTTGAGAACTTTTTTGAAAAAAATTTTTTTATCTTTTACGGATATTTGTCTATATATATATATATATATATATATATATATATATATATATATATATATATATATATATATATATATATATATATATATATATATATATATATATATAGAGATTGGATCATTTAAAAAGTTGATCTCAAGAGAAAAGTGAGATAAGTGATCTCAACCATTAGATCACACCCTCTTCCTCTCCCTTTTTTCACACCAAACTACAGGGACCTAATTGTATTTTCTTTCATTCTTAAAGGGAAGGTTTTGTAAATTCGAACCTATCATATATAATTCATATTTTTTTTCATTTTTTCATTTTCTTCTTTCTCTCATTCCACGACCTGACATTTTTTACACTCAGTTGTGTTATCAGATTTATTAACACATGTCAAATCAATGATCAAATTAACACACGAAATCATATCGTGTTATTAGATTCACAATATCAACTCATCATAATTTATCAAATCGAAGATCAAATTCAGGTATGTAACTGATTTCGATTATAATTTTGTTATTTTTGCTACTTAACATCCATTAGAAAGCTTGTATGTGATTGTTGTTGTTTCATCTTTACAGATTTATATTCATACTGAGTCAGGTTTTTGTTTTTATGAAATTTGATTAGTTAATCATCATTTTTGTTTATTGATATTCCAATTTTAAGAGTTTATTGACATGATTCATTGTATAGGATAGTTATTTTGAAATGAAATTGAGAAATAAATACATGGAAAACATGTTTACAAAAGATCGCATACCGTGTTTGATAAAATATCTGAATGGGATTTTATAACTGTGATGCACTAATTTTACACTGTGACGCCCTAAATTTTTTGAATAGATTTATAATCTGTTAACTTTTGTGCTATCTTTTGTGCCTGTTCAAGAATTACATTGTTTTACTTGTAGATTTTGTTTAAACTTATATGATACCTTTTTATCAGATCATGTGCGATATTTCAAAGATGAGTGGGTGTAACATTATTGGAATGTGGGCGATGCATATGTGTGAAACTACTGATGTAGCGAACCCAAAGATTGCAAAAGGTGTAGCCACACTAGCATTATCATGTACTCAAGCTCCAAATGATTTGGTTACCGCTTGAGACATGGCGCCGGAGGTAGTAAAAGTAATGGATCACTATTAGCGGAATCAACATTAGGTAAGTCCGAATTTAAGACACACTCACCTCGTAATCGGTAAGCTCGTGTTGCACTCAAAGTTTCTTTAACTCTTTGATTAACTCGACATGATATTCACTGCTTGGTCTTTTTATATATGTAGAACAAAGTAGAGAGATGATTTAGAATCGCTTGGTTTTGTTCTTATGTACTTTTGAGAGGAATGTATATATTTTATCTCCAAGTTTGTTTATGTCAAGCCTTTTGAGAATTGGAACTTAATTTGGATAATAACGCTTTTATGTTATTTTGTGACATAGGATACCATGGCAAGGACAGCCGAAAATAAGAAACAAAAAAATGAAAAGATTAGTGAGAAGAAAGTTTCAACATCTATCGAAGTAAGTAGTAATGGTCCATATCTCTTCTTCTGCTCATAATTAGTTTTCATTTTTTTGTTGGTGTCGCATTTTTTAGTCCTTTGCTTATGAGTTGGTGGATTCATTTTTTTATTCAAACAGGTCAAACATTTAAAATAAAGATAGGACTTAGGAAGGTTGTTTTACTATATAATACGCACTAGTTTTAGTTACATTGTGATGCCCTAATTAGTTACAGTGTGATGCAATGCCGAAATCATATAAACTAGAAATTATAGCATTTAGTCTGCAAGTTTTATTTGACTCTTAACTAACCATCTTAGATATACCTTCATATTTTATTTTCCCTAATTTTAGTTACATTGTGATGCCCTAATACACCGTGATGCCCTAATTAATTTAGGCAAGAGGATTTTAGATTTGGATGAAAACACTCAATAAGACAATTGTATCAACTTCAAGTTTATTGCTACTGTATGTATCACCACGTCATCATAACATGTGATACAACATTAGGTTACAGGTTTTAGTGATTATATACATACAATAGCAAGAAGTTACCAATATTTGTAACATCCAAAGGTAAGTTTACTTGTATGATGTGCGAGTAGGTACAAACCGAGAATTGGATACATATATGATATATTAACCATGTTTTTCTTTTTGTTCCTTTCTTTTATGTTTGAAATTCATTAACTTGATTAAGTGCATCAAACAGATGCACTAAATTGCCTGAAACAGATGCACTGAAGTTTTAGCTAAAAATGAACACATCCATTAATGCAAAGGATAAACAAATGCAGTTGCTAAATTTAATACATGTGTTAAAATCAAGTTCAGAAGCTATTGTATTGAATCCATTTCGTTTATTACTTTTATATCCTTAATTGTTAATCTAGATTATTGATTTATGTAAACCTGCAAAGTTCATATTTTTCATTCTAGATATCTTTATTTTTCTAGAAAATGAGATGTGCATGATTTCCTGATCTTGTTCCTTGTCATTATTGTTAGATATGGTAATTGGAGAAGAGAAAGACGGCTAATAAGTATGCAAACAAGTTTGCTTGGAGTTCGAACGTTGAATGGATCTTGCATGAGGTGTACAGATTTTAGTTAACCATGTCAAAAAGAAATAGGTTCAGACTATACTAGAATTTAATTGTATTTTTATGAAATCAATTGAAGGAATTTTTGTTACTTGTTATTCATTAAATTTATAGATGATATTATAAAGTGAATAACCTACTACCGAACAACATGGAACGTTCATACATAAAAGTTATCCCACTTTTGAAACTAGCGCAAAGGCATTGGTTTTGAATAAGTGTAACAGGATAAGTAAATAGTATCATTTACATCTTGTGTTGTAAAATCCTTATAGTAGAGAAGATATAAAATCTGTATAGATCTTGTATATATTATTATCGTGTTCAGAAATATGATTTGACTTCAGATTCAAGATTTCATTATAATAAAGCTCCATATTATATATTTGTGGTTTTAATATAAATTATGTTTCTTCATCACATTCATTGCTTTGGAATGTTCTTAATAGTTGATGATGTAACAGGTGATATCTCTGTAAAGTCTTTCTTTGAAGGCTCGTCAACTTGAATCTTTGCTTGGTCATTAACCGTGTTTGTTTTATCATTGTTTGGAGCCACCTTTTCGTCAATTTCATGAACCTAAAAGTATTGCACTTTTTTTGCTTTTTATGATACAAACGGATGAACTAATTACATCAAACGGATGCACTAAAATTACTCAAATAGATGCACTAAAGTGCCTCAAACAGATGCACTAAAGTAATATATGAGAATGAACACGTC
The DNA here is from genome assembly GCA_022545495.1 of Chrysanthemum lavandulifolium. Classification (NCBI taxonomy): domain Eukaryota; kingdom Viridiplantae; phylum Streptophyta; class Magnoliopsida; order Asterales; family Asteraceae; genus Chrysanthemum; species Chrysanthemum lavandulifolium. The sequence continues at coordinate 200,555,443 of CM040240.1, read as the reverse complement.
CATTAATGTAAATAATAAAAGAATGCACTTTGAGTGTAATGGAGATGAAGGGATAAAGCTGTATATTAAAAATAATATATTTCTTGTGCGATTGGGAGTAAAAAAATATCAACCGAAAAATATAGTTGAACAAAAAATATCAATAAACATACAAATAAATAAGTAGTCATGTTATGAACGAATTAATGTTATTAAAAACTTAACATGCCAATCAGAATAGAAGAGATGAATTTTGAATTGATGAGTGATGGTTCAATAAGAATACAACATCTCCTAAGATATAGTAAGCTAAACAAAAACTGGAAAATAATATTTTTACAGGCTAAGCAATGACTATCTTCAAATTCTTGCAAATTCTGAAACATCCAGAGAAGCCTCTCAAACCATTTACCTTTCGATGCCTATAAAGTCGTCACATTGTAACAAATCATCAGCGTTCAACCAAGAAGAAATGTCATATTCTCGTCTGACAAAATCATCTTCGTCACTAAATTCCTCCATTCTAGGAAGTTGCAGTTGGGGACAGGTCAAATGTATATTTCTAAATAGAACCTGAATTAGTTGAACAATCATTATGAGTTGAACAATCATTATGTAATATTTCATACAGATGCCTTATTTTTTTAATACATATGCCCTAAAATGTACACAAATTAGTATATTGCCAAATACCGCTTAATAATCATCATGCAATATTTCATACAGATGCCTTATTTTTCTAATACAGATGCACTAAAATTGTATAAAAAATATTATATTACCAAACACCCCAATGTTTACTACATCGTTGAATAATCCTTATGCAATATTAAACAATTGTAACATATAATGTTGATGCACTAATGTATAACACAGATGCAATAAGATATTACCTTCTGGCAGTCTTGACGTGAGTCCACCAATGCCCATTGTTAAAGACTATAACGTGAGCATTATAGTCTTAGTATCCAACTCCCTTTTAATAACGCAATTAAAAAGAAAATAACATGTCAAGATACCTCAAGAACAGTTATAACTTGAAGTTGAGCATAAGGCAATTCGATTGAAATCCATTCAAATTTAAATCTCATCAATGGAACCTTTGCGTCCTTAACACAGTGTATACTCGACACCTCTACACTATTTGCAAGCCTGCATAACGTAAAATAATAATTGTTATCAGAATGTTGCATTTCCATTTTTCTTTCCTAATTGTATGCCAATAAATGAATTAAACAGATGAGATGACAAGTCACTGTCAAAATGGCGAACCACGGGCCAACACAAAGAGCATAATTGTCGTATTAGGCATTATATACCTACACAAGTTTTGAAGAAAAAATAGAGCCAAATAAAATCTTGCTACAACCAAAATGAAAATAAGTAGCATAAATGTAAACTCACGCCAAGACCATAAGATCCATATGTCAATATAGTTGTTGAGGCAAGATATCGAACCCACAACTTTTATAACTCGATAAAGATTTAAAATTTTGCAATACCTTTAACTCTCTATTTTAAGTTTTAATGGCGGCAATAGCAAACCAAATCTTGAAACCTAAAGGTCACAAAAGCATAGCCTTTATTCTCACTTAAGTATTTACCTTTCATTATCTGGATCTATTACACGTTAAATAACATTAAAATACATACATAGCAATATAGTTTTCTATAAAATAAAGGGAGGGGGGGAAGGTTACCTCGGTGACTTATCCAATAGATTCACCAAACTCTTTCAGAACATATTCAGACGCATCAAGAGGAATCCCACCAAGCATACAAACAGACGCCCAAGTATTTGTTTTTCCAATGACGCACTAAACATACAAATGGATGCCCTACTATGACAACCGATGCACTAAACATACAAACGAATACACTATAAAAATACACAGATGCCTTAATATCTTTGACGATGCACTAATCATACTCACTGATGCCCTAATATGTTCATAGATGCACTAAACATACAAGTATATGCTAAAGTATTTCCAGCGATGTACTAAACATACAAATGGATGCCCTACTATGACCAACGATGCACTAAACATACACACTAATACCTTAATATGTCTGATGATGCACTAATCTTACTCACTATTGCAATCATACTCACTAATGCTCTAAGATGTTCAATGATGCAATAATCATACTTATTAATACCCTAATATGTCCATCGATGCACTAAATATACAAATAGATGCCCAAGTATTTTCAAGAATGCACTAAACTTACAAATAGATGCTGAAGTATGTCCAGCAACCACAAACACATATGCACTAATACAATCTGATGAGATAACTTGTAATTCTAAGGCTGCAAATATACACACAGATGCCCTCAGATGTCATATAATTCAATATTAAGCTCGTATACTGAAAATTAGTGCATCACATCTTTAAAATCTTATTCAGACATTTTATCAAACACCTGGTGTGCAACTTTAATAAACACATTTTATATGAATTTTTTCGTCAAAATTCGTTCCAAATCTTGTAGAAAGCATGATGATATGATTATAAACTTTCAACAAAACTTAAAAAGTCATTACATCATAGTTAAAAACTTACAGATTATGTACAATTGAAAGTTACCTAATTAAAAACTCATTCTAATTGCTGAAATTGATAATTATACACAATTATATTATGTTTAAATCTATAATAAGAACCAGAAACATTAAGTTAAACAAATGAATGGGAAAATCAATTCATAAAGAAAACAAAAGGGATTGAGAATTGATGGTATGATGTTGTGGTGGAGGAATGGTCTTGATACCGTTGTGGTGTGACGTTGATTGGTGGCGGTGCGGTGGCTGTGTGGTGGTGGCGATGGAGATGATGAATGAGAGGAACCAGGAGTCTGTATTTGCATTTGTGTGTTTGCATCTGATGGTTACCAGCTACTCCGTATATGTTTGCCTTTTTCAAAATTTATCCTCAAGTTTGAGATGTTTGCAAAATCTACCTCAGAACTTTTTTTCTCACTTTTCTATCTAATTACACTTTTCTGAACCTGACTATATATATATATATATATATATATATATATATATATATATATAGTTCATCGAATCACTTTGTGTACATTGCCTTTCAAAATTGCTCAACATATAATTTACCATTCGGTGGCCATTTTTTAATGCACCAAACACGCTGACCAAATAATTTTTTAACAATCAGTAATGAATTATTTCATTCAGTAACAATCGAACACACCCTACTAAACTTATAAAATTTGTCATCTATATTGCTATTCTATAATTTCAGTGTTAATACGAGTAACTTGAACGCTTTTTAGATAAGTTAAGTAAAATAAATGTCTTGTTTTACAAGTTCATTGATGTATACGTAAATTTTTATATGTTCATTGACCCAAATATTATATTTTATAGAGTTAATTGCATTTTTGGTCCCTATGGTTTGACCAAACTGCAGGTTTGGTCCCTAAAACTTTAAAAGTTCAGCGATAGTCCCCATTTTGAAGTTTAGATTGCATTTTTGGTCATTTTTTATGTGAAATGACCAAATTACCCAAATGAATAAAAGAAAAGTTTGCTATGCTTCACTAATTTAAAAAATAAAAATTAGTGACACATTTCTATATTGACCCTAAAATCGGGTCCAATCGTATATATACCCACTAAAACTGTATATTCAGTATATACCAAAACACGCTTAACTTGCATTGTATATCATCGTTCGAAAACTTGTATTTTAGGAAATACGCAAATTTTAAGTTTTAATGATATATATCACCTCCCCTAAAATTAAAGTCTTCAAATTTCAAAAGTACTACTCGTAAATTGTAATTTCGAGTATCAGTTAAGGAATGAAAGTTATAAATGAAGTGAAACAAAAAAGGTTGTTCTTTCGAATATCACTTAAAGAGAAAAAAAAAATAATAATAAAAAATAAAAGTGATTAATTTTTTTTTTTATAATTGATTTTGAGGTAAAATACTTGGTGATTTTTATTTTCTATTTAATCTAACCAAACACGAGTGGGGCACATGAGTAATTTCCTTCACAATTGTCAAACCCACAATTAAATACAGTACCAAAGAAAGAAAGAAAAAAACAAAATCGATCTAAACAGAGCTAACAAAACATCAGATCGATCGATCAAAATAATTTATTACAGAACAGTAGTGATTTTATGATCTGTCCCAAACCCTAGTGCGTGTATAATTTTCATCTCTCATGGCTGCTCCGTTTTTTTCAACACCCTTTCAACCCTTTGTTTATCAGGTACATTCATAATCTAACTTCCCATTATTTATTTAATTTTGCTGAATTTTATCTAATTGAACATATTTTTGTGTTCATTTTCATCTGAATTGTGAGGAGATTTAATTTTAGAACTGAACATCTGTGATTGCAACTGATGATTGTACCTATCAAATCCCGATTTAGTTAGCGAAATTGAAAGAAATGAAGGAATTTTTTGTGATTTAGGGTTTAATGAATAGTCAAATTGTATAATGGTGATTTTATATATCAACTGATATTAGTAGTTGTTTAACTTGGTAAAAAGGTATTAAATTTGAAGTAAAAGGTGTTAGGTGGTAAGTCGATTCTAAGTTGATTGTTTACTGTGATAAATAGATTTGTGTACTTTATGATTACTGGTCGTTGAGAGTCTGCATCGGTTTCTAGGCTTACAACTTGGGAAAAACGGTACTATTGCAGTTACATTAAGGTTTTAAAAACGATGCGCAAAAAGCATTTTCAAACCCATTAAGGTAGCGATTAGTTGTAGAATTTTGTTTTTGTTTTTCCGTTTCTAGATTCCTTGAGAAGGGTGTGGTTTTTCTTTTATAGAGAAGAGTTGAGAATTTTGAAAACCCCGTTTAAATGGAGTTATAATTTTCCTTCTAGAAAAGATTACCTCGGATTGCGGCGGCGATGGCAAGGACGGAAGGTGGAGATGTTACCAATGGTGATTAGGGTTAGAATGGGATACCTGAATGGTAGATTGGGAAATCCCGTCTTTTTTTGTTAGAGAGAAAAACGTGGAGAAGGGTAGATTGGGGTTTTCATTTTTCCTAGTGAGAATTTCACTTTTTTTGAAAATTGTTGGAAAAAAGTGACTAAACGAGTTTTCGCTTTTCATTTTCCTATGAAAAATTCCTGAAAAATCGGATGTTTTTCACCAACTAAACACACCCTAAGTTTCCTTTGCTAAACATGAATTATACCAAGACTTTTTGTGCTGTGCTAGTTTCTGTAACTGTATTTCTGTAATAAATAAGGCATGAGGGAACTTTTCCTTACATTATTTTTTGTAACTGTTTATCCTCGAGACAGTTTACTCATGTAGTAATGCCATCATAATAGAGACACTGATGCTTATTTTCTCTATTAATCCGGGATAATTCAAGGATGCTATCCAATATATTAAGCAAAGTGATGATCACTCTTCTAAAATAGTTGTCGTTTAACTTCTCTAATATTGACCGTGTCTTCTATGGTATATCACATGCATAGATCACTGGTGCTTAAAGGAAATGCACCGCATCTGTTGTGAGAAGTACCTTGCACACATTTATAGATGGCGACTGCCCACTTATAGTCGTTTATGAAAAAAGGGTGGGTTAGAGATGAAATTTTATTTTGAAATGGCGATAAGTTGATTCATTGATGTCTTGAAGGATTCTTAGAGTTGTAGAGATCCACTTATACCACTGGATCATAGACCACTTGGTAAAAATTAGAAAGTGAAATAAAGAGATGTAAGCGTAATTAAATACTTGGCATCCTTCTGTGGAAGAGATAACAATATCAGTGGAAGCTATACTTATAGTATAGTCAAACGTATGGTCTTCTACTCTGTCGTCATATTTTCGCAAGATGCTTGGACATTCCTAGTTGATTTGGCCATAGTTTAGCGTTTAATCCTAATAGTGTTTGTTTGCTACCAATACTAACATAGTAACATCCTTCTTGACCAGTTATTAACCTTTGGCCACCTAACTAACATAGTAACATCCTTCTTGACCAGCTATTCATATATGAGGAACATTCCTTCCTTTTCTTTTTAAGATATTTGTTACATCAATTATGTGTGATTTATGGTTATTCATAAGGGAAGAGGTTAAAATTATGACAAGAAAGCGGATGACATAAATGTAGTGTGTCAACTCAAATCAACTTTAGGGTGGCTATACTGTTTGCTTGTGTATCTTTTGTTTTAAATAGAGGGCAGAGATAACGGAGCCTTTAACATTCAATGAAGCAAGCACTCAAGCACCTTAGTGTAATCTTATCCATATAATAATTTCACACATGGGGTTATTTTATAATAGGGTCAGCAGGAAGATGTTACGCGCTTCAGATTTTAGGTGGCGAGGCTCAGATAGTTCAGGTATTTTTATATCATATGTTCATTTTCAAAGAACTTTTATCCTACCAAAATTTCCTAACCCCACCCCACACCCACCACTGGGTTTGATTTTGATCATCTATGCTAGATAATGTTGAAGCCAGACGAGAAGATCAATGCAAGGCCAGGTAAATCAGTATTAGTGTTACTTTGTTTAACTCACCAAATTATTGTGTTTCTGTATATGATTCTAAAATTCAATATGGGTATTTTTTGTTTCTGTGTGAATATGTTCAAGATACCTGATATTCCTTTGTATTGCTTATAAACTGCTGCATTGGGTCTATATGTATGATGAACCTAATCTAAAATATGTGCATTATTCCATTAATCAAATCTTTTGTATGTTGAGTACAATAGGGGGCCATGGACAACAATAAACATAATGCTTAAGTTTACATAACATACTGATTTGCGACAAGTTAGGCATCTCCAGTATATGCGTAAAAAGTGAATGTAGAGCACATCACTAGTGTTATGTTCATCTAAGTCTTTTTTCAGGATTTGTGTATTGTATTCAATATACAGAAACTATATTTGTTTGTATTACAAGCCTGTGGTCTGATACCATGACACGAGTATTTCTCTTGATTGTGTATTATTGTATTAAACATAGCCATAAGATATGAAGTATAATAGTAGGTCACAGGCCAACACATATAAATCCTTACAACAGACTTGAATAAAGTTGCACTCACAATGACATGCTCTTATATTCTAGTGATCTGTGTTACGTTTTGCATATTAAACTATCCAAGCTCTAAGACTTTGTGAATATTTTGCAGGATGCATGTGCTACATGTCTGGGTCCACCCAAATGGAAAATGTTTATGCCCCAGAAAATGAGGCAGGAATGTGGCAGTGGCTTTTTGGCAAACATGTGACTAGCACTGTTTTTCTAAATAATGGTTCAAGTGATGGATTTGTTGGCATTGCTGCACCATCTCTAGCAAGAATCCTCCCGGTTCGTATTATCCTAAATTTTCAATTAATTCTATGTTGGCATATTCACTTAGATTCCAATCTAATGTGCTGCAGATTGACTTAGCGAAGTTTGGTGGTGAAATTTTGTGCCAGGTATATTGTTCATAACCTTTTATCGCCTGTTTTAATTACTAATTTGTATTTATCTGACTTTATTGGTATAATTTTGTAGCCAGATGCATTCCTTTGCTCCATTGGTGATGTGAAGATCAGTAACACTTTTGATCAGAGGGCACGTAATGTTGTACCTGGTGTAGAGGTGAGCATCCATTGCCCTGGGAGAAAACTTCTTTCCCACATGCATTGGCACTTCAATGACATTGTTATGACGTTTGTAGGATTCTTAAGACAAAAGCTATCTGGTCAAGGCTTGGCGCTCATAGTTGGGGTGGATCTGGTATGCTGTTTATAATACTATTAATGGATACCTTTTAAATTCAATTATGTTTGAATCTGCTTTTCAATATACTCCATTACTCCTTGACCTAATGCTGTTTATAATAGTATTATTTGATACTTTTAAATTCCACTATGTTTGAATCTGCTTTTCAATATATTCCTTGACCTATTATGTTTACTTCCTTTTCTTCTGATGTTAGTGGTGCAGAAAAATCTTGAGGTGGGCGAGACACTTGCAGTGGACATGTCTAGCATTGTTGCTTTGCCATCTACTGTTAATGTGCAGATAAAATATAACGGCCCAATGAGAAGAGTTGTGTTCGGGGTACATTGCTCATTCTTTGGCCTCTTTTTTAGCTGTTTATTTTTCCTATCCACACTTCTCAGTAACCTGTCCCTACTTTTCCATATAAATAGAAAAACAATTTTCTTTGAGATTCAGAATAAGGTCCAGTTTTTTGGTACATGACTAAATTCAAATTAACGAAACATAAGTAGGGTCAGTGGATAACCATATATACTTATGTTTTAATGTTACATATTCTTACATGTTTTGTATAGTGTCTCATATTTTCCAGACATAGTGAATTTATGTACATTTTAAGAGGGGAGTTACTCGGTTACATGCTGTCCAAATGTCATTAGTTCTGTTTCATAATTTGACTCACTCAGAACCCTGTGTTGCTTCGTCTCTGTTGCTTTCTAAAACTGTGACTCCATGCTGCTTATTCGTAGGGGGAGAATCTGGTAACAGCAATGTTGACAGGACCTGGCATCGTCTTCATTCAGAGCTTGCCCTTCCCTCGGCTTTCTCAGCGCATCGCTAGGTAACTCTTATCTGCAATCTTATAATACACTTAAAGCTAATGCCCACAAACATTTTTCCATCAAAGAGTGATTCTCGATAGCTTTAGCCATATATGGGCAAGTACACATAAGTCTAAAATTAAAGGTGGGAATTTGGATACATTTGCTTATGGATGGGTTGTAATGGACTGTGTTTTATCTCAAATGGGTCATATTAAACTTATTAACTGAAAGGGAACAAGTCAAATGCGTCGAAGCAGTCAAAATTGTTAAGTCGCTTAAACTCAAAAAATGCATACAACCTCCTTTTATTTTTGTTGTTTAATTTAAAGATATACTCCGTAGATTAATACTGTAATATTATTGTTTTTATAATAATACATAACACATTATTTTCTGGAAAAAAAAAAGAGTTAAAAAAAATGATAGCGGGTTTTCCCAAAGCGACCTTTTTATTTTATATGTACCAGAAGTCATGTATTGACCTGTTATCAACCCGGTAATCTTGCCATCTCTACTAAAATCAATTATTGCCTTGTAAGCCCCAAAATTTCTGCATGTACTTTTGGCGTTCATTTGAAGCACTATTTAGTGACCAGGCTTTCACAGTATTCTAAACCAATAAAAGTAAACTATCCTGCTTTCGTTTTGCAGGGCGGTAACGTCACCAAACATGAGAGATAATCCAAAGTTGTTCATGCAGATAGCCATATTCTTCTTTCTTGCCTATGTTGTGGTTATTTCGTCATTAATCTTGACAGACATATGACTTCTATTAGTATATTTTCTCTTGTTTACTCCCAACCCAAGCCTAGTTGATTGAAGTGGTTGAAAATTTTATCTAGTGAGAAACTAGATATGAGTTTGCTCCGAAAACCTTATATTAGAAAACTTGGTAAGATACAGTGACCATACCCAAGAGGATGTAAAGATTTTCTCTTTTTATAATACTTAGCTTATGCAAATGCAGATGTGTTGTGTCTCGTTGATGTTTTTTTCTGTCTTGATAGTCATTTTAATGGTTTCTAAAATTCAAATCCCTTTTAAAACTGATCTTGTATGATTGATGTTGATCATTTGTGCATTCTAAATCGTCTGATCGTAGTAATATCCGATTGAATGTTTGGGTTATTGTTCTAATGTGTGACGTATTTATGTATATAGGGTTGCAGGCTATTATATTGTGTTAAGCTAGGTTTGAGCTTAATTCTATTGCTTTTGATGTGGTCTTAACCTTGTCTCGAGTTTAATTTGATAGTTTGATGGGACTTTTTTAGGGGTGTTTACTAAAATAAGTGGTGTGTGCCTTGTCTATATGAATCACTTATTCAAGAGAGAGTAGTTTTTGGGAGTCCCTCATTAAGAGGGAATAAGGGATGAGCCCACTCATTAAGTGAGAATAAGAGAAAAAAGAAACACTCCTTTAACTTGATTTGAGTTTGACTCGATAACTTTATGGCCTTCTTTGTGTAGTCCCTTGGTTTAAGAAAGATTTGAGCTTATATATCTCAAATTGTTATTGAAACTACACTACATTGATTTGGAATCGGATTTTTTATGTTAACGCTCAGTTCTCGAGTTGAAATGGAAGAGGAAAGGAAAGGAAATAGATAGGTTTTTGTGTTAAGGGCACGTTTGGTAGAGAGAAATTCAGAGAAATGAAATGAGTCAGAGATTAGAAATTCAGAGAATAGAAATGAGTAGAGAATTATGATTGATTCCATTGTTTGGTATCCACGAAGACTTGGCTAGAGAAATAACCAATAAATTATTTATTTGATAACTTTTTTTGTTTGAGAAATTTTGTGCGATGAGAAAAAACACAAAAATAAACAACTTATAAATTGCAATCAAAGAAGACAACGATACAGTTTGATCTCTTTACAGTTTGATCTCTTTTCAAAACAGTTTATTTTTTAAAAGCATTTTTCAGTCAGATCCATCAAAACATCACTACAACCAAAGAAATAATAATTTTAATGATTACAAACACAATGATAAGGATAAATGTTGCGATCAAAGTGGGTATCAACACAAATATGAAGTAATAAAGGTGCTATTTCAATAGTATAAAATCTTTTTATTTTTCAAGAATAATAGTAGTAGGAAGAAGAAAGTGGCAAGAAACCAAAAAAGGAGATGAAGATGAAAAGGATACTTCATAGTAGGTGGCAAATACTGCAGATCTAGGTTTTCCAATAGTGCAAAAGTGAGTTGAGAAGATAGAGGGAAGAAAATGTGATATGCACGTGACAATACACACTTTATACTCATTTTGGAAAAAAAACAAAAATCTATTATCATCCATAAAAAAGACGGAGAATACTAATTCCACTCAATATGGGATGGAAATTAATTTACAAAGAGAGCTTTTCTTGAGAATTGATATTTCTCCGCTTTCCTAATTCTTTGACTTACCAAACAAGAGAAATCAACACAATTTCATTTCTTTGGCCTCATTTCTTTGTACCAAACATGCCCTTAAGTTTTTTTTAAAGGAGAAAGGAAGTGGAAAGGAAATAGAGAGGAAGTTTTGTTAAGAAATCTTCCTCCCACTTTTGGGAGAAGAGAAAGGAAATAACCTTATGTCACAGAAAGACTAGATACCCTTTTAAAAGATTTAACATCAACAACTAAAGGGCATATATGTAATTTGACTAAGTAATTTTCCTTTTCCTCCCATTCAAGAACATGATTATGATTACTTTTCTTTTCCTTTATTCTATTTCAAGAACATAACAACTAACACTTACTTTCCTTTTCTCTTTCTTTTCCCTTTCCCATTCTTTTCCATTTCCCATCACTCAAAACTCGAGAACTGAGCGTAAATGAAGCAAACTCGATTCATTGTAGAATACGTGTCACTCAGCCAAAGAAAGAGAGTTGATATAACTGCACACCAAGTATTTCAAGATATCTTCTATGGATCACCTTAATGGCTACTGAAATCTTAAGCATCATCATGTTTTAGGGTCTGTAACTACTGTTTTTGAGAAATTACCCGGTTTAACCCATTCTTCTATTAAAATTTTATGTGATCTCTATCGATCAAGTTTTCACTTGGTGAGAATATTGATAAAATGTATAAGGATGAAATAGCACCATAAGTCATAAGATTCCAGTTGAGGTCTTACAAACTTGAATTGTACATTTTATAGGATGATCCAAAAGTTTATTTAACATTTTAGGCCACCGCATATGCTACAAAGATTTCAAACAAATAAAAAATCATAAGTAACCATTATTTGCATTTTTGTTACAAAACTTATAGGAAAAACAAATTAATCAATTTAATAGTATAATGTATTGTTCCTTTCAAAAAATCATCTTATGTCAACATAAAAATCCCGAAAACCTAATAAACTATTTCCTATTTGGAGGAGATCAAGTTGCATTGAAGGAAAGTTCTTGAGAAAGAAGAATGGAAAGAAGGGAAAGAATATTCTGATTCTTGACGAACAAGAAATAGTGATAGACAAAGCTAGCTACAGCCTACATGTGTGCTTCATGAATTAAGAGGGCTAATTTTCTACTTGGGAGTAGGGGTGTTATTCGGGTTAACCTGGTCGGGTTCGGGTCAACTCGAGTCGGGTCAAATTGGGTCAAGCCTTAATAAAACATATCCGAACTTGACTTTGTTTAGAACTCGTGTCAACTCAGGTCGGGTCAATTCGGGTTCGGGTCAACTCGGTTCGGGTCAATCGGGTCGGGTCAACTCGGATTCGGGTTCACCCGAGTATCTTACATTGTAAAAATGTTGTTGAGCCGGGTTAGTCGGGGTCGGGTCGGGTCAAGGCTAAAAAAAATATTTGAACCCAACCCTGTTTAGAACTGTAGATAGTTTGATTGAAAGTGTAGTTAATATAAATGGTCGTATTTGGAAACTTTAATGACTTTTAAAGATTAAAAGCATGTGTTTATAAAAAATAGCGGTAGCAATGAGCGATAGATGTGAACATGCTTTTTTTTTTTTTTTTTTTTTAAATACGTTTGATAGTGTAGATGTAGGCGTCGGATGGGGTGTCTGCGAGTACAGACGCCCATTTTTTAGGGCCCCAATATCTAAATCTGTAACATTGGTAAAAACTGACTTTTGAAAGTTTTTATCCATGTAAATAATGTTTTATGATGGAATAAATACATATTATAGGGTTATAATATAGTTACTTGGGTCATATAGAGAAACAAAGCTTAGAACTGCTTTTTAATGGAGAAAAAATGGACAGGTTATTCAACGAAGAAGATGACACAAAAGTAAAAAAAAAAAAAAAAATCTTGGTAAATTTCAATTTTGGCCCCTGTACTCTAAAGTTTATCAGTTATGCTATTATTTTAAAATATTTTGTTTAACATGAAAAGCAAAACAACCAAAATATCTTTAAAAAACTGTATTTCTAATCCTATAAAATCATATTGATAACTTACCATCGTTTAATGTATCACAAATCTTTTGGCTGTAAGCATGCTTCAAGAAATTCTACACGTGTATTTCAAAAACAAACTACACAACTCCATATTATATGAGCTAGAGTTATCTTTAAGACTTACAAAAATAATCTTTAAAAAATTAAAAAGAAACCATAAAGTGTATAATCAAATGAACAAAAAATCAACATATTACTATTAAGATGATTAAAGAATGTAATGTTCATAATCAATTAAGTTTGCTGATTTTTTAGCGAATATTGTTCAAATGCCTTAACATAATACAATAAAACCTCTATAAATTAATGATGTTGGGACCGAGATATTTTATTAATTTAGCGAGATATTATTATATCGATAAATTAATAATTTATTAATTTAAAGAGGTTTTACGTATGACCTTTAAATTTCCAAGTTCAACATATTAGTTACAATGTATATTAGTTAGAGATAAAAAATAAATTAGAAAACCAAGTTTCAATTAACATTTTATGAATTCACACTCACAAATTAGTTGAATTTGTTAAGTTCATTGTTTTTGAATAAGTTAAAAGTTAGTTTCATTGTGATAAATTTCAATTATATTTGGCCTTAGTTGAATTAATTGCATTCGTACAAGTTTCAATTATGTATGGTCTTTATATATATATATTGAATTTTTTTATAATTATTAATTTATAGTTTCGTTGGGACCAATATATATACACCGGGGTTTCAAAAAAATTATTATCTTATTATTTTATCGACGTGTTCAAATTTGACCTGTCCCAAGTTGGGACCGGACAAATTATTAATTTTATCGAGGTTATTAATTTATCGAGTATTAATTTATGGAGGTTTTACTGTATAGCACAGGGCCTCCGAAATTCACGGGACAACCCTGGATGTAGGTATAATCATGTGTAAAAAAAAACTCTTAAATGCTCAACGCTCCTAAATGTTAATTCATGAAACGTTGGAAAAATGAGCATTCTGAAAAAATAGATAAAACTACTTACTGCTTGCCAAACGAGACGCTAAAATGCTTCTGAATGTTCCATGCCAAAAACACCCTAACGTCTATTTTTATTAACGTTGAGGGTTTTATTATTTGCACCACGTTAAATGATGGTGATCACCAAAACAATGGCATAAACCAACGACTACACTTGTTAGTGACTTGGCCATAAAGAGAGTTCACTCGTGGTAGAGATCAACCACGGGTGAATGGTTTCGTCCATTACGTCCAATCTAAGGTCAAATGCTATTCAACCTGTTTTTTTCATCCTCGAATAATATAAGGCTAGTGTAACGACATTCATCACTGCTATCTCAACGTCATACTCGTTTTCTTTCTTTACATCCAACTGCAACACCAACTTAGTATAAAACAACCAACTTCATCACAAAAACATATTAACACAAATATACCTCACAAAAACTATTTAATAAGCATACACACAACAAAACCTCACAAATCAATCGTCTGCACGACCGAGTCTTCGTTTTTTAGGCCAAGGACGCTCCGACGGTGGGTGAATGTATTAAGCTACGGCGCGTGCTATTTTGCCAGCAAGGACGAAGACCGAGTCTTCCTTGCCTTTATTACGCGTGGTCTAAGGTCAAGATATTCAAGCAAAATCAAGCCGACTATAGGTCAAATGGCATTGAAACAAAGTCAAGGGTCCTATACAAAAATATAACTCCATTATAAATACCAAAAACCACTCTCCTCTTTATCTCCAAAACACATAACACAAATTGGGGAAAAAAACATCAATCCCTCAAATTTGCCCTAATTTCAATTCAAGTATAAATCGATCAAATTCATCAAACGCTAACATCGATTCATCACTCAGAAGCACAATTCAGAGCCTCAATCATTCGTGTATCGAAAAACGTTTTCTAGGGTTTATAATCCAGATCATGACAACATCAGATCTGTGAAACTCGAAGCAGATTCAAGCACCTGAAGACACCGGCGACAAGTACTCGTTCTCATCGGCGATTAATTTCCAAACCCTAATCAAGAGCGCGTGTGTTTTACGCGCCTGAAGAAGTGACTTATTGTTGGAGATTGAGCGCGTGAAGAAGACGCAAAGGATTTGAGTGAAGTTATAAAAATCTGCAGATTAGCGGTTTGATTGTGGAAAAAATATAAAAAAAAATTTAGAGATTTATTGGTTTTGATTATGTATTGTTGATTTATATGTTTTTTTAGTGGATTTTTATTTGTGATTTAATTTTGATTTTTGAGAGAAAAGAATAAAATTAAATGGCAGTGTATTATAAGTTTAAAAGTGCAAAAGATTATGATTCTATTGCAATAGATGGACATTTTATAACAGTTTCTAATCTTAAAGAAAAAATCTATGAGAATAAGCAATTGGGCAGAGGTACTGATTACGATCTTGTCGTCACCAACGCCCAGACTAACGAAGGTATAATAACCATTAATGGAAATACTAGTCTAATATTTGTTGTTTTTAAGGGTTTATTGAGATGTTTATAGTGATATTTAACTTAACGTTCGGGTTTCGAATAAACATAGCCCTTAGGGCTAATGTTTAACGAGTTTGAACATGCTTAAATGTTTGTACTTTAACCAGCAACCACCGCTGCGCGGTGGTTGATGACAACCACGTCATCAAGGTGGTTAAAGTACAAATGTTTTAGCGTGTTCTGGCTCGTTAAACATGGCCCTTAGAGCTATGTTTATCGGAACCCTAAACGTTGTTAGAATGAATGGTTTTTTTGTCATAAATGGTCTGCTGCTGGGTCGGT
Source organism: Chrysanthemum lavandulifolium (assembly GCA_022545495.1). Taxonomy (NCBI): domain Eukaryota; kingdom Viridiplantae; phylum Streptophyta; class Magnoliopsida; order Asterales; family Asteraceae; genus Chrysanthemum; species Chrysanthemum lavandulifolium. The sequence continues at coordinate 200,539,703 of CM040240.1, read as the reverse complement.
TTAAATTTTCTGCGTTGACTTTAGACTATTTGTTTAGGTGGGGTCAACTATTGAAGATCTGTTTTTAAAGGGTTTATTGGGATGTTTAAACTGAAATGTTTTAATTTGCATAGTGGGATGTTTATGGTTTCATAATAGACGTCCGGATTTTGCTAAACGTAGCCCTAAGAGCTATGTTTAAGTGGTAACGACATGCTTAAAACTTCATATTTTAACCATTATGAGGTGGTTGATAGCAACCACCTTGAGTTGTTACGGCTAAAGTATAACATTTGATGCATGGTTTAACCTCTTTAACATAGCCCTAAGATCTATGTGTAACAAAACCCTAAACGTTATTAGGGTAAAAATGGGTTTTAATGATAAACATAATGTTTTTATTAACTATACTTATGTTATGAATGGTCTGCTGGTTTTCAGTAGTTTGGGGGAAGTAGATTATGTCTTAGTCAGTTTACATTTTTCTGCGTTGACCAAGACTATTTGGTGGTCAACTATTGCAGATCTGTATTTAAGGGGTGCTTGGGATTGTATACTTTATGTGCTTATTGCGTTATTTAAAATAAAAAGAAAGGACTTTAGAAGTCTTTGGATTATTGGATTTTATGCTTTATATATTGATGGAACAGGCCTTTTTAACTAAACAGACACGAGCATAAGCTGAAAGTATGCAATTCCTAACACACCCTTTAGTTGGATCTAGACATGAACACATGCAAACTAATGTTAAAATAGTTGGTAATAATGTTCTAAACTGGGCAGATAGGTTGTCCTTTTGGGGTACTATAAGGGTTTATATTGTTGTGAGTTGAAATGGATTGATCTATTTATAGTATTTCACAGAAATGTTCTATTTTGTAATTTCAGAATATATTGACGAAGACATGTTGATACCAAAAAATACTTCTGTTTTAATACGTCGAATTCCTGGACAGCCTCGCAAGCCTATTGTTACAGCACCCGTTACTGAACAAGCCGAGTACATTTTCAAAACCTTTAAATTTAAATAATTTATATTTTGTTTTTAAAAGTTATCGTATTTACTGAGGGCTTAGGCTTGACTGCTTAGGTTTGACCACCTCTTTTGATGGTCACATAAACCAGATAGTGGTTTGTTAAAACTTCAAAAGCGTTGTGCTTGTTGGATGGTCGATTATGAGAGTCAAGTTCTAGCCTCTAGGGCATTAGTTGAGTTGTTTTTTGTGATTTACATTGCAGACCGAATGTGGTTAACGAGCTGAATAGTGCACAAGAGGCAAAGAATAACTTTTCAGGAGCTGGTCTTTCTGTATCTAATAACTATGTAAGCTTTGTTTAGCACAATAATATGTTTAGGAACTTGATCATAGATCAAGGTTATACATTTAAGACACAGTAACTTGATAACGTTTTTGTATTTTGTAGCTTGATGGGTCAGAATACGATGAATTTGGGAATGACTTGTATGAAATTCCTGATGCTGTTCCAGTTATGTCTAATAATCAACATCAGGATGTTACCGCTCCTAGTAAAGCTGACGAGGACAGCAAAATTCAGGCCTTAATCGATACACCAGCTTTGGACTGGCAACAGTGAGATTTCCATTCAAAATTCTCTTACTATTATTTTCAGTGATTATATAATTTCATAATGGTGGAGTAATGGTGGTTTTTGAACTTGCAGGCAAAGTTTTGATGGCTTTGGTGGTGGCAGAGGTTTTGGGCGTGGTATGGGTGGTAGAATGGGTGGACGTGGTGGTTTTGGTAATTATCTGTTTGTTTATCTGTTTTTTGAATATAGCTGATTTTATTTACTTAATAAAGTATATATGACGAATGTTGTGGCTTTATTCATTTTGAGGTTATATGGTCTGTTAATCTCAAACTTGGCACTGACACCTAATGACCAATAAATGTTGTTTTGTTGTAATAAAGATACTCCCTACATACCAAAATAATCGTCCTTTAGATAAAAACATAGTTTAAGGAAAGTATAAATGTATAATCATCACAAGTTATACTCTGTATTTAGCAGAATGATGGCTTTATCCCGACCAATTATCAATTTTTTTTTTGAGTTTTGTGAGTTAGGGTGGAAAGTTAATCTGTTAAGACTTGCTTTATATACGTGGGCAATAATTTTGGGGATGAAGGGAGTAACACTATTGAACACTGCTAATTGTGAAAGCAAACAAACATTCCCTGCTACACTAAGGTGTATGTTGCATCTTCTATGTTCTTATTTATGTTCATATAAAACTGAGTCACATTTTTTTTATTTGTTAGGTCGTGGCAATGGCGGCTTTGAGCGAAAAACACCACCTCCAGGCTATATATGTCACAGATGCAAAACCCCTGGTCATTTCATTCAGCATTGTCCCACAAATGGCGACCCAAATTTCGATATCAAGAGAGTAAAGCCTCCAACTGGTATTCCAAAATCTATGTTAATGGCTACCCCAGATGGTTCATATGCATTACCTAGTGGGGCCGTAGCGGTTTTGAAGCCGAATGAGTAGGTTTTGCTGTTTGTTTTCCTTAGATTGTTTTAAAATCTTGTGTGCGTTATGGACCTAACTTTTGTATGCTTAATGTTTACAACAGGGCTGCTTTTGAGAAGGAGATTGAAGGTATGCCTTCTACCCGTACTGTTGGTGATCTCCCCCCTGAGCTTCACTGCCCTTTGTGTAAAGAAGTTATGAAAGATGCTGTTCTCACTAGCAAGTGCTGTTTCAGAAGTTTCTGTGATAAATGTAAGTTCTTAAGCTTTCAAAGTTGGACCCCCTCAATCCCTATTCTGTTATGTTGATTTCTTTATTTTGTGCATGCGTGTTTTTTTCTATGGATATTTGATCCTGTTTATCTCAATTTTATTTACAGGTATACGGGATCACATTATAAATAAATCATTCTGTGTATGTGGTGCTACAAATGTGCTGGCAGATGATCTCTTGCCTAATAAAACAGTACGGGATACAATAAACCGAATTTTAGAATCAAATAACAGCAGTGCTGAAAATGGGGGCAGTGCTTATCATGTTCAAGATATGGAGTCTGCTAGATGTGCACCACCACAGCCTAAGATTCCATCCCCTTCACGATCCGCAGCTTCCAAAGGGGAGCAACCTCCACTACAGAACGGGGAGACCACAAAGATGCAACCGGCTCCCAGTGAACATGAGGTGGCTCCTGTAGCTCAGCAGGCTGCCTCCGGGGCAAAAGTCACAAAAGCCCCTGATGTGTCTGAAGCTACATATGAATCGAGAAGTATGATGGAACCAGCATCGCAGGGAAGTGCTCGACCTGCTGATGATGAAGTGCAGCAGAAGCAAGCTCCTACTGAAGCAGGTAAAGTTTCCAAAATCCATGAGAATGTTATCAACTGCATACATATGCAATTTGGCATATTTCAAAGAGCAAACTTAGTAGGTTGAATAACTGTTCAAGGTGGACTAGTTCGAGATGGCCTGATGCACTTCTCACCCAAAAAAAGTTGCATTTTCATTTTGCAACTAGTGTTAAATATGATTACAGAAGTATACTTTAAAATGAATATCTGAATAAATTACTTTAGGAGGGTTTATGATATACTACGTATATTTTAATTGGCCATTTTCAACCTGTTTTACCCATTTGAGTTGTTCCAAACTTTCAGCTAATGTTTTTCTTTGTTGCCTCTATCAGTATGACCCATTAGCGATAGAACATACCTCAATGGAATGTTTATAAGTAAATGGGTCAACTTTTCCTCCTAATATCATGAGTGTATCTGCATGACTATAGTAGTTTACTGTTGGTCTATTGGATTAGGTATATTACCAGGCTTACATTTTGTTTTTGTATCTGTTTTCTTTTCAGTGAAGAAGAAGAAAAAGAAGAAAGTTATGCCTATGAATGGTATAGTTCTAATCACCTTGAGACTTTTTGAAGTGTAAAAGTTAAAATTAAGATTGAATTGCTAACATGTTCTTGTATGTTAATTCTTGCAGCAGCAGAGATGCAGTGGAGGGCCTCACAGGACTTTCCAGCCGAGAACTATATGATGCCTCCTGGTCCTAATCCTTACAATCCATATTGGAACGGAATGCAGCCTGGTATGGATCCATTTATGGGCCCCTATCCTGGTGGCATGCCATATATGAATGGTTATGGATTTGGGGGCCCAATGGATGTTCCTCCTTTTGGCATGTTTCCTCAAGATCCTTTTGGGGTTCCAGGGATGATGATGCCCCCTTTTATGCCACCTCAAAGGTATTATTCTTTTTCTTTATGCTAACGGCGTTTGTTTGCTTGAACATCAGCTTAAGTTCCATAATTTATGCTGACACAGGGATCTTGCGGAGTTGGGGATGGGCATGAATGGTGGTGGGCCTGGTGGGCCGCCTATGAGTCGAGAGGAATTTGAAGCACGGAGAGCTGAATTAAAGCGGAAGCGTGATTTTGAGAAACGTAATGGAACTGGAAGGTAATTCATGATAATTTCTATCTTCATCTTTTGCAAAAGTGTAGACCACATACCAAAATGTCCTTGAGATTGTGTAACTTATTAGCTCAACTTCTTACAGCAGCAGAGAGTTACCAAAAGAGCGGGATTTCAACCGAGAGGGACGCCACATTGACGATGCTCCTCCAATGAAGTCGAAAAGTGTATGTAGTGGTCAATATTATTTCTGTCGTAAATTACACTGGTTGTCCAAATGAAATCATCTCTTTTCAATACTATCTGCATAAATGGTCTGACTGGTACTGGTTGCTTTCACTTGTGGTCCTCGTCCGTTACCCTTCAGGGATAAAATGAAACTAGTTATATACTTGAGGGACCAAAAGTTAAAGCAAACATTGCAGTTAGGGACCATTTATGCAAATAGTATCGAGGTGTAACGAGTTATTTCAACTAACACGGGGAGGATTTTTGTGATCTAATTTTATTATTGTTTACTCTCACTGCGTTGTAAGCTGATTTGCATATTCTGCTTTTTTGTTGGTTACCAGAGAGCTCCACCACCGAGCAGTGATGGTCACCGTCACAGATCCGAAAGGCCATCACCTGACGGTCGATATTCTCGTGACGACATCCGTGATGTTCCTTCACGTGCTTCCTCAAAAAGAAAATCTTCTAGTGATCGGTATGATTATGACGACTACGATGACACACACCACCACCACCGACACTCACAACAGCCCAAGAGTCACCGCCATTCAGAATCATCATCTACTCGAAAACCTCCCCAAGCACCAGCAACATCCGATTCCAAGACAGTTGCACCAGCAGCAGCAGCAACTGCAACAAGTGCAGCCAGTGATCGGAAACATAAGCCGAGTGTGTTCTCGCGCATCAGTTTCCCTGAGGAAGAAGCTTTAGCAGCTGCTGCAGCTTCCAAGAAACGCAAAACGTCTAGTTCCTCTGAAGCTGCATCTGCTGGCGGGTCTGCACCGGTCTCAAGAAAGAGCAGCAGCAAAATCGCTGCTGAAACCGTAGACTATGAATCTAGTGATGATGATAGGCATTTCAAGAGGAGACCTTCGAGATATGAGTCCTCTCCTGTTAGAGAGCGTGAACGTGATCGAGACCATGAGAGGGGACGTGATCGTGAGCATTATAGCAAGCACAGATAGTTAAGAATCAAGCAATCGTGCGATATGATCACTCCTTTTCCCTTCTTTGAGAAGCTGAAGTCATGTGTTCTTTTTTTATGGGATGTAATTTGGTATTTAACTTCTTGATTAAATAAGTAAAATTATACTTTTGGCGTTTGCCATCTGTATTTCTGCTTTTTTTGGTAGAAGTATTTGCTTTTTGTTATATAATGAAAAAAGGAGAAGAAAAGTTATGCTTATAGTTTGAATGTTTGCAATTGTGGATGCCTTTTTGAAATGGGATATTTTATTGTTTATGTTTCATGCTTCTAATCCGTTATTGTGACAAAATTATTCATTTGTAAAACAATGTGATTGCAGTTAATGATCAATTTGTAACAACAAATTTGTTGGATGTGAATACAATCAAAATATTGATGTTCTTAATTGTTATGCTATGATGATACATCTCAAGTTCTCAACTATAAAAAAAGTTGACAAAATCTTTTAAGTCAATGAGAGTTACGATGTAGACAATCACACCCCTATTCCGAAGGTAATGGGACTCTTTCTAGAAAGACCTCTGGCTGGTTGTCAAGTGTCAACCCAACATTAATTTATAAAAGTACTATGTTGTCGGGTTACTGACATCTTAGTTACTGTAATCTATATCTTAAACCTTTGCTCAATGAGTTAAACTTTGAACGCGCGGCAAGAGTGAGAGACACATAATATAGATTTGGAATTTGAACAACTTGTTTCTTTCGATATCAAGAGTCAGATCGATACACCATCACTTTTTATTTATTTTTCTAACATATGTAAATAACCAATGGCTTACGATACTAAATGTTGGGGTGTATCCTTCGTAATCAGGGCTAGATAATCAAAGCAATATACTATACCACTGGTTTGTTACGGACATCATTCGGAATCGTGTGATCACTTTCCAAAGAAAACTATTCACCCTAACGCCTCAAGTTACACGAATATCTACTTGGGATAAGACTAAACGTAGTTATATGAATTGACACAATTCAATAACCCTTTTGCTTAGAAGTGTTTATCGTTTTCATGTGTATTTCATGCATAATCGATATCCTATTTTATAGGAGATTACTCTTAGCTAGTCAAATGAAATTATGAGAATTAATCGCCCATTAATCGCCTCATAATTATCCCCATTATAGCCAAGTAGTGGTTACATGACTAATTAAACGTGGTCATTATGCAACAGTAATCGCCACTTGAATAGGTCAATGCCTGCTATAAGCGATTTTAACACTAGCGAGATTTCATACCACTAGCGATTTTCATAGCACTAGCAAGTGGTAACACGCCTATCGCTGTTAACTTAGCACTAGCAATGGAAACACTATCTATCGGTGCTAACTTAGCACTAGTAGTGGAAACACTACATGTACAAACCACTATTGTAGTCGTGTTCGGGGACCCAATGGGTGTATACTCCATACCTCCCGACCCATTACCGTGTGTGAACTAATCCTACAAGTCACACTAAATTTTCCAACAATCCTCCCAAATTTAGTTCACTTCCTTTGCATGAAAACAAACATTAAACAAAACATGTGCATAAACGAAAATATCACGAGGATTGAATTTCCATCTTAGTACATTACACGCTCAAATATTCGAGAATCGGTGTTCTAAGAATTGAACCTTCAACCCATTTGAATACATGAAGATAAAATACACACAAGTTTTCCAACACTTAAAAGCTCCCGACACTATACAAGCCATGTGTCCATATCCAAATTCATAAATGTTGTAAAAGCTAAAAGTCCAAAGCTTCCAAGCGGCAAAACTTCAACATTTACATAGGTGGTTCCTCTTTATTAATGCTCCCGCCAAGCACTTTTCAAAGAAAAATAACCATTAAGTAAAGACTTCATCCTCCTTTCAAGCAGTTTCGAGCACAACCTTGGGATGTAAATAAAACATGTGCTCCAATCCAATCGAATGTTCGACTTTCCACATTGAACTCAACTCCCAATTTTCCTTAGGAGGAGTCAGGTGTCCTAGCATTCGATGACTAAGTTGGACTTAAACCCATCCCTTTAGCGCACTTTATAACCAAGTCTCTAGCCAAACCCTTCGTCAAGTGATCGCCTAAATTTTGTTGAGATCTAACAAACTCTATAGATACCACCCCATTCATGATAATCTCACGAATCATGCTATGTCTAACACCTAAGTGTCTAGACTTACCATTGTACATCCGCTATAAGCCTTAGCCAATGTAGCCGCACTATCACATCGGATAGAAATAGGTGCTATAGGTTTAGGCCACAATGGAATCTCAAGCAAGTTTTCAACCATTCGACTTCTTTACCAAAGCAGCAGCTAAGGCCACAAATTGATTCCATTGTTGAACTCGTGATGCAAGTTTGCTTCTTGGATGCCCAAGAAATTGCACCTCCACCAAGTAGGAATACCCACCACCGGTAGATTTAATTATCTTGATGTTATCGATCCAACTTGCATCGGTGTATCCTTCCAACATCGATGGGTAACCAAGATATGAGAGACTATAATCCATAGTTCTCTTCAAATACTTCAAGACCCTCCGAATCGCTTGCCGTTGATGAGCACTAGGATTACTAGTATACCCGCTCAATTTTCCCAATCGAAACCAATATCGGGCCTTGTACAAGCCATGGCATACATCGTAGCCAATTACCCTAGAATACTCAAGTTGAGATACTGACCTTGCCCTTATTAGGCATCGCCTTCTCACAAGTATCCATAGGTGTACTCACGAGTACAATCAAAGTAATTGAATTTCCTCAACACATTCTCAATATAATGAGACCGAGAGATAGAAATTCTTTACTTTCATGTTTAATCCTTATACCATGGATAACATCGCCTCCCCATGTCCTTCATGGAGAACCTTGATGACAAAATTCCTTTGTCAAGTCAACTTTGATTTTGGTCATGCCAAAGATCAACATGTCATCAACATATAGACAAATGATGACTCCTTTACCGCTTCATCAAATTTGCTATATACGCATTTGTCGACTTGGTTAAGAACATAACCACTAGACAAAACCACTTCATCAAAATTTTGATGCCATTGCTTAGGTGCCCGCTTTAGTCCATAAAGAGACTTAATCGCTTTACACCTTGTTTTCATTGCTGCATGATGAAGCCCCGAGGTTGGTTCATATAAACCTCCTCATCCAATTCACCATTCAAGAAAGTCGTTTTCATATCCATCGATGAATAATCGATTGTGAATAGATGCCAAAGCAATCGCTAGTCTTATGGTATCGATACGAGCCACAGGGCATAAGTATCAAAATAGTCTATCCCGACTTTTGTTTAAAGCCCCGAATGACTAGTCTAGCCTTGAACTTTTCAATAGTTCCATCTACCTTCATTTTCCTTTTGAAAATCCATTTGCAACCCAAAGGTTTGCAACCGTGTGGTAGATCAACCAACACCCAAGTGTTGTTGCCCATGATGGAATCCATCTCATCATTGATTGCTTCTTTCCGTAAAGCAATATCCGGGACTTCATTGCTTCTTCAAATGTCTTGTGATCATCCTCAACAATGAAGCAATAGGAGTATTGGTCCGAGACCTCATCCTTGTTCCTTCAACTAAGTATAGTTGAAACTCGTGTCCAAATGACTTTGGAGTCCCGACCCTTTTGCTCTTCCCGAGCACGTGTTCAGTTGTTGAACCACAACCTCATCAAGGACCACCGATAGTTCATCATCGGGACCTCCGATACACCAAAGGTCATGAGTTCCATTAGGAATCCTCGACTTGGTCTACGGACCGATGAGAATCTATTTTCATCAAAGTTTGCATCCATTGATTCAATTATAGAGTTAATCGAAACATATTCATTAAGTTCAATAACATAGAACCTAAAAGCCTTGGAATGCTCAAGATATCCAACAAAGATGCATCAATGCCTCTTTCACCCAAAGTCTTCGACTTTGGATCGTGGAGTCTTACAACACCCTACAACCCTGCACCACGAGATAGTTCAGTTGGTTTCCTTTTAGTCCGAGTTCATAAGGGGTAACCTTGTTCCTTTTGTTGGGAACCCTATTTAATAAATAGCAAGTCATAACATAGCTTCACCCCAGAACCCTTGACTCATCTGAATAGGACAACATGGAATTAACCATCTCCTTCAAGACCTTGTTTTTCCTTTCGTAAATACCATTTTGCCGAGGAGTATAAGGGCGATCGTTTCATGGATTATACCAACAGATCGAAAAACAGAGTATCCATGTACTCACCTCCCTATCAGCCCTTAATCTTTTGATCAAAGACCCAAGTTGTAATTCAACTTCGCTTTAAACACTTTGAATTTATCTAATGCTTCATCCTTAGTATGTAAAAGATAGACATAACAAAACCTAGAAGCATCATCAATAAATGTCACAGTACTTCTTATTCCCCAAAGATGGAGTGGCATGCAAATCACACAGTCATTGTGTATTAGCTCCAAGAGCTTAGTCTCACGACTAATACCACAAAAGGTTTCTTGGTTATCTTGATCAACATGCAAGTTTTACACTTTTCAGTGTCCATGTCAAATGCTGGGATTAACCCATCCTTAGACATATCTTGCATCCTTTTATAATGAACATGGCCAAGTCTAGCATGGCAAAGGGTAGAGTCAGTCTGGTCAGTGGTGGTATCAAAGGCTGAATTAACACTATCAGTGGCAATATTAAGCCTGAACATTTGATTACATAAATAACCAAAACTAATAAAAAGAACATGCTTAGAAAGCACAAATTTATCAGACTCAATAACTTGTTTATATCCATGATTATTCAAAACACTACTTGAAACCAAGTTTTTCCTTATATCGTGAACATGAATAACATTAAACAAAGTTACAATCTTTCCGAACTAAATCTAAGGTCTACACAACCATGACCATGCACCAAGGTCATTGACTCATTTCCCATGTGAAGAATAGAACCATCATTTAGTGACTCATAAGTCTTGAACCGCCTTCTATCTTTACACACATGAACTGTTGCACCGAGTCAACCCACCACGCAACATCATCATCCCGCACATAAAAGATTCGATACATATGTAACATAATAAATCGAAAAGACTTATTAAACATATTCGACCTTTCATGAGTTGGTCAACCACCACCCCGAACCATTAGTGCTCGATCCATTGGCTTTACCACCAATTTTAACACCTTGCAATCCCTTTTAATGTGACCGCTTTTACATTTCCAACAAGTAGGTGTTGCCTTCTTGTTAGGATCGCCTTGTGTTGTCATGATATTTGCGTTTTCCTTTGTTGTCATTGCACCGGTGGAGTTGTTATGCTCCACCATATTGACAACAGATGCACCAAAGAAGATTGTCGCTCCTTGGCTTGTCATTATCCCGCACTTTGAGAGATTCCTCAATGCGCAGATGATACCCAACTCAACAAGAGTTAATTCCTCCTTCTTATGTTTCAAGGTATGCTTGAAATCTTTCCAATAAGGAGGAGTTTGTCAATGACACAAGAGACCTAAATAGCCTCCTCCATGTGCATTTTGTGTTGTGTAAACCTTCCAAGTATTCCAAGAAGTTCATTGTATTGTTCCATAACGGTCTTGAATCGGTCATTTTGTAATTTGTGAAATTACTAACAAGGAACTTCTTACTTGATGCATCCTCAACCATATATTTGGCATCCAAGGAATCCACGTTCTTTGGAAGATTCAAAGTTCGATAAATATCAAACAGAGAATCGGACATACCATTAAGAATAAGACCTCTGATATGTAGTCATCATTCTCCCATTTGCTCCTCCTCCTAATCGCCCACAATGGCATCATCACCATCATCGTGAATGGGAGTGGTTAGCACATACACCACACTCATGCTTAACAAAGAAGTGCGTCTTCTTCTTCGCCATCTCCTAAAGTCCACCCTTCAAACTTATCCATTTTAGCAAATTTTGAAGCCATGTGTTTCATTCGTGATTGCCATTGATTATCACAAAAATAGTTTACTTTGATTGTTGGGGTGTATCCTCCAGAACAGGGTTAGATAATCAAAGACAATAGCTATACCACTAGGTGGTTACCAGATATCACTTGGAATCGTGTGATCACTTTCCAAAGTAAACTATTCGACCCTAATGCCTGGGTTACACGAATATCTACTTGGGATAAGACCAAATGTAGTTATAGAATTAGGCACAATTCAATAACCCTTTTGCTTAGAAGTGTTTATCATTTTCTGTGTGTATTTCATGCATAATCAGATATCCTATTTTATAGGAGATTACTCTTAGCTAGTCAAATAGAATTATGAGAATTAATCACCCCATTAATCGCCTCATAATTATTCCTATTATAGCCGTTAGTGGTTACATGACCAATTAAACGTGGTCATTATGCAGTTGTAACTGCCACTTGAATAGGTCAATGCCCGTTACAAGCAGTACTTTAACACTAGCACTACTTTCATACCACTAGCAGTACTTTCATAGCACTAGCAGTGGTAACACTGCCTATCAGTGTTAACTTAGCACTAGCAGTGGAAACACTACCTATCAGTGCTAACTTAGCACTAGTAGTGGAAACACTACCTGTACAAACCACTCTTAGAGTCAGGGTGTTCAGGGACCTAATGGGTGTATACTCCATACCTCCTGACACATTACCAGGTGTGAACTAATCCCACAAGTGCACTAAATTTTCCAACACTAAATATGATCACAAAGTCATAAAAGGATTCAAGAATTAGAATAAACTATAAACTACTTTTGATCCGTTTTATGCAAGTCCATTAATGTAACAATATCAAACACAAAAATTGCTAGTTTGGAATGATACAGAGAAGATTAGCATGCCCCTGCGCAAGGATGACAAACACAAATCGAGAAATGGTCCATTTTTTTTCTCTCGAGACCATTTGTTTTTGCCCCACACTGGCCACACCCATCAAGATCAATCACATCTTTAATGAAAACAAATCACAATAATCACAACACTTGCATCTTTTGTTGTGAATATTGAAACACAAACAACTTTATCTTTCTAACCGAATATCACTATACCCACAAACCTTTCCTTGATAATTTCTTGCTCATTCGAGGTAATATAGAGTCACGACTTGAAGATTCTTTGGAGGGTCTCGGGTTATTCATTTGTTATTTTCGTTTAGGTCAAACCGAATCAAGGAAAGAAGATAACACAATTTTTTTTTGAACTTGAAGAACACAATTGAAAATACCTTTTTCTTTTACTTGTATTTGAACAGCTTTAAGCCTTCAAGATCTTGTATAAGATCTAAGGTAGGTGTTTATATGTTTTTTTAGAACGAAACAAAGATAAGTTACAACATACATTTGTTATAAACCTCTCTTTATTATTTTCGTGATGTTAAAAAAGATCTATGATGGGAACCGAGATTTTGCACTTTTCTTTATATTTGTTGTTTGAGTTGTTGAAAGGAGATAGGTTGATGTTGATTTGGATGCGTTTGGTTTGTAATTTTGTTTTAATTCTGCTCCTATAATAGGTGTTGTGTTTGGTAAAAATCAAACTGAAATCGAATTTGCATTTTTTATAAAATGAGAATCCAAAACCATGCCGACTAAGGTTGTGGTTAAATGCACACTGGGCAGCTTTTTTTTTTCATTGTGGTGAAGATTGGTGCCAAAAAAATGATGTGATGAAAATGGTGATAATTGTCTATTTATAATCTTCCAAAAGCAACTGAAAAGATTCACATTTAAAAACTTATTTGATTTAATTATTTGCAACTTGCAAGCAAATGAAAAGATGGTATTTATTTGCTGATTGGTAATATTCCCACGAACACTTCATATTCATCTTTATTAGTCGATGCAATCAAACATGTTGCTTGGTTCAGATTCTTTTTCGTTGTAATTGCACGATGTTATGTACTTATGTATAATGTCTTCGGGCTTTATGACTCCCCTATTAATAAGGGGACTGAATCTTTTACTGTATGATACACTAGGAGAAAAAACCGTTGAAATTTGTATATCATTTAAATAATACAATTACATGTATTGTGTTTCTTTTGGGTATATTCTATGAATTATTGCAGTATTATGATTTAAATACTACCAATGAGCACAAGTTTATTAAATAATATAAACTGGGAAAAAAGACCGTGAAAATTTGTGTATTATTTGAATAATACAATTTCATGTATTGTGGTTGTTTTGGGTATATTCTTTAAATTATTGTAGTATTATGATTAAAAAATTACCAATGAGCACAAGTTTATTAAATAACATAACGGGGAAATAAGACCGAGAAAAGTTGTATAATCTTTGAATACTACAGTTACGTTTTTTGTGGTTCTTTTGGGTATATTCTTTAAATTATTGCAGTATTATGATTAAAAAACTACCAATGACCACAAGTTTATTATATAATATACACTAGGAAAGAAGACCGTGGAAATATGTATATTCTTTGAATAATACAATTACGTGTATTCTTGTTCTTTTGAGTGTATTCTTTGAATTATTATAGTGTTATGAATTAAAAACTACCAATGAGTACAAGTTTATTAAACAATATAAAAGATAATAAAAATTTGTGTATTCTTTGAATAATATAGATTTGTGTATTGTGGTTCTTTGGGTATATTCTTTGATATTGCAGTATTATGATTAATAAAACTACCAATGAGCACAAGTTTATTAAATAATATACACCGGAAAGAAGACCACAGAGTTGTATATACTTTGAATAATATAGTTATGTGTATTGTGGTTCTTTTGGTATATTCTTTGAATTATTACGCTTTATGATTATAAAATTTCCAATGAGCACGAGTTTGTTAAATAATATACACCGGGAAAGAAGACCTAGAAGTCTATTAGTTTTTCTGACACTAATATAAAACAAGTGGTCACCATAAGAATTAAAAGCTCTATAGCAAACTGATCGATTGATTGGTGATGGGTTTTTTTTTATTAGACGGATGGTGGCTTGAGAAGCGGAAGTCGTAGAAGTTGAAGTCACACGAGAAATGATAATTGTCAAATGAAAACTAAATACTGAAAGACGACTTTGAAAGTCTATTAATTTTTCCGTCACTAATATAAAACAAGTGGTCACTATAAGAATTAAAAACTCTATAGCAAATTCATTGATTGGTTTAATTGACCTGAACCTAATAATCCGATAACCCGAAAAACTTTTCAATGTATGTTTTTACCAATTATTTTAGCAGCTATAAACACTAATAATATTGCTTATATTGTTTTTTAGTCTTAATATTTAATGTTGATATTGTTAATACATCAACCTCTCATTAAGTTTACTATCTGAATCAAAGTGCAAAATAATATCATAGCTACATATGACCCTACACATCATTGACTAAGGACATAGTCTATCACTTTTTTTATACATTCTATTTTCTAATCTTTGCATGACTAACAATCGATGTTAGTTATTGTTGATCCGGACTTTTCATAATAATATATAAATTAAAGGCTATTTTTCTATCGATATTAATGTTAAACTTTCAATTTACAATTCGAAATGCCCTTCTTATAGTTACAATTATGAATTAACGGTCTAGTTTAAAACAACATACATGATTTTCACAAACTTAGTTTTGATTTGTACATAACATTTAGTGTGCAGATCACCTCACACTAATGACTAACATTAGTACAAACGAGGCTTTCTCCGAGGAATTTTTTGGCTTTCGCCGGCGCCTTGTCCTCGGGGAAACTTATTCCCAACTACAACTCGTCGATCAACAGTCATCGGGCAAGCCTCGTCGGTAATCCCGACGACTTTCGCCAATGACATTGTGGGACTCACGCACTTTCTAGTAAAAAATTCTCAAAGTTTGACGATATTTCCCTATGACATGTCGTCATGCAAAATTAATGACACGTCACACACCCCGTTTAATTACTTCTAACCACGGTAATTAGCGCTAATCAAGGTCAAAGTGTTGGTCAAAACTGTAAATAAGTATCCCCGAGGACATATTCTGGAAAACTATAACACTCCAACCCGACAAGGGTAGAAGTGTCACATTCAGTGTCATATCGAACTTACAAATAAAATCTTACAATTAAAGCCTTAAAGAATAAAGTACCAAGTCATATAGACGAATGACTTACAAGGAAAATACAAAATCCAATATGTCTAAAATAAATGAAATCTCCAAACAATAGCCCAACAAAATAAATCCAAATAATAAGGTATCTAGGGTTGGTCCACTCAAATAATCCAACTCTCACCCATCAAAGCCCATCTTCAAACCTAACACCGCCGCAGAAAAGAAATGCGGCCGAGCTTAAAAGCCCAAGAATGGATATAACAAAGCGAAGCTAAATAAAATCAAATGCGAAATGAAACAAAGGAAACGGATAACAAAGTCGCAGTAAATGAGAACAATGAGTCAATGAGGATCCCGCAAAACACAATTATCTGATACCCAAACGAGCAGATAACAAGGAGAAAGAAGCAAAGCAAAGCATCAAGACATATAAACAAGCACATACAAACCGGACATACAAGAATCAAACATAAGCAAACATAGCGTAGCATCCACACAACATATATGTCATACAATCAATTCAGAATCGGGAGACATACAAGCCAAACAAATGTCTACAGTGAAAGCGGAAGCAATTAATTAATAAGTGAGCATGGCAATTTACACGTGTCAAAACCCTTAGTTGAAGACATAATCAAGATCATAACGGTAGTCAAAACATGGCGCTACACGTAACAAGTAGGAATACAATATGAACACTATAATTAAATGAATTAAATACATAGCAGGGCAATTAAACAAGTTAACAAGCTAGACTCATAAGTTGAACCATTTACCCAATCAAACCGTAGCATAAGCAAAATGCAAACATGGCGGTCAACAACAAGCGATAAGGACACCACGGATAGTCATAGTCCACGAGATTAATTGAACGAGGTACAAAGATAAGCAGTTCAACAATCGATTTCACACAAGCACGGTTACTAGACAAATCAAAGGATCACATAACAAGAAGATAGCATATTATCGATGACAACAGTAAATCTTATATTGCATACATACATATCTTACTGAGTAATCGATGAGTCGATAAAATGAATATCATAATCAATCCAAAGACATATAATAACCCGATGCGTGAATGGAACGATAGTCCGAAGTAACGGAATGAGGTGTGATAGATCAAAGCAATGGAATATATGTAGTAGAGTGAATCACATAAGGTCTTGGATAAAGGACAATCAATACGAATATGGGCGTTGGGAATACGAAACGTACAATATAGGTGTATCAATAGTGTAAGGTCCATCGATATCTATCCCGAGCCAACAAAACAAACCATATCAATAGTGGCAATAGCGACCAAGTAACCAATAGTAGCCATTGTATTCGGAGGGTGACCTCGAATACCAAACCAATAGGAGGAGACCTCAAGAACCAATGGAGTAGCTAGCTCCCAAAATGTGAGGGGTGTATTGCACACGCACCGCATCACCAAAACATATCATATCATATCAAATACAAATCAAAACAAATCTAGGATGCATCCATAAGCCGCAAAACAATAGTGGCCATACAATATATCCAAGCGCGCATAATCAATACAAAATAGGGACGGTGTGGAACATCACTCAACCACACTAAAGTCATGCCATTGGTGCATCAATGACACGGACATGGAACCCCATGCCTAGTTAATGGCTCGGGTATCAATCGACGGTCAAAGTGTACAAGATAGAGATCAATCAATATCAAAGGTTCGATGATTAGCAATTCACAAATCAATATCAATAATCCAATATCAATGGTTCAATTATCAAAGGTCCAATAGCAAAGGATCAAAATCAAAGGTTCAATAGCAAAGGGTCAATATCAAAAGTTCAATAGCAGAGCAAAGTTTCAATATCAAATTGGCAAGAGGTCAACGATGCAAAGAGATCATGAGAAACCTTATGAGAAAGGTCAGAATATCTGTACCTTATTCGAAGCAATCAACAATGCAAGTAAAATCAAGAAAGGAGATCAATCGCGTCGCCCGGAACCTATAGGAATTAGATAGCGTTCTATAAGAATCAGAATCACTTGCTTAAGACGGCTTTCCATTTTTAGCAAGTTTCCCATTTTAGTAATCTTTCCATTTTAAGCACTTTCTATTTTAGGAAACTTTCTATTTTAGGAAGGTTTCTATTTTTAGTAATTTTCCAGAAATAGCAGGTTTCCATATTTAGTAACTTTCCATAATTAGTAAGTTTAGTTACTTATCTAAAGTTAAATAATGAAAATGAGTATTATTATGATTTTAGGATCATTTATGACAAGTTACAAAAGTTTAGGGTTTAAAATGTCAATAATGCAAAGTATAGGGTTAAAAGTATAAATATAGTAAGTTTACTCATTTTACTCATTTAATCCATTAAGTTACTATATTAACAAGTTAATCCATCAAGTTTCATAATTTACAAAACAACCCCTTAACTTTATTAAATCATGTAATTACAAACCCTAGTTTTTAGGTTATGGTTATCGAATCCGTTCTAAACCATTTTAGCTCGATTAATATAAGATTACATGACTCCTTATGTGATACCATATTAGATCGTGACCCCTTCATCAAAACCATATTATACGCCCCATATATCAATCAAAACACCCTCGTAAATCATTCGTTATCAATTCCATTTATCATATACGTATAATCATATTTTCATAAGCTCATTTAATCCCTTTATTACAATACATATATGTCGACTCAATGAAAGACTCAAAATCAGTTTCGTATTTATATTACATATCATATGTCATTCGAATCACATAGATTAAGAATCAAGGTTTTATGTATTCTTGCTTTATCATTTCATGTGACAAATGTATTCATGATTTTATGTGTTTCAATTACATATTACAAGCCCTAGAAATATTATGTGCCACGAATTGAACAAGGAAACAAGGAGGAAAAGATTTGAGATGATGATACGTTACCCTAGTAGCGTGTACGTGACAAAGAAACAAGACTCAAACCAACACGATCAAACCAAGCCTCCCTTGGCTATATCAAAACCCACGGCTACAATAATAACCCACGACCTAGCTTTCTTTTCGAGCCAAACACGATCACCACGTCCACCAATCAATCACACACGATCACGAGCCTCCTAGGAACCTTTGTTTGTTAAATTTTCGGATGAAATAGGAGAAAAGAAAGGGTGCCGCCACTATGGAGATGAGAGAGACCTAGGGTTTTTCTTGTGTGTTTTTAAAATGAAATGGTAATGTGATAAATGAGATTTATTAGAATTGATAAGGTGGTTAATGTGGGAGCCTATTGAGGCCGGCCATCAAGGGGAACAATGACCAAATTTTTGACTTTCCATGTTTATCATTTTACTTTGAATGTAGTCCTCTTTCAAGTCTAGGTGAATTGTGAACACATTGACATGTTTATTTGATACTTAGAGTATAATTATTTATGTTCTTTTAATGTATCTCATAAGTTAATTACTTTCATAATGTGGGATTATTATTGATGATATAACTTGTTAAACGATGTTGACGTGTTTCCCGAGTTTGTAAAATTTTAAGTTTGAGGGCAAAAATTGTCATTTCACGCGATTGAGATTTTAGGGTTTTACAAAAACTTTGGCGGGAAACTTCACCGCCAAAAAATTCGGTGAATAACATTTGATGAAAAAAAGTCAAATTTGACCATATTTTCCCCGAGGACATGTTCTCGGGGAAACTTTCTGTATAAAATTCAAGCCACTCAAAGCCTCGGTCAATGATTTTTTTTTTATCGTTTAGCGGCTTTAGCCGACAACACAAATGTCTTCGGGAAAAACTTCGTCGCCAGCTCCACGATTTTGGTAGTGCAACCATATGAGCATCTAACCTTGATCAACGAGCATAGTCGTTGACCTAAGACATAGGGATTCTAGCGAGACCCTCTTAAATAATGCATGACTTGATAAAATAGCAGTTATTCAAACTTAACTAAAAATATGTATATTTTACATATGATAATATTTATTAAGTATTGGATAAATTAAAATTATGAATGATTAAACTAAAAACTACGCTTTTAGCGACAACATAGTACGTCACTAAAATTATTTATCAAATAAACAAGAAATGATAAATACTTTTAGCACATAGTCTCACAGTTGATCACACATTCTGGATCATTTTGATCAAAGCTTTTACTGGAATTGATTTGAAAACAATAATAGAATTACTTGTACGACACATTTAAAGTATTCTCTAAAAGGGACATTTGTTCTAAAGTCAAACAATCTTTGTGGAATAATTTCTGAGAATTGTAAATTAATTTTTGAGAAAAGGGTGGCTCAAGTATAAATAAGACATGCGAGGCTTCAATTTATAGAGAAAACATGCAAAAGCAAGTAATGGCTTCTTCAAACTTCTTACTCTTATCTCAAGCTGTTCTACTCATTGTTCTCTCATTTGCACCAAACCATACTTCTGCTTCTTTGGAGGAAGCAAATGCTCTTCAAAAATGGAAATCAAGCCTTAAAATCCCAAACAAATCTCAAATCGTATCTTCTTGGACAACCCTTCCAACGAATACTAGTGCACCCGCTTCATGCCCTTCTTGGTTTGGAATTTCTTGCAACGCTGATGGAAACATTAACAGGTTGAAACTTACGACGTCTGAGTTAAAAGGTACGCTCCACCAGTTCCCGTTCACTATTCTACGCAATCTTACCCATTTTGAGCTTAGTGTAAACAGCTTCTTTGGTCCCATCCCACCAGAAATCGGACACCTCTCCAAACTTGTCTATCTTGATTTTTCAAACAATGAGTTCTCTGGTGCAATTCCACCTACCATTGGTAAACTAAGCCAGTTAACCTTTTTGCCTTTTTTGCATTTTTCCGAAAATGATTTAACTGGTTCAATCCCACAAGAATTAGGGAATTTGAACTCTCTCACTGGGTTAGGTTTGAAGCAAAATCAACTCAATGGTTCTATTCCTTCATCGTTGGGTGACTTGACGTCTTTGAAACTCCTTCATTTGTGGCAAAATCTACTCTCTGGACCCATTCCAATTGAATTGTGGTATATGAAGTCTCTAACTGAATTAGCTTTGAGCCAAAATCAACTCAATGGTTCAATTCCTTCATCGTTGGGTGACTTGACGTCTTTGAAACTCCTTCATTTGTGGCAAAATCTACTCTCTGGACCCATTCCAATTGAATTGCGGTATATGAAGTCTCTAACTGAATTAGCTTTGAGCCAAAATCAACTCAATGGTTCAATTCCTTCATGGTTAAAAAACCTGAGAAGCCTTCAGATTCTGTCTCTCCGTGTAAACAAGTTATCCGGTCCTATACCAAAAGGAATCGAAGTCTACAACTTATAGCTACAATGGACACAAATCAATTGTCCGCCAATTGCACGATGATTTGTGCCAGGGGAAAGCTTCAAAGATTATCTGTAAGTTTTAATCAACTCTCTGGTCCTATTCCAAAAGGGCTATGGAATTGCTCCACCTTAATGAGAGTAAGGTTTCAATTTAATCAATTTAGTGGAGATATATCGAATAGTTTTGGTGTCTACCCAAGCTTAAATTTCTTTGATGTCAGTCATAATAAATTTTATGGGCAACTATCTCAAAACTGGGGCAAATGCAAAAAATTGACTACATTAATGATGGAATATAACAACATTAGCGGTAGCATACCACCCGAGTTTGGAAATTCAATTAAAGTGATTGATCTTTCTTCTAATCATTTGGTTGGTCGATTCCAAAGTGGTTTGGGAGATGAAAAGTTTGTTAAATTTAAACTTGAGCAACAACAACCTTTCGGTGTTATACCTCAAGAGCTTGGATCATTACATGGCCTCCTTACTCTTGACCTTTCAAAAATAGGTTAAACGGGTCATGACAAAGATATATTGGTGATTGGGTACAAATCAATCGCATATATCTTAGTAATAACAAGCTCACGGAAAGATCCCATCGGAGATCGGTAAATTAAGTCACTCAATGCTCTTGATTTATCTTGGAATTCACTCACGTAAGAGATACCATCGAAATTGGAAGTTTAAAAGTCTCGTAATGATGAATCTTCGCACAATAAGCTCTCGGTGCTATTCTTAATAGTTTCATAAACTTTCCAAGAAGGATTGATATCGACCTTGTTGTAATTATATATCAAGACATTCAAATAAATAATCACAAAACATCAAAGTAATAATGCGGAAGCGTATAAGATTTATTAATGAACAATTAATTAACATAAAAGAATATCGTACCTTTTCTTGATTCTAGCCAACAAGAATCAAATCCACAAACTAGCAACGGATGAACCCTAATTTGATTTAGTTAGGATTATGTGAATTACCCTCACCGCTTTGTAATTCAATCCAAGATAATAACAATAGTGTGTTATTACTATGTTCTTGTACACACGTACTAAACCGAATTAAAGTAATGATAGTTTTTATAAAACAAATAACTTTGTTTGTGGAAAAAGAGTGTGTCGACACCTTAGGGGTGTTCGACCGGTTTTGAGGACAAGAAACCCACACAAAACAATTTTAGGGTTTAGCTTATGAGCACAAGAGATGGAAAAATAAAACCCCAAGCCTTGTTTATATACCCAAGCAAACTTGATGAACAAGTTGGTTTTTCTTTCCTTGTTTTGTGTCCCTAGGCCGATCAGTTAAGGAGTCCCCAAAGGGATTCCGGAACCTTCCCAACTTTTGCAATTTAGTCCTTTTCCATAAACATTTAACGACCGTTAGTCCATTACATTAATTACTTAACGTCCGTTAGTTATTTCGTTTAATAAATAAATAAATACAACATTTATATTTAATTATTAACTTTAAATTCTCATACGTAAAGTGTGCAATCCCATAGTCTCGAGTTCGATCCTAACTCACGCCTACTAATTTATATCCATAAAACCAACAGCTCCCACTGGATATATCTTAATAGAGTGATCACATTCGGTTAGCGTCTAGCAACACTTGATGCCTCTAGTACAACTCGAGCAAGGCTCTGGAAAACCTTTTAATGATTTCTCATTATTATTATCCTTTTGTTTCTAATACCACGTTAAATAAAGATATGGAACTAAGTCATTCTTTATAAAACTAACTGCTTTCTCGTTTGTAAGTGATTGACCAAGATTACCGAATCATCTAAACATATTTAGGGAGATTTGGGTGCGGCCGACAAACATCTTGTCAACCCTACGAGGGCCCAAGAAGATTAAACTCCAAATAAATTTGAAGGAACAAATTCTATCTTGACTACAAGAATAACCCACAAACTTTGTAACATTTCGAAAACAACCCTTATAACTACCGCCACGTATAGCGTTAAATTGCTTCACGTAAATGCACTACATTCATGACACTTATATGGTATCTCAAGTCTGAGGATAACTATTCATAATTTACTTATAACAATATCCACAAAGTAAATTATGTAGTTGGGATAAGTCCTATATTCAATTCATTGAATATCATCTGAAATTGGTATGCATTCTCATCAATATACTTTCAAGTATATTCTACCACATCTCTCAGATTTGTCTTAGTTTAATGATACTCCCATATCATTAATCGACAACGGACATTTAGAATAACTTAGTTACTCACGGATTAAACATGCAAATATAGGACAACAATATTATAAATGAAAATAAACATAACCAAACTTTATTTTATTGAAAATAATAAATGTTTTACAATATCCTTTATCCAAATACTAATCACAGTTATGCATGAAACTTTTAGCTAAACGAAGTCCAATTCCATTGGCAAGTCCTACAAGCTTGTCTTTAGCTAAAGCCTTAGTGAACGGATCACTAAGTTATCATCTCGTGTGAACTTTCGGTGATTTATTTCACCTTCACGGACTTGTTCCCGAACATAGTGATACTTCGTAGAAAATGTCCGGTGCCCTTCATGACTCCGTGTTCATTGGCAAATATGATTGCAGCAGAATTGTCACAATACATATCAATAGGTAATTCAATTGAAGGCATAACACCAAGCCCCGAAATGAATTTCCTAATCCAAACGACCTCCATTGCGACTTCCGGCGGCTATGTATTCGCTTCATCAGATATCGCATCGTACTACGCTTCTTGCTCTTCCATCAATCGCTCCTCCATTGATGACAAAGACATAACCCGTCGAGACTTCGTATCATCTTTATCACACCGCCAGACGCATCACAAGAACTCAGAACACCAAGTTACGTATGCGGATTTCCTCCATACACTAAAACATATCTTCGTATTCCTAAGATACTTGAGATATGTTTAACAAAGAATCCATGAAGTTCACCCGGATTCTGTTGATATCGATCGTCATGTTTTGAGCGAACGCCACATCGGCCTTGTGCATCTCACAACATACATAATAGATCCTACACCAAGCATAAGGAACTTTCGCATGCGTGCCACCTCACCGGTGTCAAGCACACATATCGCTACATAAGCCATGCTTTACTTCCATCGGCAAATATCCTTTCTTGGAATTTTGCATATTGAATCTCTTCAATATTTTATCAATGTAAGCGCTTTGACTTAAACCAATTAACCGCTTTGACCTATCTCGGTAGATCTTGATTCCCGAATGTATGCAATTATCCTAAATCCTTCATGGAAAAACACTTCCCAAGATATGCCTTAACATTTTGCATACTTGAAATGTCTTTTCCATAATTAATATGTCATCGACATAAAGAATTAGGAAAATTACATCACTCCCACTAACTTTGTGATATACACATGGCTCATCAAGATTTTGAATAAATCCATACCTTTTGATTTCTTCATCAAATCTTTTATTCCATTGCCTTGATGCTTGCTTCAATCTATAAATGGACCTTTGAAGTTTGCATACGGTTTGGAAATTGTGGATTCACGAACCCCTCGGTTGCTTCATATAGATGTCTTCATCTAGCGACCATTTAAGAAGCGGTTTTGACATCCATTTGCCATATCTCATAATCATAGTATGTTTGCTATAGCTATGAGAATTCTAATAGCTCTAATGTCCGCTTCAGGAGAAAAGTTCTCCTCGTAATCAATGCCATAAGTTTGAGTAAAACCTTGCGCAACTAGACGAGCTTTATAACATTTCTGTATATTGCCATCCATGTCAGTCTGTTAGGAATTAGAAATTCCATGTATTAAAGAGTCGGCCACCTCAAGTATATGTAATCGTTAAAAGCTCGTAGTCGTAGTTATTTTAAGCTAAGTAGTATTTAGTTAAGTAACACCGTGGAGGACGGACGGTCTTTACCCATCAGATGCCTGATCCACACCCGTTGTGTGGCGTTTTATTGTAAGACTATAAATACTCTCTACCTTCCAAGGTAGAGTTGGAGCTCATAATAAGATTTTCTTTCTCTCACTAAAGTTCCCTAAACCTCTAACTTTCTCTCTAAAACTCTTGCACGCCTACTTTGTGTTATGGTTTGATGTGTATGTGAAATTCAATATCTTACAATTGGTATCAAGAGCCATGGTTAGATCATCTCTTACATATCTTTGGTTTCTAGTGGTTTTAGGTGGTTTTGAGTTTGAAAAAGTTTAGTGGTTTTGCATCATTGGGTGATTTCTAGTGTTAAAGTTTGAATTTTGATAGTACTTTGTGTTTAGAATCATCACAAGTGTTTAGGTTTTGATTTGGTAGCTTGAATCATCGTGGTTGGGTTGTTTTGGATTGAAAAGTGGTGTTTTTGAGTTTTTCTTGCTAGCGACTTGAGCCACGGATTGTTATTCTTGGTAGCGACTTGCTTTGTAAGTTGGTAGCGAGTTCGCGATTTAAGTGGTAGCGACTTGGTCCTAGCGACTTGTCTTTTGAGACAAGCGACAAATAGTACAAGTTAGTGGATTCTCCACTACGGCTAGCGACTTAGTGAGGTTAGCGACTTGCTTGAAAGTGTTAGCGAGTTGCGGGCAAATTGTTAGCGACTTAGTATTCTTAGCGACTTGGACCTTAGCGAGTTGTTGTTTAGCGACTTGACCGTGTAGCGACTTGGTGCTTAGCGATTTGGTGATTTAGCGAGTTGCTCTTTAGCGACTTGACGTGTAGCGACTTGGTGCTTAGCGATTTGGTGATTTAGCGAGTTGCTACTAGCGACTTGGTTCAAGGGTTATAGCGACTTGGTTGATTTTACGAAGAAGAGGTTTGACCAAAGTTGACTTTTCGTCAAAACTTCAAACGACCATAACTTTTGATCCGTAGTCTGCGTTTTAAATACTGTCAAAAACGACCGAACAAATGAATATTGTGAGGTTCCACCACGATGTCGTGAAACGAAGTTTTCGAGGCCCAAATCCTCTCCGAAAGGAAGTTATTGAGCTTTTAACTTCTTAGACCTAAATTTCTCCATAAAATCGTGCAACAACCAACCCAAATCACAACCAAACAACATCTCTGCTTATCCCACAAACAATCATAAGACCTAACACACAATTGTCTTTCATTGTGTCGATCCATCAGTCATCTTAATACATTCCATTGGTCATTGCTTAACGGTTTGGTCTTGATTTTAGTAAAATCCCGCGAAAGATTCTATTTCTCGGTTTAAATCATAGACTTGTAAAATCCGTGCATTCTACCACATCATGTCTTACTCTCGACCCGGTGATTTGAAGTGCTTAAATTGTATGATGTTGTGGACAACAATGATAATGAATGCTACACTGAACGATTAAAGATGCTTGAATTAATCAATGAGGATGTGAGATCTTCGTGTTTAGAGTCTGAAGAAAGAGAATTGCACCTGTTTAGACTACAGAATGCCATGCAAAAGGAAAGTAGCATTGAACCTTATCATCTACTTAACTCACACCTCATGTTACTCACACCGATAAGAATGGAACGAACATGCATTGCCATTT
Organism: Chrysanthemum lavandulifolium; assembly: GCA_022545495.1. Classification (NCBI taxonomy): domain Eukaryota; kingdom Viridiplantae; phylum Streptophyta; class Magnoliopsida; order Asterales; family Asteraceae; genus Chrysanthemum; species Chrysanthemum lavandulifolium. The sequence continues at coordinate 200,513,236 of CM040240.1, read as the reverse complement.
TCCGTCAAGACTTATCCACATTAACGGGAACGTGACTATTGAACTTAGAACAATTAGAACAACAACTTGATAAAGAAAAGGTTCAAAGGTAGTTCCAAAGGTCTTGCACTTCAAGTGATCCACAACCAATTTCGGTCATTCATAAGTAGAATTCACATCGATTATGATCAAGACATGGTGAAGTGTCTTTCAAGAAACGACCGGAATGGAAATTAGTGTGTTCTTAGAGACACTTATCCATCTCATGGATAATGTGGAGAAGTATATTGAGGAAGTTACTCGAGGATGAAAAAGTGGATGAGTGTCAGTGCGGTTGAGAGATTGTTGTGATAAGTTGGGTAACGTGTCATTGAAGAATCGGGTGTTCTTGAATGCGAATGTCCGAGACAACAAATAATGATGAGTCGGGTAAAACACCGGATGATGGATCGATTGGCACCGAATACGAGGCTCGAGATTGATAAGCTTGACACATCCAAATGTCCGGTGACTCTTGTTACACATGATGTGGATGCGATATCGGACTAGAAATTGAGCGGTGTCATGTAATGAGGTACCCTTTATCGTTCAACATAGTGCATCCGCTAAAGTACTTAAACAAACCGATCATGATGTCAACATGACTTTCATAAATGTTCATTCATCGAGGTGAGTCCGAGATTAAGTGTTTCAAAACAAAAGATATGGTTGATAAGAAGGCTTTTGATGAACTTTCAAACAAATTCTCAAATCTTGAAAACATTGCATTTCACTTGAAATCGCGATTCAAAGTAAAGAAGAAAGTTTTCAACTTAACAAACCATGTAAAACCGGAACTTCCGAATTCCGTGAACTTTTGAAATTAACACTTTGAAAGCTCGACTTCAAGACAAAGAGTCAACCATTTACAATCAAGAAACATATTTACGTCTTGAATGAGAAAAGTAATTTAGTCATGAATACACAAGACATTGATGCTATTATAACAAGAAATAATGAATCACAATTTATGTGGCTAAATTACTTAAGGAAAATGAGTCTTTGAGAAAGTATCACATAGAACTAAGTGACTACATCAAAGAAGCTAAAACTAAGTCAATGGAAAAACAAACTCTTTGATAGAAAAATTGATGAACTCAAAGCTCAACTTGGGATAAGAGTTTCGCTATTGTTGCCTTAAAGAATGAGCTTAGGAAAGCGTAGGGAAAAGTGTGAGCACTAAGTTTACAAAACCATCAACCTTGGGAAACCGGTTTCTCAACCCATTAGAAACCGAGAAACCGGTGCATTGTTAGGCGACCTCATGCGTTTATATCCGAAAGACTAAAATTTTCAAAAACACGGTTTGCCTCCCAAGTTGATGAGAAACAAGTTTTGTCAAACCACCACTTCACTGTGTTACCTAAGAGTCATGCTTCTAGTTCCTCTAAACCTCAACATGCGACTACTTTTACTCCCAAGACCTCTAGGATTAGTTCGAAACAATGTTAAAACCAAGCATTAAAACCCGAATTCATATGATATGAATGACTTGTGGAAGAACTATTATCTAGAAGAAGCTAGGAAAAAGGCACATATTCGAAAAGACGAATTTTAGGTGCAAGACCTAGGGTGATGAATTCTACGAGATTTCAAAGAATCGCTAGTAGTTGTAAACCACTACCTAGGAACACTCAAAAGACTAGGGATTGGCGTACATCTAAGAGTAGTTACGTGCATAAGAATGCTAAGCATGTAGAAAACAAAACTAGAAATTAAAGTCTTTTCCACATAAGAAACATTTTCTAATTCACATGCCAAGGTACAATCCACTAAGACTACTAATGTGACTAAGGTTCAACATGTTATGAAGCAAAGCAAACCAAAAACTTCGCCTAGATGGATACCAACTGCTAAATCTTTGGAAACTAGGAACAAGGATAAGTCTTCCACTATGCATAAGAAGCCTTACAATCCTAGACCTTGCCATAAGTGGATACCGTCGGTAGAATGTTTAAGGATGTTTGGACTTAGGTGGATTCCTACCGGAAAGTCATTTTCGATGACAAAATCAAGGTTGACCGTGAACCTCCAAAGGGTTTGGATACTAATGTCACTAACCAATATATATGCAATCAAGCTTGTGATGTTAGTGCGGTAGTCCTTACTCATTGCGTATACTTGATCCTTCAATACATGGACTGGTTTAAAGTAAGGATAACACAAGGATTGATATCTCATAATTCACGGGTTCAAGTAACTCAACCTTGATATTCAACCGCTCGACGCTCGCTCACATCGATTCGGCCTTTCTTCAACATAATGACGCCTGCTCACATCGATTCGGGCCTTGTACTTCATCATTATGGCGTCTGCAGATAACACTTCGTGCCCGTTCCTCAAAGAAAAGAAAAGTGTACACTTCATGGCGCTTTATCTTCAAATGAAGAGAAATCTTCATGTGTATGACCATTCTCATCGACATTCTTCATCAACAAGCTTCATGTTTTTCCACGCTCTTTCAACCTTCAAGTGGATCTACATTCATTGGTGTATATTCTTATTCACTTGTTCAAGTCAAAAATGGCAACTTCGGATGCAATTTTTGAGGGGGAGAAGAGTGCATATACTACATGTTGATGGATGCTTGAATTATGGTCATATGACTCTCCTTCAACGCCTAATGCTTCACTTACTAAGGATATCTGGGATTCATTATTTGGGATGTTTGAATATTTGGATGTCAAGATATGTTTGATGAGTACTTCCAATCTCCAGTTATTCCTCAAGGCGTTGTTAATGACTATCATTGTTGTTGCACTCATGAATAATGATCCGCTCTTTGGTACTTCTTTGCCAAATCTTCACGGATTACTGTTCAATAATGATCCGCTCTTTGGTATCCCTTTGCCAAATCTTCACAGATTATTGTGCACTCTATAAATCAACCACATGAACATTAAGGAAAATGACTACCTCATCCGCTCAAAGATACTATTGGTGAGTCTTTCAGATCAGTCTCTACATGAATACTTTTAGGAAGAAGGCATTAATGTTGAGGTATCATTTGTTCCGGTTCATTCAGTGGATCAATATACATCCGATTGTATGTTTATTCACGTGTTGGGCATTTGACACAAGTTGATTACTTCGGAGTTAATCATTTATGACTTATTTGAGATTGAAGTCGACTTTCAAAGGCGTGTTCTTATTTGATAACTTGCTTGGGCTTAAGAATTTGAGTTGAAGTCTTGTCTTATCTAGTTACCGCAATCAAAGTGGATGGTTGAAGACCGTTAACTATCACTTTAAGGAGTTATGTAGTTTTACTCGATGACACACACATATGTCGTTGTGGATAATCACAAGAGGTGTTAATGTCTCATACTTTGGTTGAGTATTGAGTACTTAGAGATTTTCTTGGAGCATAAATTCTCGACACCGCTCTTCCATCATTAAGTGCAAGCTTAAGATACAAATGTGGGAATTCGACTTGCTTTTCAAGTTTGGTATATCGGGTTTTTCTTCAAGTGGTCACTTCAAATTGTCCACATATGGGTTAATAAAGATAGTCGAGAGTATTTCAGAGCAATTGATTCTCACAGATTCATTTGGGCTATTTGAGTTCTTCTCACAAGATTTCAAGTTTATGGGTATATTATGTGAAGGTCTTGGTCACAACTGCTCTCTGTTGGTCAATTCGTGATTCCGATCTAGAAGTGGCTTTTAGAAAACATACTTGCTTCGTTAGAGAACTTGATGGTGTAGAATTATTAAGAGGTACTCGAGGTTCTAACCTATACACCATCTCTATCGATGACATGATGAAGTCCTCTCAACTGCTTGCTATCAAAGGCTTCTAAAACAAAGTCTTGGTTATGGCATCGTCGTCTCAATCACTTGAACTTCGCACCATAAACAACCTTTCCGAAAAGGATCTTGTCGAGGCTTACCAGTTAAAATATGAAAAGATCATCTTTGTTCGACTTGCCAATTGGGTAAAAGCACGAAATATGCCCACAAACCAAAACCCACAAATTACGTAATGGAAGTTCTTCATACCCTTCATATGGATCTCATGCGGACCAATGAGAGTGCAAACGATAAATGGGAAGAAATACATTCTAGTAGTTGTTGATGACTACTCTCGATTTACTTGGGTAAAGTTTTTAAGGACAAAGGATGAAACTCCGGATGTCATCATCAAACTAATCAAACGACTTGAGTTCGACTCAACAATACGATCGAATTGTTCGAATGCAGACATGGCACGAGTTTGTCAACAAAGACTTAATTCGCTTTTATGAAAGTGTTGGAATCACCATCAAAGAAGTGTTCCACGAACTCCTCAACGTAACGGTGTAGTTGAAAGACGAAATCGAACTCTTGTAAAAGCCACAAGAACAATGCTTATTTATTCAAGGTTCCAATGTTTCTATGGGTGAAGCCATTGCCACCGCATGCTACACCCAAAATCGCCCCTTATACACACCTCTCATGGAAAACTCCATATGAACTTGTTCATAAACGAATACCTGATCTCTCCTACCTTCGTGTGTTTGGAGCTTTGTGCTATCCAACAAATGACAGTCAAGATTTAGGTAAATTAAGAGCAACGGCATATATTGGAGTTTTTGTTGGTTATGCACCAAACATGAAGGGTTACCGAATCTACAACAAGAGAACCCGTAATATCATAGAAACAATTCACGTTACGATGAGTCGATCGGTCAAATGGCTCTGGACAATCCAGCCAGACCCGCACTTCAAAACAGTCCCATTGGTTCATCCTTGTACCAAATTCCTCTCCAACTATTCCATATGTACCTCCAATCAAGATGATTTGAAGAAATTGTTTGATCCGATGTTTGATGAACTCTATGAGCCAAGTGCTATTGAACCGACAATTCCCACAACAGAGGTGCTCATATCCACGAGAATGAAGTCAATCCTTCGGTCTCAATATCATTAAGTCAAGCACTGCTGCGATAACTCGCCTCATCAACAAATCATCAATCTTGAATGTGCATCATGGAACTGCTTCGCATCAATGATGAAGTTAATCCCTTTGCTACCCTCGAAGATGCTCTATTTGAAAACATATTTGCTCTGAATCATCATCGAACCATCTTCTTGGGAGACATCGACTCTGCTACCTCGGTCCCTCAACAACTTCCACATGAACACCTTAGAAAATGGACTCACGATCATCCCTTAGACAACATCATTGGGAATCCTCTCGTCCAAGATCCACACGGAAACAACTTGCATCCGATGCCTTATGGTGCTTCTTTAACTCCGTACTCTCTAAGATCGAACCAAAGATGTTAAACCGCCATGAATGAAGATAGCTGGTTCAATGCCATGCGGAAGAAATTCATGAGTTTGATCGACTTGATGTATGGGAGTTAGTACCGCCCAGTTGTGCTATGATTATTGCTCTAAAATGGATCTTCAAAGTGAAACTTGATGAGCATGGTGATGTGTTGAAGAACAAGGCTAGATTAGTTGCTAAAGGATACCGTCAAGAGGAGGGTATTGACTTTGAAGAATATTTTGCTCCGGTTTCTCGAATCGAGGCAATCGTAATCTTTTGGCTAATGCCGCTAGTAAGAACATGGTAGTCTATCGATGGATGTAAAGACGGCATTTCGAACGGAGATCTTAAAGAAGTCGCTCACGCCGCCCAACCGGAAGGATTTGTGAATCAAGAGCATCCTACTCACGCTTATCGTTTGAAGAAGGCTCTTTACGGTTTAAAGCAAGCTCCAAGGGCATGGTATGATACGCTATCAAAGTTCCTTCTATCTACCGGATTTAGCAAAGGAGCGATTGATCCAACATTGTTCACCAGAAGTCGTGCAAACATTTAATTCATGTTCAAATTTATGTTGATGATATCATCTTTGCCTCAACCGACCCCAATGAGTGTGACCGTTTTCAAATGAAATGGGTTCTAAATTTCAAATGTCAATGATGGGACAAATGTCATTTTCTTAGGACTACAAATTTCACAAAGTCCGGAGGCATTTTCATAAATCAATCTAAATATGCAAATGAGATTTTAAAGAAATTTGGATTTGATTCAAGTGACCGCTGACACTCCCATGATTGAACGTACCAAACTAGATGAGGACCACTGTGGATCATGGTAGACCAAACGAAATATCGTAGTATGATTGGATCCTCGATGTACCTCACGCCTAGTAGACCGACATCTTGTTCGCTATTTGCATGTGTGCTAGATACCGTGCTAAGCCTACTAAAAAGCACCTTGAAGCGGTTAAACGGGTCTTCGGTATCTCCAAGGAACCATCAATATGGGACTTTGGTACCAAGGACACCGGTATGTCACTAACGACCTATGCAGATCTTGATCATGCGGGATGTCAAGATACTCGTCAAGTACGCCCGGAGGTGCACATTTTTGGGTGATAAGCTTGTGAGTGGTCTTCAAAGAAGCAAATGAGTACTTCTATTTCCTCTACAGAGGTTGAATACATATCCATGTCATCTTGTTGTGCTCAAATCCTATGGATGAGATCTCAATTATCGACTATAGCTTTGAATTTAACAAAATCCTCTCATCTTTGTGATAATAAAAGTGCTATTGCTCTCTCATGCAACAACGTACAACACTCAATAGCAAAGCACATCGACATTCGACATCATTTCATCGGGGAACAAGTGGAAAACGGTGTGGTGGAACTTTACTTTGTGAGGACCAATACCGCTAGCGACATCTTCACCAAAGCTCTTCCTAGAGAACGTTTTGAGTTTATTCTTCCACGACTGGCCTTAAAAGCCTTCAACCGAAACACTCAAACGTCTTCAAGAGGAAGAAGAGGAGTAAAGGTTTCCTTCATCTATCTCTTGTAAATATCTTTTCGAAAAGCAAAATACAAAATTACAAAACCTTCAAAAGCAAATAGAAAAACATAAAACTTTCAAAATCCATAAAAATTGAAAAATCTTGAAAAATTCAAAAATATTGTCTTTTGTCATGTTTTCCTCGATTCGATAATATCTACGGTCTTTGTGATGTCATTCAAAGAATGACACGGGACTTTAGATGTTGTTCGAATGTTTAAAAAAATATATATATATATATTTTGGGAGAAAGTAAAACAATGGTTTATTGTCATTTCGAGCAAGAAACCGCTTTTCAAAGAAAGAACAGAGCCATACTTTATCATGTTTTCAAAATTCCATGCTCGATTCTATAAACATTTATCTCAATAAAACTAATCGCTTTGAAAAATAACTCGGACTCTATTTTGATAATCATCTAGTCTTATTTGTCAAAATATCTATCTCTCAATCAACAACCTATGTCATTGATTGAGGGGGAGAATGATTTCAATTAAATTAAAAAGTTATTTGTCATTCAATTGTTTTTCAAAAGATATTCATGCATGTTTTATCAATGGAGTTTAAAGTCTTAAAATCCGATCCTTATTAGTTAAAACGCTTTCATAATCAAGTCACAATTCTCCTTAAAAGCTTTCAAAATCAATTTAAATCTATAAGAGATCACAAATCTCAAATGATTTGATAATTGTGATCGGGGGAGAATGTGTGATTTAAATTGGATTTAAACTGATAATTCGATAAATGGTTTTATAAGGATGTACAAGCTCTCCTTCCCACATGTGACAAACGATTTCAAATTTTCCATGCACATGTTGAGGGGATCATCTATCTTAAACCTATGATTTGAAACGTGATCACTTATCTCAATGTGCGAGTTCCTCTAGTATGTGCAAAACTCTTTTCAAATCTCGAGGCACATATTAAGGGGAGCAAAATTATGAAAATCTCATCCTTCCCAAAATGCTTTATCTACTTGATTTGATCGGGAAGTGAGGATGATATCTTTAGAAAATGGTAATCAAAGAAGTTAATTCTTCCTCTTGCCTCCGTGTGCAAAACGATTTCAAACATTTGATGCACATGTTGAGGGGAGCACTTGTTTTAAAAATATCAAAACAATTCGGTACAAAATGTTTTGATAATATATCACAAGTATCTGGATTGATTTTCAAATGGTTTCAATTGGTTCAAATGGTAGATGAACAATACCAAATAGACCGACCAAATTTACTTTATGTACGGTGATATAAGGATGATAAGGTTAGGTATTTGTTCCATGATCCGCTGTAATCCGGAGGGATCTACCGAGGACAATCCACTAGTTAGTGTAGAAGTCCTTAGGTATGATGATAAAGAAGAAATATGAGATATGGGAAGAGTGCGGATCGAGAGCAGAGCGAGTATCGGAACAAACCCAACAAGGTTCTTGCTATGAAGTCTCGGTAAGCAATCAAGGGGTCAAGAATGAAAAAGAATTGAATGAGAAAAGGGTGAAAAGAAATAGCCTCCATTTATTCAACCATAGAGGCGTAAACCGGTACAATTCATATGCTACGGATGGTAACATTGGTATTGAAGACAAGACGTCATGGACCCAAAGGACGCATCGCACTACAACTTCCCAAACCACTCAAGTTCCTCTTAAAAGGGCTTGTTTCATTCTCACGGGAACCTACATAATCTATCGACTCTCTCTTAGAGATTGTTGATATTGAAGAGAGACCCTCTCCTAGTCTCCCGACAGAACCAAATATGCACATATTGAGTCTAGAGCCACGAGATCATCAATAAATCTCATTAGGACACTTTCATTGAAGACTCTGTTTCACACAATGTGGAAAGAGATTATATCTTGAGTCCCACGCATTATCCTTGTGGTATTGCGAAACATCCGAGTGATATGCATACATATTCACAATGAAGATCGAAAGCCTTGGAGCCAACATCAAACAAGCTCTGGTAGGTGGCATGTGAGATCTATTCAATAGATCAACCATGCGACAACCGAATGCGAAACAATGGGAGATTCAATCTTTGAATCAATCTCAGTTCGAGTTATGGATTGACGGATACCTTTGAAAAACCGGTCATTGTGCTTAAAAACTCTTTTCTTTAGCACATCGACCGTGTACTGAATATTTCAAATCAAAGGTGTTTATGATTGATAATTGATTTTCATTAAAACCTTCGTTGTATTGCAAAACAATTTCTATTGTGCGATACGATTGTTTTTCAAATCTCTTTCATCAATCGCTGAATTTCTATTCATTGGTTCACTCACTCCGTGTTGTCTTCTTTGAGACGTTCGGTTTGAGAACGACTAGAGCAAATTGCGAAACCACGTCAAGGAAATTCTTCGAATTATACCGATCATAGGCGACTTGTCTTGATCAATGGGGAACCGTGGGCGTGTACCTCAATTCAACGAAGTGATCAAAGACACTTTCGTGCGCTTTATTGCTAACTGCTTTATGCGTGTACACCGACGCTTGCGGTGATCGTAATGAAGCGGTCAATCCTTAGCCGCATGCTCACACTACACATTCATCTCAAAAGAAATCATGATAAGTGCATCAATGACTCGATATTTTCACTCCATGCTTACGCTACTGCTGCCAATATCATGAATCAACGAAAGCTTCCGCTACTCGATGAGAAGATATCATGATCCGAAATGTGAGCATGTCGGTCCGAAAGTCACAACATCACATAATACCAACACCACAATGGATGTCTCGTAGATTTTGTTGGTGATGATCTCAAAAGTCGGCTCAAAATTATTGTCACGTGGATCGAGAAAAGACCTCCACTTGGATTAACCAAACATGCAATGAGAAGATTCATTGACTACGAGCTTGAGCAAAGTGCTACATCAAGAATGCAAGAACAATTGTTAATGTTATATCTGTTTGTATTCTATATAATTTTAGTATATGTTTGAGGTGACCTCCTTGGGAGATTGTTAGAATTAGAAATTCCATGTATTAAAGAGTCGGTCACCTCAAGTATATGTAATCGTTAAAAGCTCGTAGTCGTAGTTATTTTAAGCTAAGTAGTATTTAGTTAAGTAACACCGTGGAGGACTGACGGGTCTTTACCCATCAGATGCACGATCCATGACCCGTTGTGTGCTTTATTGTAAGACTATAAATACTCTCTACCTTCCAAGGTAGAGTTGGAGCTCATAATAAGATTTTCTTTCTCTCACTAAAGTTCCCTAAACCTCTAACTTTCTCTCTAAAAACTCTTGCACGCTACTTTGTGTTATGGTTTGATGTGTATGTGAAATCCAATATCTTACAGTCTTAATCTTATAGAGCCACTTACTTCCAACCACCGTGGCATTTGGAGTAAGTCAACCTCACCCAGACTTCATTTTCTCTCATGGATTGCATTTCCCATTCATTGCAACTCGCCATTTAGCCTTGTCGGGACTTGCCATGGCGACTTTATAACTAGTAGGCTCTCCAAGATCTCCTAACATAGTTTTCTCAACCTCTACGTTAAGACATAGACGTTCGGTGCACGATATTCCTTACGGATCTGACGAACGGAATCACTTCAACTTCGGTGGAGGACCCGGACTATCGTGTTCTACCGAAGACGTTAGTGTTTTCGTAAGGTAATGCATCTTCTTGATCATCTTCCGGATCATAAACTCTCCCATCGAATTCTTGAGATCGAGATCTCTTTCAAGAAAATCTCCATACCTAGCAACAATTACTTTATTTTCGGTTGGATAGTAAAAGTAGTAACCCATAGTTTCCTTAGGGTATCCTACGAAGATACACTTTACGATCTTTGTTGGAGTTTATCTGTTGAGTCACGCCTAACATCGCCTCGCAACCCCGCACCTTTAAATAAGGCGGGTTAGAGCTTTACCATGCCATATTTCATATGGTGTCTTATCAACCTTCTTTGTGGGAACCATATTTAGAATGCGAACAGCTGATTCCAAAGCATAATCCCAAAAGGATAAAGGTAGAGTGGTAAGATTAAACATAGATCGTATCATGTCTAACAATGTACGATTTCTTCTCTCAGATACACCATTTTGTTGTGGAGTATATGGAGAAGTGAGATTCTGGACAATTCCATTCTCAGCTAAGTAATCTTTAAACTCTTGGCTTAGATACTCGCCTCCTCTATCGGATCGAAGAGCTTTAATCTTCTTTCCCAATTGCGCTTCTACTTGACTTTGAAAACCTTAAATGTTTCAAACACCTCATGTTTATGCTTAAGTAAATAAACATAACCATAACTACCGAAATCATCGATGAAGGTTAAAGTAGCTAGCACCTCTCTTTGACACATGTCTAAGTGGTCCACACACATCGGTATGAATAAGACCAAGTAGATCGAAGCCCTCTCCATATTGCTATGAAAAGGTTTCTTAGTCATCTTCCCGATATGCATGACTCACATTTATCAAATTATTCATCATTGATATTTTGCAAAGCCCTTCTTGTTGCGACTTATGCATGCGAGCCTTGCCTATATGAGCAAGTCTACAATGCCAAAGATAAGAAGAATTCAAGTCTAACTTTATCTTCTTGTTAATGCTAAACATTGAATTATTATTATTGTTAGATTCATTTCCAATCACATCAATTTCAAACACATCATTCACAAGAATTGCTTTAAAATAAAATACACCATTTAAAGAAACATCAATTCCATTACGTGAAATAGTATGAGTAAAACCATCATCCAACAAAGCGAAAGGAAACAACACCTCTAATTATAGAAGGTGCGAATGACAATTGTTTAATAACGGTACTAAGCCGAAGGCAATACTAAACTAAACGTTCCTATGGCTTCAACAATGCATGTGCGCCATTTCCCACGTGCGAGATATTGCTCCCCATAAGCAAGTTTCCTCTTCACTCTAAACCCTCGGTGTATTACAAATGTGAATACCACATCCCGTATCATATACCCGTGAATTATTATGATTTAGAGTAAATAATTCAATGACAAATAAATTACTCAAGTACCGGCGCCCATGGACCCTTCATACTTCATTTTATTTGCCCGCATTCATCAAGATAGAGAGCACAATTTCTCTTCCAATTCCCAACGCTCTTACAGTGGTGGCATGCTTGATCCTTTTTAGGATTATCCTTCCTAGGAGTAGGTTCTTCTTGGGTTGAGGTTGATAGGCCATCACTGTTTGCCTTTGTCAACCTTACCCTTACCCTTCCCCTTCTTGTTGTTCGCATCGCTGCGCGTTTTGGCTTATTAATCCTTCCACCTGAATAGCAAGTACACGGCGGTAGGACCCTTTTGAGGCAACCCTTTCTCATAATCAATAAGCAATGCGTGTGGGTCGATGAATCGCCTTCCCACGCAGTGCATATTGAAATTTCGACAAAACCATTAAAATCCTTGTTAAAGGATCGATTAATCGATTCACGACCATGTCATCATCATAAGTTTTTCCAAGTGCTTTTAGTCGGTCCATGTAACCTTTCATTTCCAAAGACATGAGCACTCACGGGTTTACTCCTCACCTTGCTATTATGTAACGTCGGTCAAGTCATAAATCTCGACGGCATTTGGTTTCTCAAACATAGTCCAAGTTCATTGAGCATATTAAATGGGAAATAATGTTGAACTGCTTTTGAAGAGCGATTCCATTGTTCCCAACATAAGACAAGCCACATCATTATGACGCTTATACTCAAGTTGCCAAGCATCAATTTGAGCTTGAGTAGTATCGTGACCAGTTGGTTGTTCGGGCAAGGTTCATAAAGATATTTCAACCGGTCAAGAACTCTGACGACAATTCTCAAAGAGCGGTGCCAATCATTGAAATTCTTAGAGCCAATAACTTTTCTCGATCAAAAACTTTTGAGCAGAACTTAGTGCGATGTTAGTGTTATCGTTATTTTGAGCCATTTCTCGAAAAAATTTCAAGTATTAGTATTTTCGATAATACAATTTTTCAAGAAAATAAAATATACCCAACGGTAATATAAACATATAACCATATAATTTTCTCGAAAACTAGGATCCAAATTATCATAGGTTTATTACATCGCTTGATCCGCTAGCAACAAACGATATAATAAGGTAATCATCGAACATTCATTGGCAAACAATTTCCAACTCCTAGATCATTATGGGATTTATATTTTCCAACGCTATTGCAAATATAATCATGTTTCATCCCATCTTATGCCATTGAGTCCGTGTCTCACTTCCTACTCAATTTAAGTGTCTAACTTAAAGAACTGCAAATATGTCCATGTAAGGTCCGACTTTACATAGAGATTTACCTCTCCATCACAATCTAGCCAATCGTCATGACGTAAATTGCAACTTTAAGTGTTCCTTTTAATTAGATGGCATATTCTTAATTTAAAAGGGTACTAGTTTTGATTTTATGTGGTCAAATCAAATATGTACAAAGATGTCATGCATTCAACTTGTAGCATAAATTTTAATAAAAACTTTTATTACCAATTTTAAAGATCAAATTATCAAAGTCTTGATCGAGGTATTGGGTTCACCAATCAAGGAATTTAGTGTTAATTATCGTCCATTATACCGCATTTTTGCATAAGTGTAAACACTTAGTGTTTGGATAATTACCACCGGTGGTGCATGGAATTAAAACTAATTCGCCTTAAGATGAGCTTGTACATTTTATGGCTTACTAAGTAGCTCCATTCGAACTTACAGAGGGCGAGGACCGTAAACGCAAAAGCATAACCTTAGACATCCTTTCGGCGATTGTGCGCACTTCTTAAATAACCCTTTATAGTTCATTCTAATGGGTGAGCCGTTCACCATTGTACCAAAGTCACCAATCAATTAAACTATTGAAAACTTAACTCTTCCAAAACAAATCAAATTTCGCCATTGTTTAGTCCGTATTATTTTCTATTCAAAATTACCCTTTGCTTAAAATTGTCTAACATAATAAACAAACAAGTAACAAATAAAAAATAAACTACTAAAAAAAACAATGCGCGCATAATAAACAATTTATACGTGTAAACAAGTAGCCACATGCAACTTATTCGATAAAACCCTATTAATAATCAATATCTAGGTTAAATTAATATATATATTAATTTAGGGTTTTCACTCCAACAATAGAAAGTGAACCACATACATCGATGAATCGATTGCGTAAACCCTTAATTAAATTATACCAAATTGCACATTAATTGATTCATTAATATTACATAATTGGAGTCTTCCCCAATTCAAGATTTATCGTAAATAAATATGTCTCAACAATTAAACAATTATCAAAGTAACTTATCCATGACTAACATGCATGTATAATCATGGATATCATAACAATTTATACAAATAAGTCATAAGATCGCATATAAAAATTCCATGACACATAACAAATTATTCACGAATTAATCACGTAATCAATATTAATTCTAGGTTTTAATAAGGTTAGCAAACAAGTTTCAAAACCCTAAAAAAAATTTATACATGTGTCGATTAAAATAAATAGGGGAACGCCCCAAAAATTAAAAAAAATAGACCATAGCATAAATTAAACATAAACCCTAGATTAACATAGCAAACAACATACAAATATTTGTTTTATTACGCGTTTATGTAATTAATTACTCATTAAAACCAATGACTCGTGATGCCACTGTTGTAATTATATATCAAGACATTCAAATAAATAATCACAAAACATCAAAGTAATAATGCGAAGCGTATAGGATTTATTAATGAACAATTAATTAACATAAAAGAATATCGCACATTTTCTTGATTCTAGCCGAACAAGAATCAAATCCACAAACTAGCAACGGATGAACCCTAATTTGATTTAGTTAGGATTATGTGAATTACCCTCACCGCTTTGTAATTCAATCTAAGATAATAACAATAGTGTGTTATTACTATGTTCTTGCACACACGCATCTAAACCGAATTAAAGTAATGCTAGTTTTATAAAAAATAACTTTGTTTGTGGAAAAGAGTGTGTCGACACCTTAGGGTGTTCGACCGGTTTTGAGGACAAGAAACACACAAAAACAATTTTAGGGTTTAGCTTATGAGCACAAGAGATGGAAAAATAAAACCCAAGCCTTGTTTATATACCCAAGAAACTTGGTGAACAAGTTGGTTTTTCTTTCCTTGTTTTGTGTCCCTAGGCCGATCGCTTAAGGAGTCCCCAAAGGGATTCGGAACCTTCCCAACTTTTGCAATTTAGTCCTTTTCCATAAACATTTAACGACCGTTAGTCCATTACATTAATTACTTAACGTCCGTTAGTTATTTCGTTTAATAAATAAATAAATACAACATTTATATTTAATTATTAACTTTAAATTCTCATACGTAAAGTGTGCAATCTCATAGTCTCGAGTTCGATCCTAACTCACGTCTACTAATTTATATCCATAAAACCAACATACCTATCTTACAATGAGCTCACAGGTCCAGTTCCCCCTTATGCTGTCTTTCTAAATGTGTCTGGAGAAGCATTACAAGGAAATGATGGTCTGTGTGGAAATGTTACAGGTTTGAAACTTTGTGAAAGTCAAATAGAAATTAAGAAGAATGATCATTTTCAACATAAGCTCATCCTTGTAATTGTGGTCCCACTTTTAGCCGCTCTTTTACTTGGTTTATTCATTTGTGGCCTCATTGCTTATCCACATAAAAGAGAACTTCTCCACGTAACCCATCGGTGAAGAAGGTGGCAAATTTTTCACAATAACAAGTTTTGATGGACAAAGGATGTATGATGAAATCATCAAGGTAACAAATGATTTTGATGATGCATATTGTATTGGGATGGGAGGATACGACACCGTGTATAAAGCCGAGTTACAACCCAACAACTTAGTAGTCGTCAAGAAACTTCATTCATCATCCGAGAATGACGATCATACAGGCTTCCTAAATGAGGTACGAGCATTGACAAACATAAGGCATAGAAACATAGTTAAACTCTATGGATATTGCTTCCATGCTCGTCACTCATTTTGATTTACTGAATATCTTGAAAAGGAAGTTTAAAATCGCTCTTAAGTAGCGATGTCACGACAAAGGAAATGGATTGGTGGTAAGGTTAAGAATTGTTTGGGTCATGCGAATGGTTTGGCTTATATGCACCATGACCGCACACCACCTATAATTCATAGAGACATTTCGGAGCTAATATCCTTCTTGATTCGATTCTCGAGGCACATATCTCGGATTTTGGGCAATGAAGCTTCTAAAGTGGATTCATCCAAGCGGGATCATGGTTGTAGGCACCTATGGCTATATTGCGCGGTAACTACCATATATTTTAAAGTTATATATAGTATACGTACTTATTCTCAAGTTTCAGACTTATCTATGTTACATTTAATCATGATCCGATATAACAATATTTTTGGATTCTCATGTTTCCTTCCATTTAGAGCTTGCTTATACGATGATTGCGACACAGAAATGTGATGTGTATAGTTTTGGAGTTGTTGCACTAGAAGTGATTATGGGAAAGCATCCTGGAGAACTTATATCATGTCTACCAACATTGTCTACTGATGATCTATTGCTAGCCACTGTAGCAGATAGAAGGATTCCGCCACCATCATCTCTACTTGAGAAACTAGCTCATACAATTATGAATGTCTCACGGGCATGTTTGAACTACAACCCACACGAAAGGCCAACAATGCGCCAAGTCAAAGATTTATTGTTTGTGGATGATCGAATTTGGATGAAGATGCGTGTATTGGTAACTTGATGCTTGTTCGATTTTGAATGATGTCTAGTCATAAGTCATAAAGTTAAAGAAACTCTTTATGTTTATTTATTGTCCTGAATTATGTTGTAGATTGTTATTAAGTAAGAAAATAATTTATATCAATGAAGATTGCTACCTTTCTAGACTAATATAGCTACGTGTATTATAGATCTTTTTGGCAATTTCTTTAAATTATTCTTACTCATATCAAGAAATATAGTAAACAGCGATTGCAAACAAAAGATATTCAAAGATGTCAAATCACCCTACAATGGAAGTCTGTTAATTTGTAAAAAATGAGGTATTTAAAGGGAAATGGGAGGAAGGAGGATTTGGTGGGAAAATCTGTTATGTTCTCATCTTGCTGTTCTATTGACTTTTGTTGACGTTTTCATTGATATTACTTTGACACATATCAATCCATCCCGCTTAACATGATGCTTGTCCTCAAGCATCTAAGCATTCAAATCAACATGAGGCAACCTTTCTTAGGACCTTTAACACATTATGTTGTAGCTAAACAACCCAAAAAACAATAACCTTTTTCCTTAAGCCAAACACCCATTTCACCCTTTGTGAATCCTCTGCCTTCGACCAACTTATTAGGTGATTTGATGCCAAAAACTCGATAAGCTGAGTCAAAAATGTAGAGACTAATATGTTTTGCAGCATCGTACTTTTCTAACCGAGCTAAAGCGAGCCACAATTCAACATGTAACGGGCAACACTCCACAGCTCTTTGAAGCAAAAGCTTTGCATCCTCTTCATTAGCAAGTTCCACAACTGCTTTCCATAGCCTTAAAGAATCGGGTATATGTTCAAGACCTCTTCTTAGTACTTAAACTTATAAATTTTAATCACATCTCCATGTTCCAATGTTGCATCCCTTTCCTTAAGCCAAACAGCAGCAATATTCCCATCAACACCAGACACCAAGCTATTTATAGAGGCATCCACGAGAAATTTAACACCGTTCACTTGGTAAAGTTCTTCATATTTCTGGGCCAGTGAAGGAGTGAACAACCTTGGAAGAAAATGATCTTCTGGAAATATGACAGTTGCATCAAGGTTCCATCCAACAGCAACTCTTTTTATGCTTTTGCCAATGATGATACTAATGAATCACATTACCAATTTTCTCAGAAAATCTAGATGCAGTGTACCCTGTGGCAATAATCAGGGATCCAAATTTCATTGAATTTGTTGTCAATGTTTGCTTCTCTGCAGGGCCGGCTCAAGCATTTTGGGGGCCTAAGGCGGGGTCAATTCCGGGGGCCTAATCAATTAGCATTAAAAAAAAGTTTACATACCTGCTGCGCTTGCTGACCTGCTGCTGCAAACCTGCTGTTGCTACAAACCTGCTGGAAATAAGTATGCTATCAAAAGAGACGATGGCGGGAGACGAATCGAAGATGACGAACGACATCAGTGGCTCGACATCACAAGGCGGATCGACGAACGAAGATGGGGGCACTTGATTCATATGAAGATACTGTAACTACAAGTGATATATGTATCAATCCAAAATCACTTTGATTCATCATAGAAGTAAAGATCTCGGGATTTTCGAATTAACAAAAGAATCTTTCAAGAACTTTACATCCCTTCATCGATCTTTTACAACCATTACAACAAACCTTTAACACGAACCTGTTTTAAAACCAGATTCAAGGTTTGTATTTTTTTTTGTTTATGTGATTCGGTACTAGAAGGAAGAACAAGAAAAAGAAATCTTACCAGTTTCGAAATCCATATTAAGAACAACCAAACTCATTTCATCTTATCAAAAGATCTTAAGACGACACTTTATTAAAGTGTTTCAAAGAAAGGTTTGTTCTCGTATTTCTGAAGGTTCGGTTCAAAGAAAGAATCAAGAAAAAGAATTCAAGAGAAGCAATAAACCCATTGTGTTTTAATATTATTTGAGAAAGGGATACGGTTTGTGGCTGAGAAAAAGTGACAGAGAATAGAGGTGTGTGAATGGTTTGTGTAAAGTGGGGACACTTGATTCATATGAAGATACTGTAATAAAACTAATTAGGGGTGTTCATGGGTTGGGTAATATCCGAATAAACCGAAAACCGAAACCGAACCGAACCGAAAATAATCGAACCGAACTCAGAATCGAACTGAAATTGACAAAACCGAACCGAACCGAAATAAAAATTGATTTATGGATCGGTTATGGTTTTAACCATCCCAACCGAAACCGAACCGAAACCAAAATTAAATAAATATATATATATATTTTATATATTTATATTAAAAAATATATTAAAACTCTTTTATAATATATATATAATATTTTTAAACTTGAAAATTATTTTTTTTCAAAAATACATATAAATAAATGAAAAAATTATAAAAAATAAATAAAATAAAATAAAATAAAAAGTTCGGTTATTCGGTTCGGTTTTCGGTTATTGGGGGTTCGGTTTTCGGTTCGGTTGGGGGTTTGGTTTTCGGTTTTCGGTTCGGTTTTCGGTTATACCCAAAAAAAAATTTTAACCGAACAAACCGAACCGAACAAACCGAACAAACCGATAACCGAACCGATGAACACCCCTAAAACTAATTTAATTATAATACATACCGTCACCAATTATAGTTGGATTGGAAAATTTGGGGGCCCATAAAAGTTGGGGGCCTTAGGCAATGGCCTAGTCACAATACACTTAAAGGCCTACCGCCTTCTGCATTGATTCCCGTCATCCGATCTCCGTGACAAGATCTCTATCCCTTTCTCTTTGTACCAATCGGGTTTGCCTCTCACCTCTTTTTTGTGAGTCGGGCGCTCATACTGAGCAAATGCCTCCTTAGAAATGATACATGAATCCCATTAGCCACCCTTTTTCGACAAAAGCCCTAGTTACGTATCCACCTCCAACTATCACAAACCTTTTCTTTTTCCTCTTTGGCTATTTCTATATGTCGAACTCCCACTTTCTATACTTCAATTTGCATTTTGTGCCTCCCGATTTTTCCTCTTAGGCCATTTCCATAACTCAAACTCTAAACAACTAAAATTATCTCCATGAATCACTATAATGAAGCCTTCACCGTATAAATTATTGTTGTCGTTACTACTAAAATCATTTTCCATACCATCATTATCGATCGAACTAGAACTAACATCGATTCCTTATCACACAATTCAATTCGATCCCGATCACATTTTTCGACCAAACAAACGCCTTTTTCTCCTCCTTCACATTCGTTCATCACTTTGATCCCATCACTCAAATCATCTTTTACACTAATCTCGATCAACTCATTAACAATAGCATTCGGTTTCGAATATCCATTAAAACATTAGAGCAAAATATCAAAATTCATGATAACGATACACCTAACAAACACTCGTTTTCGATTTGAACTTCTTTAAAAATCTTTACCATCGAACCTTCTAATTTATCCGAAGACATGAATTAAAGCTTGAATCTTTAACACCATTGCTAATTGATTCTTTAACGATTTCAACCACATTTACAACATCATGATCAACAACATCATCGGTAACCTATTTTTTTAGGGTGAAGATCGAATATACTGAACAAACTTGATCAAATTAACCAATATACGTAACATACTTTTTATTGTCAATGTACGTAATATACTTTTAAATAATTACCAATGTACGTAACATTGATAGATTAATATTTAATAAAATTCTGATCAACGCCATTTGCTTTGACTTTCACCGTTGGTCATTTGATATTTTTTTTTACTTAAAAAGTTACAGTAATGGTCCCTTGACATTTGTGTTGACTTCCACTGTTAGTCCCTTGGCATTTTAATACGCTTTCGTCCGTTTTTCTTTATGTTTTCATATGCTTTTATCCGTCTTTATTCATTTTTATACGCTTTCATCCGTTTTCATCCATTTTAATACGTTTTCATCCGTTTTTATACGCTTTCGCGTGTTTTTCTTATGTTTTCATTCGTTTTTTTATCCATTTTCATCCGTTTTTATACGTTTTCATAATGATAAAGACAGATAAAAACGGATAAAACATATAAAAACATAAGAATAACAGACAAAAGCGTATAAAAACGTATGAAAACATAATAAAAACAGACAAAAGCGTATAAAAATAGACAAAACGTATAAAACGTATAAAAACGGACATAACCGCATAAAAACATATGAAAACGTATAAAAATGGACAAAAACGTATAAAAACGAATGACAACGGATAAAAACGTAAGAAAAACGGACAAAGGCGTATAAAAACGGATGAAAACATTTAAAAAAGACAAAAACGGATAAAAACGTAAGAAAAACAAACGAAAGCGTATAAAAATGGATGAAATCGGATAAAGACAGATGAAAACTTATGAAAACATAAGAAAAACAAACGAAAGCGTATAAAAACGGATGAAAACGTATATAAACGGACAAAACGTATAAAAACGGATGAAAACGTATATAAACGGACAAAACGTATAAAAACGGACCTAACCGCATAAAAACAGATGAAAACATATGAAAACGTATAAAAATGGAAAAACACGTATAAAAACGGATGAAAACGAATGAAGACGGATAAAAACGTAAGAAAAACGGACGAACGCATATAAAAACGGATGAAAACATTTAAAAAAGACAAAAACGGATAAAAACGTAAGAAAAACTGACGAAAGTGTATAAAAATGGATGAAATCGGATAAAGAAAGATAAAAACATATGAAAACGTTAGAAAAACAAACGAAAGCGTATAAACACGGATGAAAACGTATAAAAATAGATAAAGACAGATAAGAACAGATAAAAACGTAAGAAAACGGACGAAAACATATAAAAACGGATAAAAACGTAAAGAAAAGCAGACGAAAGCGTATTAAAATGTCATGAAATGTCAAGGGAGCATTACGGTAATTTTTTTAAGTAAAAAAATATCAAAGGACTAACGGTGAAAGTCAACGCAAATGGCAAGGACCAAACTATAACTTTTTTAAATGGTAATCTGTCAATGTTACGTACATTGGTAATTATTCAAAAGTATATTACGTACATTGACAATAAATAAAGTATGTTGCGTATATTGATTAATTTGATAAAGTTTGTTACGTGTATTTAGCCTTCACCCTATTTTTTTAACCCAGTTTTTTTTTAACAAATTTTAACCCAGTTGATTCTTTACTTTTTCCATCATCATGAACAAACTCATCAAAAATCTCAGCATCGAGAACCAAATTACTCACACCCATTCTATTATTCTTCTTTTCAATCTCATCATCATCAACCTTACTCGAATCTTTAAACTCAATTTCTTGCACTTTATCACATTCTATAGAAACTTCATCAAGAACCATATTACCAATGTTGTTTTCGACCATATCACTTGCTTCTTTAACATCTAGATTGAAATTTTTCTTTATTGGCATTTCATCAAACCTCTTATGACTCACCCGTACGATAACAAAATACATATTCTTATGAACCAATGTTATTGAATAAATTGTACACTATGTGAAACCTTCAACCCCTTTTGACCCATTTTCTGTAGCTAACTTTTTTATTTTACTCGTTTGACCCGTCAGAGATAAACATATTCCACATTGACTCATACATACTTATATGGGTCAGAATTTCCACGGCTATAAAACTATATGAGAATGTATTTTAAGAAAAACTATAGACGACAAAGAAGACCATGGAAGTCTGTTAATCTAACAGACCAGAGAAGAAAGAATCTAACAAATGAAAATCCTTTAAAGTGATAACAATTTTTTCGTTAGTAATACATAAAAATGGTGACTAAAATAATTTAAAACTCTAGTTAAAACTCTAAAAGAGATGGGTCTCACCTGGAAAATGGTGTCACCGGAGTGACTAGAGAAGAGGAAGACGTAGAAGATGAAGTCATGGGGAAATGATAATTATTAAATGAAAATTATAGTGTCATATTTATCCAACCAAAACTAATAAGAAGGAAATTCTATATATCCAACTTAAACGTCAAATGAGGGTAAATAGTTTCTTTTTTAATAGTCAAACCCTTCATGTGCAGGTCAAATTAGGGTAAATTAGTCTTTATTTTTAATCCTATTATCCCCCACCTCTACCATCCATCACTGCATCCCGATTCAGTTATATACTCACCACCAATGACCCAAGAGAGTCGTCCCTCCCTTCTGTTGCCGCCTATTCTTACTGCTGCCATCCCTCATTTTCTTAGGAACCACCTTAAAATACTAAAGGAACCACCTTGTCGTCCTTGCTAAAATAGTCGATGTCGGAGATTAATGACTGCAAAACTAGTGAAGAAGATAAGTCAAAGTTCTTTTATAGATAGTACAAAACCTTTTCAATAGTACCTTTTATTCGAATAGAAATTTAATATATATATATATATATATATATATATATATATATATATATATATATATATATATATATAAATATATATATATGTGAGGTTATTTTCGAACCAAATAAATCATGAATCTGAGAACTACTTTATTACTCTTAATAATGCATAATGTAAAACATATCTATCAGAATGGCATTTTGAAAATATATTAACTTTTTTTGGATAAAATAAATTAAATAAGGGTAAAATGGGTATTTTAATTCTTCCATAAAAATAGCATCCTATAAGGTCCCATACCCTAAAACAGTTTCTGTAACTCACTTTTTATTTGTGCCTCTCAAACCCTAGCCACCATCCTTACCCCTTTATGTCGCCAGAAAAATCACAACCTGTGATCATGGTCGTCTTTCGGGTTTATCCCTTTCGATCCAATCCCTTTAACCCCTTTCAACTATTGATAACTGTCGTCATTGTTATCAGTTGAAGATTAATGAATGTGAAACAATGATATCCTTAAATGATCCCATTATAGCGAAAGAACTCAATGGCCAGAATAGTCGATCTCAAGGAAGAATATAATATCTAAAAAGGTAAAAAAAAATTCTTTGTAACCAGTTATTAAAAAGATTGATTATATATAAAAAGGTCAATCTCTTTCTTTGTAATCCTTTATTTAAAAGTTTGATGATTTTATTAATTGGTGGTTTAATCATTTTGTCGTTCACGGACTTTTTACCAAATAAAATGATTAAAGAAGAACTAACAAGAATAAGAAAGTAATAAAATAAACATGTATATGTATCTTTTAGCCACTTTCTTATTAAGAATGTATAAGTGTAAAGACATAGGCAAACTCTCTTCAATCACAAGGATAAAAGTTAAGCCTAGATCAAATTGATATGTGTTCGGTATACACAAGTATTGTAGTCTTGAAGTGAATAACCTGAAACATCCTTGGCCTACAATATTTAGGTATCTATTGTTGATAATGTATAGATTTGAGTTACAGAGGATGTGAATTATTAAGTTGTTTTGCTTTTGTTTGTCTAAAAATGCACAAATGGGTCAAGAACCACGTCTGGTCCAGGGTCGGTTGATATACTTCATGCCCAAAATCTAAAAAGAAATTGCAAAGACAAATATGTTATTCGAAGTCGTGCAAAGTTTAGATTGTCTTTTGATGAGAATAGCTTATGAGTAAGTGTGTATATGTGTTTTACCATTTTGTAGGTGACTACAAAGAGGATGATGACCAATATGAAGATTGCACACGTGTTTTGAACTAGTATGACGAAAAATTGATTATGATAAAGATATAAAGAAACAGATGCATACATCAGACACATGTGTATTTGAACGAACTTGAATACATATGTAAAAGTGCACATGTGTTTTGAACACATTTACTAAAGAAAAGGACGATGATTAATATAAAGAATGCATACGTGTTTTGAACACATTTGCTATAAATACATCCTGAAGATTTCATGGTTTTCGAATGGCTAGGCGAGAATACGTATGCGTCGCCAAGATGAACCACCAGTAAGATATTGGATTATGCATGCAAGCTTCATATACGTGTAATAAAATTGAATTGAAGTGTAAACATACTGATGTTTGTGATAAATTTGAATATCATTTCACTAGAGTAATACAATTTGTACATTTTGAAATTGCATAAATCTATTATTAAAAATTTATTGTTTGTATTTATATTAATGTAATATTTCTTAAAAATACATATGCAAATACAAAACACATATGCATAAATGAAAAATACAATTGCCATATAATGTAAAACACATGTGCACATAGTGTTTTTTTAAACAGGTATAATTAAAAAAAAAATCCTAGAATTTAGGGAACTAAAAAACGTTTTCTTTAATTCAAAAATAAAATAAAAAGTATTTTTACCATTATACCATTTTGAATTAATAATAAAATTTAATATCCAAAAAATCGATTGGTTGACGCTTGCCTCGCAGCTTCTCATGATTTATTTGGCTCGACAATAACTCTCACTATATATATATATATATATATATATATATATATATATATATATATATATATATATATATATATATATATATATATATATATATATATATATATATATATATATATATATATATATATATATTCACGTCACGTAGTAATCGAACTTAAAGTAAAAACAATAAGAATCAACCAAAATTTAACATGTGTCATTTTTCATTAAAGAAAATTAAAATTAAAACTACATAATTAATAAACCTACAAGGGTATTATGGTATTTTCGTTCTCCTAAATTTGTGCATACATCTCCTAAGTCTCTTGTCTCCACTCTCAAACTCATTTATTATTCCAATTGCAACTGTAATTTCTTTTCACCAGCAAGAAAAACATGCCAAATCTATATCAAATCTATGTATAACAAACATATAAAAAAAACCATAAAAAATCTTAAAACAATCACATGCGAATGAACTATTTTGCTGTAGGTGTCGTATTAAGGCGTGTTTAACTCGTCGGCGAGGTGTTTCCGTCGTGTTTCTCGCCGGAAAATCGACTTCGGTCGATTATCATTCGCAGGTGACTTTACGGTTATCGTACTCATAGTGATATATGTTGTTGTTTGTGTTTCTTTTAATGATTCGACCGAAACCAACCATAAGTAAGACCGAATAATGGGATCATCGATTCTAACTCTAATGTATTGATTGGGATCGGAATGACGTTCACTCACCGGGGACGACCGTGGGTCCGATTTCTAATGGGATCATCTTCGTTTATCGGCGGGACTATACTCGTTTACGAGATCGGGTTCTCCTTAATCTCATTTGGGTCATCAAAATCGAAAGATAAACTTTTGATTTCATCCGTTCTTGTTCTCCTTTAAACCCCGTGTTCTCTCGAAAGATAAAGCATTGATTTCATTAGTTAACATGACTGTTATTTTACTGTTTCTTTTTTGAAACTTGTAAAGCTATGGATATTTGTTTAAAAATTCAAAGTGCAGGGTTATGCATTGTCTAAATAAAGGCGTAATTGCTGTTGGCGTGTAACCTTATGCCTTGTAATCTTTAAAAATCTTTGATGTCTTATTGAGAAAAATACAAATATGAGATCTTTGATGACTTGCCTTTGAACGTTTTAATTTCTGTGTTTTACGAATCTTAGTTTTTGTTTCAAGATGGAAGGGTGACTTGTTTGTGGTTGTTGGTTGTTATTGTGATGGGTTGTTGAGGTAGGTTTAGGCGTATGAGTCGACAAAAACTAAAAATGTGACTTCAAATGTGTCAAAAACCTTAGTGTATCACTTGAAATATATTAAATATAATTAAGTGTGTCAAAAAACTAAAAATGTAACTTCAAATGTATCAATAAACTAGTAAATGTTTCACTTAAATATATCATGAAACTAACTATGTTAAAAACTTAAGGTGTCACTTAAAATATATGAATAAACTAAATGTGTCACTTGAAATGTATAATGAAATTAATTCTGTGAAAAAATCTAGTTGTCATTTGAAATGTATCAAGAAACTATGTGTGTCAAAAATTATAGTATGTCAATAAAAATGTGTAAACAAAAAGCTAGTGTATCACTACTAGTGTATCAAATAGTTTAGTGTGTCACTAAATATGTATCAAAAAACTTCTCGTGTCACTAGAATTGTATCACAAAATCAAGCGTGTCAAAAAATATAGTGGGTCATTAGAAATGTATCATGAAACTATGTGTCAAAAATTTTAGTGTGTAACCGCAAATGTAATAAAAAAATTTATTAACCACGTTTATGATTTTTTTTTTTTTTTTTTTCTTTCTTATGAAATTTAAAGTCCACAGTTGATTAGTATTTTTTATAAAGAACATTACAGTGTGCAGTTTATTAAACGTGTATAAAAAATAATACCATAACTGATGTAAAATCTAGAAGATTTAAATCAAGGACCGGATACATTAAAATATGTGTTTCAAGCCTTGTTATATATAAGAAATTCAAATGTTATAAACGATGAGAAAAATAACTGCTAGTTTAATATATTTTTTTAACATAATGGTGGGTAGCACTTTGTGTATCACGAAAATTTTGTTTAAAATAAATTGGTGGATATGATCAACTAAAAATCTATAGAAACTGGTTAATTTTGGTGTATTTGTTTTGTTTTAAAGAAAAGTGAAGTCAAATTATACGTTTATGAAGATTAAAAAAAACGTTAATCAACCTCGTAAGTGCAAATTGGGTTCTTTTAGATGGTGCATTATGCCATTAATATTTAAGTTAATTACACTTATGCCACTCATTTAATTATAATTGAATCTCATTCATAATTGATGATCCAATGGTCCATATTGGTCCCTATTGTTTTATTTTAAGTCTATTATCACAAGAACGCCATATATATATATATATATATATAGAAACTTTGGTTAATTGGTAGGCTTTTAGATTGAGAAGATTGAGTAAGAATCCGCCATTAAAATCAAATAGATTTAACGCATTTTTAAATTGTTAATTTAAATAAAAGGGTAGATTAGTAATTGAATCTTTGAAAAATTAATTGAATAATAAAGACTCAAGCGGTTATGGACTTATGGTCTCTAATTCAAAGTGATCAAGCATGACGACTATTTCTTTATTTATTCTTGTTTATGTTTTTGTGAATCACTTAATTATTTAATTTTTTATTCCTAGTTACTAATACTAAATACACGTTTGTTGATGATAAAAGAGGAATTTCGGATACCCCAAACTACGACTAAAGATTTTTTTTTTCCAGATATATGATTCAAGTTTTTCTAATTTAACATCTATGAACCATATGTTTTTATTTTTGAATCATAGTACTTAGTTGCTTTATTAAAATAGTTAATAGCAAAACTAACTAGTCTTTATTATTAATTTTAAATTTTTGGATCTAGCACTCGAGTTGTTTTTTGTTTTGTATATTTTATTTTGCATCATTTGTTTATTTGTGAATCATACGTCATTTTTTGGTATATAAATCGTAAATGAATTAATGAATCATTACAAGATTTCTTGTTGTTTTGTTTTGAATCATTCGAAATAGTGAATCGATAGCGGTTCATTGCTTCTCATTAATTTAATCACAACATATTAGAAAAAAAATGATGATCATCACGTAACAAAAGTATTACGAGTAATATAAAAGGTTCTCTCATATCACTAATAAATACAATAAACTGAATCATATCACTAACAAAAGTATTAATATAAAAAGGGTTTTCTCATTTTATGAATCATCATGTAATTAAGTTATAAAAGAGAGCGAGTAACCTTGGGGAGGAGTGAGTGGAAATTTACTACCCTACTACCCTTGTCACATCACCTCTATCCAATCAAAACCTTCCAACTCAAAACTACCCCAATACTACCCTAACACTACCCTCAATAGTGGGAGTGGTGCCCTAATACCAATTCCATTTTTTTTTTTTTTTTTTTAAATACATAAAATCACATACAATATTTAAAATAAAACATACCATTTCATTAAAAAAAACATTACATAATACTTGAAAAAAACATTACATAATACTTAAAAAAAAAACATTACATAATACTTAAAAAAAAACATAACATAATACTTAAAAAAAAGCCATTAATCATCGAGATGCTGGCAGTCTTCACGTCTTCACGTCTTCCGCGAGATCATATCGAAGGCGGTCATGGAGAATTGCCTAGTAACTCCGCTACCACATCGTCGTCGAACACCTACGGACCATGGATCCATTATATGAACCGGTGAGATTGCCCTCCTCGCGTTTATAACCATATTATGCAAAATAACACACGATGAACCGATCGGCAATTTTCGCTTTGGTCATAGCTCGAGTGGTCGTTCAAGAATTTTCCATTTTCCTTTGAGAGCACCAAAAGCTCTCTCGACATCCTTTCTCGCCCTCTTGTAACTTCAGAATCTCTTTTCCTTTGGGTCGTTTGGAACGGGTATGCTTTAACAAGTGCGACCACTTAGGATAGATTCCATCCGCCAAATAGTATCGCGTTTGTAAAGCGCCCATTCACGTGGAATGAACTATTCATCGCCGTTCCATTTCGGTCAGAAGATACAAGTCGATCGATTCAATACGTTGATATCGTTGTTTGACCCGGTGGACCAAAAAGCATGCCAAATCCACATATCTTGTGATGCGTGACTTCAAGCATAATAGTCGAACACCATAGTCACCTCTCGATATTGCCCTCTCAAATGTCTAGGACAATTTTTCCATCCGACGTGTGTACAATCAAGGCTACCAAGCATCCCGGGGAGGTGATGCGTCGCTCATGGGCCTCGAAAATGCGAGCAAGATCGTGTGTTGTCGGCCACGTGGGTACTCCCGACCGCACAACTCAATGATGGCCTTACAAAATTATCAAGACTTTCACGACCCGTTCTTTGAGACATGCATAAATATTCATCATACTCATCGGGCGGATTACGGTTGAGTCAGCCTAACGGCCGATGTGATTTTTGTTTCGTGAAACTTTTTGAAATCGCGATCGTAGCCTTCTTGAAAATATGGTATCTCGCTCAATGTCACCCACTATTTGCAAAAACATGCTTTTCTCCATTCGAAATTTTTTTAAAGTACTTCGTCAGTTGTCTTTGGTGTTTCAACGAACCAATCATTCTCTAAAGTTACAAGACCTATATCCCATGACGATTTACGCTAGTTCGGTAGAGCTTGCCGTGTCTTCATAATCTTGAGCAGCTTGGTTGAAGATATTTTGCAACGAGCTACCCGTGGATATCTCGCCGACGAAGAATGAACAACGAATTCGGAAGAATCGGTGACATTTTTTGGAAGAAATTATTTAGTGTGTTTTTTTTTTTGATATGTTAAAAGGTAAGTATGTTTTTGAAATGTAAAAGTTTGTTAAATAGGAAGAATTTTTTTTTTTTTTTTTTTTTTTTTATTTTCAATCGGCTACTAGCCGTTACCCACTCAACGTCTATATTTTCAAACGTTCCAATTCGGCTTCCTAGCTCGCAAATACAAACCGGCGGTCGAACCCGAGCTGGGCGGAGCAGTGTTGCCGCTCGGGTTCACCAACCCGATCACCTACCCGAAGTCGACTCCGTCCCCCCTAAGATTATAGAATATTGGTTGCGATTATAGAATATCATTTGGTCATTTCTAACGTAATAGTTGAACGAGGGAAATAAATGCATGCTTTCAAGCCTTTAAATGCTTTTATTATGTAATGAATTTTAAATCTATAAATGCCCATCTTGCCCTTATGTGATTTAATAAAATGAATGATCAAGATTGCTTTCTCAATCTTCCAATCGATCCAAACTATATATATATATATATATATATATATATATATATATATATATATATATATATATATATATATATATATATATATATATATATGTGATGTTATTCAGATACACTTTTAAAGTAGAAATAATAAGCACAATTGTGTAGTAATTAGATCAAACATTATTGATGAGATTGAAATCTTATTAAATGAATGACATATTTGTAATAAACTAAAAAATGAATGGCATCATGTACCAATTTGATAAAACTTATTCAGCAGGTATTTAATTTTTACGTTGACCCATTTGAATGACACCATGGAATTGTTTATACGTTATTAATTATGACACATTTGAACAGGCTGAATTACAAACATTGATTGATTCTATGACATTCTTTTATTATTACTCCGTATATTATAGTTTATAAATAAAATTTTGTTACACATTTGGAAAAGGGGTGATCTAATCTTGCACCCTACGTAAATCCTTCCTCGCACCTCAATAAGTAATCATTTCATCCCAATCATCGCCCAATGATTAGATTCCTTTATTTTATTATTATTATTATTATTATTTTTTTTTTTGTTTTTTGTTTTATATATTGTTTTTATTTAATTGTGAATGTTTAGGGTATGATCAAAGTGTATTTATTTGTGTAATGTTTTATATGATAGTGTATTTAATTGTGTAGTGTTTTCATATGGTATTTATTTTACGTTATTTTTTTAATTGTGTGTTTGTTTCATTTAATTAAACAATAACAATAAAACATTAGACATTAAAATATTAAACAAGTTCACGTGCAAGATGAAAATTTGAAAAAAAGTTGTTAATCCTTCAGATATTTAAGGTAAAAGTTCACGTATTATTTTATCTAAAACTATAACACAAAAAATATTTAAGGAAAAGTTGTCGAAGAAAG
Source organism: Chrysanthemum lavandulifolium (assembly GCA_022545495.1). NCBI lineage: Eukaryota > Viridiplantae > Streptophyta > Magnoliopsida > Asterales > Asteraceae > Chrysanthemum > Chrysanthemum lavandulifolium. The sequence goes on along the minus strand of CM040240.1, from coordinate 200,482,152 downwards.
ACTTAAAATGTCCACTTCTATTATGCACAAAATTAAAAAAAATCCCACTAACTACACTCTCAACCAATCAACTATCATCTCTTCCCGCTAAAAGTCAAATGTGGACATTTAATACGGGACGGAGGGAGTCGATATGTTAGGGTTAGACATTAGACGTTCAACGGATGAGTCGGACGTTCAACGGATGAGTCGGACGCTCAACGGATGAGTCGATATGTTGTGTTAGACATTAGACATTCAACGGATGAGTCGATATGTTAGGGTTAGACATTAGGCGCTCAACGGATGAGTCGATATGTTAGGGTTAGACATTAGACGTTCAACGGATGAGTCGATATGTTATGGTTAGACATTAGACGTTCAACGGATGAGTCGATATGTTAGGGTTAGACATTAGACGTTCAACGGATGAGTCGATATGTTAGGGTTAGACATTAGACGTTCAACGGATGAGTCGATATGTTAGGGTTAGACATTAGACGCTCAACGGATTAGTCGATATGTTAGGGTTAGACATTGGCGTTCGACGGATGAGTCGATATGTTGAGGTTAGACATTAGGCGTTCGACGGATGAGTCGATATGTTAGGTTAGACATTAGGCGCTCGACGGATGAGTCGATATGTTGGGTTAGACATTAGGCGTTCGACGGATGAGTCGATATGTTGAGGTTAGACATTGGGCGTTCAACGGATGAGTCGATATGTTGGGTTAGACATTAGACGCTCAACGGATGAGTCGATATGTTAGGGTTGGACATTAGACATTCAACGGATGAGTCGATATGTTAGGGTTAGACATTAGGCGTTCAACGGATGAGTCGATATGTTAGGGTTGACATTAGCCCCTATCTGTTTTAGTTCTTCTTTAACAATAAGAAAACCAATCGATTCAAGATGGATTTCACCCAATCAATTAAAGCATCTTCATTATCAACACCTAAAAAATAAAACTTTTACAACTTTTATTAAAATTTACAACTTATATTTACAACTTATATTTACAACTTTTATTAAAATTTAACAAGTTTTATTAAAATTTACAACTTTTATTAAAATTACAACTTCTATTTAAATTTAACAACTTTATTAAAATTTACAACATTTTTAACGACTTTATTTAAAATAATACTAATACAACTAATACTCTTTACTTATTAAATTTTACAACTTTTATTAAACTTTTACAACATCTTTACAACTTTTAAAAAATAAAAAATAAGCCTTTCAAAAAAATAAAATAATAAATAAATAAATAAATAAAAGTGGTATATGAAACCGGGGTGCGCCCCTTGTTTTTATCCCCTTTTACCCCCCATCCCATCAAATAATACACACTTGTCTGCTCCTATCTCATTCTCTCACACAAATAAATAACTCGGTCTCTCTCTTCTCTCTCTCTCAAAACCGGCGAGCTAAAATCTTTCCGGCGTCTTGTCCGGCCGATATTCTCGCCACGCACACCGGAACTTTTCACCCCATATACCAAAAGATAGATCGGGAAAAGGTGATCATTTTAACATAGGGCACGCGCGGTATTTCTCACCGACGCGCCCTAGATCTAAAGTTTTAGATTCGGTTTTCGTGATGGTATATGGGTTGATGTTGTTGTTGGTATTCTTGAGCTAATGAGGTGCATGGGAAGGAAAATATGGGGTGCAAGGTATATGGGTTGATGTTGTTGATGTTGTTTTCGTGATGGTATATGGGTTGACGTTTAGCGACTAGCTATCTGGGTTTAGTTGGAAATTAAAAAGGTACGTAGGTGCAGTTGGAAAATTTTCTATGGTAATTTGTTAGCCATAGCGGTTGGAAATTTTTTGAGCCATGGCGATTGAAATTTTGAGCCATAGCGTTGGAAATTTTTCTATGGTAATTTTAGCCATGATGCTGGAATTTTTTTAAGCCATGGCGGTTGGAAATTTTTTTGAGCCATGGCGTTGGAATTTTTGAGTTGTTGGTATTCTTGATGTTGGGTTGATGATGTTGGTTTGATGTTGTTGGTATTCATGATGTTGGGTTGATGTTGTTGTTGGTATTCACGATGTTGGGTTGATGTTGTTGTTGGTATTCCGATGTTTTGGTTTCAATTTTTTCGGATCCGATAAGGCGATGATAACAACCAAACCGAAGATGACTAAAGTGAGCTTTATCACTTTGCAACCTTCTGGTTGAGCCTAAATTTTTCCGGCGATGATTTTGAGCCTAAAATTTTCCGAGGCGATGATGAAAACTGAATGACACGAAAGTGAGATAAAATCTCACTTTGCAACCTTCGAATCGAGCCTCAAAAATTTTACGACTACGTTTTTAAGTTTTAAACCGATTAATAAAAAAAAAAAAAAAAAAAAAAAACTTGTAAAAAGTTATATACTTTATTCAAGAAAAAGAAATAAAAGAGTAAAAAACCTTACTTTATAAAAGAAATAAAAGAGTAAAAGTAAAAAAAAGACTTGTACAAAAAAGTGACAAAAAATAAAGAGTAAAGTTAAAAAAAAAAAAAAAGACTTGTACAAAAAAATAGATTTAAAAGCAATTTTTCAATCATCGATACTAAAACCAATATCTCAATGATTGGCACGAACCCCAACACCCCTAAAATTTTTCTAAGGTGCAACATTAAGAGACCATTTGAAAAACAATAATCAGCTTGTTTTATCTTTAAAATGTTTATTTATAATACATTAAATTTTTGATATAAACGTAGCGTCATATTAATTTTTTTGACACATTTGTAGTAGCACACTAAATTTCTTGATACTCATAGTGACATATTAAAAAATTTACACATATGTAGTGACACATTACATTTTGTGACACATTCGTAATGACACACAAATTTTTATGACACATTTTTAGTGATAAACAAAGTCTTTTGACACACTTTGAGTCAAAATACATTTCTAGTAACACATTAAGTTTTTGATACTTATATCGTGACACATCAATATTAAAGTGACTGCACACAAATAACTAGGAAAAACAAATGCAAAATTGCACACAAATGAGATACTGCAGAAGCTATAGACATATACATACATAAATTTAACCAAACTAGCTCATTAACGGGCTTTAAAAGAAAGTGGTCGCAACAAACCAATCGCAATTATCGACCCAACTGATTGATACAGAACTAAAAGGTGATGCATATAATAACTTCTTATAATGTTGACAAATAAATAACCTTTATTAATTTACTAATACATACATTTAGAACCTCCTCTACGTCATTATAACTGTGATACAGTTCCAAAAACTACAAAAGATCCTTTATAAACAAAACTACCAAAAAATCAAATCAGTAAACGAGAAACACATTATTTAGTTAATACTACTAATAAAAAATAGACAAATTCACAACTAAGCTAGAAAACAAAAACTATTTTACAACCAAAATCATTTAATACAAGCCAGGAAAAAAGAGAAAATGGCGGGCAGCGACGCCCATCTGAAAATACGATCTCGTCACAGCGGCGACGTTAGAACTAGACATAAAACAGCCGTGGCCAGATTTTTGTAGGCATAGACGAAGGCCTCATGTGACACATAACCAGCTCGTCGGAAAAAAGGATAAGTTTTGTGGGTTTTATACTCGCCGGAAATAAAAAGAAAAAGAACCAGATAAAGAAGCGATCTTCTGTAGATTTATAATCGTTGGTTGATGTAGATTAAATGGAAGAATTTTTCAAAAAAGAAATGGGGATGGATGTTGGTGGTTTCAGATGAGAGCAAAAGTAGGGATGGGGAAACTTTGAGAAAAAAATGAGAGAGATAGAGTATAGGCGGCGGTTTGGAGGACATCGGAACAACGATAATCACCCGTGAAATGGCAGACTTCTTAGATTTGATAGACATGGCGGTGAGTGCTTGGTTCGTCAAAAGGTTTTTTGCTGATGGAGTAGTATGTTTCAAGAAAACCACTGTGGTTCGACAACAGAAATGAATCGAAATTGTAGTGTTAATCGCAAAATCATAACACGATCTATGTTCGTATCTTTTTTTCAATAAAAGTGTTTGGTAAGTTACCGTTAAACGTAATTATAAGATGTAAAACGTAAAAGACATATACATAATTATAAACAAATGTTTAGAGGTATATCAAGAATTTAAAGTTTTAATACCCAAAATGTTTAAAAACTTCATGAATCGCCTTTTCATTTAGGAATTATTGTTTGAAATAAAAGTTGAAGTTAATGATCCAAACGTATCCAAACCAGCCTATTTATTTTAGAAGAGATTATTTTATAACAAAACTAATTTCTCAATAAAGTTTCTCGCCAAAATGTTTGGAGTCTTTTAATATTTTGATGGAGTTTTTTGGATCTAAGAAAGATGGGTTGTGGGATGGAGAGTGACGGCTTGTTGTTTTGGGAAAAGAGATGAGATTTTGTTATATGTGAGAGAGAAGAGTAGTATCAGGGTTCATAGGGGAATTACCTATTATGCCCTTAAACACATTAAAATTAATTTTATTTTCTTTTAAATGAAAAGACACTTATTACTTTTTGATTGATGCCATTGTTCACCATTTTAAAGTGTTCACCACTGAACATAAATCTATATATATATATATATATATATATATATATATATATATATATATATATATATATATATATATATATATATATATATATATATATATTTTGGACCACGCTTACACCAATCTTACGCGTATACCACCTTATCACAAGATGAACACCAGTAAACCAAACACTCTATTATGCGTAGAAGATAAAGAAAGAAAGATGAGAAAGATGGTGAATTGAATTCAATGTTATGCGTATGAAATAAGATGAAAGAAAACTTTATAACTTGGAAGAAAAGACACACAAAACACACTCGAAAGACACACCTCAAATGACACATTTGAGGTGTATTTATACTACAAGTACTAGGTGCTCTAATGGACTTACCATTGGCCTCGTGGATATGGGTTGGATTGGATCGGACAATAACTTATATAAGGCTAGCTTAACATAACTTCTAGCCATTTAGCTTAGCTCAATCCACGAGCCCCGCTGACTATTCTATCACGATATCTAACACACGCTACAAAGTTCCTAAACGTGAATGACCATCACTTCTAATAAAACTATTATAGGCAATAATCTCCCTGCAGGGGTGGTCATTCAAAGATGCTCCACTTGATTAGGTCTTTACTTTCCTCGAGCTTGAACTGCGTGTAGATATAGAATAGTCTTGATTCTTTTTTCTTTCATGCTTTGTGATCAGTTAATGTGGTATAGAGCCATTTGTCAACTTCTTTGATGTAGGTGTCTCCACGTCTTTCTCCACCATGCTCACACTTCTTTTTGACTTTGATGTTTGAAAAGTTCTCTAGTCTTTAAACTTTGTAGATTCTTTGACGATGACGAAGAATCATTTTTAACTTTGAGTAGCCTTTGGTTTTGATGAGGACTTTCATGTGTTGTTGGTATGAGCATGTGGGGAATCTGCACGATCTCTTCCTCCCACAAGTATCCATAAGAAGAAAACATAAAACATGGGTTAGAAGTAATCCAGTAACTACGAGTTTGAACTTAGAGTGTGTTAACAAAGATAGTGTGGCACGCCTCTAATTTCACATAGGTCGCTCTCGAACCGGAGTCCCACAAGTGAGATAACGCGATGTATCGAAATACATCTAGATTCGGATGAGCCGTTGAGGTACAAAAGCATCACCCCACGATCAGACCGTTTGAGACACACTAGCGTAATCCACGGAAGTTACAGTGACCGCCGTGGTCGCTTGATGTTGACCTGGCAGAGTTTCCATTCAATCACCAAGATCGCATATGTGAAACTTCTCATAAATGTTCTCGCGATTGCTAAGATCTGCAGACTCTAGAATATATCACTTGTGTCCTTATTGATGAACAACAAGCGATGTCATGTCAAGTGTTCCTATGAGATCTTTTGATGATTCTCGTGGCTCTAGACTCAATAAGTGCATTTGGTTTTCCTAAGCGAAGACTAGGGAGAGGTCTTCTTCTTGAATACCAAAGAATCTCTAAGAGACACCGATAGATTATGTAGGGTTCCCAGAAGAATGAAACAAATCCTTTTGAGAGGAACCGAGTGGTTAGAAGGTTTAGTGTAGTGCGTCCTTTGGGTCCATGACGTCTTTGTCTTCAATACGGTGTCATCTTAGTGACAACCAAGAGCACATGAATTGAACCCTGTTTACGCCTAAGGTTGATTATGGAGGGCTATTTCTTTTCACCCTTTCTTTTACTTTTCTTTTCATTCTTCAACCCTTCTTTCTCCTTTCTCATATTACTCCTTTTTCCAATCATTCCTAAGGACTTCTAATACTAACTATTTGTGATGTCCTTGGTAGATCCTCCTACTCAAGCGGATCATAGAACGGATTTACCTATCCTTAGTCACCTTATAACTCCATGACCGCCCCATGTTGCCATAAAACCATTTTTCTTGAAAATCTCTCAAAGTGTTTATGATTGAAAACATGTTTGGAACACTCGAGAGTTTATATTTTCATAAACACTCCCTTCACATGTGCTTATAAGTTTTGATGAAATCGCACATGAGGGTAGAGTTCGCACATTTGAGTTGATCCGCTCATGATAGACAATTCCCCACGAGACACGGTTACGTTGCTTAGTTAGAGAGTTCCATTGTCGCTTTTAGGTGACAACTAGCTCTAATAACTACCTTGAAGTTGTAAACACTTCTTGAAAGAAGGTTAGACCCATGAAAGTTCATGTCTATTACGAGTTTCTCGAAATGGTACATTCTTGACTTTGATTCCTCGTCAATTCAATGGTTTCAACTGAGTCGAGCTCTTTTGAGATTTAAACACCGATCATTAAACATTTTTGATCACATTTTTATCACGTCTTCTCCCCCTCAAAAATAGCATAGTCGTGATATTTTTGATATCAACGGATTAAACAACATTTTTAGAATCTTTTGGGGAGACAGACGGATTTGTTTTAAGCATGAATTTGGAACGATTTGGTTTTATACTCCCCCTTTAATAAAACATAATCAATTAAAGGGTTTTAGAGGGAGTTATCTTGAGCACAAAATATTTTGAAAGATTTTGAAAATCTTTTTGAACAATCTTGAAAAGGTGCTAAAGATGATGATGATTTCTCACCGCTTTAAATGTAGTGCAATTAAGCGTACACTTATTTTTCTTTGAAAACACGAGTTTTGATTTGAAAATAATCAAAAGTCATCATTTTTGTCCGGGTTTCGCATCAAGTATCGAAAGCCATTTTTGAAGAAATTTTGAGGAACGACATGTTTTAGAAAACAATTAAAGAACTCTCGCTCAAGCAACCGTACATGTCCGTATCATTGTTGAATGAAATTTCTAGAAGCGTCTGAATATCGATTATCGAGAGACATGCGATGAGAAGAATATTTTGGATTTTGATTTTCTATTGTTTTTGAATATTTTGAAAGTTTTATATTTTTATATTTTGCTTTTGTTGGTTTTTAAATTTTGTATTTTGTTTTCAAAATATTTACAGTGAAGCTTTTAGGAAAAACATTTTCAAGAAGATTCGAGAAGACATTCTAACTCCTCGGGGTTAGGTCAGATTCCAATTCGTCGAACTAAATCGTCAAACCTTTCTTTTGGAAGGGCTTTAGTGAATAGATCGTGAGTTGGTAATCGATCTTCACGAAGAATAATTCAACAAGACCTTCTTCCACGTGCTCTTTTATGAAGTGATAGCGGACTACGATATGCTTAGTCTTTGAGTGATGAACAGATTGCATGATATGGCTATGGCACTTTTCGAGTCACAATACATAGGTATTTTATCGAAAGTAAAGCCATAATCGTGAGTTGTGTTCTCATCCATAGAACTTGAGCACAACACGAGATAGAGACACATACTCACCGCAATGGTTGAAAGTGCGAGGCAATCTTGTTTCTTTGAAGACAATGACTAACTTTTCACCCAAAATTATGCTTCTCGATGTACTTTTTACGTAACTTGATCACCGCATGGTCCGCATCCGAAAAGGTAATTAGATCAAATCCGGTTCCTTCGGATACCAAAGACCCTTTGAATGGATGTATTCTGTGCAGAAGATCCTTTTAACCTCTTTGAGGTGCAGTTCGATGGCTTTTCACGAAACCGTGCTAATAAGCAAGCGACAAAATGAATATTGGGTCGGCTAGCAAGAAGATACATGAGAGAACCAATCATGCTTCGATATTTCTTCGGATCGATAGGTTTCCCAAACAAATCGGCCCCAATTTTTGGTGAAGTTGCCATTGGTGTGCCAACAGAGTCACAATTATCCATACCATGATTTTTTAAAATCTCAGATGTATATTTAGCTTGATTAATAAAAATTCCACGTGGGGATTGATGTATTTGTAAACCAAGAAAGAATTTTAGTTCCCCAATCATGGACATTTCAAATTTGCTTTTCATGAGATTTTTAAAATGTTTTGAAAGATTCGGATTAGTGGACCCAAAAATGATGTCGTCCATATAACCGAACAATCAAAATGTCGTTTTGCATTTTGAGTAAACAAGGTAGGATCAACCATTCCTTTGGTGAAATTGTTTTGAATCGGGAAAGAGAGTTCGTCATACCACGCTGAAGCTTGCTTTAAACCATAGATTGCCTTTTGAGTTTGTAGGCGTGAGTCCGGATGTTCCATGTCTATGAAGCCTTGGTCGACTCACGTACACTTCTTCTTTCGTAGTTCCATTCAAGAACGCGGTCTTAATGTCCATTTGATAAACCGTGATATTTTTGTGAGTGGCATAGGCTAAGAAAATCCTGACTGCTTCTAGTCTAGCTACCGGCGCGAATGACTCTTCAAAGTCTATTCCTTCTTCCTGTCTGTATCCTTTGGCCACAAGACGAGCTTTATTTCGAATTACAGTCATCTCTTCATCCCTTTTGTTCTTCCATAACCATTTGAGATCAATGACTCGAATGTCAATTTGTCTTGGAACCATTTCCCAAGAGTCATGTACACGGTATTGGAGAAGTTCCTCCTGCATTGCTTCTATCCATGCGGGTTCTGCCATTGGTTTCGACCGTTGTAGATGCATCTTCTATTGGTGGTGGTGGTAGATGATTTTGAGCGGGTGTAGCGGAATGATGATTTGATGCATTTGTCGATGTTCCACCATAGTATTCATCGAACATTAACTCAAGAAATTCTCCCAATCTTTTTCATGAGGTTTGTCGGCAAAGTTGATGGAGCTCTTTGTTGTACGAGTCCTAAACCGATGTGTCCGAAGTGCGCAGGTTTGGTGCGGGTTCTAACTGTTTTGATTAGAAGCCATCGGATTAAGCCAGCGGTTCTAGGCGAGTCTCTCGAAGCCATTTGTGAAATTTCATCAAAATTCACATTCATCGTCTCCATGATCCTCCTAGTTCTCTGGTATACACCACAATGCCCTCGAGCTATCTCGAATATCCAATGAAGATTCCAATATCACCTTAGCTTTCATTTTCCTAGATCTTCTCTGTCGTTTGTCGGATAGCACAAAGCGCCAAACACGTGAAAGTAAGAGATATCGGGTTTTCATTGTTCACTAGTTCATATGGGGTTTTATTGAATCTAGGATGGATGAGGATCGGTTACGAGTGAAACAAGCGGTGGCAACAACATCGACCCATAGAAATAACGGTTACACTAGAATAGATTAGCATTGTGCGGCGCCTTCCACAAGAGTACGATTTCTTCTTTCGGCTACCCCATTCTCTGTGGAGTTCTAGCAACGATGTCGATGAGTAATTCCAACATCTTCAAAATAAGCTCTTAACTCGATTATTGAATTCGGTGCTGTTATGCGTTCTACAACCCTTACGGAGTTTGAAGAAGTACTTGAATACGTTTCGAAAGGTGATGATGATGCACGGTGCTTCGATTTTGATCTCGAAACCTAACCCATGTATATCTTGAATAATCATCGACGATAACAAGAATATACTTTTTCCGTTAATGCTTTCAACTCTCATTGGGCCACATAAGTCCATGTGCAACATATGCAACTTTGCTTCGAACTAGGTACGGATTTGGGTTTATATGATGCTCTTTTGCTTTTCCTTGTTCGCATGATAGACATAAGTGATCCTTGGTGTATTTGAACTTTGGAAGTCCGTTGACGATGTTGTCTTTGGCAAGTTTGTTGATGGTGTCGAAATTGAGATGGGATAATCTTCGATGCCACAACCGGACTTTGTTCGGATGCTCGTGTCATAAGACATATTGGTGATGAAGAGGCCATTTGTTTTATGTCGATAGCATACAAGTTTGTATCACGATTCCCGGTTAAGAGATTAGTGCCATCCAAGTTTCTAACGAAGCAAGCATTTTCCTAAAAGCAACCTCTAAATCGCATCACGTAATCGCCGATGAAAACAAATTGTGTATCAACCCTTCGACATAGTAAACCCGAGTGATCAAATAATTTCCAAAGGTAGATCTCCATAACCCATGATAGCTGCTACATGATCATTTCCAAACGTCTGGTTCCATGAATTTCTAGAGCGAAGTTGATTAGCGACTTGATTCGGTTATGTGCATGGAGCAACCCGAGTCGACGATCCAAAGACATAATTCGATAACACGCCAATAATGAAAGAAGAAGATTTTGGAAACCGTTTTGATTTTGGTTCTTTTGGGTTAGAGGTAAAATCGATCACACTCAAAGAAGTTTTCTGAGGGTATTCTAGTTGATCACTCATTGTACCATTACTCGGTGTGAAAATTCTACCGTGGGTTTCAAATGCCATCCCTAAAGTAAACACTATGCTTCTTATCGGTGTGTAAAGCCTAAGTCCGCAACTAGTCTTCCTACTCGTTTAGCATAAGTTCTTTTAGGAACGTTCTTCTGAACAGGCTTAACAATCTCATTCTTAGAAACACAATCATCATGAACATTAGGTAAAGATTTCTTGCAAGTTAAACAAATAGATTCAACAGATTCATTAAACTTAGCAGAGTTCATAGGTTCATTACATTCAGATGAAATGTCTTTCTTATTACAAAGCGGTAAATTCCTAGGGTGTTCTTCTACTTTCTTCTCTTTATTCAGCGACTACTCTTAGAGGCATGCGAAACTCTATTGTTCCTTCTATTGCTCTTAGGCTTTAGTCTGCTGCTCTAGAGGTGCTTCCTAGTCATGTAGAAGGTAAGGCACATTCATTAGGATTCACATTATTATCTGAGAAGTGGTTTCACTTTTCCTAGTCTCTTTAGAGTGCTTTTCTAAACTTATGTCGTTTGTTCCATATGTTTTAGATGTGGAAGCGCATTTATTAGTGGTACTCATCTTAAAAGGCCAAAAGCTAAAACTTTTGGATTCTCGATAACCGCTTTTCCTTTTTCAACATGTTGTTTAGGCAAGGCGGTGGAGTGTTGGTTTTGATAAATCATTTTCTCATTGACTTTTGAGGAGGCATAAACAGACATTTTGGTTTGACAACCGGTTTGGGAACATTTGCTTTCTCCTCGGTCAATGGTTTTGTAATCTTAGTATCCATCGCCTTTCCTTTTGACATTCCACCGAGCCCTCAAAAGATCATTTTCGCTTTCATGTCATTGTAGGCACTCTCATACGACAATTTGTCATACTTGCATTCCTCGGTTTTTCGATCAAGTTGTTTAAAATATGAGACATTTTCTTTTCAAGTTTTTCAAGAGCTTTTCATATTTTGAAACAATTTCGAGGTCTCGATCGAGTCTTTCATGATCTTCAACGTAATATGTTTGTAAAATAATGGACATAATATCGATGAGTCGAACATCTTCAAGGAGAGAATCATTTAAATTTTCTAAAACTTTGATGTGTTCAACACTTTCATTAGCTTGCTTTACCGGGATTTATGGTCCTTGACAAAGTCATTGTTTCTTTCAAAACGCTTGTTCAAAATGAATTACCCTTGAGTTGATGTTATTCAATTTGGGGCAATTTCGGTTCAAAAACTTTTATTTTCATTATCAAAACTATTGAACAAGATGTTGGTTGTAATATTGGTTTTAGTTTTAACGATCTCTTGAAGATCCGCAATTCTAGTTTTCACATTTTCTAAAATACTTCTCGCATCACTTGTGTTAAAAGGATTGTTTGAAGACATTTGTTCAATGTTCGAAGATATTTTGAGACAACCACCGGTTTTGAAACCGATTTTGAAACTGGTGTTGACTCTTTGTTTGAAACACTTGGTGTGATGGAAAACTTTGACTTTTCTCTTTGATTAACAAAAGTGATTCCAGAAATTTTGTTCCATTTGTTGTAATCGATTGGTTTGATTTCTGGATGTTTTTGTTTCATTCTGTCTCTGCTCTCCTTAGATAGTTCTAACGTTTCAAAAGAATCACTAACAATAATGGGTTCATGTAAAGCATTTCCATTGTTTAACACATTCTGAGGTTTCTGAGCTTTCTTGAGGAACGAAGAAGGGTCGTTACCAAGTGCCATTTTATGAATAGTATGAAACGCGGATTTACTTGGTTAGAAAGCATCTTGTTTGTTTTCTTTGAATGACCCGTTGTAAGAAGCAAATTTTCCAAAGATTTGATTTTCTCATTTTATCAAGAATTTCATCAAGAAGAGAATCTTCTCGTTTTGAAAAATCAGTTATCAGCGGCTTCTTCTCTTTTTCAAGATCATAAAACATTGCTTTTTGTTTAGAAAGTTGGTCATTTAGATCAGAAATTTCCTTATTTAAAGATTTTATTTTCAAGTTCAGATTCACATCAAGTGTGTCATACTTGATTTGCAATTCTTTTTCTCTTAAAACAGAATTTCGGTAACCAATTTCTAATTCTGATTCTTTGTGTAGGATCAATATATTATTGTGTTGATGATTCGGGTGGTCTTGGATGATCAAAATACATGTTTGCCATATTTAGAGAGAGAAAGATAGAGAGGGTGTTCTTGCTAGAGACTTGGTTTACAAATGGAATGTTAGATTGAATGAGAAGCACCACCCCTTCCAAGGATGGAAGGGGTATTTATAGTTACATGAAATACGACCTCCTGACGGCATGTGGATCAGGTATACAGTGGGTAAAGACCCGTCCTTCCTCCACGGTGTTACTCTAAACTAAACTATGCTACAAACTAACTAATAAGCTACTAAGTAACGTAACAAACTACAAATCTACAAGCTAACATATGCTAGACTATTATTGGGGTGACCGACACTTTAACATGGAATTTCTAATTCCTAACAATCTCCCCCTAAGGGAGGTCACCCCATGAAATACATTTTGCTTCCTAGCATTCTATCTTTGACTTCGTTCTTGAGCTCGTAGACTTGAATTCTTCAATTCCGCAATCTTTGTGCATTAGTAGCGATTCTTCAAAGTCCGCATTGATTTGTACTTTAAGTGGAGGCCTTTGAACCGATCCACATCTTTGATGATCTTGAGCTTTCATTGAGATCATCGACCACGAGAAATCTCTCGGATCATCCATAGTTGTGTTGCCATCATGTGAAGTTGTGACTTTCGGACCGACATGCTCACACTTTTGAATCATGGCATATTTCCATCGAGTAGCGGAAGTTTCTTGGCTCGGGATATTTGCAGCAGCAGTAGGCGAGACATAGTATAGAAATATCGAGCCGGTTACGTAGATATGCACAAGTCATGATTTCTTCAATTAAGTGTGGATCTTTGTGAGCATGCGGCTTTGGATTGACTCCTCAATTACGATCACCGCAACCGTCAAATGTACATGCAAACAACAATGATTAGCAATAAAACACACGAAGTGTCTTTGATCACTTCGTTGAATTGAGGTACACGCCCACGGTTCCCGTTGATCGTTACAAGTCTGCTGTGATCGGGAAGAATTCGAAGAATCTCCTTGACGGGTTTCGCGTTGCTCTAGCCGTTCTCAAACCGTAACGTCTCAAAGAAGACAACACGGACCGAGTGAACCAAATAATTGAGATTCACCGATTGATGAAAATGATTTGAAAAACAATCGCGTATTGCTTTAAGAAAGAGTTTTGCAATACGACGAAGGTTTTATGAGAAAGATCAATTTTCAATCAAAATACTTTTGTATTAGAGAATGAGTACACATTCGACGTCTAGCGAAAAGAAGAGATTCACACATCGAACGGTTTTCTAAAAGTATTTTCAATCGAGATACTTTTGAATTTGAAATGAATACACATTCGACGTGCTAGAGAAAAGAAGGTTTGCACATCGAGCGGTTTTCCAAAAGTATTCGTCAATTCCATTCTGGACCAAGGTTGATTCAAGATTGAATCTCCCATTGTTTCTATCCGGTTGTCACAAGCTTTATCTTACGAGAAGATCTCACATGTCACCCACCAAGAGCTTGTTTGATGTTGGCTCTAGAAGGATTTCCATCTTCATGGTGAATACTTTTACATATCACTCGGATGTTCGGCAATACCACAAGGATAATCGTGGGACTCTTAATATATTCTTACTTTCCACATTGTGTGAAACATCAAGTCTTCATTAATTTTGTGTCCTAACGAGATATTGTGGATGATCTCTTGGCTCTAGACTCAATTGTGCACATTTGGTTCCTATCTGGGAGACTAGGGAGAGGGTCTCCTACTTCAATATCAACAATCTCTAAGAGAAAGTCGATAGATTATGTCGGTTCCCCGTGAGAATGAAACAAGCCCTTTTAAGAGGAACTTGAGTAGCTTGGGAAGATTAGTGCAGTGCATCACTGGGTCCATGATGTCTTGTCTTCAATACCAGTGTTACCTTAGTAACCACCAATAGCATATGTATTGAACCCGGTTTCTGCCCTAAGGTTGAACTATTGGAGGGCTATTTCTTTTCACCCTTTATCACATTTATTTCTTTTTCATTCTTCAACCCCTTCAATGCTACGAGACTTCATTACTAGAACCTTGTTGGGTTTATTCGGTTCTAGCTCGCCACGATCGGCACTCTTCCCATATCTCACTTTTCTCCTTTTTCATCATACCTAAGAACTCTACACTATCTATTGGATTGTCCACGAGTAGATCCCTCCTGTTACGGCGGATCGTGGGAACTAATACCTAACCTCACCATCCTTATAACTCCATACATAAAGTAAAATGGTCGGTCTTTTGGTGCAGTTCATTCTTCCTTGAAACCAATTGAAAAATCATTTGGAAAACAATCAAGGTACATGTCATACGAGATCAAAGCATTTTGTACCTTAATAGTTTTGATCATTTAGAAAACCTCCCCTCAACATGTGCATATGATTTAGAAATTGTTTAGCACATGGAGGCAAGAGGACTTTGAAATATTTTCTTTGATCACAATTTCATAGGAAAAAGCCATTTGATTTTCATGGTAAAATTCTCCCCTCAATATGTGCATAGGATAAGTGAAATCATTTTATCACATAGAGGCAAGAGTTAATTTGAAGCACATCCACAATCACAAGAGCCATTAAGAAACCATTTGAAAACTCAATCAAGCTAGGTACTTTATAAATCACTTTAAAAAGCTTTCGTTACCTCGATAGTTTATTTGCTCCCCTCAATATGTGCTTCAAGATTCGAAAGCGTTTAGCACATATGAAGCGAGCAACGTGCACAATTAAATCAAAACGATTACCTTTTATCAAATTTCATTATTAAATCACAAATTCTCCCCGATCAAAAATATCAAACCCTTTGAGATTTTGGATCCCAAGTGATTAATTAGGTTTAGAAAACATGGGAGAAAATGTGGCCTTGTTTAAATACTCATCGGTTTTTGATAAATCCTCCTCCTCAACATGTGCATTATGTATATTGAAATCGTTTGGCACATGGAGGCGGAGTGCTTTAAAGGACTAAAACCAATTCCATTTAAAACATATTTTAGATTTAAATCACGATCTCTACCCCGATCGGAAATATCAAACCATTTGAGATTTGTGATCCCACCCATTTAAATCATTTAGAAAATTTTGGGAGACGTGGCAAGATTCAATTTTGAAAGATGATAGATAAGGACCATTTAAGACATTAAAGATTGTTAGTGTCGGTATGATAGTTTTAAGAGATCTTTTAAGTAAATCAAAACAATTTCACAATCAAACAAGAATGAAAAAATTTCATTTTGAAAGACCTTGATTCTAGAGAAAAAATCATACCATGACATAACAAAAAATCTTTAGATCACCATTTATTTTGTACAATCCGGACTTTTATGAAGCAATATTGTTTGAAAATAATTTATTTTAAATCACTCTCCCCCTCAATCAATGACCGTAGTCGTTGGCTGAGTGACTTAGGTTTTGATAAAAAGAAGTCCGGTGATTTTCAAAATTTAGTCCAATTTATTTTCAAAACAATATTTTTCCATTTTCAAAACAATATTATTCAAAGTTTTAGAAAAATTGTATCATTCACTACTTGTCTGCACAAAGATACATTAGGTGGTTGAGAGGCTTCCGTTGTTCTTTGTGGGGCTTGGAAGAAAACCGTCTGCCGATGCGGTGAGACTTCTTCTTACTTTGCATTTTGAATGCCAACCGAGGTCAAATTAAGCTCCGTTTCTTCAATCACTTAGAAGAAAACCATCTGGCGATGCGGTGAGACCTCTTACGTTGCATTTATGCCAACTCTCCATTGAAGTCCAATTAAGCTCTGTTTCTTCATTTGTCAACCCAAGATATCGTTACCCTTTTCTTGCGGCATCCAATCATGTTCATTTGTGGGATCCGGATCGGGAACATTCTTATATACCAATATACTCGCATATGTTAGTGAACACACATACAAATATATGGTGGTCGACATCACCCAAACAACAATCGACTAATAAAAGTCAATCCAACATATCAATCATATCATAAAAGGTATGGAATAATGTGTTTATCAAACTCTAATCATCTAATCCTAACAATCTTATCCTAGGCACCTAGTCCTTCAACGTAGTGAACATCATTTTCGCTTTAAGCATTTAGGATAATTAAGAAAGCCCGTTAGATGATATAGATTTGAAAACATTCTCCCCTCAATCAATGACTCATTTTTCGAAAAGTTTTAAAAGCGCGAAGTCATTGATTGAGTTTGCAAATTTTTATAAAAACTACGGCGATTGGTTTGAAAGCAACTCATTTTCCACCATTTTGTAAACACCAAATATTTTTCTCAAGAATTTTAGACGGAAAACATTTGTGTAGGAACAATGATCCTTGACATACTTTCCTCAATTTGTTTTAGGATAAGTGCACGAAATGTTTTTAAAATTGGTTTAGCGCAACACTTTCCTTTCTTTTGAAGAGCGGGTTGCTATCTGAAATAATAGCAAACCTTTGTTTAAGCACGGGTCACAGTCTGAAGTAACTGCAAGCCATTTGATATGTGACATGTTTTGAAAAAGAATATTTACACCTCCTGCTTGAACTTCATCTATGGTCCCGTGCCATTATTGAATGACATTTCTAAGACCGTAGATGTTATCGATACCAGAAGACATGTCTTGGAAAACATATTTTTGGTATTTTGAAATTTTCGATTTTTATGGGTTTTGAAGGTTTTATATTTTCTATTTTCTTTTGTTTTGTTAGTGCAAATATTACGATATTTAATCTATACAGCCTCGCTTTGTTTTGATTGATGACAAACATGTAACTTGTAATACATAACGAAATGTACAAGTTACTTGTAATCACACTTTGTCTCAACATACATTCAACACCTCTCGATGTCTCAAGTCCTCAGATGTTACAACACAGTTCGTACATGTTTGTTATGTGGCATTATGATCAAACCCATTAACAAATCATTTAGAATGTTTAAAATACATTTAGAGTCACTAAGTATTTTAATAGGTTAACCATTCTATTTCGAACCTCATTTTACATTTTGCATTCACAAGTATTTCAAAAGGTAACTAGACATTTTATTAACTAGTTACATAATACATTTTACAAGTTTACCTTTGATAAACCTTTTAATCTAAAATGGAAATACATGTTACATCATGTCATGCATCATCTTTGAAATCCTTGGAAGATCACTTGAATATTTTGGTTAGATTGATACTCAATATATCAAATGTGATCTTAGTAAGATTTGGTAATATCTTGCAAAGATTTGAAGAAAGATTTTTAGATTTTATGTCGTGCACCCACGGTACCAAATTGTATAAAGGACGGAACCCTTTTAGGGGTCCGTGGTCCGTGGACGCCCCGTCCACTTTTGGCTATAAATAGAAGCCCATTGTTTTCCCATTTCTTCACCACTTCAAAGCAAATCTTCTCCACCTTCTTGCATACATTTAGATCAATCATTAACAATGTAGTAACACACATTAAACACCCTAATGATCATGATCATAATGCTTCTAACATTCATCTTTGTTGTAAGCATACTCTTTGATCAACCAAGGAAATCTTGGAGATCTAGCCATCCCCACTCACCACAAGTTGAAGATCTATCACAAGAAGTTTAGGAACTTGTGATCTTCATCATGAAGGCTTCCTATCAATGGAAGTTCATTTAGAAGTAGTTATTCATATCCATTAGACATTTGTGTCATGGATCATTAGTGTAAACATCATTGCATCATAACAACACTTTCACCAAACTAGATTAGATGGTTTATGTGTTTGTGCCATAAAACACAAGGTTTATTATGTTGGGCCATAAAACATATTGGGAGTGGTTGTACCTTTGTAAAAGAACTCGACATCTAGCTTAGTGTCGGAAATATTGTATAGGCGACGTTAGGTTGGTTCTACCTCGAACTAGAACCCGTATTTAGCTTTGTACCGAAAAAGTGTAAGCGACGATTGTAAGGTTTTCTCCACGAGAAGGGAGCTTGTTGATTTAGTGAAGTAACTCTCGAGTTGGGTACTGGGAGTGGAGTAGGCGGAAAGAAGATCCGTGACCGAACCACTATAAACCTCGTGTTCGGTTTGCACTTTCCTTTCTTTATCTCTTTACTTTTATACTTGCACTATACTATTGTTTGTGATGTGGTTTGATGTTCATGATTGTGTGACAACTTGGTTTACCATGCTTTATATTAGTCACAAACAATAATTGGTACTTTCATATTATAACAAGCTTCATAAGCGATTTGATACTAAAGATCTAAAGTTTTTAAACGGTAACGATTCACCCCCCACGCTTCCACAATTGGTATCGAGCCACGTAGCTCGATTTTCAAAACAAATGGTTTTTAAAATAGAGTACGATCCATGTATCAAATTACCATTGAAGCGAAAAATAATATGAAAAATGCTTTGCTTGTTATACTTAGAAATTTTGTTGTTAAATGTAACTTTGTATACAAGCTTGAAGGTTTTCTTGAAAAGTAAAATAAAAAAAAAGTTTGTTGAAAGAACTAGTAAGTATTGTATTGTGTGCTCATAGAAAATTTACGAAGAAATATGATTTTAAAGAAGTGTTTGGGATAACTATAAATCTAGTTGAAAAATCACCTCCGTAAATGTTTAAGATAAGTTACATAAGTAGATATATTGTTAAATATGTGTATTATATGTTTACTATGAAATCTAGTAAGTCGCACACGTTTTCTCTATGTCAAATACTAGTTTTGGTGAATCTGTCTCAGAGGACCACGGCACCAAATCTTATAAAGGGCGGATCCCTTTATTTGGTTCCGTGGAATCCGTATGTACAAGATGCGCTTTTTGGGCAACTTCAAAAATCATAACTAATTAACCGTAAGTCCGCATTTAGTCGAGCCACCTATCATTTTAAAGGGAATTGAGTCTACTTTCATTTAAAAATACTCTCATGGCCTGAGTCTAATTTTAAATAAGTGAAATAGACCAAATACTACAGTATGTCTAAAATATTGAGTTTCGCTTTAACATAAAAACTCAAAATTTTGAATCAAGCAATTTAAGTTGGTATTCTTAGAACTTTGATACAACTTCCTTTGAAACTAAATAATTTGGTAATATGTTTAAAGGAAACTAATCAAGCTTGGTATACATCGTCATATTTAAACGCAAAATGACGAAAAGTGTCTTTCTTGTTATGCTATGCTAAATGACCACTTGTTTATGTTGTTTGCATATATGTTGCTTGCTTATTTTTCAAATTGTTGTTTACACTTGTTTGTTTGCATAATATAAGTGTCAATCTTGCCATGTTATTTATTCACTTGTTTGACGATTTCTTGTTTATGCACAATAGGTTATTTGCTAGATTTTGTGCACTAAGTTGGAAAATTATTTTACCATCGCTAGAATTAGATCACTTCGCTTGCATAGGTTACTAACATCTCGCATAACTTATGAAATGTCATAACTCACTTAGCAATGAGTACTAAGTAAATTAGTCAAGTACTTTGAAAATGAAGGTGTTAAGAGAGTGTTTGGTACAAGGACAAAAACAATGTTGTATGATGTAATTTATTTGTTTTACTTTGTAGGATGATAATATGACTTAAAACAATGTTGTATGCTAACCGGTTTATGCAGTGGATAGCACAAGTGTGTTATCAATTTTACCCATTTTCACTTTTATGTGAAAATCGTTAGCCCTTGGTCAAAGTCTATGCTCCACTATATTTGTATATGTGGTATCGACTTTTCCTAACTAGAAGTAATTAATGTCACATGTTTTAAGCAAAATTTCGTGTTTCGAAAACTCCCGACACCTAAAAAATGGGTCTGTGAACTTTTCTCGATGTCCACGGATCGACGGCACCAAAATGTTGGTACCGTCTCGTTATGTATTTTGGTACCGCCATACCAGACAGCGGACCAGCGGCACCAATTTAAGGGTTCCTACTGTAAAGAAATGGTGCCGTGAATCCTACGGTAAGTTATTGAATTTTACTAAACCCGTAATCTAATTTACCAAACTTCGCTTCTAGGATAGTTGTTAATGCATATCTTTCATACCTCACTCAACACATCCTCAATGGATTAACTTAGGATGTTTGACATGATTTTAGACACTTCCATCTCATTAGAAACTACCATCTTTGTATGGATTAACATCAAATCCATGAATCCTTAGTTCCATAAATCAACACATTCAAGATGATCATTTTCACACCTTCATCAGTACTTTTCCTCAAGCTTAGCATTTCTTAAAGTAAAATCAAAATGACTAAATCCTTAACCTCAAATAAGCCACTTAAGAAAACCACTAGGATTAGCATTCGATCTTGTTGCTTCATTAACTTGAGCTCTTCATCCTCGGACTCATTACCTCTCAACATCTCATCACCCATTCAAGATGTGAACTTTCTAAACTTGAGTACTCCAACTCCACCACCAAAATCACCCACCATCATCCAAAACAACTTCACTACCAAAGTCTCCAAAGCTTGTTCCTATCAAACTTTGTGCAACACCACCAACATCTCCTCACCCGCTTATGGATGACTTAGATGACTTACCGAGACTAATAAACCTGGACTCATTATTTGCAAAGATATCATACACAAGTCTAACATATGACTATAGATATTGTTTTGTATCTACATGTATTGCCTCACCTGGTTAACATGAAAATAATGTGTCATCCTTCAAGACAATAAGTATTTACATCGAGTCATAACTCACACATATGTTAAATACATATTATCAAGTCTTGTTATCCTTGAGTTCAATCTAAGCTTTATAACCTCAACAAATTAGGATTGACAACTTAAGTATTTCATCCGAAATATTCAAGTATATGCGACTTACGATTGTAGTCATTAAAAGTCATATCCGAAAAATCAACACCCAAGTATTTTAACAACACATGTTGAAACACTTATCCAAAACAAAAAACCCACGGTGCCACTTATCCTCTTTGACACCTACTATCCTCTTCCATCTTTTGGCACTATTAACCGTATTGCTCATGAACTTCCAAGAGTATACTTTAAATCAAACGTGCCTTTTCAAGGTGAACCTATACCTCAGCCCCTAAGCTTCATAGACATAACCAAAACTTCAAGCACTTCACCCGCTAGTTGTAGTAACCAATGAACCATAAGAATTAGTATCCGTATTTTTGTGTTCAACATCCGTGGACAAATAATCAACCTAAGTACTCCCATAGCACAACAAACCCCTACATCACCACATCCTTATTTAGACACACTAGAAGACCTACCACCTAGATCAACCAATCCACCATCCTTGCCATCATTTGAATTCGTTGAGTGTATTGCTCAAAAGCCCTTGTGTCCAACACTTGTATCGAATCAAATGCACGCTTGAACAAACTCAACCATCCTTTCCCACATATAAGGACTTAGATAATTCATTATGGCTAGAACCTCAACTATCAAATAAGCATGGTGCTCTTGGTAATTGTTGTCAATTTCCACTAGGTATAAGTAGTACTACCTTCACAAATAATCAAAGTATTAGTAATACTTTGTCGTTAAACTTCGTGATAAATTTCGTTAAACTTCAAATCAACATTTTAACAACATATGTTAAAATGCAATCTCAAAGCCAACATCATACACCCCAAGCAACAATGACTCTTGAGGAGTATACATAAGAAACTCGAGTGAATTCCTCTTGTCATCATCTAGTGAATATAATCTTGAGACCAAGTTTATTTAGATGGGACTATCCGATTCAAACACTTTGGCTTCATATCTTCATTTAGGAAAACATGATGTTTTGAAGAACATTATGACTAAGATTCATGCGTTAAGCTTTCATTTTGTTAAAAGGATATTGTATATCCTATGCATCACTCTTATGACATAAATAGTTGTGTTACAAGAGATTTCATTACACCTCATTAGCTAAATGATCTTGAAACAAACATCTACAAGTTCGTGAACTAGCATATCCAATTCATCTTGTCATACTTGTTTTCATAAGCATGATAACTTTATCCCATGGGATAATCTCATTTGTTGAAAGATACTATTTGTATCTATTTCCTTTCAAGCGTACATCATAACCTAACCTTGCTCAAACCGAGTGCACATCCAAGGTTAAAACTACACAATTTTAGAGCATACACAAGATCTATTGAAGTTGGTAACCTCACTTAGATTCTTGTTAAATAATGTTCCAAAGAGCTTTCTTGAGAACGTTCTTAGTTTAACATATTCCATTCTCTAGTCTTAGATGATCAATTCACATTTAAAGTACAAGATGTCATCCATTAGATCATACAATTAGTGTGTAATTTGAACAACTTTCGATTCTAAACACAAGATTAAAACACATTGTTTATCAAACACACCATTGTTAAAATTCATGTGTATAACATGACATCTTCATCTCCTTAGTTATATTGCATATTAGTTGTGTCACATTAAGCCAAGTATTGGTAAACTATCATCTTTTATACACTTTAATAGGCAAAAGTAGGAGTTCCCATCTTTCTAACATGAGAATGATTACTGGAGAATCTATTGCACTAGAAACTCAATTTGACCTAACGGTTGAATTGCTTCCTGGAGAGAAGTTGGGTTTGTGGAATCACCCGTAAAAATGGTCGTGTTTAGCCTTAATTGAGCACCGCTAGTAATAGTCTCATATTCATTCTCCAACTTGAAAAATTTGTTTTCCTATACTTGCCTAAAGTAAGTGTTAAAACATTGATAGTTTGCCTCGCTTTAGGAATACTAATCAAACAAGTAGTATATATGACTTTTCTTTTAAAACCACTTGCATTGCACTTACATGTGTTGATTACATGTTCTTGTTTGATACGATAAGTTGATTTGACATTATCTTAGTGTTTGATAACTAGTCGAATGTGTAAACCTTAGTACGGTTTTATCTTTATAATGCTTGTATTCTTGTTTCATGCTACTAAACGCTTAAACCTAAAACTTTATTTGCATGATACTTACTTTTGAATTAATTTTAGCATGATTAACATGTTACTTATGAAATCATAATATGTCATTTTGATACGTGATAATTCTGATATGATAAGTTTGTGTTTGAAAGCTATTAGTTGGCATTCATTATATCTATGTGTAGTACGATCCAAATGATACATGCTCCAAATTGTTATGTCTTAAACATGGCTTGCATGAATCTTTCATCTTATTTCTTTTGCTTCTTGTCACACTATTTGTTTGCTACATATGCACATATAATATGTCAAAATGCTTTTGGTATGACAAACTTTTAGAAGCCTTTTTATCTTACAAATTAATCACATAGATTGTTGTGTTAATTTACAAGCCAAGTATGCTTAAGCGCCTAAGTCTAATGACAAAACAATCTCAAAATGAAATGTCTTGAATAAAGTTGTATTCTTGCATAATATGATTGTCTTGATGCTATCTTGTATGGTGATTTCTTGTCTACTAAAGTGCAATGTGTTTTTGCTTATATAATATGTTATCATTTGATTTCTATCATGTTAACATCTTTTGTCACTAACAAATTTGTTTTGTAGGTTGATAAACAAATTATTTGTTATCTCACTTGGTTCTAACTTTTATATGCTCATTTTGCATAATCCCTTTATTGCTATGTAGATTAGTACTATGCTTTATGGGACCCCTACACTTGCATATAGTTTAAAAGCATATAAAATTAAGTTCTAGAGGGTTGGCTTTGCATTTTGTCTTTCAACCGACCTCTTCCAAATCTCATTTTAGCTTCCGCTTCCAAAAATCATCTACATCATTATTTAGTTATAACAATACTCGATCCTCTTCACTTCCTATTAGGAAACCACATGCCTCATCATACGATCATCTCGCATTAATCAAGAAGAGGTACGTGACTTTAAGGATGAAGCTCATTGTATGCTAACCATCATCCGTAAAAACATTACTAAGCTCACCTCTTTCGTTAACCCGAATAACCTCCTAAACACTTTGTTATCATTCCTTATTTGATACATTGCACATTATGTTGCATGTCCACCAATTAAGGGGGAGAGAAATTCATTCACATAATTGTCTTTTGTCAAAATTTATGTCTCTTAGACTCTACAATACCAACACATAGGTAAACACCACTTAGCTAAAACCGGTTCATGAAACCACAACTAGTTCAACCTTTTTCGCACCAATACCTCATCAAGTGAAAACGATCATGTGTTTTACAAAACGCCTTCATCTCCACATATAGGATTTTCCTTAAACTAGCACCTTACAACTTCACTATCTAGAACACCATCATAGGATTTTATCCTTTTCTCACTTATCATGCATGTCCTTGTCGCTGCAAACGATATATTAATCAAAACAACCATCTCCAACACGTTGGTCCATCCAACTCTCACTCATATGATGTCATTCTCATCCTCATATAGGTACTCATTATTATTATTAGTATTTTCCATATTGTCTTCACTTCTTTTCAAAGTGATAATCATCCATGTCGGTCAAAACCATACTAATACTACCTTTCCCATTGTCACCTAGAATAGGTCATTTTTATAATTCGTGTTAATCAATGAACGAATTTATCTTCATGTTATCACTTTTATATATTCTTAGATAGAACGCATTATTGATTACCCTTGGGTTGAAGCATATGAGAACTTGCTCAAAACAATAGGTTGTTAGCATCAATAAATCATTCAAATCATAACCCTTATGCATCATTGAAATGCAATGTCCATTCATTTTTTTTCTCTTAGCTTTGGTCACTTGACATGACGAAAGGATTGCATGAATCCATATTTTTATATTTGCTATACATACGAGTTTCTAACTCTTTAATAGCTTCCTACCTAATCACCACCACCTTCCATCACCACTTTCACTAATCATCACCACCATGGATTAGCGAAAACTTGCTTTTGTAAATGTCAAGTCATCTACCATCACCACATGAATCCTACTAGTAAACCGACACCAACACTAGCACCACTAGTGGCACACCCGTGTGTGACTTCATATCTTCTTTCTAGGAATTATTTTGTAGGTTTTATCATATTATATTCTCACTTTTCTTATGATTGTAATTAGAGACTACACTTCATGAGATCTTTGATTATATCATTTATCACATATATACATCTCATTTTTCTTTGTGAAAAGATGAAATATATTGCACTAATGTTTTTCATTGTAGGTTCATCATCATATACACTCGATTGTATATAACTTACTCATCTAAGGATGAAGTTTGCATCAATTATTTTTTTATTTTAGGTGCACACCTAGAACAAGGAGGAATATCCTTTAGCACTCATATTGCATCGCCTATACACTTGGTTGTATATGACATATTTGTCTAAAGACAAAGCTTCTATTATACTAATATTTATTTTGAAGGTTCATCTTGACGCCCTAGAGCAAGGGAGCTCCGTCAAGAATTTATCAATGCATCTTATACACACTTTGTTGTATAACACTTACTCGTCCAATGACGAATATAGTTTTGCACTAATATTTGTTTTGTAGGTTTTAATCATACCCCGACGCCTCAAACAAGGGGAGCAACCGTCATGGGGAGCATGCACGCATTTAGCATCATTCTCACTTTTCAACAAGCATTTGTGCTTCGATAAAAGTGGAGAAAATAGGCTAACATTACTATGCATTTTTCTTTTCATATATTTCTCATAATTTTGTTGCATAAAACTAACCTTGATGTAGGTTGCTCTTTATTTGATCCATGGATCCGCTACCAAACAAGGAACGGATTGAAGTAGACGATTTAACTTCACTAGGATGATGCAAGCTCGCTTTTTGGGAGAAATGAAGTTAAACTCATGACACGCCTTTTGTTTCGACAAAAGGGGAGAAGAGTGTAAACGGAGAAGGTAATGTAAAGGTAGTAAGGATACAAGTAACTTTTACATTGTACTTTCTATTACGTTTACATATCTTTGTCATCATCAAAAGGGGAGATTGTTAGTGCAAATATTACGATATTTAATCTATACAGCCTCGCTTTGTTTTGATTGATGACAAACATGTAACTTGTAATACATAACGAAATGTACAAGTTACTTGTAATCACACTTTGTCTCAACATACATTCAACACCTCTCGATGTCTCAAGTCCTCGTTGTTACAACACAGTTCGTACATGTTTGTTATGTGGCATTATGATCAAACCCATTAACAAATCATTTAGAATGTTTAAAATACATTTAGAGTCACTAAGTATTTTAATAGGTTAACCATTCTATTTCGAACCTCATTTTACATTTTGCATTCACAAGTATTTCAAAAGGTAACTAGACATTTTATTAACTAGTTACATAATACATTTTACAAGTTTACCTTGATAAACCTTTTAATCTAAAATGGAAATACATGTTACATCATGTCATGCATCATCTTTGAAATCCTTGGAAGATCACTTGAATATTTTGGTTAGATTGATACTCAATATATCAAATGTGATCTTAGTAAGATTTGGTAATATCTTGGAAAGATTTGAAGAAAGATTTTTAGATTTTATGTCGCACCCACGGTACCAAATTGTATAAAGGACGGAACCCTTTTAAGGGTCCGTGGTCCGTGGACGCCCCGTCCACTTTTGGCTATAAATAAGCCCATTGTTTTCCCATTTCTTCACCACTTCAAAGCAAATCTTCTCCACCTTCTTGCATACATTTAGATCAATCATTAACAATGTAGTAACACACATTAAACACCCTAATGATCATGATCATAATGCTTCTAACATTCATCTTTGTTGTAAGCATACTCTTTGATCAACCAAGGAAATCTTGGAGATCTAGCCATCCCCACTCACCACAAGTTGAAGATCTATCACAAGAAGTTTAGGGAACTTGTGATCTTCATCATGAAGGCTTCCTATCAATGGAAGTTCATTTAGAAGTAGTTATTCATATCCATTAGACATTTGTGTCATGGATCATTAGTGTAAACATCATTGCATCATAACAACACTTTCACCAAACTAGATTAGATGGTTTATGTGTTTGTGCCATAAAACACAAGGTTTATTATGTTGGGCCATAAAACATATTGGGAGTGGTTGTACCTTTGTAAAAGAACTCGACATCTAGCTTAGTGTCGGAAATATTGTATAGGCGACGTTAGGTTGGTTCTACCTCGAACTAGAACCCGTATTTAGCTTTGTACCGAAAAGTACCGAAAAAGTGTAAGCGACGATTGTAAGGTTTTCTCCACGAGAAGGGAGCTTGTTGATTTAGTGAAGTAACTCTCGAGTTGGGTACTGGGAGTGGAGTAGGCGGAAAGAAGATCCGTGACCGAACCACTATAAACCTCGTGTTCGGTTTGCACTTTCCTTTCTTTATCTCTTTACTTTTATACTTGCACTATACTATTGTTTGTGATGTGGTTTGATGTTCATGATTGTGTGACAACTTGGTTTACCATGCTTTATATTAGTCACAAACAATAATTGGTACTTTCATATTATAACAAGCTTCATGCGATTTGATACTAAAGATCTAAAGTTTTTAAACGGTAACGATTCACCCCCCACGCTTCCACGTGCCGCAATGAACACACAAGATGGTAACACCAAACTACCAATCACATCAAACAAGAACGAGAGATTGTTCGGAATCATCATGTTGATGTATCGTGAAGCATTAACCGGAAGCACTTTGTCGATAAACTCATCAATCCGAGTGAAGATGTCAACCAACGGCTCTTAGAAGAGAAACTCCATGTGAAGATGACCCGATAAGAAGAAGCTCGGTTCTTACATGAGTTTAGAGCCGTATGACCATTTATATTCTCAAATGTCAATCAACAATGCAAAAATTCACACTTTTTCTCCCTCAAGAATTGCATACGGAGATGCCATTCTTGACTAAATAAGTGAAATCATCCAAATGTTCTATTCACACTTCTCCCGCAAAATCAGACATGATGTCGCCATCTTCATTATAATTGAGCAAGTGGAATGAGAAAACAATCGATGGTAGCCCGGTTCACTGATGATCAAGCGCATGGAAAAAGTATGAAGCATGTTGATGAGAATAGTCATTAGTGAGAAGATTTCTCTTCTTAAGATAAAGCACATCAAGCGTACACTTTTCTTTTCTTTGAGGAACGAGGCATGAACTGTTGTGTTCATACGTCATAAGAAGATTTCTTCTTCGAAGATAATCGCACCAAACGCATACATTTCTTTTCTTTAGAGTACGAGGCATGAACTGTTGTGTTCATACGTCATTAGAAGATTTCTCTTCTTGGAAGATAATGCGCACCAAACGTATACATTTCTTTTCTTTAGAGTACGAGGCATGAACTGTTGTGTTCATACGTCATTAGAAGATTTCTCTTCTTGAAGATAATGCGACCAAACGCATACATTTCTTTTCTTTAGAGTACGAGGCATGAACTGTTGTGTTCATACGTCATAATCTCTCTCTTTTTAATCTCTTTAGGCAAAACATGTAAATGTCACCATTATCATTCAGTAGGCTCTTTGTAGTGACAGCTGATGGAGATAAACCAATATGATGAATTTGACCCTGAAGTAAACTACCCCGAACTCGTGACTTAAGCTTGCACATATGTAACAAAGAGCGGTGCCGAGACTTCATGCCCATTTGAATCTCTAAGTACTCTATACTCTTCAACCAACCAACCATCGAGTATTAGACGTATATCACCTCTTGAAAATCCACAATTGAATGTGACACTGAGCACTCCAACATAACTCCTTTAAGTGATAGTTATTTTGTGGTGGTAAGAGCCCAATTCCCCCAAGTGGTAAAAGAAAAGGTAAAAGACACCCAACAATAACTAGATTTCCAAGTCTTCGTTTTTGATAATAAGCTCGAACAAGGATCTTGAAGAATCTTCATCCAACCATCCCGATACCTTCGGATACTAAGTACACTCGCCGTGATAATTCACTTCAACCTCAAATAAATAATAGTGAATTAACTCCGTTGTCACATCTTCTCGTTAATCGCTCAAATCTAGCCTTCTTTGACATTTAAACGAACTTTGATAATGGTTTTCATCCCGACCGTGGTTAAGTGAGCATACCCCCGTAAAACCATGTAATAACCAAACTGCCATGAAGACAACCCAAACACACACCCAATTCATGAAGTACACCCTTTTATCCCTTCTTTGAAGCAAAAACCGTAGCACCAGCATCAGATACGATTCCAGAATTACACTTTCCTTTCTCCAGGATGAATCCATCATTAAGGGATTTTACAATTCTATAGTTTAAACCGAGAAATGGTTTCTTTCGCAGGATTTTACAAAACCAAGAATAAACCGTAAGATAGATCCGGAAATGCACTTTACTATTACCAGAATGTTTCCATTGTCACGGGATTTTACAAGTCTATGATTTAAACCGAGAAATAGGTTCTTTCACGGGATTTTACAAAATCAAGACAAAACCGTAAACAATGTCGACTTGAATCATATGACAACTTTGGTTTCGTGAATATCTTTTAGGGGAACATGCAGCGGTTCATCAACGGTTCATTATCCAACATCATCAACATCATCAACCATCCAATAAACACTTTGGTAAACACATCATCCACAAATTTCGCTTACTATTTGTCATGACCACTTGTTAAAGTAAACCCGATATATCAAACTTGAACATGATGAAAAATTCTCCGGTTTGTTACTTAATCTTGTACTAATCCTTGTGAAGAAGAAACGGTGTACCCAATGTACAAAACCTCTTGACATTCTCAATCGAGTGAGACACAAGTGATAGCTATGTTGTGGGTTTAGGGTTGCGAGAAAGAATCACAAACGTAAATAAATAGCCAAATCTTTATCACCCTCAATAAACGCCCAAACAAGTCATCTTCGGAAAGGTAGAAAGAAAGAAGACGAAATAAGTAAACGAGCCGGAAAACTACACTTCAAATCCAAATAAGAGATACCGTACAACCAACTTCGTAGTCAACCTTAATCAATTCAAGCCAAGCCGTGACATAATAATCATCGTGAAAATGTATATACCAAAGTATCAACCCTCATACCATAACAACAATCATCATCATACCATCAACAATTCTTTACCCGAATGCGCATAACTTCACAAACCATACTAAGTCAAGTATAATAAACTCCTTTTCCCTCGGAGGTTAACCGTAACACATCAAAGTACACGTTTCTCCCATGATGGTTTCGAACTTCGGAAGCATCATAACGTATACGACCATTTGCACTAAGTTCTTGTCATAAGCAAATATCTTGAGAAAAATCATGACCGTACCGACGATTTTAGAAAGATTTTGCTTAGACTGTGAAGTATCATTGTCATTTTGTGGCGTCGAATATCTCATGAGAATTTCTGAAATTGAACCTCCTTTGATTCACCGGCTAATAATAATGACCACATATGGAGATAGCGTCGCATCAATTTTGCATCAATAATACCGTATAAAAATTCCGTGATCATTTTTCAAATTTTCGCTCAAGCAGTGAATTTATGTATCCCCGTGAAAATTATACCATACCAAGAAAATACCAATTTTAGTCCAAATTTTATTAAAACACCAAGGCTTAATAAATTTTTCGAAGAAAAATAAACGATGACCCCATCAACGCCAGTAACCAATCTCATTAAAGCTCGTTTTAATTCAAATTTCATCCATACACAATTCCAAGAGCCCATCTCCATATTAAAATAACACAATTTCAAAGAATAAAATAACATTGTGTTATTTCAAACACATCAAACCATATAGATAAAATGAATTCCAAAGAACACGTATGACCATATTGTGTTATTTATTCGTTGGCCCGTGATCCAAAAGTCCAATGCTTGATTGTGAAGCCAAAGCCCAAGTATATCTTATCTAAATCCAACGACTACTGATAAGTGTGATAACCGGTTATATAAATTTGACATACCCTAAATATTCTCACTTATCCTAACCCTAATGACACACAGAAAAAAATACGCCTCCCTTATACACTTCACCACAAAACGCTCCTCTCACCAAATCTCTTTCAAACACCGATCATCACATAACCTAAAGCATTAAATCATTCTAATGGAACCCCAGAATATGTATTCATTATTGCTTCAAACGAATCAAGATAGCTTTTTAAGGCATCAAGATCCTTTAAGGGTCTCGGGTAAGGTTGTTATTGATTGTTGTTTTACTATGAGTCTTGAACGAACTGAAGAAAAGAGATAACAAAATTGTTATAATCTTTTCTTTTTATTCGAATAGTAACACATATGGATCCATGATGATAATGGTTCAACTCAAAAGATCTTTAAAAGATATGAGGTGAAGTTGAAACCAAATCTGAGAAAACGATTTGTCTTAGTTGATTATGTCGAGTCTAGGTCAGAAGTGATACGAGATGGAGGATGAGTAGGATAGAGATTTGTTGGAGGCGGTTTATGTGTAGGTTTAACATGGACTGAGGAAGGTGTAGCTACCTGAGGTCGTTATGAATCTTGGGTATATGTTTGGTTGTGGTCATACATTACGAATCTTCTTCATTTCACATCACAAAGTCAAGTCGCCATGCTATTATAAAACAACTCGCTACCATTTGAAACAAGTTGCTTCATCTTTTGAGTCATGTCAAGTCGCTATACCAGCTTTAGAGTCAAGTTGCTAACAAAATTTTTTCAAAGCAAGTCGCTACCCAATTTTTTTCCCTCAAAGCAAGTCGCTAGGTCTTATGACAAGTCGCTAGCCTTTCAGTTTGACTCAAAAATCAAACCGTCACCAAGTTGCTACCATTATCAACTCGCTACTTGTTAAATAACAAGTAGCTACCATTAAAATGGGGACAAGTCGCTAGGAAGAAAATGACAAAAAAAACTCGCTAGCAAGTTATTTGACATTTTACGATGAGATATTCCGACGGAAAATCCTTCAAAGATCAATAAAAACCCGTAAAATGTCACAATTCTCAATTTTTGGTCATTTCCCAAACTCTACATTCATCATACTAGTCATACATGGGTTTTGCATTTCACATAAAACGCGTAAATTTTATATTAATTAAACGCTATCGCGTAAGTAATTATTTTGAACATTTAATCTGATACTTCCAAAAATGATCCCGATATATTTTTATACTTACATTTAGTTTATAAAAATAATATTTTGAGTTTACCTAGTGTTTTAAATTTATTTTGTATATAAATCGTTAAATTTATATTATTACGACGCTTTTCTTAAAAACTACACGATAATTATTATATCACTCAAATTTTACAAGAAATGTATTTTACAATTTTATGATCTCATTATACTTTACTTTGATCTATTAAAATTACTTTTACCTAAAACTACCTTAAATTCACTAATGTATATACAATCTTACAAGTTATTATTACATGTACATTTTACTTACATTTTTAACAATTATATACTTATAAAAGAAAAAAAAAAAAAGTATTTTGGTGAAATACTCCCCCCCTTGGCCGACCAAGGGGGGGTAAGCATTTATGAAGTTGGTAACAATTGTCTTGATTGTATATATCTATACTCCAAGTAACATTATTTCACTCATTCATCTCAATTATTCAACAAGTTAGTAAAAGTTTGTTTTTCCTCTCTTGTTCTTCCTCTACAAACCGGCCATATAAGGGTGTTAGAAGAGCTCATCAAAATTTTTCCAAGATCAAGTTTAAAACAATCTAGTATACACTCTTGTTTAGGTTTTGAAATAAAAACCTAGAGTGTTTAGGTTTAATCCTTTGTTCTAGTCACCTCATCAAGTTAACTAGTAAGCATTTCATACATATCATTATTTTCCATATTCACTTTTATGTTCATTTTTATTATGCACAAGTAAACCATGCAAGTTATGTGATGTTCATACCACTTTTTAAGGTTTTTTAAGTGTTATAAATATATATAATCCATCCTATAATTACTCCTTGTTATATACTAGTTTTGGTGATGCCTAGGAACCCATGACACCCTAAGAAGGTGTATGGTAGGATTAGAATAGCTCGGAGTTGTTTTGAATGGGTTGGAATAGGTTTAGTACGAGAAAAACTCTTTTCGCAAGTATAAAAGTGGTCTGATCTTGTTTTGTATTTCTGGAAAATCCGACAAGAGACACGAATTTTGGCCTAGATATTTAGAAAATATACTTTAAAACTAATCCGTGGCGCTTGAACGGATTAAACGGAGCTATAACGAAGAAGTTATGAATTTTTCAAGTTTGACGAGGAAAACTATTAATTTCAAATTTCAGCATTGAAAATGTCACTCCTTACGAGTCAAAAATGAGTCTTAAGCTTTATAAATTGTGTCGACTTATCAAAATATATTAGTATACTTTGACACGAATCTAAGGATGTAGAAAACGAGAAAACGGACTTGTAACGATTAAATTACACGCGATAAACCAAGTTGCCGTAACTTTATTCTATTAGCAAAATTAATATATTCTTTATTACAAACATACTACGGCAACTAAAGGACCATGTTGGCGGACGTTTTAACAATGATGTAGAACTTTTATAACGTGATGTCTTCTAGTAAAAGTAAGTTCGCTAGCATATTTTCCAAAATGTCCAACCGTTTGTGGAGCGGAGTTGTAACGAATAACATATAGTCACTCAAACTTTGCCGAAAACCATCCTTTAACTCTATTTTTGGCCTAAAGTGCAATACTTAACCTATATTTTTCTTGGTGATCGAGACCTCTAGGATGGAAACTTAAACACTGAAACTTTGAGATATTGATACAAGCTTCCCAAAACCGTTGAGTTCGTTTCCTAAAGCTCGACGTACACCATTTTACGACTAACTTTTCAAGGCCATTTTAGTCACTCTCATGAAAATTTCAACGACATTATTTTACGACGAAAAGTTATAATTTCACAATAAATCATTAAATGACTATCGTGGGATATCATTTCAACATAAATACTTGTAAAGTATTTTATAATATGACGGATGTCATAAACATATTTTGACGATAAACATTATTTCCAAAACGTATAAGTGGTATGGATATCATATGGAGTTGCATGCACAACATTGTATCACGATTCACAACAACATATCATAACTCAAGTCATAACATTCATTTAGGTCGCGGATAGTTTCCGAGCCTCATTTTAGTGCACTTCATTTTGTTAGCATATCAATCATACCAGTGAGTTCATACCCGCTTTTACTCATTTATATTCCTATAAACTATTTGGGTAGATATATGCTTATTTATCCAAACATTTAAACTCTTTTGCCAAACAACATTACTTATACTTTAGACTTGATTGCGTTATATACTTGATTGGGTTATACTTGATTTCATATGCATATTTGGAACAAACATACAAGAATTAGTGGCTCCAAATTAAGTTGTTGGAAGGCTATTAATTTACAAACATACAAGAATTAGTGGCTCCAAATTAAGTTGTTGGAAGGCTATTAATTTACAAACATACAAGAATTAATGGCTCCAAATTAAGTTGTTGGAAGACTATTAATTTACAAACATCCCAATATTTATGTTGGAAGACCCTTGTGGTGACATTTATACTTTTAACTACCTTAATGCGCATATTCATGATTGTCATTCTATTTTAGGCAATGGGTTGTGAACACACAGGTTGCAAGATTTGTATGGGCGGAACTTGGGCCGAGTGGATTTACAATGCCTTTGTCAATGAACATTCTCTAAGTATTTCGATCATTTTATCACAAACTTATGAACTCACCAACCTTTGTGTTGACACTTTTAGCATATTTATCTCGGGTTGTAAGGCGATAGCATTTCATGGAGCTTTTGTGTTATCAACCTTTATTTTATTATGCACAAGTAAACCATGCAAGTTATGTGATGTTCATACCACTTTTAAGGTTTTTAAGTGTTATAAATATATATAATCCATCCTATAATTACTCCTTGTTATATACTAGTTTTGGTGATGCCTAGGAACCCATGACACCCTAAGAAGGTGTATGGTAGGATTAGAATAGTTCGGAGTTGTTTTGAATGGGTTGGAATAGGTTTAGTACGAGAAAACTCTTTTCGGCAAGTATAAAAGTGGTCTGATCTTGTTTTGTATTTCTGGAAAATCCGACAGAGACACGAATTTTGGCCTAGATATTTAGAAAATATACTTTAAAACGAATCCGTGGCGCTTGAACGGATTAAACGAGCTATAACGAAGAAGTTATGAATTTTTCAAGTTTGACGAGGAAAACTATTAATTTCAGAAATTTCAGCATTGAAAATGTCACTCCTTACGAGTCAAAAATGAGTCTTAAGCTTTATAAATTGTGTCGACTTATCAAAAATATATTAGTATACTTTGACACGAATCTAAGGATGTAGAAAACGGACTTGTAACGATTAAATTACACGCGATAAACCAAGTTGCCGTAACTTTATTCTATTAGCAAAATTAATATATTCTTTATTACAAACATACTACGGCAACTAAAGGACCATGTTGGCGGACGTTTTTAACAATGATGTAGAACTTTTTATAACGTGATGTCTTCTAGTAAAAGTAAGTTCGCCTAGCATATTTTCCAAAATGTCCAACCGTTTGTGGAGCGGAGTTGTAACGAATAACATATAGTCACTCAAACTTTGCCGAAAACCATCCTTTAACTCTATTTTTGGCCTAAAGTGCAATACTTAACCTATATTTTTCTTGGTGATCGAGACCTCTAGGATGGAAACTTAAACACCGAAACTTTGAGATATTGATACAAGCTTCCCAAAACCGTTGAGTTCGCTTCCTAAAGCTCGACGTACACCATTTTACGACTAACTTTTCAAGGCCATTTAGTCACTCTCATGAAAATTTCAACGACATTATTTTACTGACGAAAAGTTATAATTTCACAATAAATCATTAAATGACTATCGTGGATATCATTTCAACATAAATACTTGTAAAGTATTTTATAATATGACGGATGTCATAAACATATTTTGACGATAAACATTATTTCCAAAACGTATAAGTGGTATGGATATCATATGGAGTTGCATGCACAACATTGTATCACGATTCACAACAACATATCATAACTCAAGTCATAACATTCATTTAGGTCATGGATAGTTTCCGAGCCTCATTTTAGTGCACTTCATTTTGTTAGCATATCAATCATACCGGTGAGTTCATACCCGCTTTTACTCATTTATATTCCTATAAACTATTTGAAGTAGATATATGCTTATTTATCCAAACATTTAAACTCTTTTGCCAAACAACATTACTTATACTTTAGACTTGATTGCGTTATATACTTGATTGGGTTATACTTGATTTCATATGCATATTTGGAACAAACATACAAGAATTAGTGGCTCCAAATTAAGTTGTTGGAAGGCTATTAATTTACAAACATACAAGAATTAGTGGCTCCAAATTAAGTTGTTGGAAGGCTATTAATTTACAAACATACAAGAATTAATGGCTCCAAATTAAGTTGTTGGAAGACTATTAATTTACAAACATCCCAATATTTATGTTGAAGACCCTTGTGGTGACATTTATACTTTTAACTACCTTAATGCGCATATTCATGATTGTCATTCTATTTTAGGCAATGGGTTGTGAACACACAGTTGCAAGATTTGTATGGGCGAACTTGAACCGAGTGGATTTACAATGCCTTTGCAGTGAACATTTCTCTAAGTATTTCGATCATTTTATCACAAACTTATGAACTCACCAACCTTTGTGTTGACACTTTTTAGCATATTTATCTCAGGTTGTAAGGCGATAGCATTTCATGGAGCTTTTGTGTTATCAACCTTTATTTTTATTATGCACAAGTAAACCATGCAAGTTATGTGATGTTCATACCACTTTTTAAGGTTTTTTAAGTGTTATAAATATATATAATCCATCCTATAATTACTCCTTGTTATATACTAGTTTTGGTGATGCCTAGGAACCCATGACACCCTAAGAAGGTGTATGGTAGGATTAGAATAGCTCCGGAGTTGTTTTGAATGGGTTGGAATAGGTTTAGTACGAGAAAAACTCTTTTCGGCAAGTATAAAAAGTGGTCTGATCTTGTTTTGTATTTCTGGAAAATCCGACAGTAGACACGAATTTTTGGCCTAGATATTTAGAAAATATACTTTAAAACGAATCCGTGGCCGCTTGAACGGATTAAAACGGAGCTATAACGAAGAAGTTATGAATTTTTCAAGTTTGACGAGGAAAACTATTAATTTCAGAAATTTCAGCATTGAAAATGTCACTCCTTACGAGTCAAAAATGAGTCTTAAGCTTTATAAATTGTGTCGACTTATCAAAAATATATTAGTATACTTTGACACGAATCTAAGGATGTAGAAAACGAGAAAACGGACTTGTAACGATTAAATTACACGCGATAAACCAAGTTGCCGTAACTTTATTCTATTAGCAAAATTAATATATTCTTTATTACAAACATACTACGGCAACTAAAGGACCATGTTGGCGGACGTTTTAACAATGATGTAGAACTTTATAACGTGATGTCTTCTAGTAAAAGTAAGTTCGCCTAGCATATTTTCCAAAATGTCCAACCGTTTGTGGAGCGGAGTTGTAACGAATAACATATAGTCACTCAAACTTTGCCGAAAACCATCCTTTAACTCTATTTTTGGCCTAAAGTGCAATACTTAACCTATATTTTCTTGGTGATCGAGACCTCTAGGATGGAAACTTAAACACCGAAACTTTGAGATATTGATACAAGCTTCCCAAAACCGTTGAGTTCGCTTTCCTAAAGCTCGACGTACACCATTTTACGACTAACTTTTCAAGGCCATTTTAGTCACTCTCATGAAAATTTCAACGACATTATTTTACTACTTAAAAGTTATAATTTCACAATAAATCATTAAATGACTATCGTGGGATATCATTTCAACATAAATACTTGTAAAGTATTTTATAATATGACGGGATGTCATAAACATATTTTGACGATAAACATTATTTCCAAAACGCATAAGTGGTATGGATATCATATGGAGTTGCATGCACAACATTGTATCACGATTCACAACAACATATCATAACTCAAGTCATAACATTCATTTAGGTCGCGGATAGTTTCCAGCCTCATTTTAGTGCACTTCATTTTGTTAGCATATCAATCATACGGTGAGTTCATACCTGCTTTTACTCATTTATATTCCTATAAACTATTTGGGCGAGATATATGCTTATTTATCCAAACATTTAAACTCTTTTGCCAAACAACATTACTTATACTTTAGACTTGATTGCGTTATATACTTGATTGGGTTATACTTGATTTCATATGCATATTTGGAACAAACATACAAGAATTAGTGGCTCCAAATTAAGTTGTTGGAAGGCTATTAATTTACAAACATACAAGAATTAGTGGCTCCAAATTAAGTTGTTGGAAGGCTATTAATTTACAAACATACAAGAATTAATGGCTCCAAATTAAGTTGTTGGAAGGCTATTAATTTACAAACATCCCAATATTTATGTTGAAGACCTTGTGGTGACATTTATACTTTTAACTACCTTAATGCGCATATTCATGATTGTCATTCTATTTTAGGCAATGGGTTGTGAACACACAGTTGCAAGATTTGTATGGGCGGAACTTGAACCGAGTGGATTTACAATGCCTTTCTTTGTGAACATTCTCTAAGTATTTCGATCATTTTATCACAAACTTATGAACTCACCAACCTTTGTGTTGACACTTTTAGCATATTTATCTCGGGTTGTAAGGCGATAGCATTTCATGGAGCTTTTGGGTCTCATGGCATACATTGAGTCTAGTGTTTTATCTATTACCATTCGACATGTTTTGTAAACCTTTATGTGTTATCAAACTTTGGGATCTCATGTGTTGTAAACTTTAACTTATTTAATCGAATGGTAAACTCTTTAAAACATCTCATTATAGAGGTCGCTTTTCTTTATCCATACTTTGTGCTATGACGCCATACCCCATTGACACTATCGTTCACGCGATATTTTGGGGTGTGACAAAAAGGTGCATAAAATGTCCCATTTTACCCGTTTTGACCACTTATCTTTCACTTTGGTACAAGGCAACTAAATGATATTCCTCGTCTCTAAATAAGTGTCCGGTTTGACTTTTCAAAGTCAATCGATCAACTTTGACCATATCTATTTTTATGAGTGCTATATAATACTTGATGCAAAATATATGAATTGATTGGGTTTTAAGTGTATTTTTCATTGATATAGTTTTTCATCAAGTATTATATAACACTCAAAAAATATTTACGGTCAAAGTTGAACCAGTTTGACTTTGAAAAGTCAAACTGGACACTTATTTAGGGACTGAGGGAGTAGTAACACGAGAGATTATTTGACTATGACACAAATAAAGAATACCACACAAAACAGTTAAAAGATATGTTTTTTACCCAGAAAAAACATGTTTAAAACTGTTTTGTACCAAAAGCTTCACGAATTTGTACCAAAGCAGAATATAAAAGTTTGTATAAAAACTGGTTTTGATAATATTTGACCATAAAAGTGAACAAAAAAACAGTTTCAACAACACATATAAATCCGACATAAATCAATAACACATAATAACCATGGTACGAAACCACACAAATCAACACAACACAAAACCTTGGCTCGTACCATTTGTAGGATCAATATATTATTGTGTTGATGATTCGGTGGTCTTGGATGATCAAAATACATGTTTGCCATATTTAGAGAGAAAGATAGAGGGTGTTCTTGCTAGAGACTTGGTTTACAAATGGAATGTTAGATTGAATGAGAAGCACCACCCTACCAAGGATGGAAGGGGTATTTATAGTTACATGAAATACGACCTCCTGACGGCCTGTGGATCAGGTATACAGTGGGTAAAGACCCGTCCTTCCTCCACGGTGTTACTCTAAACTAAACTACACTACAAACTAACTAATAAGCTACTAAGTAACGTAACAAACTACAAATCTACAAGCTAACATATGCTAGACTATTATTGGGGTGACCGACACTTTAACATGGAATTTCCAATTCCTAACACTTTGTTTTTATGAAATTCAAAGGCTTTTGCGTTCTCCTTGTAACTCTCAAGCTCAGTGGTCAATTTAGCATTCGCGGCCTTAACATCGCGATTGACCTTTTAACTTTCTCAATTTTAATGCCACAGCTTGTTGATTAATGATTCAAAATAAGCACGTGTTTCCTCATCGGCCTCAGATTTTGTGCCACACCCTCCACTAGGATCCACATCCGAGTTTCGAGTTAGTATTGCTACAACCTCTGATTGTCCATGTATGTATCATAAGTAGGCGTTGGCCATGTAATCGTCGTTCGTCATGAGAAAACACATCAAATATGATATTGTTATAGCATGGATCAATGATTGGTACCTCGACATCAGATTGGGCCGAGATGCAGGAGGTGCATCGAGTCGTTGTCGTATTTAGTCTCCTCAAGATTTTCCATGAAGATGCAGTTTGCATTGATGTCCTCGAGGTCTTCCAAATCATCCATAATGGCCATGAAGTCATGTTCCTCAAGACTCAATCAAGTCCGGCTTGTTCCTTTGTACCAACATGATAGCTTTCAAGATACGCAAGATCCTTCTTTTTAGGCTTAGTAGGACAATTCCTTGCCATGTGACCTACCCTTGACACTTGTAATACTTAACTCGATTACCATGATTCACATTTCCATAATTCCCAACGATCTGAGTCGCAACATTCCATTCGATTACCCAACGCCTATTCCCAACATTATGACCCATCCGATTTCCAACATTCGACCCAACCGACATTCTGACACGGAACCACCGACACCCATGCGAAATCCAAGAGTATATCCTCGCTGATTCCAATAACTCCAACCATTTGTCCTTGATGACCCATATTCAAACCCGGTGAGAAATTTGCACATATGTAGTGTTTGATGATATCCTCCGTTGTTGTTAGTTGGTGTGGAATAGCGACTTCTAAATGCTTTACCAAAAAATGCAAATGCATTTGACAAAGCTTCTTCTTGTTCAATTTCAAGATCAGTGATTCCTTGTTCCTGGTATTGTTGATACTGTTGTTGTTGATTGATTTGTTGTTCTGG
This sequence comes from Chrysanthemum lavandulifolium, assembly GCA_022545495.1. Classification (NCBI taxonomy): domain Eukaryota; kingdom Viridiplantae; phylum Streptophyta; class Magnoliopsida; order Asterales; family Asteraceae; genus Chrysanthemum; species Chrysanthemum lavandulifolium. The sequence goes on along the minus strand of CM040240.1, from coordinate 200,440,314 downwards.
TGGATAGAATTATTGTTGAGGAATAACAGCTTGTTGTTGTGGAATGTATTGCTGCAAGTTGTTGTTAGTGGAAGATGATGAAGCTTGTTGTTGTGTATTCACTGGAGTGTGAGTCTTTGCAACGAGTGCCAATGGATCATGATTCTTTGCCAATCTTTCTTTTCTGACTTCATTTACTTCATTCTGGTTTTGTTTCAGAAAATCGTTGAGTTGATCAAAGTTCACCTGATGTAAGTCTTTTGTTTGGTTGACAATAGTGACATATCGCCCCATTCTTCCGGAAGATTGTTCAGAATTTGATATTGCTCACGATAGTTCGGTGTCAACTTGTTTCGATCGCCTCATTCATTAAAGTACGTAACCTTCCATAGTAGGATTCAATTGATTCTCCCGGAGTAGATGTAAACTTCTCCCATGCGCTTAGCGACTTGTTCTTTATATCTTGTTTACCAATTTCGCCCATGATAAAGCCGCCTAACATGTTCATACATATCGAAAGCGGCTTCACAACTGTCTCAAGAAGAAAGATGTCTCTTAGTAAACCCACTGGACAATGTGAATTGCCATGTCATCTAGCTTCGACTTGTTTTGATCCTCTTCAGTGTATTCTGATTCTTTTTTAGTACGAACAGATGGTGGGACGGGAGGTGTTGCATCAGGATCTCCAGGGACATGGACTTGTCGAGGCTTGAAGGGTCCATTCGTAATGGATTGAATCATCAATTTTGCATTAGGTTTGGTCTTGATGTAGCGAAGCATACGACTTGTCCATTGAAGATAACCACCTTTTTCCAACATAGAGGACGGTTTTCGACCTACCGCATGAATGTCTTGTTGAGTTGCCATTGATGAAGGTATCTTATGATAAAGTTGATGTAGGATCGATTCAACGATAAAGGAGTTGTGTTTGATGAAGATTAAGCTCGGTTGTTGTAGTGAAAATTTGGTCTCAAAACTTAAAACCTCAATAACTTCTTTTCTGAGCGTTTTTAGGACTTGAAAGGTGACCCTAATTAATTTGGCGTGTCATTCTCCTCGTTCTCACGGTCTGAAATATATAGGATTTCACTAACACATAATATCAATAACATATGGGGCATTCATAATAGTTTAGAGAGAAAGTTATAGAGAGAGAAATGGAAGAGAGTTGGGAACTATGTGAAACAAAGAAAATGGTATAGAGCTCCAACCCTCTACCTTGAGAGGTAGAGGGTATTTATAGTGTCTTACAAATAAACGCCACCTACGGGTGTGGATCGTGCATACAAGGTAAAGACCCGTCTCCTCCACGGTGTTACTTAACAAACTACTTACTAACATAACATAACTACGACTACGAGCTTTCTATTGAATGCTTATACTTGAGGTGATCAACTTTTAACGATCAATTTTATAATTCCTAACAATCTCCCCTAAGGAGGTCACCTCAATTTACAATGAATACAAACAGATATTACATTAGATTGTTCTAGGATTCTTGATTAAGTCCTTTGCATAGTAGCTCATAGTCTTTGATTCTTCATTATTGCATGTTAGGGAATTCCAAGTGGAGGTCATTAACTGATCCACGTAAGAATGATTATTGAGCCTGCTTTGAGATCATCAGCCATATTAGATCTCTGACTCTTCCTTTGTGATGTTGGTATTATGTGATGTTGTGACTTTCGGACCGACATGCTCACATTTTGGATCATGATTTCTTCATCGAGTAGCGTAAGCTTTCGCTGATTCATGATATTGGTAGCGCCAGAAGGTAAGCATGGAGTGAAAATATCGAGTCATTGATGCACTAATCATGATTTCTTTGGATATGAATGTGTTGTGTGAGCATGCGGCTATGGATTGACCGCTTCATTCGATCACCGCAACCGCTTCAAGCGACCGCATACAACAAGCTAGCAATAAAGCGCATCAAAGTGTCTTTGATCACTTCGTTGAATCGAGGTACACGCCCACGGTTCCCGCTGATTAGTACAAGTACCGCCTGTGATCGTAGAATTCAAGAATTTCCTTGACAGGTTTCACAATGCTCAGTGTTCTCAATCCGAACGTCTCAAAGAAGACAACACGGAGTGAGTGGACCAGCGAGTTTGAGATTCACTGATTGATGAAAAGAGATTTGAAAAACAATCGTGTATTGTTGGATCGATATACTTTAATCAAACTAACTTTAACTAGCTTGTTAAGGTTTAACAACCTCGGATAAATCCTAAGTTATTAACAAAGAAACACTGAGCAATCTTTATCAAGTACGCGGAATTTACTTAACAAAGCTAAGAAGAATAACTTTTATTATAAACTCTAAATCGCTTATTATGCGATACTCTAAACAACTCTAAGATTATCGAACTTCTCTAAAACACTAAATAAATTGTGAATTCAGTAAACTCTAAAACTCATAGACTCGTACCTCTAATGCCAATCTAGAGTCCTTTTATAGGCTCAAGGATATCCTAGTCGGTTTACAATTTGTATCCTTGTACGACAAGTAATCTAAACATAGAATATTCTAGAGTTACAATACTTTCCATAAACGAATATAATGCTTCTTTTGTTCTTTCAAGATTTTGACTTCATAGTGCGATGCTTTGACTTTGTCTTTAGCAAGATTTTGACTCTTTGACTTTTCCAAGATTTCTATGACTTTACAAGATTTTCATATCTTCAAGACATTCATATCTTCAAAGACTTTCATATCCCAACAATCCTCCCTAACTTGAATTCTACTTGCTTGACTTCAAGTTCCTTTGTAAATTTATCTCTAATGACTTCATCTTTAAGAACATATTGTTTCTTAATCTTGGATTGTATCTCAGTAGTGTCCGTGCTTATCAAAGTATCTCTAGAATTATTCTTTCACAACAAAGATCCAAAGAAGCTCCATCTTTTCAAGAACACAAAGAACATATGACAATTTGTACATTAATTCAGTTAAAGTTGCATTCTATTCTCATCACTTCTAGTGTGTTAACTCCCGTGAGAGGTGAATCATTGAAAACTTAATGGATTTAGATCTCTTTACCAAAGCCATTATCTCCGGAGTAGCCAAATGTTTTGGTGTGTAAGACTATGGTACATTGATAACCATATGATTTTTAGCAAATCATCGCCTATCAATGATTTGTTTTGTCTTTACCAAAAGTCGTACTTCCTCGGACTAGTTAGTTCTTTTATCTAATGGTGAACTAATTACCAATAATGGTTTTTCCACACCCTTTACCACAAGCCATTTTCTTGTGGGCTAGCCAACTCTTCACATTATCGATATGGTGAGTTGATTACCATCCAACTTATTAGCAAGTTGTCAACTAAAACGGATTTGATATATCTTTACCAGAGCCGTTTGCTCATGGATTAGCCAACCTTTTGTAACCATGGTGGATTGATGACCTATTGTTACCATCTCAAAATCCATTTATTCAACCTTTGTTTCAAAATATTTGTTACTTAACAAAAGTTTTCTTCAAAATCACTTAATCGGTTAAAATCGCAAGCGATTTTGATTAAAGTCATTGTTTGATCGCAGCATTTTGAATAAAGTAACGATTTATCAAAATAATTTATTCAATTAAGTCTCATACCGCTTTTCATCATCTTCAAAGAATGGTAGTCCAGCTTGATAAACAAGTTGATAACCATGCAAGCTTTCATTATCCTCTTCTACTTCCATTCCATTCTCTAGCATTCTTCTCATGAGCTCGACCGTGAGAGGTATCTTCTTTCGCAAACATGTGTATCATTGTTCCATTTTCCACTCTAAAACATGAACCCGCACTCTTCAAAGAATCTCCAAAGAAACAATTTCCCAATTTTCTTGATTCTTCCAAATATCATCGTTTCTCTCTTTAGTTTCCCATGCGCTTATGAGATCACCATGTAAAACTAAACCAATCCTTCTAATGGATTATGTTTAAAATAAGCTTTCACCACATGATATAAATAGAATAGATCTACTCTATCTATAATGTGCAATAAGTCCCATAGCCTATTGAAAACTTTGAAGCTTTCATCTTCTTTATGAAAAATCATATAATCTCCATCTTTGGATTTCACAACTTCAAAAGCACTAACTGTGATCTGCTCATCTTCATGTCATCATCTTCTTTGAATATTCAAAATCTACCACTCGAGATAATTCCTTAGTTCATCCTTAGTTTCGCATCTTAATTCAACTTTTTCTTTCTTTGAGAACCGAACATCCAGAATTTCCGCTTTTCCTTTTCTTTTCAAACTCTTCTTTCTCTCTCGCTTCACCCAAGTAGCTTCTTCTCTAAAATCTTTGATGCCTCGCAACATCCTTCTTATAATCCTCCTAGCAAAGATCATACAATCTTTTCATCTCAAAATAATTAAACTTCGCAATCCTTTATACCCTTGAATTTTAAGATAAGCCATCATAGCATTTCGCCTTTAGCTTTATTAAGTCTTCTTGGCATAAATCTAACAGAGTAAGTGATCGTAATGGTTCGAAGACTTCAAAGATCTAATTCATCTTGTAACTTTAGTCGCTTCTTTACTCGAGCTTCTTGAGCTTCCCGAGCTTCTCTATCTTTAGCATTTAACTCTTCTTGAAACTTTCTAGTGCAGCTTCATTCCTAGCAACTTCAATTTCTCTAAGTTCCGCCAAAGTTAGCTTTTTCTTCTTAGTTTCAACCGTAACACCCTTTCCTTTATCCTTAGGATCAATTGCAGTTGAGAAGTTCTTTGTTCTTCTTCTTGTACTTCTAATAGTAACTCCACCTCTTGGTTGTGATAAATCTCCTAAAATTGTAGCAATGAACTCATCATCACTTGCGTAATGAATAGGTTTGAGAATAGTCTCCTCTTCTTGTATAACTATTGTAGAAGGACCACCTTCCTCTTCAAAATCTAATACTCTTGAGTTATTACCTCTTGTCTCAAAGTACTTTGAAAACCAAGATTTGTTGTTCAAGACCTTGATCATCGCTAAAGATTTTGAACTTGAACTTGCTCCTCAAGATCTTGAATGATCTTTCTTCGACTTTTAGAACTTTCGTGTTCATTCTCTTTAACCATATCTTCTTTCAAGTTATGTTCTTCTAAATTCATCCCAAGTTGATGTAAGATGGTTTATGAACCTTTGGTGTTTACTTGTCTTAGACTTCCTTTGTGCTTTCTTCTTTGATTTGACCAGATACGAAATTCTTTAACCAAAGGCCGATAAAAGTTTTTAGCCTTCTAAATTTTAACTTCAATTTCTTTATCCGCTTGGCTTGAGCCGTAGTAGTCTTTGCAACTTAACCAACCCCTTGTTAAAACATAATTGTCCAATGTCATTTCTTCAGGGGGTATAGTATGTGAATCATCTCCTTTAATTGATGAATGTTCCTCCGATTGAGAAGCGTGAATGTTGTTGTGGAGATGGAGAAGGTGATCCCGCAATTTTTCTTGAACTTCAAGATTTAGGGAAACAAGACTGTGGAGATGCAAGATTCTTGAGAAGCAAGATTGCAGAGGCAAGATTTGTGCAGTGCAGATTTGCAGATGCAAGATTTTAAAAATAGTACTTTTCCAAATTCTTCTGTATAAACTAAGTATACACAAATATCCTCCCCTCAAACAATACACATGACTATACTAACACTAATAGTCCTCCCCTGAAATGTAGCTCAGCAACTAATATACTCCAAAACATCTTACAGAAACTCCTTGTTTCCTGTCATGCTCACAGAACAACCACTGTCAACAATAAAATGATCTTTAAGCTCCTCTTCTAGGTTGCCCTGTCTAATAAGATGAAAGAGTTAGTTGCTTTGAGGAACCCAAGCCATTATCGACTTGTGTTCCCTTTAGAGTGACATACTTACATTACGTAAGTATGTAGTCTCCAACGCTTTTAAAGCATGATCCAGATTATCTTTTGATTCAAAACTTGTGGATTTTCAACAAAACTTTCTTTGCAAATTCATTCTCTTTTGCTTGTATCACAAGAACATCGATTCACTTTTGTTGAAAGTCTTGTTTGTCCCTCAAAGATTTCTTTCTCTTAACCCATTCTGCTTTAACACTTGGTTCCCGTGATCTAGATCCCTATGTGAATTGTAATACCTTCTAGGTTGATAGTAATGAGATCTCCTAGGATTTCAGTGCCAAGAGGTATTCACAAGACTTTGTTGAACTGAGCGAGACTTTGAGAAGGTACCGCTTGTGAAGGTACCGTGGTTTAGAAAAGGTCTTCTAGTGGGGTACCTATGGTCCGTGAGAAGTTGTTACGATTAACCCTATTTGAATTATTCCAGACTGGTTTATGCGCTCTAGGATTCTGATTTGCAGACCTATTCTTTGAAAATTTCCTAAGGTATTCTGAGTGACGTTCATAATCCTTGATTAAATGAGTAGGACTAAAACACACAAAACACAGTTTTTCACCCATACTCCCAAAGTGACTTCTTCTATGTCTATGACCAAAACTATTGTGCCTTCTAGGTGAATGATTAAACCTGCTTTGACCAAAGTTATCCCAAAAGGTTTAGCAAAGATCTGCTTTTGAAAAGATTTTGCGATGGTATCGCATGTGTAGCAAGACTTTGATTTGAAGGTACCGCTTGATTTTGAACATTATTTTCAATAGCTTCTTTGGGTTTTTCAGACCTAGATTGAGCTACAAGCTTCTTCCTAAACTCTAGACTATCTACTCCAAAACAAGAAACATCAGGCCTAGAGGGTTGATGACTACCAACTGGATGCGGAATAGCATGATAACCGTTATCTTTCTTATACTCAGGAGGTGAATCACTAATTGAATCCTCATTACTAGATGTGTCTACATAATTAATGAGTTCATCATCACTAGTGGTTACATCTTCTAAATCATCCTGATCACTAGATGTGTTTTCTTCTATGTTATCAAAGTCCATACCAAAACCTAAGCCAGTTCTAATGTATGCTCTTCTCTGCTTTTGAACATAAGTAACATGTGATAGACCGATTCTTTCCAGCATCAAACTTTGCTAACAGATCATCTCTCTCCTTAGTTAGTTTCTCAATTTCAAAGAATTTTACAGTTTAGTTTCCATTCACTTAGTTTTAACGATAATCTCGTTGTTCATATTTTTCACCAAGCCATTTCATTATTTTCATGTGTTATAATTTTGGCTTCCATAGACTCTAAAGTTATTTGATAACTCGCTACCTCGGACCTTGCCCTTACACAATTATCTCTTTCATAAACATAATTAGTAAGTAGTTTTGATAAAATCATGATGCTTAGAACATACCTCGAGATAGTAGATGAACTTGATGAAGTGGGTCGCCATGATGAGTAGAACAGTTCTTCTTCTTAATCGTAGTTTCCACAAAGCTCGATACCACTTGTTGGATCGATATACTTTAATCAAACTAACTTTAACTAGCTTGTTAAGGTTTAACAACCTCGGATAAATCCTAAGTTATTAACAAAGAAACACCGAGCAATCTTTATCAAGTACGCGAATTTACTTAACAAAGCTAAGAAGAATAACTTTTATTATAAACTCTAAATCGCTTATTATGCGATACTCTAAACAACTCTAAGATTATCGAACTTCTCTCTAAAACACTAAATAACTTGTGAATTCGTAAACTCTAAAACTCATAGACTCGTGAGACTCGTACCTCTAATGCCAATCTAGGAGTCCTTTATAGGCTCAAGGATATCCTAGTCGGTTTACAATTTGTATCCTTGTACGACAAGTAATCTAAACATAGAATATTCTAGAGTTACAATACTTTCCATAAACGAATATAACAGCTTCTTTTGTTCTTTCAAGATTTTTGACTTCATAGTGCGATTACTTTGACTTTGTCTTTAGCAAGATTTGACTCTTTGACTTTTTCCAAGATTTGTAACCACAAAGATTTTCATATCTTCAAGATTTCATATCTTCAAAGACTTTCATATCCCAACATGTATCGCTCAATTATAAATTGTTTTGCAATACAACGAAGGTTTTAATGAAAATCAATTATCAATCATAAACACCTTTATTTTGAGAAATTTGTACACAAATAATGTGCTAAAGAAAGAGTTTTTAAGCACAACGACCGGTTTTCAAAGGTATCCGTCAATCCATAACTCAACCAGATTGATTCAATGAATGAATCGCCCCATTGTTTCGCTCGCTTGTCACATGGTTGATCTATTGAATAGATCTCACATGCCACCTACCGTGAGCTTGTTTGATGATGGCTCCGAAGGCTTTCCATCTTCATTGTGAATATGTTAGCATATCACTCGGATGTTCCGCAATACCACAAGGATAATGCGAAGGACTCATAAGATATAATCTCTTTTCATTAGGGAATTAGAAATTCCATAAGTAAAGAGTCGGTCACCCCAAATATTATCTAGCATAAGTTAGCTCGTAGACATATCATTAGTTACGTTATTTATCAGTTTATTAGTTAGTTGTTAGTTTATTTTAGCATAGTGTAACACCGTGGAGGAAGGACGGGTCTTTACCCACCGATGCCCGATCCACAATCCGATAGGAGGACGGTATGTTTGTAATTATAAATACCCCTTCCATCCATGGAAGGGTGGTGCTTCATTTTAATCTAATCTTTCATTTGTGTAAACCTCTAGCAAGAACACCCTCTCTCTCTACTTTCTCTCTCTAAAATGGTAAACATGTATTTTGATCATCCAAGACCACCCGAATCATCAACACAATAATATTTGGATCCTAACAATTGGTATCAAAGCCAGGTTATTGTGTTGTGTTGATTTGTGTGGTTTTTGTACCATGGTTATTGTGTTTCATTGATTTATGTTGGTTCGAATAGTGTTTTAAATCATCGTTCAGACGCTTTTGGTCAAAAGATTATGTCTTTCTTATTCTTGTGGTTAATCGCTTTTAACATGTATTTGGTTTCATCTTTTGGTCACTACTTCGGTTCAAACTTGTCTTTACATGTTTTGGTCATTTGGTCTTGTACGCCTTGAATACTATCTTGAATATCATATTGTGTTGGTCACTTGGTCTTATCTCGTTGTCAAACCGGTCTTTGTCATGGGTCAAAACTGCTTTTCGGGTCAAACCGCTTTCAACAAATCATACAATGAATCTTTTATGCAATATTCTCGGTCATTTCTTCATAGCGAGTTGTACTGCAATTTTTTGTTTAACGACTTGTTTTTTACAAGTCGTAGCGAGTTGCTCTAAAGATGTCTAGTTTCACTGTATCGCAGTAGCGACTTGTGCCAATATTTAGCGACTTGATGAACCCAAAAAACAGACCTGGCGACTTGTCTTTACAAGTCGTCTTGATTCAGTATACTTGAGTAGCGAGTTATAATAGCGACTTGATACAGAAAAAAAGACCTAGCGACTTGTTATTTAACAAGGTCGTAGCAACTTGGTTTGAAAAAATAGGTAGCGACTTGGTTTGAAAAATTGGGTGGCGACTTGGTTTGTAAAAATGGGTAGCGACTTGTGACCCTAACCAACATGACAGAAATGATGAATGAGAAAGACTTGACTACGACCATAATACCATCTACCAAATCAACAAGTTACACGACCTCAGGTTCTTCATAACACTCATCAGTCCAACAAGAACGTGACCTCTGTTAACATAACCATCATCAGCCAACAAGCAATCAACTTCATTTGAATATCCGACTTCAAAAGACTCAAATGACTCACGACATCAACATCTCAGCCATCAACTATCCTAAAATCTCAGCCATCAACTTTGACATCAAAAGACTCACGACTCAGTGATCAAAAGGAAAAAGTACTAAAGATCTCATTCTATTCAAACTTTTCTCAAATCTGTTAAAAGATTTTTTTTAGTCACCATCATAGATCTCTTTGAAGGCTTGCTTCATTTAATTATTCGAATCAATTCAAGGAGTGAACAAAACCAAAAGGTTTTATCCAAACCTTCATTCGTTAAGTACATAAACGAAAATCAATCATGTTTATTACTTACCTTGGTAACAATTTAGTTTGGCCTCAATAACTTCAAGCCATCTCTGTGGCTAAGTCGAACCAGGTCTCAACCTCATGCCATCCCTGTGGCGAGGACATCATGAAAGCTCAAATGATCGAGGGTAGATACGATTATTGAGTCCACGATCATGAAACTTGGTTTGTTGTGACAAGTCTATGAACCATGGGGCGTTATAGTGAAAGGTCGATGTTTAACATGTGTTTTAAGATTGAGATATCTTTTGATAAGAATCATTTTGATAAAGTTTTGTGTTGAAAGTCATGTTTGGAGAAAGCAACAAAGTGAGGAGGCGATTTTTAGTGAGAATAAGACTAGGTTTTGAGTGGTTGTGAGAAATATTAGGGTTTGTCCAATATTAATACCGGTTACACTAATACTGTCATGGATCTGGTATTTGTGTATTGGATCGGATTCAACTAATTTGATGTGGGCCTCATTACTTGTTCGGGCCCAATGATTCTCACACGCTGATGGATTGATGGGCTGATGGGTTTGATGTGTTAAATTATAAGCATTTGTAGTTTGGGTTGACATGTAAATGGACATATAACAATCATGCTTAAACGGATTAACAAAGGTGAAATATCAAAACTTGTATTTTCTATACATGTTTTTGATAACTATTGATTTTAAGTGGTATATTGATTGGTATTTTGGGTCATGGTAATATTTCACGGAGGATTCAAATTCACGGCTTGGGCTTAATTTTCTTTAAAAAGAAATTCATCATTACGGGAGTATGATTGATTTACAAGTTAGTTTGAACATCGGGCCATGAAGCTTGGATTTAAATGACGGTCAAATGGGATTCTCAATGATGAGATTGATTGATGTGGTTTATTGATATAATTTAATGATGATGAGATTTATGGATGAGATTTGTCGGGTTATAAGATTTGATCATGAGTTTTGATGTAAAGAGTTGGTGATGGGTTTTGATGCGAGTTGATGATTTGTTGAGATTCGTTGTCATACTTTGGTATATACATTTTCACGGAAAATATTATGTCACGGTTTGAAGTATTTATTGGAAAATCTTGACTACGGGGTTGTTTGGACGGTATCTCTTATTTGGAATTGAAGTGAGGTTTTCCGGGCGCGTTTACTTATTTTCGTCTTCATTCGTTCTACTCTTCCACGAAGATGACTTGTTTGGGCGTTTATAGAGGGTGATAAAGACTTGGCTATTTAGTTGCATTTGTGATTCTTTCTCACTTAACCCACAACGTAGCTATCACTTGATGTCTCACTCGCTTGAGAATGTCAAGAGGGTTTGTACATTGGGGACACCGCTTCTTCTTCACAAGGATTAGTACAAGTTTAAGTAACAACTGGGAATTTTACTCATGATCAAGTTTGGTATATCGGTCTAATTTCTCCATGTGGTCACTACAATAGCCGATCATTGCGTGATTGATGTGTTTACCAAAGTGATTATTGGATGGTTGATGATTTTGTTGATGTTGGTGTATGAATCATTGATGAACCGTTGATGTTCCCTAAAACAAATATTCACCGAAACCAAGGTCATCACAACACATTCAAGCTAACATTGTTTACGGTTTTGTCTTGATTTTGTAAAATCCGCGAAGAACCTATTTCTCGGTTTAAATCATAGACTTGTAAAATCCGTAATAACGGAAACATCCCGGTAAAAGTAAAGTGCATTTCCTGATATATCTTACGGTTTATTCTTGGTTTTGTAAAATCCCGCGAAAGAACCTATTTCTCGGTTTAAACCATAGAATTGTAAAATCCCGTAATGATGGAACCATCTTGGAGAAAGGAAAGTGTATTTCGGGATCTTATTTGATGCTGGTTCTACGTTTTCTGTTTCGAAGAAGGGATAAAAGGGTGTACTTAATGAATTGGATGTGTGTTTGGATTTTTGTCATGGCAGTTTGGTTATTACATGGTTTTACGGGGTTATGTGCTTTTAACCATGGTCGGGATGAAAACCATTATCAAAGTTCACTTCAAACGTCAAAGGAGGCTATAATTGAGCTTTTAACCAGAAGATGTGACAACGGAGTTAATTCACTATTATTTATTTGAAGTTGAAGTGAATTATCACGGCATGAGTGTACTTAGTATCTCAAGGTATCTCGGATGGATGGATGAAGATTCTTCATGATCCTTGTTCAAGCGTATTTCCAAAACGAAGACTTGGAAATCTAGTTATTTTTAGAGTCTATTTTTCTGGGGAATTGGGCTCTTTTACCACAAAATAACTATCACTTAAAGGAGTTACGCTAGCGCTCAAAGGTCACATTCAATTGTGGATTTTCAAGAGGTAATGTACGCTCTATTACTTGATGGTTGGTTGGTTGAGGAGTATAGAGTACTTAGAGATTCAAATGGGCATGAAGTCTCGCACCGCTCTTTGTTACATATGTGCAAGTATAAGTCACGAGTTCGGGTTAGTTTACTTGTGGTCAAATTCATCATATTGGGTCATCTCCATCACCCTTTGCAAAGAGCCTCTTGAATGATAATGGTGATGATTACATGTTTTGCTAAGAGAGTTGAAAAGAGAGATTATGGCGTTTGAACACAACAGTTCAAGCCTCGTGCTCTAAAGAAAAGAAAAGTGTACGTCTTAGTGCGCTTTATCTTCAAAAGAAGAGAAATCTTCTTATGACGTTTGAACACAATAGTTCAAGCCTCATACTCTAAAGAAAAGAAAAGTGTACGTTTTAGTGCGCTTTATCTTCTGAAGAAGAGAAATCTTCTTATTATGACCATTCTCATCAACATGCTTCATGCTTTTTCCATGCGCTTCAGTCATCAAGTGAACCGGGCTACAATTGATTGTTTTCTTATTCCACTTCCTCAACTATAATGAAGATGGCGACATCATGTGCTAATTTTGCGGGGGAGAAGTGTGAATTGACTACATTTGGATAATTTTCACTTGTTTAATCAAGAATGGCAACTCCGTTTGCAATTCTTGAGGGGGAGAAGAAGTGTGATAATTCTGCATGGTTGATTGATTTATGAGAATAAATGCTCAAACGGCTCCAAACTCATGTAAGAACCGAGCTTCTTCTTATCGGGTCATCTTTACATAGAGTTTCTTCTAAGAGTCGTTGGTTGACATCTTCACTCGGATTGATGAGTTTATCGACAAAGTGCTTCCGGTTAATGCTTCACGATACATCAACATGATGATTCCGAACAATCTCTGTTCTTGTTTGATGTGATTGGTAGTTTGGTGTTACCATCTTGTGTGTTCGTTCGCGGCCCGATTCTTGATTTCCTGATGAACATCGTTATGTTCTTGTTTGATCGGGAGGATTATAGTTAAGGGATTTGCAAGATGTAAGTTAATCGGGATGCTTTTGGTGGGATGCTTTTGGTGTGAGTTGAAGATGTTAACTATCTATTCTCCAATCGCACAATCTTGAAGAAGGTCGAGTCTGATCATTTCTACATTTTCTCACGCATGTTAGAAGACTAAAGACGAGTTGCATTTGATTATCCAAAGACTTCTTCATATTCCGTGCATTGTCGGTTTAGGGAGAGCACTAATTGGGGAGGTGAAATGTCGATTTAATCCCCAATTAGACTTGCTCACATTACTCAAAGATGTTGATTCTCACAAAGACTTCAAGCGTTCTTCTCAATGATTTCTAGTATTTGGGCTTTCAAAGAGTTGTTGATTACAAGTATCAAAACCAGCGAGGGGAAGGAGACACGCATCTAAACGCGAGTAAACTTTGATGAACTTAATACTTCTAAGTGATTGAAGATATCCCGGAAGACAAATGTCATTACCGAGAGAAACTCAAGGTTTGACTCATGGTGTTTAGTGTTTATTCCAACTAGGTGGGGAAGTGATATTAGAGTTAGTTTCGAAGATGAATGAGGTACATCGGTGTGTGATGACCTCGATGTTATCGCAATCATCGTGGAGAGAAATTGTGTACATTGGGGCGCCATCATCTCACTTGAGGGCTTAATCATGATTCGAGATATAATCACTTATTCCGGAGTTGACATCCGCAGAGATTGTCATCCGCAGAGATAATCGATGATTCGACCGCTTCTTCAATGTTATTGGTTGTTCTCTCTTTGGGGAATGTGTACTTGGTCCTTGAGCTTCATACACGATCATCGGGAAGAAAGCCATTGTTTACCACAAACATTGGGAGGTGTTTTCTCTCCGGGCATGATGTGTATTCGGATAGTTCTTGGATATTGGTGTACTTGGTTCTTGAGCTTCATACACGTTCATCGTGGAAGAAAATGTGAACATGGAAGGTGTTCTTCATTCCCTCATGAAGTGTATTCGGGAGAGTTCTTGAGCTTTATACTAAGAGGCGGATCGTATCATTTTAACTACACGGGAAGTGTTCTCTTGACACCTTTTGGAATGGATCGTTTCGAGACTTCAATGGAAAGGAAATTTGAGAAGATTATTTAAATGTGGGATGATACGTTCGTTGTTCTTTTGGATGATATAACCTCGAGCGAAGAATCACGGTGATTATTCTTAAAAGGAGCGACAAGTTCGATGATAATGGTGTGCTTCTTTGTGCACCGCTAAGAGAAGCTTGAAAGAAAGCTTTGAATCGCTTTCGCTAAAGGATTCTCGGTTTGGGGGAAGCGCCAAAGTCTCACTTTCAAGTGGTTCAATTTCTTTCTTCGATTCAAGAGCCCCGAAGCTTTGGTGGTGAATGTTTAAGAGTTGATGACTTCTATCTTCTGACGTCTTTCGATATCCTTATCTCGGTACTCGTATCATCATCTTCTTTACTATATCATCTACTCTATCTTTGTATATATTTTTCAAAACCGAAATACAAAAATATAAAACCAACAAAAAGAAAATAGAAAATATAAAATCAACAAAACCCATAAAAAATCGAGAAAATTTAAAAGACCAAAATATGTTTTCTCAAGACATGTCTTCGGTATCGATAACATCTGCGGTCTTAGAAATGTCATTCAACAATGGCACGGGACCATAGATGAAGTTCGAGCAGAAGGTGTAAATATTTCTTTCAAAACATGTCACAAATCAAGTGGCTTACAGTTATTTCACATCGTAACCCACGCTTCAAAAATGGCTTACGATTATTTGATCGTAACCCGGCTTAAAATCAAGGCTTGCGCTTATTTGATTGTGACCGCGCTTAAATCATGGTTTGCTATTATTTTAGATAGCAACCGCTCTTCAAGAAAGGAAAGTGCTACGCTAAACCATTTTCAAATATTTCGTGCACTTATCCTAAAAACAAATTTGAGGAAAGTATGTCAAGGATCTCTGTTTCCTACGAATATTTTCCGTCTAAAAATTCTTGAAAAAATATTTGTTGTTTTCAAAATGGTGGTAAATGAGTTGCTTGCGAATCAATCGGTTCGAGTTTTGTAAAATTGAAAACTCAATCAATGACTTCAGCTTTTAAACTTTTCGGAAAATAAGTCATTGATTGAGGGGAGAATGTTTTCAAATCTATATCATCTAACGAGATTATCTAACTATCCTAAATGCTTAATCGAAAATGATGTTAACCTCGTTGAAGGATTAGGTGCCTAGGATATGATTGTTAGGTTTAGATGATTAGAGTTTGATAAACACATTATTCCATACCTTATATGAACCGATTGATATGTTGAATTGACTTGAACTAGTCGATTGTTGTTTGGGTGATGTCGACCACCATATATCTCATGTGTGTTCACTAACGTATGCGGTATATTGGTATAAAAGAATGTTCCGATCCGGATCCCACAACCGAATATGATTGGATGCCGAAAGGAAAGGGTAACTATATCTTGGGTTGACAAATGAAGAAACGGAGCTTAATTGGACTTCAATGGAGAGTTGGTATAAATGCAACGTAAGAGGTGTCAATGCATCGTGACGGTTTTCTTCTAAGTGATTGAAGAAACGGAGCTTAATTTGACCTCGGTTGGCATTAAAATGCAACGTAAGAAGTCTCACCGCTCAAAGAGACGGTTTTCTTCCAAACCCTACAAAGATCAATAGAAGCTTCTCAACCACCTAACGTATCTTTGTGCAGGATACCATTTTTAAACAATTTTCTAAAAACTTTGATTAAAATTGTTTTGAAAATGAAAAAAAAAATATTGTTTTTGAAAATATATTGGACTAAATTTTGAAAATCACCGGACTTCATTTTATCAAAATTTAAGTCACTCAATTATCGACGTCAGTCATCGATTGAGGGGGAGAGTGATTTAATTTAAAATATTTTCAAACACTATATCTTCAAAAGAGTCCGTTTGTACGAAATTATGTGGTGATCTAAAGATTTAATGTTATGTCATGGTATGATTTTCTTTAAAACTCAAAGATCCATCAAAATGAAATTTTTCTCGTTCTTGTTTGATTGTGAAATTGTTTTATTTTAATTAAAGATCTCTTAAAACTATCATACCGACACTAACAATCTTTAATGTCTTAAAATGGTCCTTATCTGTCATCTTTCAAAATTGAATCTTGCCACGTCTTTCCCCAAACTTTTCTAAATAATTTTAATCAATGGGGATCACAAATCTCAATTGGTTTGAAAGTTTTGATCAGGGGAGAAATCGTGATTTAAATCTCAAATATGTTTTAAATGGAGTTGGTTTTAGTCTTTCAAAGGCACTCCTGCCTCCATGTGCCAAACGATTTCAATATACACAATGCACATGTTGAGGAGGAGGATTTATCCAAAAACCAGATGAGTATTTAAACAAGGCCACATTTTCTCCCATGTTTTCTAAACCTAATTAAATCACTTGGGATCCAAAATCTCAAAGGGTTTGATATTTTGATCGGGAGAATTTGTGATTTAATAATGAAATTTGATAAAAGATGATCGCTTTGATTTAATTGTGCAGTCGCTCTCATATGTGCTAAACGCTTTCGAATCTCGAGCACATATTGAGGGGAGCAAATAAACTATTGAGGTCTAAAGCTTTTAAGTGATTTATAAAGTACCTTGAATGAGTTTTCAAATGGTTTCTTAATGGCAGTGTATTCGTGGTTGTGCTTCAAAAGAACTCTTGCCTCTATGTGATAAAATGATTTCAAATATCCTATGCACATATTGAGGGGGAGAATTTACCAAGAAAATCAAATGGCTTTTTCTATGAAAATTGTGATCAAAGAAAATATTTCAAAGTCCTCTTGCCTCCATGTGCTAAACAATTTCTAAATCACATGCACATGTTGAGGGGGAGGTTTTCTAAATGATCAAAAATATTAAGGTACAAAATGCTTTGATCTCGTATCACAAGTACCTTGATTGTTTTTCCAAATGATTTTTAATTGGTTTCAAGAAGGAAAGAACAATACCAAAAGACCGACCAATTTACTTTATGCATGGTGTTATAAGGATGGTTAGGTTAGGTATTCGTTCCCACGATCCAGCCTGTAATCAAGGATCTACCGAGGACAATCCACTAGTTAGTGTAGAGTCCGTGGGTATGATGAAAAAAGGAGAAAATGAGAAATGGGAAGAGTCGGATCGAGAGGCGAGCTAGTCTTGGAATAAACCCAACAAGGTTCTAGTAATGAAGTCTCGGTAAGCCTTGAAGGGGTTGAAGAATGAAAAGAATTGAATGTGAAAAGGGTGAAAAGAAATAGCCCTCCAATAATTCAACCTTAGGGCGATGAACGGGTTCAATACATATGCTACGGTGTTTACTAAGGTAACTCGATGATGAAGACAAGACGTCATGGACCCAAAGGACGCCTTTCACTAAAACTTCCCAAACCACTCAAGTTCCTCTTAAAAGGGCTTGTTTCATTCTCACGGGAACCGACATTATCTATCGACTTTCTCTTAGAGATTGTTGATATTGAAGAAGGAACCCTCTCCTAGTCTCCGACACAGAACCAAATGTGCACTATTGAGTCTAGAGCCAAGAGATCATCCACAATATCTCGTTAGGACACTATATTCTTGAAGACTTGCTTTTCACACAATGTGGAAAGTAAGTATATATTAAGAGTCCTACGCATTATCCTTGTGGTATTGCGAACATCCGAGTGATATGAAAATATTCACGATGAAGATGGAAATCCTTCTAGAGCCAACATCAAACAAGCTCTTGGTGGGTGACATGTGAGATCTTGCAAAAGATCAAGCTTGTGACAAGCGGATAGAAAGCGATGGGGCGATTCAATCTTGAATCAACCTTGGTCCAGAAATGAATTGACGAATACTTTTGGAAAAACCATTCGATGTGCAAATCTTCTTTTCTCTAGCGCATCGAATGTGTATTCATATTTCAAATTCAAAAGTATCTCGATTGAAAATACTTTTAGAAAACATTACGATGTGCGAATCTCTTCTTTTCGCTAGCACGTCGAATGTGTACTCATTCTCTAATACAAAAAGTATTTTGATTGAAAATTGATCTTTCTCATAAAACCTTCGTCGTATTGCAAAACTCTTTCTTCAAGCAATACGCGATTGTTTTTCAAATCATTTTTCATCAATCGGTGAATCTCAATTTGTCGGTTCACTCACTCCGTGTTGTCTTCTTTGAGGCGTTCGGTTTGAGAACAACTAGAGCAATTGTGAAACCTCATCAAGGAGATTCTTAGGAATCCTACGATCACAGGCGGATTTATCTTGATCAACGGGAACCGTGGGCGTGTACCTCAATTCAACGAAGTGGTCAAAGACACTTTCGTGTTTTATTGCAACTGTTGTTTGCGGTACATTTGACGGTTGCGGTGATCGAGATTGAGGAGTCAATCAAAGCCGCATGCTCATAGCATCCACACTTAATTTGAAGAAATCATGGTGGTGCTAATCTACACAACCGGCTCGATATTTCTATACTATGTTCTGTTGCATTCTTTGAAAATATCATGAGTCGATAAAGCTTCCTCTACTCGATGGAAAGATGTCATGATTCAAAAGTGTGAGCATGTCGGTCCGAAAGTCACAACTTCACATGATGGCAACACAACTATGGATGATCCGAGAGATTTCTTTGTGGTGATGATCTCAAAGAAAGCTCAAAGATCATCAAAGATGTGGATCGATTAAAGGCCTCCATTGAAAGTACAATACTATCACGGACTTTGAAGAATCGCTACTAAAGCACAAAGATTGCGAAGTTGAAGAATTCAAGTCTCTGAGCTCAAGAACAAAGTCAAGAATAGAATGCTAGGATTCAAAATGTAAATCATGGGGTGACCTCCTTTAGGGAGATTGTTAGAATTAGAAATTCCATAAGTAAATAGTCGGTCACCCCAAATATTATCTAGCATAAGTTAGCTCAGAGACATATCATTAGTTACGTTATTTATCGGTTTATTAGTTAGTTGTTAGTTTAGTTTAGCGTAGTGTATCACCGTGGAGGAAGGACGGGTCTTTACCCATTGTATGCTCGATCCACAATCCGATAGGGAGGACGGTATGTTTGTAACTATAAATACCCTTCCATCCATGGAAGGGTGGTGCTCATTTTAATGTAATCTTTCCTTTGTGTAAACCTCTAGCAAGAACACCCTCTCTACTTTCTCTCTAAAATGGTAAACATGTATTTTGATCATCCAAGACCACCCGAATCATCAACACAATAATATTTGGATCCTAACACTTTCCACATTGTGTGAAACAGAGAGTCTTCATTGACATGTCCTAAAGAGATTTATTGATGATCTCGTGGCTCTAGACTCAATTGTGCACATTTGGTTCCTATCTTGGGAGACTAGGAGGGTCTCCTTCTTCAATATCAACAAACTCTAAGAGAAGGTCGATAGTTAATGTAGGTTCCACATGAGAATAAAAAAGCCCTTATAAGAGGAACTTGAGTGGTTTGGGAAGTTGTAGTGCATAGCGTCCGGGTCCATGACGTCTTGTCTTCAATACCGATGTTACCATCGGTAGCATATGAATTGTGCCGGTTTACGCCTATGGTTGAATAAATGGAGGCTATTTCTTTTCACCCTTTTCTCATTCAATTCTTTTCATTCTTCAACCCCTTGATGCTTACCGAGACTTCATAGCTAGAACCTTGTTGGGTTTATTCCAAGACTAGCTGCATGCATCCGCACTCTTCCCATATCTCATTTTCTCTTTTATCATCATACCTAAGGACTTCTACACTAACTAGTGGATTGTCCCTGGTAGATCCCGATTAGTGCCAAACAGTCAAGTCAAACAGACTTGAAACAAATTTCGTACACAAATACAATTAAGATCGAGAATACAGGGATTCCGGGTCGTTTAGTCCCAAGGAGACTCAATGGTGTGTTAAACATCGATTCAGATGATGGGATGATCACTAGGATAGTGATCAGAAGGTATTGATTAGAAATTACACTCTTGATTGATTGGAAAGGAATTGGACACAGAATTGGAAAGCACAACAACCAGATCAAAGAAACGTAAACGTAAGTTTTAAAAACTACGTACACGCACAAAAGAAAAAGTGAACACTAAGAAATAAAAGGCCTAAAAATATGAAAATAACATTTTTGGAATCCTAAAAATAAAAGAAAATTATTAGAAAAGAAAAATTATTTTTAACACTATTTAATTAATTATTATTAATTAAAAACTATTTTAACTATTTAATAAATACTCTAAAATAAAAGAAAATACAAAATAAGGCTAGAAAAATAAACTTATGATTCTGAAAATCTAAAATACTATAAAACTAATTTTAAAACTAAAATATATTTTTCACACTTTTATTTAATTATTACTAATTAATAACTATTTAAAATACACTTAAATACTAGAAAATAGAAAATAAACTTGGAAAAATAAAATTTTAACTTTGAAAAATCTAAAATATGATAAAACTAATTTTAAAGCGAAACTATATTTTTAGACTTTTTAATTATTTATTACTAATTATTTACTATTTATTAACTATTTATAATTATAATAAATACTAAAAAGATAGATAAAATCTGAAACTTTTCTAAAAATCCTATATGATAACAAAACCTAAGAAAAGAGAAAACAAGTTTTGCTTATTAATAAGTTGAAAAGAAAAATCAAAAAGCTAAAAGTCTTAAATAAACGCTATCACTATTTTTATATTGATGTTTTTGTGAATTTTATTTTGAAAACTACTTTAATACTGATTATATGAAATTTTACAAAACAAAAATCTTACAAACTTCAAATAAGCTGATTTGATGAGCTTAAGATCAAACAGACATGAAAATGAGCTTATTAAGTGGAATAAGCTCAAACAAGCTCAACAGATGAAACAAACTCAAATAAGTTACCAACAAGTTATATGAGCTAAAATGAAGCTAAAAGAGATGAAACTCAAGTCGACAAGCTACAATAAGTGATAAGCACTTATGCCTCTAGTGTTTGAAAAAGCAGAAAATGGGACAAACTCTAGGCTTATAGCAGCCCTAGCAAATGAGTTCCAAAGTTAAAACAAGACTTGGGTCCTCAAGATGACCAAGTTGGCTTTCCAAAGAAGCAAGAATTACAAGATTTGGACAAGGAATGAGCTTGTTGCAAGCTTATGAAAGTGGTACCGGTTTACGTACGTGGCACCCATGCAGACAAGGACCCTCAAAAGCAATAAAATAAGCACTTTAAAAGTGATTCAAGGAGATCTAGTATTTTGTATTTTTCTACACCAACTAGACTACAATACCTCCAAAGATTATGCTCAAACCCTCTTGATGAACCCTCGGTGGAATTCCAAACTTTATTCAAAATGACCCATCGAGATTTTTGACTTTTGAGAAAAACCAAAAGTTGACCAAAGTGGATTATGATCGACTTTAAGCACTTAATATGTTATGTTAAGGTGTAATGAAACTAACTTGAGCAAGATTAACCACTTTTGAACACAAATCAATGATAATGGCTTATTAAATCTCAACAAAGGATCTCGAAACCAAGATTATATGATTTTTGACTTTTGCTAAGAAGAACTTGATTTCTTGATTGAAATAGGTTATTTAGAACTACTTAGACAAATTTCCAACAAAACCAAAGACTAAAACACCTTTGAACACACTAAACCAAACACACCTTTTAGTTGACTGTTATGAAGTATTATAAAGCAATCCACAATTTTAAACCATAAACTTGTTTGCAGACCTTTAATAATCCTAAATTAGAACTAATGAACACTAAATCAACAACCATAACAACCATAGACTGAGAATTTATGATTAAGCAGTTTTAACTGCAAACACCAAATTTTTGTAAACTACAATTTAAGAAGAACAAGCTACTAACTTTAAAGCTTAGAAACACTTAATTATGACTAAATATCACAAAGAAACAGAAATATTAACTAATAAACCACTACAATAGTAAAATGCCAAAATGGCTAAAATAGCTTACAAGAGCTTCCAAGCTTAATATTCAGAACCAGGACCAAGTAGAACTTCCTATAGAACCCCCACAGGTTCACTAGCCCAAGGCCATCCAAAATATACCTTGCTCCAAATTGTGATCACCCTTTCAACATGATTTTTGATTTTAACTATTTAATTGCTATTTTGGTGATTTTTCTAATTTTTCTTCTAAATTGATTTTAGAATTTCTAAAAGCTTGATTAAGCTTTCTTGGAGCTTAAGTGACTTATACTAGTCCATATTAACAACAAACAACAACATTTAATCCATCAAGAGATTTTGCATAAAAATGAGAAATTTGCATAAACTTGAAAAGTGATTAAGACTTGAAATTACTAATTGGAAAGGCTTTACATTACATTAAAAGACTTAAACAGAGTGTTTGAAGGACTTAAATTACACTTTTACTTGAAAACATTAAAAACATTAAAAACGACATTAAAACTAAAAATTACTCTAGATAGATCTTTTCTCCAATGCAACTTTCTTCCTTTATAGACTTTTCTCATCTCGATAACCTCTCGAATGTATCCCACCAACATTTAGCCATTGGATCAATCAAAATGATCGTAACCGTCCACACATATTTGGCGCCAAAAATTTCTTCAAAGGTGTTTTTGCATTTAAGGATTTGGTTGAGATAATTAAGAGTTTTGGAGTATAGATGATGTGGAGGGACATGGTATGGGAGAGGTTTGAATTGGGTGAAAACCATTCTTGGTTTGAGTTTTCTGTGGGGAAGAGAGGTCACATGATGACAAGTATATGGGGCGTTTTCTTGGTTTTGACTTACATTGACCAAGTGGTAATAACAAAGGGGGGGTCCAAATTGGGATGTGGCTGGGGTCAGAGGTGAGTTTTGGACTGGAGGTCATGGGGCAGGGGGTCAAGGGTCATATTGGATCGGGCTTATGATTGGGCTTGGATTATTATAAGGATCCGTTTGGCTTAAGTAATAAACAAGGATCAATTTTGCCAATTTGCCAAACTTCAAGGACTGAAATTGATATTTTTCCAATGCTCTCACAAGGACCAAACTTGACAACTTTTGATAGAACAAGAACCCTTTTTTGCATAAAATCCATTTTTAAAGTCCAAGGACTATTTTTGCAATTTTCAAAGTTAAGGACCTTTCTTGCCAATTGACCAAAGAATCATTCAAGGATCATTTTAAACAACTTAGAATACTTGAGGGGACCTTGAATGATAAATTTCCACATTTTGAATTCCAGGACTAGATTTGACAACTTTTAAAACTTGGGGACTAAAACTACCAATTTTGCAAACTTGAATCATTTTTCATCCGATTTTGATATTTTTGCAATTAAAACACATAAAACACTGATTTGTGATAATTTGATCATTTTGATGTGTTTTTGAGCGTTTAGATGATTTTGCGCTTTAGATTATGTAAAATGATGAGTATTTGGAAACTCATCAATCCCCACATCGAGATATTGCTAGTCCCTAGCAATGATTTGAGAAAACCTTTGATGGATTTGAAAACTCTTTACCAAAAGCCATCACTTACGAGTAGCCAAATGTTTTAGTTCAAGTAAGAACCATGGTACAACGATAACCATATGATTTATTGGCAAATCATAAACCATATAACGGATTTGATGTGTCTTTACCGTGCCGCACTTTCCGGACTAGCCAACTCTTAGATAAATTATCAAGATTATCTTTGGTGAGTGAATACCAATTATGGATTTTCCATCGCCTTTACCACAAGCCATAACCTTGCGGGCTAGCCAACTCATTATCTTTTGAGGATGATGGGAGTCAAGAACCATACAATTTTGGGCAAATTGCAAGCCATATAAACGGATTTGAGCATCTTTACCAAGAGCCGTTTGCTCTGGATTAGCCAATCCTTTTGTCTTACGAGACATGGCGGATCGATAACGGGATGAGAAAGTGTAAAACACTTACTCCAAAAAATTTTTGGCCAAAACGGGGAATTGGGTAGATAATACATAAAATTCGTGAGAATTCCCCACACTTAGAAATGAATATTGCCTCAATATTCAATGTACCGCGTTATGCCGAAACAAAGAACGTAAAAGGGAAATACTACGCCATTTTATTAAGATATATATATATATATATTTTTTTTTTTTTTTTTTTAGAAAGAATGAGAATATACAACAAAGTGGGAAAACTCCCCACACTAGGGTGGTAGAAAGGGATAAGAAAATGAATTATGGGTGAAAACCCATATGGTGCATGCTAATGTTTTGATTACCGAGTCACTAGCTTGACTCGATCCCCGCATTCATTGGTTCATGGGGAATGTTTGTAAATCCGGACAACCACGGGGAATGTCCTCTCCAAAGTAATGCTTAACTCGATGACCATTCACTTTAAAATTAGGACCATCGGGTTGAGATAACTCAACGGTACCATAAGGATAAACCTTAGCGATAGTGAATGGACCGCACCAATGGACTTGAGCTTTCCCGAGAAAATCTTCAATCTTGAGTTGAAAAGAAGGACTCGATCACCAACGTTGAAAACGCGGTTCTTGATCTTGGAGTCATGAATCTTCTTTGTCTTTGCTTGTAGATCAAAGAGTTCTCATAAGCTTGATCACGAAGTTCATTTAATTCATTCATTTGAACTTTTCTGATGATCACCGGTCTCAGATGTCGAAGTTAGCATGCTTTAAGGCCCAGTATGCCTTGTGCTCTAGTTCAATCGGAAGATGACATGCCTTCCGTACACCACCTTGTATGGAGTACACCCAATGGGTGTTTTGTAAGTCAGACGGAAAGCCCGTCGTCCATCAAGCTTATCCGACCAGATGCACGATTTTCGCCATCGTCCTTTCAAGAATCCTTTAAGACCACGGTTTGAAACTTCCACCGCCCACTTGTTTGGGGTGGTATGCGAGAGAGACGGTGGTAACACCATATTTTGCATGACTCTTTCAAATTGGTCATTACAAAATGTGTACCACGATCACCGATTATCGCTCTCGGAGTTCCAAACCGGCAAACAGAGATTTCAAAACTTCACAACTACTCGGGCATCATTGGTGGGTAAGGCTTTTGCTTCAACCCATTTTGACAGATAGTCAATGACCACGAGTATGTACTTGTTACCACGAGAAGATGGAAACGGCCCCATAAAATCAATACCCCATATGTCAAATATCTCACAAACTTGAATGGCATTTTGTGGCATCTCATTTCTTTGAGATATATTACCATGACGCCGACAAGCGCCATGTGTTTTGACATAATCGTGGGCATCCTTATAGATGGTGGGCCAATAGAACCCGGAATCAAACACCTTTTGGCGGTGTAGTTTGGACTATGATGGCCCCGTGGGTCCAAAGATGGCAAGTCGTGAGAATGTCAATAGCTTCGTCCATAAACACACCGTCGGATGACTTGATCCGCACAGATTTTGAACAAGAAAGGGTCGTCCCGTAAATAATGTTTAACATCCTTGAAGAATTTGTTCTTCTCGCTGGTCGACATCCTTTCATTAATGAAGTTACCCGCATGGTAATTTGCAAAGTCAAGAAACCATGGGTGGTGGAATTTCCACGAAAAGAAACCGTATTGAGTGTCTCGAGAGGAAATGTTTCATTTATATCCTTTTCTCGAAAACATCTTGGTGAGGGTTTTCTAATCAGACAGATGATCGCAGCTAGATTCTCGCTCCTTTTTATCACGTATAATGATATCAAATTCTTGGAGGAGGAGAATCCAACGAAGCAATCTCGGCTTTGCATCTTGTTTTGCAAAGAGATATTTAAGAGCCGAGTGATCCGTATACACTACGATTTGGTCAAGATAAGATAAGGCGAAACTTCTCAAAAGCATACACCACGGCTAATAGCTCTTTTTCCGTGGTGGTGTAATGAGTTTGAGCCTCACCATAGTTTTGCTTGCGTAGTGAATAGGTGAAAATGCTTATTTCTTCGTTGCCCTAGGACCGCACCGATAGCAAAATCACTTGCATCGCACATGAGCTCAAAAGGCAAGTCCCATCAGAGCAACGAGAATGGGTGCTTCATTAGCTTTTTCTTCAATGTTTCAAAAGCTATGATGCACTCGGGTGAGAAGATAAAAGGAGCATCCTTTTCAAGAAGATGGGTCATAGGTAGGGCGATTTTGGAAAAATCTTGAATGAATCTACGATAGAAACCGGCATGACCCAAAAAACTCCTAATACCCTTGACGGTAGTAGGATGAGGCAGCTTAGCAATAACATCGACTTTTGCTCTATCTACCTCAATCCCATTCTTTGAAATCTTATGGCCAAGGACAATGCCTTCTTTGACCATAAAGTGGCTCTTCTCCCAATTTAGACATAGATTGGTGTCTTCACACCTTTGAAGCATTTTATCCAAATGGGAGAGACATGATTGAAAAGAATCCCCAATGACCGAGAAGTCATCCATAAACACTTCCATTGTTTCCCCGATCATGTCGTGGAATATGGCCATCATACATCGTTGGAACGTGCAGAGCATTACATAAGCCAAAAGGCATACGTTTGTAGGCAAAAGTTCCGTATGGGCAAGTGAATGTGGTCTTCTCTGATCCCGCGGATCAATAGGGATCTGAAAGTAACCCGAGAAACCATCAAGGAAGCAATAGTACTCATTCCTCGCTAATCTCTCAAGCATCCGGTCCATGAAGGGTAGAGGAAAATGGTCTTTACGAGTGGCGCCATTCAACTTACGATAGTCGATGCAAACACGCCATCCGTAACCAATCGAGTTGGAATTAACTCGTTATCTTCATTTGTGATAACAGAATGCCACCCTTTTTCGGACACAATGAATTGGGCTAACCCAAGGACCGCTGCGAGATCGGGTAAATTAATCCTCGCATCAAGAAGTTTGATAACCTCTTGTTTAATAACATCATGGATTTTTGGATTTACTCGCCTCGATGTTGAATCTGCTGGTTTGAAGTCATCCTCCATCAAGATTTTATGGGTACAGAACTCGTGGTTTATACCTTTGATGTCGGAGAGTTTCCAAGCAATTGCTTGCTTGTGTGACTTCAAGATTTTAATGAGAGCGACTTTTCATCTTTACTCAAATCTCGAGCAATAATGACGGGTAATTTATCGTCACCCTCAAGGAATGCATACTCGAGATGAGGAGGTAAGTCCTTAAGCTCAACCTCGTGAAATTCTTCGCTTTTCTCAACCGAATTGACTTCCTCGTTATGAAGTTTGATGGGAGGAGAGGAAAAGAAGTATCCAGATTGACACTTTCTCAAGAAGAATATCTCCTCCGATTAATCTCATTTTGATTAATCTCAATCGGGATTGAATCACTAGGATGAGGGTTGATGATGGATCATCATTGAGCAACTTCTCAATAAGAAGTATGTCCTCCTCAATATCAATTGAGCGTGATCAATCTCCCAAGGTACGTAATCACTAGCCAAATATGCTTCAATCTCATCTAAGATGAAGTCGCCTCAAACGGAGTGATAGAAGGAGTAGAATTGGCTATGATAGGTCGAGAAGATGTGGTGGAATCCCACTCACGTAATTATGAGAATAACCAAGAACTTCTTGAGAGTACTCATCGAAGCAACATCGATGATATCTATTCGGTTGACCGATTCGTAATCATAGTTTGCGGAGTACCTCAAGTTTGGTCAAGATTGAAGGTGACTTCATTACCAACACGCAATGTGATTTCTTGCTCAAATACATCTATGAGAGCACGGCCCGCTCGTGAATCCTCGACCAACAATGAGAGGAACCCGATGATCGGCATCAAAATCAACAACCACGAAGTCACCGGGAAATGGAATTTTCCTACTTTCAAACACGCCCTCAAAGAATGCCAAGAGGACGGGATATGGATCGATCAAGAAGCTCGAGAGTCATGCATGTAGGAGTGAGTTCCTAAGAGAAAGTTTCTTCCACATCGAATATGGCATAAGATTAATGCTTGCACCAAGATCTCGCTAGAGCAAAGCATTCAACCATTCCCGGAATACACAAGGTAAGAGAAATTTCCGGGATCTCCAAGCTTTTCAGAAGCTTTTTCGAATAATCACGAGCGCTTCTCGTTAAGAGGAGTCTTAGCCATTTCAAACAACTTTTCCTTATTGCTTAACATGTGCTTGAGAGTAGATGCGAACTTGGGCATCAAGATGATAGCATCCGCAAAGCTTATGTCAAATGTAACTCTTGGAAAATTTGGAAAAATTTATCCATTTGATGACTAGCTTTCTCGCGAGCTTTTGCTCGTTCAAGCGTGATGGGTAAGGAATAGAAGATTTGGATTCGATTCTCCACAGAGCTATAGGAGGTTCAAAACAACTCCTTGATTAGACCGGGGTTTCGGACCACTGAGGTTGGACTACCAAGGTAGGACGTGTCTTGATACCGTGGGCTTGAATTATGCACCTTGTCCGTAGTTTCCTTGGTAACTTGACTCATTGGCACCGGAGGAGGTGGCATTGGAGTCGTGGGTCCATTATGTTTTGGGGTTCACCGTCCACTACCTTAGGAAGAGAAGAAGAAGAAGAAGAGGTAGTAACAAGCAGTCCGTGGTATGAAACACCACTGGTTGTGATCGCCTTGGCATCGCCTCGGGTTAGCGATCGTGTTGCTTGGTAAAGTACCGAGCCCGAGGGTCGATCATTTAAAGACTTCTTCAGATCGTTAACTGACCGACCAACAACCTGCTCATTTCATCTTGGGATTTCATAAACCGCTTCAGAACTCATCGATGATGGTCCCGGAGGAGTAATGACGGAGGAGCTGGAGGGACAATTTGAGGCCGTATGTTTTGATTATGACCAAAATTCCTTGATTAGGATTCATATTCCCATGAAATTGATTCCTCGATTGAAATTGTTTTGATGAGGATTTCCTTGATGATGGAAACCTTGATTGGGTCCAGATAGAAATTACCTTGGTTTTGATAACCTTGGTTCATTCTTGGTTGGTTCGATTCGGTTTTGCATGTTGTGATTTTGATTAAAACCGGTGGTGCTGATTAGTGTTAGCACGGTAGTGTGGTTCATTTTGAGGACGGTATTGATTACCTCCTTGTTGTGAACTACCGGCTAAAGCATTGGCCTCAAAAGGACTACCATCGGTGGCGTACAATTGTAGTAAGCATGAGGACCACCACAGTGACACAAACTTCAACTTTCTTCACTTCACATGTGTTGGTGGTCGAGTGAAGGAGACTTTCTTCCGGTTAGCTAGAACCAAAGCTCGAACAATGTCTCGTGAGTTTATCAATCTTAGCATCGGTGCTAGATGTACTCACGGGGATGAAGAAGAAGAAGGTCCAAGATTAGACCGATATGTCTTAGCTCGAAAGGACGGACCGAGATTTGTTCTCAATGATCCGCAAGGCCTCTTTGGTGGTCTTGCTCAGAAATTACCTCCCATGGAGGCATTCAAAGAATCTTGATTGGCCTGATTGAGACCATTGTAGAAAGTATCCATTTGCATTAACTCGGTAAAACCGTGATGCGACACTCATGGCAATTCTTTGTAACGATCCCATGCCTCCCAAATGATTCATCAAATCTTTGAGAAAATTTCATTATCTCATTCTTAAGACTTGTGGTTCGGGATGGAGGATAGAACTCGTTAACAAACTTGGTGACAAGATCTTCCCATGTCTCTATAGAACGAGGGGTTGTTTCTCAAGCCAATTCCGGCTTGTCCTCTAGAGAAAATGGGAAGAAGAAGCTTGATAGCTCGGATGGGACATTCTTGTACTTGATGGTAGATGCTATCTTGTTAAACCATCGAATGTGTGCATGAGGATCATCCCGCCAAAACCATAGAATTGGCTTTGGGTTACTAGATTGAGCAACCCGGTTTTGAGCTCGAAAGTGTCGCCCACGATGGTCGGGACAACAATGGCATCTCCGTAACCCTCGATGGGTGCTTGGAGAAGCTCATTCATCGGTTTGTCTTCGCCATTTCGACGGAGGTGGTGGTGGTAGACGTTCCTCGATCACGGTGAAGGAGCCGAACGTCCTCTACGTCTGCGAGGAATGTTTCCAAGTTCGGAAAGTGGACTTGTAGAATCGAAGAACGAAAAGATGCACTATGTATAAAAACCAATTTTCAAAACAAATGAGGCAAAACACAAGTGAACTTAACCAATAATCACAAATGAAATGGCTTTTTGAAAAAGGTACACCAAATCACAAGTGACACAAAGGCAAGTTTTAAATCGATGTTCGGGAACTTATTAATGGTCGCACCCCAGCTAGGTAGTGCAACGCCTTGATTTGCGGTGGTTGATTTTATGTATTCAATTAAGTACCACCGAAAAGACGTAGGTTAGATTTGTGCGAGATGGGTTTAAAACTTTTGGACAATATTTTTGTTATCGTCCGTTTAACCAAATCGTATCTCTTCAAGAATCACCTTAAAAGAGAATACAAAATAGAAAACGTTCGATTGTTTTGTTGTTTTATATTTTTTGGTGTTTTAACACTTTAGGAAAAGTGTTAATGACTTTTTGATTTTCTTATAACTTTACAAAAACTTTTACAAAAGGTGGGTATGT
The DNA here is from genome assembly GCA_022545495.1 of Chrysanthemum lavandulifolium. Taxonomy (NCBI): domain Eukaryota; kingdom Viridiplantae; phylum Streptophyta; class Magnoliopsida; order Asterales; family Asteraceae; genus Chrysanthemum; species Chrysanthemum lavandulifolium. The sequence continues at coordinate 200,409,502 of CM040240.1, read as the reverse complement.
GCAACAATGGATCTAAAAAATGGCTAGACACACGCTAAAGCCTCCCGAATAGCGCCAAAATTTTGATTCGTGCAAAGCGGTCAAGTCAAACAGACTTGAAACAATTTCGAACACAAATACAATTAAGATCGGAGAATACAGGGATTCCGGTCGTTTAGTCCCAAGGAGACTCAATGGTGTGTTAAACATCGATTCAGATGATGGGATGATCACTAAGGATAGTGATCTCGTAAAGGTATTGATTAGAAATTACACTCTTGATTGATTGGAAAGGAATTGGACACGAATTGGAAAGCACAACAACGGATCAAAGAAACGTAAACGTAAGTTTTAAAAACTACGCACACGCACAAAATAAAAAGTGAACACTAAGAAATAAAAGGCCTAAAAATATGAAAATAACATTTTGGAATCCTAAAATAAAAGAAAATTATTAGAAAAGAAAATTATTTTAACACTATTTAATTAATTATTATTAATTAAAAACTATTTTAACTATTTAATAAATACTCTAAAATAAAAGAAAATACAAAATAAGGCTAGAAAAATAAACTTATGATTCTGAAAAATCTAAAATACTATAAAACTAATTTTAAAACTAAAAATATATTTTTCACACTTTTTATTTAATTATTACTAATTAATAACTATTTAAAATACACTTAAATACTAGAAAATAGAAAATAAACTTGGAAAAATAAAATTTTAACTTTGAAAAATCTAAAATATGATAAAACTAATTTTAAAGCAGAAACTATATTTTTTAGACTTTTTAATTATTTATTACTAATTATTTACTATTTATTAACTATTTATAATTATAATAAATACTAAAAGATAGATAAAATCAAACTTTTCTAAAAATCCTATATGATAACAAAAACCTAAGAAAAGAGAAAACAAGTTTTGCTTATTAATAAGTTGAAAAGAAAATCAAAAAGCTAAAAAGTCTTAAATAAACGCTATCACTATTTTTATATTGATGTTTTTGTGAATTTTATTTTGAAAACTACTTTAATACTGATTATATGAAATTTTACAAAACAAAATCTTACAAACTTCAAATAAGCTGATTTGATGAGCTTAAGATCAAACAGACATGAAAATGAGCTTATTAAGTGGAATAAGCTCAAACAAGCTCAACAGATGAAACAGAAACTCAAATAAGTTACCAACAAGTTATATGAGCTAAAATGAAGCTAAAAGAGACAGAAACTCAAGCTGACAAGCTACAATAAGCTGATAAGCACTTATGCCTCTAGTGTTTGAAAAACAGAAAATGGGACAAACTCTAGGCTTATAGCAGCCCTAGCAAATGAGTTCCAAAGTTAAAAACAAGACTTGGGTCCTCAAGATGACCAAGTTGGCTTTCCAAAGAAGCAAGAATTACAAGATTTGGACAAGGAATGAGCTTGTTGCAAGCTTATGAAAGTGGTACCGTTTAGGCACGTGGCACCCATGCAGACAAGGACCCTCAAAAGCAATAAAATAAGCACTTTAAAAGTCGATTCAAGGAGATCTAGTATTTTGTATTTTCTACACCAACTAGACTACAATACCTCCAAAGATTATGCTCAAACCCACTGATGAACCCTCGGTGGAATTCCAAACTTTATTCAAAATGACCCATTGAGATTTTTGACTTTTGAGAAAAACCAAAAGTTGACCAAAGTGGATTATGATCGACTTTAAGCACTTAATATGTTATGTTAAGGTGTAATGAAACTAACTTGAGCAAGATTAACCACTTTTGAACACAAATCAATGATAATGGCTTATTAAATCTCAACAAAGGATCGCTCAAACCAAGATTATATGATTTTTTGACTTTTTGCTAAGAAGAACTTGATTTCTTGATTGAAATAGGTTATTTAGAACTACTTAGACAAATTTCCAACAAAACCAAAGACTAAAACACCTTTGAACACACTAAACCAAACACACCTTTTAGTTGACTGTTATGAAGTATTATAAAGCAATCCACAATTTTAAACCATAAACTTGTTTGCAGACCTTTAATAATCCTAAATTAGAACTAATGAACACTAAATCAACAACCATAACAACCATAGACTGAGAATTTATGATTAAGCAGTTTTAACTGCAAACACCAAATTTTGTAAACTACAATTTAAGAAGAACAAGCTACTAACTTTAAAGCTTAGAAACACTTAATTATGACTAAATATCACAAAGAAATGTAAATATTAACTAATAAACCACTACAATAGTAAAATGCCAAAATGGCTAAAATAGCTTACAAGAGCTTCCAAGCTTAATATTCAGAACCAGGACCAAGTAGAACTTCCTATAGAACCCCCACAGGTTCACTAGCCCAAGGCCATCCAAAATATACCTTGCTCCAGCTGTGATCACCCTTTCAACATGATTTTTGATTTTTAACTATTTAATTGCTATTTTTGGTGATTTTTCTAATTTTTCTTCTAAATTGATTTTTAGAATTTCTAAAAGCTTGATTAAGCTTTCTTGGAGCTTAAGTGACTTATACTAGTCCATATTAACAACAAACAACAACATTTAATCCATCAAGAGATTTTGCATAAAAATGAGAAATTTGCATAAACTTGAAAAGTGATTAAGACTTGAAATTACTAATTGGAAAGGCTTTACAATACATTAAAAGACTTAAACAGAGTGTTTGAAGGACTTAAATTACACTTTTACTTGAAAACATTAAAAACGACATTAAAACTAAAAATTACTCTAGATAGATCTTTTCTCCAATGCAACTTTCTTCCTTTATAGACTTTTCTCATCTCCGATAACCTCTCGAATGTATCCCACCAACATTTAGCCATTGGATCAATCAAAATGATCGAACCGTCCACCTTGCATATTTGGCGCCAAAATTTCTTCAAAGCGTGTTTTGCATTTAATGGGATTTGGTTGAGATAATTAAGAGTTTTGGAGTATAGATGATGTGGAGGGACATGGTATGGGAGAGGGTTTGAAAATGGGTGAAAACCATTCTGGTTTTGAGTTTTCTGTTGGGGAAGAGAGGTCTACATGCAATGTATATGGGCGTTTTCTTGGTTTTGACTTGCTGACCAAGTGGTAATAACAAAGGGGTCAAAATGGGATGTGGTGGGTCGAGGTGAGTTTTGACCGGAGGTCATGGGCAAGGGTCAAGGGTCATATTGGATTGGGCTTATGATTGGGCTTGGATTATTATAAGGATCCGTTTGGCTTAAGTAATAAACAAGGATCAATTTTGCCAATTTGCCAAACTTCAAGGACTGAAATTGATATTTTTCCAATGCTCTCACAAGGACCAAACTTGACAACTTTTGATAGAACAAGAACCCTTTTTTGCATAAAATCCATTTTTAAAGTCCAAGGACTATTTTTGCAATTTTTCAAAGTTAAGGGACCTTTCTTGCCAATTGACCAAAGAATCATTCAAGGATCATTTTAAACAACTTAGAATACTTGAGGACCTTGAATGATAAATTTCCACATTTTGAATTCGTGGACTAGATTTGACAACTTTTAAAACTTGGGGACTAAAACTACCAATTTTGCAAACTTGAATCATTTTTCATCCGATTTTGATATTTTTGCAATTAAAACACATAAAACGCTGATTTGTGATAATTTGATCATTTTGATGTTTTTTTGAGCGTTTTCAGATGATTTTGCAGTTTAGATTATGTAAAAATGATGAGTATTTGGAAACTCATCAATCCCTCCGGTTCTGGCGGATCATGGGACCATAACCTAACCTTATCATCCTTATATCACCATGCATAAAGTAGGATTGGTCGGTCTTTTGGTATAGTTCTTCTGCCTTGAAACCAATTGAAAACCATTTGAAAATCAATCAAGATACTTGTGATATAAAATCAAAGCATTTTGTATCTCAATTGTTTTGATAATTTTAGAAATGCTCCCCTCAACATATGCATATAATTCGTAAATTGTTTTAGCATATGGAGGCAAGAGATCTTTGAAATCGTTAGATTAAGAATGACAGGTCCAATCTTTTTATTAACATTTTCTAAAATGATCATCATCACTTCCCAATCAATTTTACTTTAGATAAAACATTTTGAGGAAGGATGAGGTTTTCAAAAGTTTGCTCCCCCTCAATATGTGCCTCGAAGTTTGAAAGAGTTTTGCACATATTAGAAGGAACCTGCACATAGAGATAATTCAATCACGTTTCAATAATTTAAGGTTTAAGGTAGATTCTCCCCCTCAACATGTGCATGGAAAATTTCAAATCGTTTGACACATGCAGGGAGGAGAGCTTATACATCCTTATTAAAACCATTTATCGAATTATCAGATTAAATCCAGTTTAAATCACAAATTCTCCCCCGATCACAATTATCAAGTCATTTGAGAATTGTGATCTCGAGATTTAAATTGAATTTGAAAGCTTTAAGGAGAATTGTGACTTGATCTTGAAAACGTTTTAAGCGATAAGGATCGAATTTTGAGACTTTAGACTCCAAAGATTAAACATGCTTGAATATCTTTGAAAACTTAATAATAACCACGGTTTGGTACCAATGTTTGAAAAATACACTTTTAATTTAATTTAAAAATCGTTCTCCCCTCAATCAATGACATAAGTTGTTGATTGAGAGATAGATATTTATGACAAACGTTAAGTTCAGATGATTTTCAAAATAGAGTCCGAGTAATTTTTCAAAGCAATTAGTTTTCATTAGATAGTAAGAAATTGTATTTATAGAATCGAGCATGAGATTTGAAAACCGGATATAGCATGGCTATGTTCTTTCTTTGAAAGCGGGTTATTGCCTCAAATAACAATAAACCACCATTTTTCTCCGCCTTTTTTTTATTTTTTTAAACTATGTACATTCAAGAACATCTAAAGACCCGTGACATTCTTTGAATATCAACACAAAGTCCGTAGATGACATCGAATATGAAAAAAACATGACACAAAAACAAAAACAAAAAATATTTTTGAGAATTTTTCAAGATTTTTCAAATTTTAGGGATTTTGAAAGTTTTATATTTTCTATTTGCTTTTGGAGGTTTTGTAATTTTGTATTTTGCTTTTGAATAAATATATACAAGAGATAGATGAATAAAGACCTTTACTCCTCGTCCTCTGTTGAAGACGCTTGAGTGTTTCCGGTTGTAAACTCTTTAGACCAAGACGTGGAAGGATAAACTCAAACGTTCTCTAGGAAGAGCTTTAGTGAAGATGTCTCGCTAACCGGTATTCGATCCTCACAAAATAGAGTTCCACCACACCTTTTTCCACTTGTTCCTGATGAAATGATGTTGAATGTCGATATGCTTTGCTCTTGAGTGTTGAACGTTGTTGCATGAGAGAGCAATAGCACTTTATTATCACAAAGATGAGAGGATTTTGATGAATTCAAAGCCATAGTCGATAATTAGGATCTCATCCATAGGATTTGAGCACAACAAGATGACATGGCTATGTATTCACCTCTGTAGAGAAATAGAAGTACTCATTTGCTTCTTTGAAGACCACTCACAAGCTTATCACCCAAAACCGAGCACCTCCGGCGTACTTCAACGTGTATCTTGACAACTCGCATGATCAAGATCTCATAGGCGATTAGTGACATACCGGTGTCCTTCGGTACCATAGTCCCATATTGATGGTTCCTTGGAGATACCGAAGACCCGCTTAACCGCTTCAAGGTGCTTTTTAGTAGGCTTAGATCGATATCTAGCACACATGCACACAATGAACAAGATGTCCGGTCTACTAACCGTGAGGTACATCGTGGATCCAATCATACTACGATATTTCGCTTGATCTACCATGATCCCCGAGTGGTCCTCATCCGGCTTGGTTCGCTCAATCATGGGAGTGTCAATGGTCACTAGAATCAAATCCAAATTTCTTTAAAATCTCATTTGCATATTTAGATTGATTTATGAAAATGCCTCCGGACTTTGTGAAATTTGTAATCCCAAGAAAATGACATTTGTCCCATCATTGACATTTGAAATTTGGAACCCATTTCATTAGAAAACGATCACATTCATTGGGGTCGGTCGAGGCAAATATGATATCATCAACATATATTTGAACGTGAATTAAATGTTTGCTGACTTTACGGTGAACAACGTTGGATCAATCGCTCCTTTCTTGAATCCGGTAGATAGAAGAAACTTTGATAGCGATCATACCATGCCCTGAGCTTGCTTTAAACCATAAATAGCCTTCTTCAATCGATAAACATGATTAGGATGCTCGGATTCACAAAGCCTTCGTTGGTCGACGAGACGACCTCTTTAAGATCTCCGTTAAGAAATGCGCCACGTCCATCCGATAAACAACCATGTTCTTGCTAGCGACATTAGCCAAGAAGATTACGATCGCCTCGACACGAGCAACTGGAGCAAAAGATTCCTCAAAGTCAATACCTTCTTCTTGACGATAACCTTTAACCACTAACCTAGCCTTATTTTTCAAAACATCACCATGCTCATCAAGCTTCACTTTGAAGATCCACTTAAGAGCAATGATCATAGCACAACTGAGTCGGTACTAATTCCCATACATCTAATCGATCAAACTCATGAATTTCATCTTGCATGGCATTGAACCATTGCCTTCATTCATAGCAGCTTTAACATCTTTAGGTTCGATCTTTGAGAGTACGGAGTTAAAGAAGCACCATAAGGCATCGATGTAAGTCGTTTACTAGTGGATACCGGACGAGAAGGGTTTCCAATGATGTTATCCAATGGGTGATCATGTGTCCATTTTCTAAGATGTTCATGTGGTTGTGGTTGTGGAACCAAAGTAGCGAGTCGATGTCTCCGAAGAAGATGGTTCTAAAGATGATTTAGAGCAAATATGTTTTCAAATGGAGCATCTTCGAGGAGTAGCAAAGGATTAACTTCATCATTGATGCCAAAAACAGTTCCATGATGTACATTTGAAGATTGATGATTTGTTGATGAGACAGTGATCGCAGCGCTTCTTGACTTAGTTATATTGAGACCAAGGATTGACTTCATTCACATGGATATGAGCGACCTCTGTTGTAGGAATTGACAGCTCATTAGCACTTGGCTCATAGTGTTCATCAAACATCGGATCAAACAATTTCTTCAAATCATCTTCATTGGAGGTACATATGGAGTTCTTTGGAGAGAATTGGTACAAGGATGAACCAATGGGACTGTTTTGAAGTCTGGTCCAGAATGGATTGACCAGAGCCATATGACCGGTCACCATCGAACGAACGTGAATTGTTTCCAGATATTTCGGGTTCTTTTGTTGTAGATTCTGTAACCCTTCTTGTTTGGTGCATAACCAACAAAAACTCCAATATCTGCCTTTGCTCTTAATTTTCCTAAGTCTTGACCATCATTCGTTGGATAACACAAGGCACCAAACACACGAAGGTAGGAGAGATCAGGTTTTCGTTTATGAATAAGTTCATATGAAGTTTTTGCATGAGAGGTGTGAATAAGGGGATGATTTTGGGTGTAGCAAGCAGTGGCAATGGCTTCAGCCCATAGAAACATTGGAACCTTTGAATAAATAAGCATTGTTCTTGCGGCTTCTACAAGAGTTCGATTTAGTCTTTCAACTACACCGCTCGCTGAGGAGATCGTGGAACACTTCTTTGATGACCGATTCCAACACTTTCATAAAAGCGAATTAAGTCTTTGTTAACAAACTTTGTGCCATTGTCTGCTCGAACAATTACATTGTATTGTTGAGTCGAACTCGAAGTCTGTTTGATTAGTTTGATGATGACATCCGAGTTTCATCCTTTGTCCTAAAAAACTTTACCCAAGTAAATCGAGAGTAGTCATCAACAACTACTAGAATGTATTTCTTCCCATTTATCGCTTTGCACTCTCATTGGTCCGCATGATCTATATGAAGGGTATGAAGAACTTCCATTCTGAGTTTGGTTTTGGTTTCGGGCATATTTCGTGCTTTTCCCAATTGGAAAGTCGAGCAAAGATGATCTTTTCATATTTTAACTGGGTAAACCTCCGACGAGATCCTTTCTCGAAAGGTTGTTTATGGTACCAAAGTTCAAGTGATTGAGACGATGCCATAACCAAGACTTTGTTTTAGAAGCCTTTGACAATAAGCAGTTGGAGAGGACTTCATCATGTCGTCGATAGAGATGGTGTATAGGTTTGAACCTCGAGTACCTCTTAATAATTCTACACCATCAAGTTCTCTAACGAAACAAGAATGTTTTCTAAAAGCCACTTCTAGATCGAATCACGGGAATTGACCAACAGAGAGCAGACATGACCAAGACCTTCCACATAATATACCCTCAAAATCACACTTTACCAACCACATAATCTCCATAACCCATAATAGCTCCAAAATGGTCGTTCCCAAATCTAAGCATCACGATGAATTTACTCATGAAGTTCATGAGCCGCGACCGGTCTCCAATATATGCTTGGAACAACTGAGTCCGGTACCACGTAATCGATTTAAACGATCCGCAGTTGAACACGCATACAAGAATGGATAATCGATAATTGGGATCCCCATGCAAGAATGGGTTCCATTTGGTTAGTAATGATGATTGGAACACCCACATCGTAAATAGAAACATCCATATCGAAATAGAAGCAATGGAATCATTATGAATAGATGCAAGACTAGTGTCCGTATTTGCCCTATTCAAAGTATGTTCACTTCTTAAGGGAATAGTTCTACCAAGAGGCATCCATTTTCTAGTGGGCATTGTCGATTAACCTTATGGCCAAAAGTATCCATTGATAACCTATCTTACTAAATGTTCTTCCTGTGGGTTTCCATTGCTTTCTAACTTTCTTTCGCCTTTGCCTTTTAGCCTTCTTAGAATGATTTTTGCATTAACAATATTAACTCGGAGATTTGACCGCATTAGACAAAGCATTCACACCACATTCATGATTAGTAATGTAATTCACGCAGACATCATTACATGGTTTGCAAATAGTATTAGAATTGAATTAATTATTGTACGCCTATGGCTAATACTAGAATCAACACGATTCGCTTTATTCAAATTCTCCTACGGTGATCTTCTACTTTCTTCCAATGCACATTCTTAGCTTGCGAGGCCCTATCATTCCTTGTAATGCCTTGAGACTTTGACATGCTCGCTTTAATGTCACTTGATTACTCTGTAGAGGCAGGGAACATTAGTTGGTTTTGCTACTTTTTGCCTTTCCTGCTTTGATGTCTTTGGGATGTGAACTATTCAAGGCTCATTGAGGTTCACTTTCTTAACACTGGAGGTGCTGGGATCCGAACTATTTGAAGGCCTACTAAAGTTCACATTTATAACATTGGGCATTGAATGATTTGTATACTTGGCATTAGGCATAGAACAGGGTATCAAGGGGTTGACTTGCTCACCTAGGGATTTAGGACATATTGTAATTAAGCATTCTAGAATTTCTTGAGATCGTTTGGCATATAAGCATGCATGGCCAATTGCATTTTCAAGTGGTTTCACTAATTTATCCTCTTCTACAATCTCACGGAGACATTCTAGACTATCCTTAAGGTATGAGAAATATGTTTGAATGGCAAGTTTGTTATTCCAAAGGTGAGGAGGAACATAATTCACAGACAAAGCATATTTATTACAACCATGCACCTTTGATGGACCATTCTCCCCATTGGTCATTGGCATTTTCCCTTTTACCTGACTTTTCAGATTCTCAATTTCCTTTGTCAACGAAGTTATTTGTTCATTATTTTTATTACGAGTGACTTTTATTGACACAAATAACTCATTGAAATTACGTTTAACCTTTTCATTTTCTTCGAGAAAACTCTCATTTTCCTTTTGTAAAGCATTGACCAAGTTTTGTAGATGAAAATTTTGAAAATTCCGAGAATCTAAAGGAGGAGGCATTTGGGAGCCAGACACATTGTTCATTTCACCCTTTAATTGAGAGATTTGGGCTTTCAACTTTCTGATCATGATACAATGAGCTCGAATCATTCATCACGTTTGCTAATTTCAAAAGCGCATCAAATTCGTGAACATCCAAAGATGTCTTGATATTTGAGGTTTTAACATTTTCTTCGGATGTTGATATTTTAATTGCAAAGCAAGATGCTCAACTTCTAATTTAGAAAACTGTTTTACCGTGTTATCATGATCATCCTGTTCAACTTTATCATGCGCTTTAGAGTTAGTTTTTCAAGCTCAATGACACGATCATGTGAGACTTTCAGAGCAATGAGATAATTCATGAAATTGAGAAGCATTAATGGAACAATTCGTAGCGATGTAAAACACATCTTGAGTAATACATTCGGAAATAAGAGTCTCATTCAATGTATGCAAGTTCTTCCTCTCAATCTCATTATATTTTAGTGCTCGCTCATAGTCACTAACCTCAACTATCATTGCATCAAATTCCTTTTCCATTCCTTTAATATCTCGAATCTATCCCTTTTAAGACTCTCAAATTGATCTTTTAGTTGTTTAAAGAAAGGCATGACCTCGCTAGATAGCATTCTTTTGTTTGCTCAAAACCCTTTCCCTTCAAGAATCCCAGTGGTGTGATCCTTTTCTTACAAGTTTTCTCAAAATCGACAAATAGTTGAAAAAACATATTGACCGATTAAGGTCTTGCTCTTAGTGGCAATAGTTCTAGGAACTAAATGCATTGGTGTATTTGGAGAATACACAGTCATGCAGCATTTTCCTAAGGGAGGGTTTGTTTCAACAAGATTTTTAGCTTTTGCTTATCTAAGTCCCTTTTCCGAATACTTGTTCGTGTGTTAACAACGTTTGAGGCTTAAATTTGTTTAAGGAGATCCGCTTTTCCTTCTTGTAATCATGGGGTTTGATCATTATGTTATTCTTTTACATACGTGATCATCTAGCTTCTTATTCATTTTCTCCCTAGATGCATTATCTAATTTTCTATCTTCCTCGGTGCACTCAACGCAACTAGGTTTCGCCTAGGCTTAAGGATTTCATTACCATCATAGATTACCTTATGAGCACTTTTAGCCTTTTTAATGACCTCTGGATTTGGTTCCTCAACAAGGGAGTACTATGCTTATCACTTAAAACTCGTGCTTAGTGATTAAGTGAGCGATTTGAATGGTATTTCCTTGTACGCATAACTTATTTTCAAGCTTGTTTTTCAAGGTTTTTAGATTAGAAAATCATTCAAAATTTTGATTCCTTAGCACGTAATTCTTGCTTAAGCATTTTAACATTTTCTTGAAGTTCTTGTTTTTGCTTAGCGCTTTAGAAAGCTTTTCTTGTAAGGAGTTTAACTCTTGTTTTAATACTTCTTCTCTAAACTTACTTTGTCTAATAGTTGTATGCGCATTTGGTCATTCATCTCCCGCTCACGAGTGGTTAACTCAAACTTAGCTCGTTGTTCATAAATAGCAACACGCTCTTTATAAGCATTAAGTTCGGATATAACAGACTCATCGGGTACATGTAGTGTATTCGTCAAAAGCATAGTCATCATTGATCGCATAAGATACATCACATGGTACAATCTCACTTTCACTTTGTTTCACATATTGATCATATGGGACAACATCGACATTGCCCATATTTTCAATATCGACTCAATAATTACAGTTGATTGTACTTCATCATGTATCTTTGCTCATCAACTTCATCGTATAGTTTAAGTACCTCAAAATGATTTTGTCTTTGGATGGACCAAATGTGGTGATGAAACTTTTGGAGAAACCATAGGTGAGATGCTACCCATGAAGATTGTTTGAGCAAGAGGTTCATCATCTACATCGAGTCAAATGCATCACAATCGCCTACTTGAAAGGCATTCTAATGATTATGACCAATCTCATGAATTGGTCGCTCATCAACATCAAGATCATATGTCTTGGCATTCCTTCAAGAAGAAACATTAACTCCTCTTCATCCAAAGTCGCTCCATTGTCCCGAGCTTGCACTAGCAACATCTTATCCTCAAGTACTCGGCATTCGAGGCGTTTTGGTGATGTGCGCTTTCTTGCATATGTCCTTCACCACCACGCTTGTAACACTTGATCGGCTTTACTTGTCCTTGATTTCCATTCCTTCCCCTATTCTCGATTTGCGGAAAAACCTCTACCAACTCCACCTCTTCCTTGTTCATACCGTTTTCTTGAACAGGTTGTACCATAACCTTCCCGTCTCGACGGTGGCTCGATTGTGTAGATTAGATGTCGCTCGAGGTTGTTGTTGGTGTGTGGAGAGAGTTCATGTGTTTGATGATCATGAGAGCCGTTGATTAATGAAGTTTCCACGTGTGCATCAACATCGCCTTGTTTGAAAATTGGCCTGGAATGAGTTTGTGATTACCATTACCCATAGGTATGACTTGTGAGGCTTTGGTTGTGATTCCTATATTTGAGTAGAAGGCGGTTGAATCATTCGATGAGCTTGTCTCTCCACGGTTGGTTTTGAACCGATTAAGAATCCTTTTTCAAACATAGCATGTCTCTCATTCTCAAGAAGGAATGCATAGAGTTGCTCATAGTTTGTATTCTTCAATCCTTTGGTTAGCTTAATGTATGACAAACTTGTGCCATTCGGGATTCATGTTGTTTACAAATTTAGAGTTCAACTGAATGTTTGGCATGGTCATTCGATATTCCTCATGTCATTAACAAGCTTGTGGAATCTCACGTAATACTCATAGATGCTCTCATCCGTTTCATCTTGAAGTGCTCAAACTCATCATAGAGTTGTGATTCTCTGTCTTCCATAGTTAATTCGTAACCGCATGTAGCATCTTAACATTATCCCACACCGCCTTGGCTTCGTGTTGTGATTGATTAGCTTGTAGATATCTTTTGAAGACCTTGAAGTACGATGTTAGAATCCACGATATCAACATCGAATCTCTTTTCTCCTTATCATCGAGCTCATCATACATCTTTGGCCTGCTCTAGTCCAAAAATCATAGTTCCATCTGCGCAGCAGATCAATTATGTCTCTTGTAGTTTCAACGGATAAGGTCCTTCATCAATCAATTTGAGAATGTTGACCCCATTTTCCTTTCCAAGACAAGACAACCGATTCTTTGAGCCCAAGAGTCGTAGTCGGCCTCATCAAGCATGGGTGGACGAGATCCAACCAAAGAATTGAACGTCCTCGACCATCAAGAAATAGTAGGAACGATGTTTGCCATGATTACAAGTTCTGGATTTTACTATTCTTTGATTAAACCGGAAATTGATTCTTTCACGGATTTTACTAAACCAAAAGAACAATCGTAAGAATGTATCACGAAGAAGTAACAAGCCCGAAATAGACAAGTAGCAAAACACACAACTCGCTTAGTTATCAACTCGCTAAACAACCAACTCGCTCAAGGAGACAACTCGCTTAAGGAATCAATTCGCTAAATAGCCAAGTCGCATTAGCATCAACTCGCAACACTGTCAACACGCTTAATGGAACAAGTCGCTAAATAGCCAACTCGCTTTAGTATCAACTCGCAAGACACACAACTCGCTTAATGAAACAAGTCACTTTAGAACTCAAGTCGCTTAAGGAAACAACTCGCTTAGAACCCAAGTCGCATGAAAATCAACTCGCTAAATAGCCAAGTCGCATATACTAACTCACATACAGAAACAAAGCAACTCGCTTTGAAGAAAAACAAGTCCGAGACTCAACTCGCTCATCCTATGTTCACAAATAACCACTTTATCAATCAAAACAACCAAACCACAATGATTTAAGCCTTCCAATTCAAAACATAAACACATATGATGATCCTAAGCACAAAAGTACAAGCAAAATTCAAACTTTAACACTAGAATTTGTCCAATGAATCAAACTCTCCTAAACCCTTAATACCCCAAAACCTTATGAAATCCACCAAAACAAAGAGCATGAAAGATGAGTGATCAAACCATTGCTCTGATACCAATTGTAATGTATAGGATTTCACTAACACGTCATATCAATAACATATGGGGCGTTCACAATAGTTTAGAGAGAGAAAGTTCTAGAGAGAGAAATGGAAGAGAGTTGGGAACTATGTGAAACAAAGAAAAATGGTATAGAAAGCTCCAACCCTCTACCTTGAGAGGTAGAGGTATTTATAGTGTCTTAAAATAAACGCCACCTACGGGTCGTGGATCGTGCATACAGTGGGTAAAGACCGTCCGTCCTCCACGGTGTTATTTAACAAACTACTTACTAACATAACATAACTACGACTACGAGCTTTCTATTGAATGCTTATACTTGAGGTGACCGACTCTTTAACGACTGAATTTTATAATTCCTAACACGGTCGTTTTGATGGGTAGAACGCTGAAAACGGAGTTACGGTTCAAAAGTTATGGCCGTTTGAAGTTTTGCTCAAAATCTTACTCGTAAACCTGTTCTTAGGCGTAGGATTTGTTCCTTAGGCGTAAAATTTGAACCTTAGGCGTAAAATAGTAACCTTACGCATAATAATTAATGCTTATGCGTGAAATATTTTTACGAAAGATGTTACTCTTAGGCGTAAACAATATCTTACTCGTAAGTATTAATGCTTATGCGTAAAAACACGCCTTAGGAGTAAGATTTAAATCTTAGGCGAAAAAATTGCTTACGCAGAAAACAAGAATCGATCTCTAGCTTATCCAAGCTAGTGAGATTTCAAGTCAAGTGTTCCACAAACTTATCCAAGTGAGGGAAGCACTGAGTCACCGTTTTTGCACGAAGATTCTGAACCAAATGCTTATGCGTAAAAAGAGGGTTTTGACTTTTTCTTACGCGTAAAAAGAGGGTTTTTGACTTTCTGTTCTTATGCGTAAAAAATTCCCAGTGATTCAAACGATTTCTGATGCACTCACAGCTTCCAAAACACTCAAATAACACGAAAGTTTTGACCTTTATCACCCAAAGTGTTTTTTCAGCTTATGCGTAGAAACGAACAACCCAATTAATACGAGTTTAAAACTGAATCAAAACACGTAAAGCTTCGAACTTTTTTCAAAACTAGAATCTTTAACACTATATAAACCTTAAACCATAAGAATCTTGAAGATTTAAGTGCAAAAATTAAAGTTTTATGCGTGACAACTTTGAGAACGAAGACTACGCGTAATACTACAAAAAAAACTTCAACCAAAACACTCCTAAACCATTGTTAGGCGATTGATACCAATTGTAGGACCACGTTTTTACACCAACCTTACGCGTATACCACCTTATCACAAGATGAACACCCGTAAACCAAACACTCTATTATGCGTAGAAGATAAAGAAAGAAAGATGAGAAAGATGGTGACTTGAATTCAATGTTATGCGTATGAAATAAGATGAAAGAAAACTTTTATAACTTGGAAGAAAAGACACACACAAAACACACTCAAGCACACACCTCAAATGACATATTTGAGGTGTATTTATACTACAAGTACTAGGTGCCCTAATGGACTTTCCATGGGCCTCGTGGATATGGGTTGGACTGGGATTGGACAATAACTTATATAAGGCTAGCTTAACATAACTTCTAGCCATTTAGCTTAGCCCAATCCACGAGCCCGTTGACTATTCTATCACGATATCTAACACACGTTATAAAGTTCCTAAACGTGAATGACCATCACTTCTAATAAAACTATTATACACACACACACACACACACACACACACACACACACATATATATATATATATATATATATATATATATATATATATATATATATATATGTAGTAACTTTGCATGGATGTCAATTTCTATAATCGGATATAGCAATATTAGACTAGGTTAAAGGTTTTTTTTCCTTGTCATGCTCAAGCATATCTTGAGGTTAAGAAACATGATATACAATAATAACATGTATGACACCACAGAGTATACACAGCAGAAGACTTCATATAATTGCAATTAATTAACTGAATAAATAAAGCGTACCATACCTCTGCAAATGGGCTAGATCTTTTCAACAAAAGTGACAAAGTGGTTTAACGACTTATCCCTTACCGTTTTATAACTCAAACCAATTGATGTAACAATAGTGTGTTACACCACGTTCTTGTACACACGAATTAAAAAACGAATTAAAGAGATTGCTAGATCTACAAAACCTTGTTTTAGAAAAACAAAACCAAACACCCTAGGAGGGTGTTGGCCGATTAATGCAAGAGAAAAAGGGATTAGGGTTTAGGTTAATGTGTGTGCACAAAAGTTAACCCTAAACTCTCACCCTAGGTTTGCTTATATAGTGAATGGAAAACTTTGGGAAAAAGTTAGGGTTTTGGGTTGGAAAACCCTCCCCAATACGTTCATAGACCAAGGGGGGACACCCAAATCTTTTCCTTTTATAACAATTTCACTATTAGTCCTTCTCTTCACATTTAAAGATTGTTATTTATTTTCCGTTAAATACTTAAGGATCGTTAGTCGGTTTTGTGTAATATAATTAATTGTAATCATTTTACATTAACTATTTAACTTTAATTCTCATGTGTAACGTGTGCAATCCCGTGGTCACGAGTTTGAATCCGGACATAAACGTTTTATAAATATATACATATTCCAACAACTCCCACTTGGATATGTTTACAAAACGTGTAATGACATTGGTTAGCATCAAACAACACGCCAATGCCCCCGGTACAACTCTTGTATGGTTTTCTGGAGAAAAACCATTTTGATGATTCATCATCATATTCATCTTTTTGTTTCTAATACCATGTTAATAAGAATATGGATCTAACACATTTCTCAATTAACTATTATGTTTCTTGTTTTATATGATTGATTAAGATTACCAATTCTTCTGAACATATTCCAGGAGACCTTGGGCATGGCCATGCAAATATCTTAACAACCCTACGAGGGGCCTAGCAGTATTATACTTCAAATTGAATTTGAAGGAAACAAATCCTGCTTTGACTACTTAGCACAATTCATAAATTTCGCAACACTTCGAAAACAAAGCCCTTATAACTACCGCCACGTATAGCGTTAGATTGCTTCACAAAATGCACTACATCCATGACATTTCTCTGGTATCTCAATTCGAGGATAAATATTCATGATGTACTTAATGACAAAGATCCATAAAATACCGTCATGTGGTTGGGATAAGTCCTATATTCAATCTATTGAATATCATCTGAAATTAGTCATGCTACGCATCAATATACTTTCAAGTATATCCTAACTAAAACTCAGATTTTTCTTAGCTCAATATCATTCCCATGTTATTGATCGACAACGGACTATTTAGAATAACTTAAGTTATTCAAGGATTTAAACATGCAAATATAGGACACAATATTATAAATAAATTTAAACGTATTAAGTACTTTAATTGATTATAAATAATAATTGTTTAACATCCTTTATCCAAATACTAAATAGATCAATGCATGATAATATTAGTTAATGAATTTTGCCACAAGTCATGAGAATCATACTTGTTGACAAGGCATAATTTCAACTAACTTTGATCTATAGGAATTTTGAGAATACATATTTCAAGAATTCAATAAGTGAATTTATTGTATGTGTTTACACATATCTTGATATTGTCATAACATTCCATAAGGTGTGTGACAACATGAACCACCCTTTTATTACAATCATCTTTCAAAACTTTAAAGTTTAAAGTATTCTTTATTCTTTAATGTATAACGCAACTATGCTCTTAGTTGAGCATAACTAGTCAACATGATCATCATCAAGGATACCATGACTAGAATTGAGTGTCATCTCAATTATACTAGCATCATTGTGTACAACAATATGCTCTTTAAACATCCGTAAACTTTGAATATTATTTGTTTGGTTCCATTCAAACTCTAAGTTTGTTGACTATGACAATTACACAATAATTGTTGTATAGAATCTGAGAACAACTCTAGGCTAAGGAATGCAATTCTAAATCCAAACATAAATATTACAATGTTGTTAAATCATCTTGTCATCAAGTATGATACAACAACCTTATACACAACATGATGTACATGATGAATCTTCAAGTTAGACTTTAAGATCTCATTCATATTCTATCTTGTCAAAGATATGTATTCATCATGTTCTATTAGTGAAACTAAGTATGACAATTATAATCTTTATACATCTATTTAATGTATCTAGAAAAGAATATTCAATCATAGTTAATTGTTTCAGTATGATTAATATTATTATCACTAGACATGCATTAAATATGTGTACAATATTGTCCATATGATTTCTACAGAAATATTTAAACCACTAGGGTTTCCATCCTTTGAAAAAACTCATTAAGATAAACCAAGTATCTTAAGTTGATTATCTTTATGGACATCATCTCTACATTCATAATATGATTGATTTACCACAATTCAACATTTGGTAAATTCATCATTATGATTAACATGCTTACCATGATCCTGTAACTCATATTCCTAAGTATATTAAATATCTGAGACATCCTTACAGATCTAAGAATGACAATTCCATCATATTAAGGTCTATCATTTACATGTTTAGCCTCATCATGATATTTGCTAGTGCATTTTAGAAGATTATGTATTTTGTAATTTAATCTTTCAAAATCTAAACAAAACTCCCACTTGCCTTTTATAATTTAAAGATCATCTTTAAATAGTTTAGTAAGTAGAGCAACAATATATTGTTCTCTTTTGGGATATTACAAAAAACATTGACAGTTCCTAATATTAGTTTGTTACAACCCACTTTACAAGTAGTTTAACAAATTCAGAACTTCATTATAAGACTTAATGTGATTCATCACATTCCATAAACAAATGGTGTCTTATTAATCTTATAGGTTGGAGTCTTATTGAGTATATTCAATCTATACTCAATCTACTAACCTTGATAACTTTTGGAAGAAACTATAGTTATCTTGAATCAAACAATGCCAATACATTTTGATTCTTCTAACTGAACATACCATAAAACTATTTTATTTCATTAGAATTAATATTATAAGATAATCTAACAATATTTAAGATAACCATCTACTTTTTGGCTTACCTATTTACCAAAAAAGTAAAACTTAATGGTACAATAGAATTACCAAGTCAATTTGCATGAATTATAAAACAAGTATTCTTGACCAAGTCAAAACACATAACAGTTATAATCTCACTATAAATTATAAGTCATTGATCAACTCATTGACTTCATGCATATGTCTTAAAACATAGCAAGTTAACGTCTTACTTTATATTGTAAGTCTTGTATTAATAGACTTCATGTTTGTGACTTTACAAAGAAATCATAAAAATGTATAATTAAAGTAATTATGAACACCACCTCGGGTTTCAATTAATAATTTCAAGTTAATATTTACTACATATATTTAAATCATTCAACGAATACATAAATACTTAAAATCAAAGTAGTATTACATTACTTCATTTAATTATGTCACTCCATGAAATGTTCAACGTAAGAAACTGCAAAATCATCCATGCTCATTCTCACGACACGTGGATATTTTACCTTGGGCTACAATCTAGTTCATGTTCTCACATAACGTAAATTGTAATTACAAGTGTTTCTTTGACATTTAAATTAAAGTAGTCTTTGTTATCATCTTGACGCATATTCTTAATAGGGAAATCTTTCATATTAAATGTATAAGTCCTATTAGAACATTACTCTCTTACTTTACGGTCAAGAGAACCCATTAAATCATATTAATATGTATTATACCTTGCACACAATAAAGATATCTCCCACTTGTGCATGGAACAATATCATGTAGCAGATAAACAACACGACACACGTTCGTTTATTTTATTAATATGATTTGTGTCATAGATATAACAAGTAGATGTAGGACTATATTGTTTAGTAAGGAAACGTACATGACTATCGCTAAAAACATAAGTTCCTACAATTGGAAAGTAATTATCTACATGATATTCAAGAGATAATTTGGATTACTACATAGCAAATAAGGCTTGTAGCTCCCACTGAATTAGAAATCATTAAAACAACTTCTTATTCAGTAATGCAACACAATGCTCCCATTGAATTTGACAACATTGTAAGTGTTTCATAATCAGTGAAAACAAAATTCTTGCTTTTTACTTTCCTACACTTTTAAGAACCATACGTAACAAATACTTAGGTACTAAAATGTGTTTCTACTTTGTGAATGATGGGTTATCCATCAATGTTATTAACTCGAAAAATTGGGTATGCAATTTCTTCCTTAACAGGCCTACCATCCCCATACTGGTATGTAGCACCTTTAAAGGTTAAAGCAACACAACTAGATAAATTATGCTAGTTTGCCTTTTACCAATTTTCGCGGTAATTAGTCTAGCTTCTAATTTAGTAACTCATATACATGTTTTCCAGTTAACCAAAAGTCATGTTTGTTACAAAAGGATTAATTCACCAAATGAGGGTAATGAAATCTTTATGGAAAATAAGATGTGCAATTCCTTGCTATGAGTTACATTAGAATTTAGATAATTCAGATGTTCCTATTATACCTTTCTTATTCATGAAAAGGAATAGGATTGAGTCTCCTTCATCTCCTATGGAAAAGAGACTTTGTTTGTCTTTTCGGTAAATTATTCTCGATCAAACATTTGTTTGAAAGCACAATGGATCAATTTACTAATAAAAGACTAAACCACGTTTATGGTTAAATGTTGCATTAATACATTCAAAAGAATTACAAATTTCAATTTTAGTATTTTCGATAATTAACCTTTTCAAGTAAATACCCATGGTTCATAAACATATAACCATTTAATTTTCACTGAAAATTAGGATCTAAATTGACATAGTTTCATCACATAAGTTGATCTGCTAGTAATGAAATTATTCAAAATGGTACGAGTCGAACCTCAATTGCCAACTTTCAAATTGCAACTCCTAGATTTATGGGATTTACATATTGCCAACAACAGTTGCAATGTAAGCATGTTTTATCATCATCTTATGCCTTGAGTTGCTAGTTCTCACTACAAAACTCAAATAAGTTGTCCAACTTAAGAAACTGCAAAATCATCTATGCCCGTTCTCACGACACGTGGATATTTTAGTCTCTGATTACGATCTAAATCATGTTCTCACGCAAATAAAAGGTAATCTCAGGTGTTTCCCTTTCATTGGATGTCATATAACTTAAATTAAGGGTAATAAATTTGATTTTGGTGTCCAATCAAATATGTACAAAGATGTCATGCATTCATCTTTGTAACATAAGGTTTTTTATTAAAACAATTATATCCTTGTTTTAATGTTTAAGCTTTTAATCATCAAACTTTAATCGAGGTATTGGTTACACCAATTAAAGAATTACCCTTAAGTACCACTATATCCTACTCCTGTATGAGTCATGAGACCCAAGTTATTCGGATAATTACCACAGTGGCGCATAAAATTTAAGGTCAATTCACCCATAAGATTTTATGCACATTATATAGGAATACTTGGTAACTCCATTAAGACGTACAAACGAGCGGAGAATTAGGTCAGCGTGAAGCATATTATATACCCTCTTCTTTAAGGTCACAATTTAATGCATACCAACCTTATACCCATCTTATAGTTTGTCATTAATGGGTGCGCCGATCTAACTATTTTGTGCATAAACATCAATCAATTAAACGTTTACGATTATTATGATTAAAAAACACGTGTTTCACCATTGTTTAGATCAGTTTATTTTTCTTATAAAAATAAACTTGTTTAAAACTTGTCACACAAAACAAACAAGCAAGTATTTAAAAAAAATAAACACATAAACAATGAATACATAACTTAACAATTAATCATGCATATCAAATAGCCACATGCAAACCTTTTTGATAAATCATATTAATAATTAATTTTAAATCTGTCAATATGTATATGTCTAATTAAGACTTTCACCCGTTTTCATCTATGTACAAGGTGAGCCATATGCATCGATTCATCGATTGTGTAAGTCAAAATTAAACACATACCACATAGCACATAATTGATTTATTAATAATTATAATTGAGCTTTTCCCCAATTTTAGATCTATAAAAAATTAGTGTATAACACTTAACCAATTAAAGCATACAATAAAAGCAAATCCATGACAAAACATGCATGTTTTTATCATGAAAATAAATTACACTTAACAATTAATGCAATTAATCAAGAGTTACGCAATTTAATTCACATAAAATTGCATGCAACCTATGGTTTTCTAATCCAATTTAAACCAATGTTACAAAAACTTAGTAGGGCAAAAAAACGCCCACCCAAAACAAAATTAGGGTTTAGGTTTTTGCAAACCCTAAATCTACACATACAATAATAACACAATAGTTATTTGTTTTTATGCGTTTCATTAATTAATTACTCATTATAACGGCTCGTGATGCCACTGTTGAGGTTAAGAAACATGATATACAATAATAACATGTATGACACCACAAAGTATACACAATGAAGACTTCATATAATTGCAATTGATTAACTCGAATAAATAAAGCGTAACATACCTCTTGCAAATAGGCTAGATCTCGTCAACAAAAGTGACAAAGTGGTTTAACGAGTTATCCTCACCGCTTGTGTAAATACTCATCATTTTGGTTAAATCAAATCGCAAAACGCTTAAAATGCTCGAAATGCATCAAAATACCGAAAATATTCCAAAATTGCATTTTATATGTTTCGATGCAAAATGTTCAAAATCGATGAAAATGAGCTAAGTTTGCATAATTGGCGCTTCACCCCCAAGTTTCAAAAATTGTCGAAATAGTCCCCGAGCACTTAATTTCAAAGAAAAATCACCAAAGGTCCTTTTAAAATCATAAGTTGTCAAAATTAGTCCTTTGGTGAAAAATATCAAAAGTTTTGAGAAATTACAAAATTGGTCCTTCAAGTTTCAAATTTGGCAAAATGGCCCTTGAAAATTGGAAAATGTCAAGTTTGGTCCTTGTACTATGGAAACTTGTCAATTGTGGTCCCTTGAAACAACTTTGCAAATTGGCAAGATTGGTCCTTGCATTTTCGTAAATTACAACAAAGGTCCTTGTTTATTAAAACCCTTTAAACCCCTTTGACCCTTGTCACAAACCATTTGGACCGCCATAACCCCCTTGACCCCTTCAATTTGACCCTTCCACCCTTGAACCCTATATTCAAACCCGGTCAAACCACAAACCAAACAAACACCCTTTCCTCCTTTTCCCTCCCCTTGCCTCGCTACTCACCTCCACCACCAACACAAACCTACCACCACTATCACCTTTCCTTGTTCCCCCACCTCAACCAAACTCCAAAAGCATTTAATGCTTCCCATCCACTCACTCAACCTCCCCATTGGCTTATAATCCAATTTTGGCGCCAAAATCAATCAAACGGCCAAGATCAACTTCAAGTAATCCAATGGCCGTGAAAAACCTGGAACCTGCTCGTAGAGAGAGAGAGAAGATTTTGGAGTATAAAAGAAAGCAAGAGGAAGAGAAGAAAAGGAGTCTTGTAGTTTTAGTTTATCATCAATGTCGCTTTTAACTTAAAGTTTTAATTAAGTGTAAAATCTGTAATATTTTGTTTCTTTGTATCAAACTAAAGTTATTGTATCATTATAAACTATTTCCAATTATAAATTCAAGTTTGTATTAAGACTTCATAGTTTCAAGCTTATCGTTGAAATTTTCAATTTCAAACTCGATAATCAAGCTTCAAATAGCTTATTTCCAAGTTCATACAAGCTTATATAAGCTTATTATAGCTTTTATAAGCTTAAATTCAAGTTTCTAGCAAGTTTGGAAATTGGTCAAAGAAAGTCAAACTGGGCAAAATGGAAATGGAAATGGATAATGGTTGAAGCAAAGGTTGGATTTGGGTTGATTCTAGAGTTCAATGGGTTGGTTTAAATAGGTTAGAGGTTCCTTTTGATTCTGTTTCAAGCCATTGCGGCTAAGGACCTTTGTAAGTGATTTTCAAGGTTTCATTGCATAATCTGTGTTTGTAGTTATAAATAGTTTTAATCTGTTTATTAGTTGTATTTAGGTTAAGTAAACTCGCTTTGATCATTAATGTTAGCTAGTTAAGTGTTTAGCTCATTTTAATTGCAAATCAAGATGATATAAGGTGTGTTTGGATTTGTTGCTTAATCTGTGTTTGAGGTTTGTTCAAGAGTTAAGACTTGTTGTTCTAGGCTTGTTTAGTCCATATACACTCATATCTCGCATAAAATTTGTGCCTCGCACACTCAAAGTCAAAATCTCATCTCAACTGCCTTAATTACTTAACTGTTGGATTTTTGAAAAGTAAACACTTGTTTTGTGTTTAAAATTCATAGACATAGCTTGCAGTTAGCTTCATTTCATCATATAACATCAAGATCAGTCCTCACATTGATTCAAAGTTCAAAAAGTCAACTTTTCAAATCATTCAAAAGTCAAAATATGAAAAATCGCTTTTCGACCCAACTAGAGGATTTTTCATGAGCTCATTTCTGAGCCAAATCAAGTGAAACTTGTGGTTTTAAAACTTCAACTGGTCTATTTTCTTATTACCATTTTTGTAGAATTTTGCAAATTTTTATAAGCTCCAAATGAGCTTGTCAATATGGTCTCATCGCCTGCTCACAAGCTCAAGATTGACCGAGTGTGCATTGTGTGTTTGTGCAGCAGCTTGCACAAGCTCATCTTAGCTTGTCTAGGTCTCGATTTTGGTTTACAAGTTCTTGGCCAGGTCTAGTGTAGGTTCCAACTTTTGTTTTCATTTTCTAGCTTATTTGAGTAGCTTATTCTTAAGTCGCAAAGTAGACCTTAAACTGCTTTTAGCACATAAACTCAAATCATCAAATCTTTGTAACTTGTAATCCAGAGGTTTAGAGCTTGTTGTTTTAAGTTGCATTTGGGTACTTTTAGCATATTATAGCTTCAGAATCATTTGGTGCTTGTTGTGGCTTTTGCTTATTCTAAGTGCTTATTTATAAGCACTTTACATTGCAGCTTGCATTTTCTTGCACACAACCATCTGTTTTTATATTTTCCTAGATTCTAAATATTATTTTAGACTTATCTTGAATTTTTCAGATTTTTCTAAGTCTGTTTGCTATTTTTCTTCATTTAAATCAATTTTAGCACTTTTTAATTAGCATTTAATACAATTAATTAAGAAAAGTTTCAAAAATAATTTTTCATTTTTCTTAAGTTAAGATAAATATAAAAAGTCAAAAATATTTTTCCAGATTTTTCTTAGTTAAATTTGTATTTTTAAGCAATTTAAGTAGTTTTAAATAGTTTTAATTCATAGAAAATAGAAAATAATCGTAAAAATACAAAATAGTTTTGAAAATTCTCTTTTGTTATTTTAGATTTTTCCAAGTCATAATTTTATTTTTCTAGCTTTATTTCATATTTTCTTGTATTTTAGGCTATTATTAAATAGTTAAAAATAGTTTTTAATTAATAATAATTAGATAAATAGTTTTAAAAATAATTTTCTTTTCTAAAATTTTCTTTTATCATTAGGTTTGTAAAATATCATTTTCATATTTTTAGGATTAATATTGTGCAAGTTTCACATTTTCATTTGACGTCACGTAGTTTTTAATTCGCTTTATAAAACATAAAATCAAAACATCATTTTGCAAATAGTGATAGCGTTTATTTAATATTTTTATCTTTTAATTTCCTTTAATTTGCATTTAAGCCCCTGTAATTTGTTGGCTTTTTCTTTAGTTATAATCATTCTCAATCTCTTTTCTCATTCAAATCTCTCGATCACTATTCGTTGGTGATTCATCGATAGCTCACGGGACATAACGACCCGGGAAACACTATACTCTCCCGATCTTCATTGCATTTGTGTCCGAGCTGCTTTAAGTTTCTTACGGTTGGCCATTCACAAGTGGTCACCATGAGAAAACTTGACTGCTTTGGCACGAATCAAATTTTGGCGCCACGGGAGTCAGGCTAATTATCTTCCGCTTAGCGATTAGTAATTTGAATACTCACTCTTTGTTCATATCATCCATCTATCTATATATATATATATCCATATTTTCTTATAAAAATCCAAAACCCAAAACATCCAAAACGATAAAACACAAAAATATTTTCCTTTTGTTTCTATATATGTATCAAAGATAAAAATACAAAAGATTTGTCGCTTTCTTAATAATAACAACATAAAAGATTACCACCGCAAACCAAGGCAAGGTACTACCTAACTGGGGTACGACCATAATAAGTTCCCGAACCAAAGATTTAAAACTTGCCTTTGTGTCCTTGTGATTGGTGTACCTTTTTCAAAGAAGCCATTCATCTTGTGATTATTGGTTAAGTTCATCGTTGTTTTGCCTCGATTTTGTTTTAATTGGATTTGTTGTTATATCTACTTGTCGTAACCGTAAAACCTAAAAAGATTCTTCTCACCCCATTTTCATAAAATATCTTCATAATTCCCATTCTCTCCTTAACTCGAGGTCTCTTAGAGTTAACTCTAGTGTATGCGCACTCGCTTCTAGATCCGTGAGCCCATTTCGTGAGCTTGTCAAGATTCCAAGAAGGCGGTCCGTAGACTTCTCGCTTCCATCACCGGATCCGAGATCCGGATCGCTCACACTACTTCCGCTATCATGGCGGAAGAACGCCTTATGCGCGAGCTTCTCCGTGCACCCATCGACGGGTATGGAGATGTTATTGTTATCCCAAATTTGTGGCTCGAAAATTTTGAACTCAAAACCGGTTATCAATCTTGTAACCTCAAGTCAATTCTATGGTTTTGAGCGGATGATCCTCATGCTCATATTCGATGGTTTAACAAGATTGCATCTACCATCAAATACAAGAATGTCCCTACCGATGTCAAGTTAAGCTTCTTCTGCTCCCATTTTCTCGAGGGCAAGCCCGGATTTGGCTTGAAAACAACCCCTCAAATCAATTGAGACATGGGAAGACCCGTGAAGAAATTTGTGAATGAATTTTATCCACCTTCCAAAACCACGAGTCTTAAAATGAAATCATCAAGTTCACTCAAAAGTTTGATGAATCCTTCAAAGGAATCGTGGATCGTTTTAAGGAATTGCTTCGCAAATGTCCTCACCACGGTTTCTCCGAGTTGATGCAACTCGATACTTTCTATAATGGAGTGAGTCAACTGATCAAGATTCTCTCAATTCCTCCGCGGAGGAAATTTCTTAAGCAAAACGCACAAAGAAGCTTTAGCGATCATTGAAAACAAGTCTAAAGTCCGTGACCGCACGGGCAAGCCGGTTGTTTCCCAAGTCGTTGTTGGTCCTTCTTCTTCATCGCCTCGTGAGTCAATCTAGCACCGATGCTAAGATTGACAAACTCACTAAGCTATTCAAGCTTTGGTTCTTCCAACCAAAAGAAAGTCTCTTTTCCACAAACTTCACCTCCTCCGGGTTAAGAAAGTGGAAGTCTGTGTTACTTGTGGTGGCCCCATGCTTATTACAATCAGATGGCCACCGATGGTAACCCTTTGAAGCTAATGTCGTGGCGGATTTCTAATCAAGGAGGCAACCAATATCGTGCTCCTATAGACCCGAACCACCGCCCTAACCACTACCCCGACCTCCGGTTTCAATCAAAACCAAAACCGTAATCAAAATCAAAATAGACCAAACCAAGGTTTTCAAAACCAAGGTAATTTCAGTCCAAACAACGGTTTTCAAAATCAAAATCAAAATTTCCAACACCAAGGAAATTTCAATAGAAACCTGTGTCGTGGAAATTTCAACCTGTGGTATTTTCATGGAAATAATCAAGGAAATTTTCAAAATCAAGGCCCTAATCCTAACAATAGAGGCCGAATTTTCCTGCAAACTCAAGCCATTGTTCCAACTGACCATCATCCGATGAGTTGTTGAAACAATTCATGAAATCCCAAGAGGAAATGAACAGTTGTTGGTTAGCCGATTTCGACATTAAGAAGTCTTTAAATGATCGACCCTGCCTCGTGTACTTTACCTAGCAACACGATCGCTAATCCGAGGGGCGATGCAAAGGCGATCACAACCGTAAGTGGTGCTTTATGATGGACCCGCTATTCCTACTACCTCTTCTTCTTCTCTCCCGAAGGTAGTGGAAAGTGAACCCGAGGCGACAAAGGACAAGGAACTTCCTACTAATAACGGAGGTACCAAAGAATGTCCATCCTCGTGTTGTCCCAAACCCAAGACCAAACTCGAGTTGTTTTTGAACCTCCAGCTTGGTAACCCCAAATCCAAAACTTCTATTCCTTACCCTCACGCTTAAATGAGCAAAACTCCGCGAAAAAGCTAGTCATCAAATGGAAAAATTCTTTCAAATTTTCCAAGAACTTCATTTTGACATAAGCTTTATGGATGCCATCATGTTGATGCCCAAGTTTGCATCTACTCTCAAACACATGTTGAGCAATAAGGAAAAGTCGCTTGAAATGGCTAAAACTCCTTTGAACGAGAACCGCCACCGTTTCATAAAGAAGCTTCCCGAGAAGCTAGGAGATCCCGGAAAATTTCTTCTTCCTTGTGTTTTTCCGGGATGATTGAATGCTTTGCCCTTGCCGATCTTGGTGCAAGCATCAACTGATGCCTTATTCAAGATGGAAGAAACTTTCTTCCGAACTTATTCCCACCGCATGACTCTTGAGCTTGCGATCGTTTCTATATCGCGGCCTCTTGGCATCGCCGAGGATGTATTCGTGAAAGTAGGAAAGTTCCATTTTCCACCGACTTTGTGGTTGTTGATTTCGATGCCGATCATCGGGTTCCTCTCATTGTTGGACGAGGATTCCCGAGAACGGGCCGTGCTCTTATTGATGTATTTGAGCAAGAAATCACTTTACGCTGGGTAATGAAGTCATACCTTTAACCTTGATCAAACTTCGAGGTACTCCTCAAATTATGATATCGAATCGCTTAATCGAGTCGATTTAATTGATATTGCTTCAGAGGAGTACTCAAGAGTTTCTTGGTTATCTTCATAATTCGTGAGGGGATTCCACCACATCTTCTAAACCTATCATTGCCGACTCTTCCCCTCTCTCACCCGCTTGAGGGAGGTGACTTCCTTCCGAAGAGATCGATGAATTTCTTGTTATCGATGAATCAATTCCTCCCGAATTGATGGTGTTTATGATTCGAGGGGATATTCTTTATCTTGAGCAATTGCTAAATGAAGATCCATTACCTTCACTCCTCCGAAGAAATCACAATTGAGGAAATCAAATCAAGACAAACTTCTATCAAGAATTTCCCGAGGTTGAACTTAAGGACCTACCTCCTCATCTCGAGTATGCATTCTTGGAGGGTGATGATAAATTACCCGTCATAATTGCTAAAGACTTAACCGAGGAGGAGAAAACGCCTCATAAAGGTCTTGAAGTCACACAAGCAAGCAATTGCTTGAAACTCTCCGACATTAAGGGTATCAACCCCGAGTTTTGTACTCACAAAATCTTAATGGAGGATGACTTCAAACCAAAGAATTCAACATCGTAGAAGGGTGAATCCTAAGATTCATGAGGTTATCAAACAAGAGGTTCTCAAACTTTGATGCCGGTTTAATTTACCCGATCTCGATAGTCCTCGGGTTAGCCCAATTCATTGCGCTCCAAAAAGGGTGGCATTATCGTTGTCACAATGAAGAAAACGAGTTAATTCCAACTCGATTGGTTACGGATGGCGTGTGTGTATTGACTATCGCAAGTTAAACGAAGCCACCAGAAAGACCATTTTCCTCACCCTTCATGGACCGATGCTTGAGAGATTAGCAGGAACGAATACTATTGTTTCCTTGATGGTTTCTCGTTACTTTCAGATCCCCATTGATCCGCCGGATCAAGAAAAGACCACATTCACCGCCCATACGGAACTTTTGCCTACTGCACGATGCCTTTTGGCCTATGTAATGCTCCCGCACGCTCCAACGATGTATGATGGCAATTTTCCACGACATGATCGGGAAACAATGGAGGTGTTTATGGATGACTTCTCGGTCATTGGGGACTCGTTTCATACATGTCTCCCATTTAGAAAAATGCTTCAAAGGTGTGAAGACACCAATCTTTGTCTAAATTGGGAGAAGAGCCACTTTATGGTCAAAGAAGGCATAGTCCTTGGCCATAAGATTTCAAAAACGGATTGAGGTAGATAGAGCAAAAGTTGATGTTATTGCTAAATTGCCTCATCCTACTACCGCCAAAGGTATTAGGAGTTTTCTAGGTCATGCCGGTTTTATCGAGATTCATACAAGATTTTTCTAAAATCGCCGCCTATGACCCATCTTCTCGAAAAGATGCTCCTTTATCTTTTCTCCCGAGTGCATCAAGCTTTTGAAACATTAAAGAAAAAGCTTACTAAGCACCCATTCTAGTTGCCCCGATCGATTTACCCTTTGAGCTCATGTGCGATGCAAGTGATTTTGCTATCGGTGCGCCTTGGGGCAACGAAAACCAAGCATTTTCACCTATCCACTACGCAAGCAAAACTATGATCAAGCTCAAACCCATTACACCACTACGTAAAAGAATTATTAGTCGTGGTGTATGCGCTTGAAAAGTTTCGCCATACCTTATCTTGACCAAATGCGTGGTGTATACGGATCACTCGGCCTCAAATATCTCTTTGCAAAACAAGATGCAAAGCCGAGATTGCTCCGCTGGGTTCTCCTCCTACAAGAATTTGATATCATTATACGTGATAAAAAGGAGCCGAGAACCCGTCACGATCATCTATCCCGCCTAGAAAACCCTCACCAAGATGTGTTCGAGAAAAGGAAATTAATGAAACATTTCCTCTCGAAACAATCAATGTGGTTTCTTTTCGTGGAGACTCTTCTACCCCATGGTTTGTCGACTTTGCAAATTACCATGCGGGTAACTTTGTGGTGAAAGGGATGTCGTCCCAACAAAAAACAAATTCTTTAAAGATGTGAAACATTACTCGGGACGACCCTACTTGTTCAAAATTTGCGCGGATCAAGTCATCCGCGATGTGTGTATGGTCGAAGCTATTGACATTCTCAAAGCTTGCCATTCGACCCACTGGGGACATCATAGCCCCAACTACACCGCCAAGAAGGTGTTTGATTCCGGATTCTATTGGCCCACGATTTACAAGGATGCCCATGAATTTGTCAAAACCGTGACGCTTGTCAACGCCACGGAATATCTCACAAAGAAATGAAATGCCGCAAAACGCCATTCAAGTGTGTGAGATTTTGACATCCGGGCATTGACTTTACGGGCCATTTCCTTCTTCTCGCGGTAACAAATACATACTCGTGGCGCTGACTACTTGTCAAAATGGGTCAAGCTAAGGCTTTGCCTACCAACGATGCCCGAGTTGTTGTGAAATTCTTAAAATCTCTTTTTGCTAGGTTTGGAACCCACGAGCTATAATCGCGATCGTGGTACGATTTTGCAATGACCAATTTGATAGAGTCATGCAAAAGTATGGTGTAACTCACCGCCTCTCATCGCGCACCACCCCAAACAAGTGGGCAAGTGGAAGTTTCCAACCGGGATTAAAGAATTCTTGAGAGGACGGTTGGCGAAAACCGTGCCTCTTGGTCGGATAAGCTAGATGACGACTCTGGCCTTCCAGACAACTTATAAAAACACCCATCGGGTGCACTCCATACAAGCTAGTGTACGGAAGGCATGTCATCTACCGGTTGAGCTCGAGCACAAGGCATACCGGGCCTTGAAACATGCCAACTTTGATATTCAGATACCGGTGATCACCGGAAAGTTCAAATGAATGAATTAAATGAACTCCGTGATCAAGCATACGAGAACTCTTTGATCTACAAACAAAAGACAAAGAAGATTCATGACTCAAAATCAAGAACCGCTTTTCAACGCCGGTGATCGAGTCCTTCTTTTCAACTCAAGATTGAAGATTTTCTCGAAAATTAAAATCCTACCGGTCCGGACCATTTACCATCACTAAAGTCTTTCCATATGGAACCATTGAGTTATCTCAACCCGATGGTCCAAACTTTAAAGTGAATGGTCATCGGTTGAAGCATTATTTTGGAGAGGACATTCCTCCCGTGGTTGTCCCGGATCTACAAACTTTCCCATGAACCAATGAATGCGGGATCGAGTCAAGCTAGCGACTGGGAATCAAAAACAAGAGATGCCATATGGGTTTTCACCCATATTTCGACTTCTTTCTATCTTTCTACCACCCTAGTGGGGGGTTGCCCACATGTTGTATATATATAAGTTTCAAAAAAAAAAAAAAAATCTTCAAAATAATGGCCGTAGTATTTCCTTTTACGTTTTTCGCCGCATAACCACGGTACTTTGAATATTGAGGGCAATATTCATTTCTAAGTGTGGGGGAATTTCACTAATTTTATCATGTAATTATACCGCCTAATTCCCCTTTTGGCCAAAATTTTTTTTGGAGTAAGTGTTTTACACTTACTCATTTGGTTATCATCCGCCTTGTCTAATAAACAAAAGGATTGGCTAATCCAGAGCAAACGGCTCTTGGTAAAGATATCTCAAACCGCTGACGGCTTGCAATTTGCCCAAAATTGTATGGTATTCACCACCATATCCTTAAAAGTGAAGAGTTGGCAGCCCGCAAGTTTATGGCTTGTGGTAAAGGCAAAGGAAAACCATAATTGGTAATCACTCACCAAAGATAATATTGATAATTTATCTAAGAGTTGGCTAGTCCAGAGCAAACGGCTTCGTAAAGACAAATCAAACCATTGAAGTCGGTGGTTTGCTCAAAATCACATGGTTATCGTACCATGGTTCTTACTTGAACTAAAACATTTGGCTACTCCGTAAGTAATGGCTTTTGGTAAAGAGATTCAAATCCATTAAGTTTTTCTCAAAAGATTGCTAGGACTAGCAATAGTTTAGTGTGGGGATTGATGAGTGTGTAAATACTCATCATTTTGGTTAAATCGAATCGCAAAACGCTTAAAATGCTCGAAATGCATCAAAATATCGAAAATATTCCAAAATTGCATTTTATATGTTTCAGATGCAAAATGTTCAAAATCGATGAAAATGAGCTAAGTTTGCATAATTGGCGCTTCACCCCCAAGTTTCAAAAATTGTCGAAATAGTCCCCGAGCACTTAATTTCAAAGAAAAATCACCAAAGGTCCTTTTAAAATCATAAGTTGTCAAAATTAGTCCTTTGGTGAAAATATCAAAAGTTTTGAGAAATTACAAAATTGGTCCTTCAAGTTTCAAAATTGGCAAAATGGCCCTTGAAAATTGGAAAATGTCAAGTTTGGTCCTTGTACTATGGAAACTTGTCAATTGTGGTCCCTTGAAACAACTTTGCAAATTGGCAAGATTGGTCCTTGATTTTCGTAAATTACAAAAAAGGTCCTTGTTTTTTAAAACCTTTAAACCCTTTTCGACCCTTGTCATAACCCCTTGGACCCTCCAAACCAATTGACCCCCTTCAATTTGACCCCTCCCTTTAATATTAAAGTCAAACCGGTCAAACATACAAACCAAACACCCGCCACCTCCTTCCTTTCCTCCCCTGCAACACTCCACCCTCAACACCATCCAAACCTACCACCACTATCACCTCACCTTGTTCCCCACCTCAACCAACCTCCAAGAAGCATTTAATGCTCCCATCCCCCTCACTCAACCTCCAACGGCTTATAATCCAATTTTGGCGCCAAAATCAATCAAACGGCCAAGATCAACTCAAGCTAATCCAATGGCCCAGAAAATTGATGGAATATGATCGAGAGAGAGAGAAAGAAGTTTGGAGTATAAAAGAAAGCAAGAGGAAGAGAAGAAAAGAGTCTAGTAGTTTTAAATTTCATCAATGTCGCTTTTAACTTAAAGTTTTTAATTTAGTGTAAAATCAGTAATATTTTGTTTCTTTGTATCAAACTAAGGTTATTGTATCATTATAAACTATTTCCAATTATAAATTCAAGTTTGTATTAAGACTTCATAGTTTCAAGCTCATCGTTGAAATTTTCAATTTCAAACTCGATAATCAAGCTTCAAATAGCTTATTTCCACATTCATACAAGCTTATATAAGCTTATTATAGCTTTTATAAGCTTAAATTCAAGTTTCTAGCTAGTTTGGAAATTGGTCAAAGAAAGTCAAACGGGCAAAAATTGAAATGGAAATGGATAATGGTTGAAGCAAGGTTGGATTTGGGTTGATTCTAAGTTCATTGGGTTGGTTAAATAGGTTAGAGGTTCTTTTCATTCTTTTCAAGCCATTGTGGCTAAGGACCTTTGTAAGTGATTTTCAAGGTTTCATTGCATAATCTGTTATTGTAGTTATAAATAGTTTTAATCTGCTTATTAAGTTGTATTTAGGTTAAGTAAACTTAGTTTGATCAATAATATTAGCTAGTTAAGTTGTTAGCTCATTTTAATTGCAAATCAAGAGATTAAGGGTGTTTGGATTTGTTGCTTTATCTGTGTTTGAGGTTTGTTCAAGAGTTAAGACTTGTTGTTTTAGGTTTGTTTAGTCCATATTGACTCATATCTCGCCTTAAAATTTGTGCCTACAACCTCTCAAAGTCAAAATCTCATCTCAACTGCCTTAATTACTTAACTGTTGGATTTTTAGAAAATTAAACACTTGTTTTGTGTTTAAAATACATAGACATAGCTTGCTTT
Organism: Chrysanthemum lavandulifolium; assembly: GCA_022545495.1. NCBI lineage: Eukaryota > Viridiplantae > Streptophyta > Magnoliopsida > Asterales > Asteraceae > Chrysanthemum > Chrysanthemum lavandulifolium. Next base: position 200,374,970 of record CM040240.1, on the reverse strand, counting down.
AGTGTCATTTCATCATAAACATCAAGATCAGTCCTCACATTGATTCAAAGTTCAAAAAAGTCAACTTTTCAAATCACTTCAAAAGTCAAAAGTTGAAAAGTCGCTTTTGAGCCCAACTAGAGGATTTTTCATTGAGCTCATTTCTGAGCCAAATCAAGTGAAACTTGTGGTTTTAAAAACTTCAACTGGTCTATTTTCTTATTACCATTTTTGTAGATTTTTGTCAAATTTTTATAAGCTTCAAAAATGCTTGTCAATATGGTCTCATCGCCTGCACACAGCTCAAGATTAACCGAGTGTGTTTTGTAATTTGTGCAGAGCTTGCACAAGCTCATCTTAGCTTGTCTAGGTCTCATTTTTGGTTTACAAGTAGCCAACCAGGTCTAGTTTAGGTTCCAACTTTTGTTTTCATTTTAGCTTATTTGGTAGCTTGTCTAAGTCGCAACTAGTACCCAAAACCTGCTTTTAGCACATTAAACTCAAAATCATCAAATCTGTGTAACTTGTAATCCAGAGGTTTAGAGCAGTTGTTTTAAGTTGCATTTGAGTACTTTTAGCATATTATAGCTTCAGTTATCTTTGGTGCTTTTTGGTAGCTTATTGCTTATTCTAAGTGCTTATTTATAAGCACTTTACATAGCAGCTTGCATTTTCTTGTACACAACCATCTGTTTTATATTTTTCCTAGATTCTAAATATTATTTTAGACTTATCTTGAATTTTTCAGATTTTTCTAAGTCCTGTTTGCTATTTTTCTTCATTTAAATCAATTTTAGTACTTTTTAATTAGCTTTTAATACAATTAATTAAGAAAAGTTTCAAAAAATAATTTTTCATTTTTCTTAAGTTAAGATAAATATAAAAGTCAAAAAATATTTTTCCAGATTTTTCTTAGTTAAATTTGTATTTTTAAGCAATTTAAGTAGTTTTAAATAGTTTTAATTCATAGAAAATAGAAAATAATCGTAAAAATACAAAAATAGTTTTGAAAATTCTATTTTGTTATTTTAGATTTTTCCAAGTCATAATTTTATTTTTCTAGCTTTATTTCATATTTTCTTGTATTTTAGGCTATTATTAAATAGTTAAAATAGTTTTTAATTAATAATAATTAGATAAATAGTTATAAAATAATTTTCTTTTTCTAAAAATTTTCTTTTATCATTAGGTTTGTAAAATATCATTTTCATATTTTTAGGATTAATATTGCTTCAGTTTCACATTTTCATTCAGACGTAACGTAGTTTTTAATTCGCTTTATAAAACATAAAATCAAAAACATCATTTTGCAAATAGTGATAGCGTTTATTTAATATTTTTATCTTTTAATTTCCTTTAATTTGCATTTAAGCCCCTGTAATTTGTTTGCTTTTTCTTTAGTTATAATAATTCTCAATCCTCTTTTCTCGCTCAAATCTCTCGATCACTATACGTTTGGTGATTCATCGCATAGCTCACCGGGACATAACGACCGGGAAACACTATACTCTCCAGATCTTCATTGCATTTGTGTCCGAGCTGCTTTAAGTTTCTTACGGTTGGCCATTCACAAGTGGTCACCATGAGAAAACTTGACGGTTTAACCTAATCAAAGCTTGCTGGGAATTCTCCTAAAATCAAATGTAGCCGTAGATCAAAGGTCATGGCAATGGGTTTGTATGGCTTTTATTTGGTTTGATATGTTTGCTTAAGGGTCGCAATTTATTTTGTTTTCTAGATTTGTTGTTTTTGGGTTGTTTAGAAAAAGGGGTCGGCTGGTGTGACCAAGGGTGCCGATGGGTTAAATTTTAGAGGTAGGTTGACTTGTTTGTTAGCCTGAAATGTGGAGGTTGACTTTTTTGGTTGGGGAAATGGGATATGTTATTAAATTTATTAAATTATATATTTTTACTTTAAAATTAAATAGGTGGTCTAATGGAAAAGACAATCTTACCCTCATGGCCTCATATACAACTCTAATTACTATTGTTTGATACATATGAGTTAACGATGGTGAAGGGGTTTACTAACATACACGTAACAAAACAATATAATTGTTTTAAGGAAACGTTGTATAGAACTTGTTTCAGAGGTCACGTAAAGATGATGATTTGCTTGAACAATAAAAAAGAGGTCAAACAAGATAAGGTTGGCCGCTCTTAATTAGCGACTTAAACGACTTGTAAAGGCAACACATATATGTCCCCTGCATACATTTCTTATACCTTAATATATAATGAACTTGCATAGATACAAAGACACCGATATGAGCATGTAAACACACACTACAACGATCCCGGCTTTCACAGGGGAAATATCAAGGCTTTCGCCAACATGTCCCCAAGAAGCCTTCTCGGGACAATTCCTGGAAAGTCCCCCGGCAATACCCTCTCGAGAATACTTTCCCTGGGGACTAAAGTCCACCTTTACCGGGGACAGGTGGGTCCCGCGGCCATTTTTCTCCGGTCAAACAAGTCCGACGTGGCACTTATTTTTTCCGGGGACATGTCCCCGGGGAAAGTATTATTGAATATTTAATTAATTAGCTAATTACGTTATCATAATAATTAATTACACAGTTTTGCCAGGGACATGTCCCTGGGGAAAGCTAAATACTAGTGTTGAGAAAACCTCTTTTGCCGGGGACTTGTCCCCTGCAAAAAATACATGCTACCGCTTTCAGATTTTTCCGGACCGGGTCCCGGAAAGTAGTGATATAAATTAGCCACACTTTCGTCGGGACTTGTCCCCTGGGAAAGCTCTCGACCCATTTTGCGTAAAATTGCCGTTTTCCGAAAAATCTACAATGTAACAACCTGCTTTAACCTGCTTTATGCTACATCAACACAAATTTGCTAAACATAATATCATATATACCCATCAATCGCTAACATAGTTATGTGTTTCCAAAATCGCCAAAACGGTTCAAAAATCGTTAACACATGATCATCTACAAAACTATATATAACAACCCGTAAATTTCTGGATTATTATAATAATATTTATTACGGCATAAAATTCAAATCAATTATTTTCCGACAATTATCGATATTCAAGTCTAAAACGAGAAGTCATTCGCTTCCTTAAATATCCGACACCGCACATACGATACTTATCCACCGAGTATCTATGGAAATTTATTATTGTCCCGCTTAAAAGTTAACTATACATTTAATGCATATTAATTCACTATAAAACTTAGTATATTAATATATATATATTAAATATACAACTATTTAACATTATTCTATATAACTTCTAATTTATAATCTTTACAGACTAATATTAGACTATTACAACTTATAACTAATTATTATCAATCACTTATCATTATCTTATAAATCTTAATTTACGATCTCTCAAACTTATGACATACCAATTGAAATTTTCTTACATATTACAAACTAAACATTTAACTTATCTAGACTCACTATCAGTCAATCTATTACTACACTGACTATTTCAATATACATATACACACTTTCGAAGATACACTCTTTATAACTTGTAGATTTAATACTAAATTCATATAATAATACGATTTGACTAATCGTGTAATTACCACTCTGGTATCTTAATAATCTTATCATGACAGATTTCATTTCTTTACTCATTGACCTCTTATAATGATTATTATAGACTATTGACACATTAGCTAATCAATGATCAGCTCTTATAATAAAACAAAGAAATAAAACATGTGTCATCTCTCTCTCCACATTATGTTTCTTCTTCTCTCTCCTTGTCGACAAAAGCCGTAAAAACAAACATAAAAATGGTAATTTCTTCTTCTTTGAAAGTCAAACTAAAAATATCCATCACCAACACATGCCAAATTACTTTACTACTATCCTAGGGGTCACAAGTTGCGGCTTTGATAGAGATGCGAGCCAAGAAAGAGCTTCTACTCCAAACTAGACTATGAAAACTAGAGTCTAGCATTCCTCTTTATCCTCTTTAAATAGAAAGGATTTTACAGTTCTATTGGCTCATCATATAAAAACACAAAAGAAATTAGGGTTCTAGAATTTGGGATTTCTTGAATGAAGGGGCTTTTGAAAATTGATAGAGGGGTTTTGTTACCGGATGCATAAGGAAGCTATAACACTCGTCAATTGCTCTCATTCGTCCCAAGTCCCTTCCAATCGAGCTCTTGGTGTTCGGTTTTCATATCCATTCGCCTCTTGTCTTGATTTCGTTGTAAGCATCATTTCCTTGTTAATCTAAATTCTTTTTGTTGTAATTTCGGGTACAAAGAAAAACGAATTGATATTATATTTGTTGTCTTAATTTTCTTTTACCGATTGATATAAATTATAATGGATATTGATTTATGATGAGTGAAATAATGTTGAATCAATATTAAGTAAACATTGTTGTTGTTGTTGTCACGAGAACCAAGAAAGGAAACCGTAAACATTTTTAAGTTTTGATTTTAAAATTTCGCTTATACTGTGCTTATTAGATTATAATCGCTTATTGACTAAAGTGCTTATCTCGCTTATATCCCATCTCACCGGTCATGGTATTTTCGGTTTACTTTGTAAACCGATAGGCACTTCTTAGGCTAAGGTGGTCTCGACTTGTTCTTGATGTCCTCTTAATAATTTATTTTCACTCTGGCTTATTCCGTACTTATTTTTCGACATAATTATCTTACTCGAATGTTAGTCGACTTGTTTTATTTATTGCCTATTCTCGTGTTGTTAGGCCAACGAGTCACCACAAGGGTGTGGTGCTCGTTTGTACTACCCCCGACTCAACCATGACACCACAAAGGATGTGATGTTGATCTTGGTCTAACGAGAGATGCTTGCGAGGGTGTGACTGTGTCAAGTCACCCATTCGAGTCAAGTGTACAAGTTGGATAGTATCCGACTGTTAAGAACACTAGTCACTCATTTTGTGTTTGTATTTTACTTTGAGTCAAGGGAAAGACACCCCAAAGGGTGCTCCCTGTCAAGGCTAACTTAAGACCACAAAGTGGTCGAGAAAGACTCGTGTGAGTCAAATGAATATTGGTCCTATTTGGTCTAAGAAATCTCAAGTACGCGACATGAGGGAGCAATTGGTGTTGCTCGTGTATGTCGAATTCTCCAACAGTAAAGAGTGAGTCTTTTTCCTTGTCAAACCAACATAAGTGTAATTAATCTCATGTTTTCCTTTCTCACTCACTGCCCACAAATCCACCTCAAAACTTGGCACCTCAATTATGTGTTTGTTAACCTTACACTTAGGCCTCAACTCCATGACCAAGGTTTCGCTTAGGCTTATGCTTGATTGTTAGTCTCACGTAAAAATGGTCACAACATTAGTATTTCAGTATTTCTTAAATATCTTGAGTTACTCTATTGGACTTTAGGGCCGTGACTTAAGGAATGCTTATGGGCCTAGCTAGAGTGCCAAGTTAGCCCAAGTGACCAACTTCTATAAAAATGAGTGTGTGTAATATTGGGTCAAGCCCATCTCGTCATGAGGGTCCGCTTAGCAATCACAAGCCCGCCAGACACTTAGCCATGTTTCCGAGTCAACAAGAAGGAAATTAAATCATTTACGACTCGCACTCAACTCCATTTTCAACGTAACGACTGATAACTAATTAACATCTATCATTGCCAACAAATAACAAACGACATAAATTATCGATTTTCAAAACATAAGTATTAAAACAGGTACCATCAACTATCGAAACAACTTAAAGGACCAAGACACAATTTTGCTTATAAAAGGTTAATAGAACATAACTTTTCAATTAATAGAAACCCAAGTTATAAATCCATTTTTCTTACAACTCTTGACAATTATTCAAACTGAATAAATAGAAACTATGCACTCGGGTCATATCAAATTTTCTATAAACATACTTACTATTTTACGAATTGTAAATGAAATAGACTTCTTGAAAACATATAGTGTAAATTTTCTAGTGATGAATGACGAGTTAAATAAAACCTTTCAAAACATATTTATTAATGAGATATATTACTAATACAAATACAAGTTAAGACTTATTACATATTAATAATATATATATATACACACTTAATATATATATATTTATTCGTTCGCATCAACGTCTCACATTATACGTACTATTTTCATACATCATCATTCGATTTTCATCAAACCGAAGTCTTGTTTATCCTTGATATCTTTTCTGCGTGTACTCTTCTAAGTATTATCTTTTGGTCATCATTAAACCAAAGTCGGAATTCTTTCCTTGAGATTCCTTTCATGTCATCCATCATAAGCCGATATCCACCCAAACCTTTGTAAATTGTTTTAAAACAAACGATGCCACACAAGCAACAACAACAACTTGAAAACTTTTCTTAAAACTTTATCGAGTCTTAAACATGAATACAGACTAAATTGCCGTATTAATTAGGTTGTGTGTCGGAGCCGTGCACTATCACTCTTTGGTTTAATTCTCTTTAAACTTCATATTGCACATTGCCAAGGTGAGTTTCATAACCCCTACTTTTACTTATTTTATAACTGTTTTGGGGGAAGATACATGCTCATTTTTACTTAAATGATTTAATTACTAAAATTCTGCATTATATGCATACTATGCCCTTTGATTGATATGTTTTAAGATACATCATACCTAGATGCTATAAGGACCACACCAAAACCTTTGACCTAAAATATTACGCATTTAGCCTAAGACTTTAGATCCCAAATTGCCCTTTTCATGAACCGTCAATTCTCGATGGGAAGCGAATGTTATAAATAGATCTATTGGGAGTGACTTCCTGTTCGTTGACCCCGCTGGGTCAAGGCGAAACATATAGCATGTCGGACCGAGTGTATTGGGATAAACACTCGCCATGGGCTCCTTATTTGTATGACTTCCTTGCATACATAAACCGTCGTAGCTTCGTTGCATGAACTTAGTGTTAGCGTAATAGATTCAATATATGACATTATATTCGTTGTAATGTACATATACCCTACTTATGGTCCACTAGTGAAATCTCTTTATGAAATCCTTTTATGAATTGAAATCATAAACTTTATGACATTATGCAAGACGAATGATCATCAAAACCAAATTTGAAACAAAGGTAATCAAATCCCTTTAAATAAATCTATGAACTCACCAAATGAAGTCGACCCTTTAGCATGTATCTTCGTGTTTTGAAGTGATAGCTTATCTTTGAGGCGCAAGGCAAAGGCATGGCATGGTAATAGACAACTCTGATTTATGTATTGGGACCACTTGTTTATAATGGGCCATTTTCCGCACTAATCAATAATGTAAACATTGTTTTTAAGAAATGAATAAAAGTTTGTTTATGAAAATCAGTTGTTCTATGCTTATGTTGTGGTATCAATTTAGTAGCACCCCAATACTTGTATGCTTCCGCTGAGTCATTTTTGGGGGTGTTACAGATTGGTATCAGAGCCTAGGTTATAGAGAACTGGGTATTTTTAAAACCTAGACTATAACCACTTTTACAAAAACTAAACCCTATGACCGACACGCGTGCTCGCTCGAATCGATGCCTCACTTATGATCCTGTTGAGATCATACTTGATAAGATACATGTTTATTCACCGCTCACCTAAATTCATTATAAGTTACAATTATCTTCCTACACGATATTTACGTATCACAAGACTACACCTTTTCCTCACATAAAGAGAATAATTGTTCTAATCCTTCAAGACAACCTTTAAAAGTATTGTGACATATTACTAGCGTAACTAAGCTAAGTATTTCAAAATTCATTGAACCTCGGGTGAATATAGACCGATCACCTATATTCAACTGGGATAGGGACATAGCCCGATCACCTATGTCCGACTTAGAGTGAATTTTGCAAGATTTTAGGATAGTTATAATAGCCTTATGTTAAGTGAGAAAATGATAATATTTTGATAAACATGTAACATTTCAATAAACCACACATTGATGGTTACACTAAAGCCACACATTGGCGTCACGCTATCCCTTAATCACAAGCCACTCACTGGCATTCCCTAAACATAAGTCACTCACTGGCATTCTTTGATCACAAGCCACTCACTGGCATACCCTAATCACAAGCCACTCACTGGCATCACCCTATTCCTTAGCCATAAACCACTCACTGGCATCACAATATTCCTTAATCACAAGCCACTCACTGGCGTCATCCTACTTCTTAATCATAAACTTTATAATTCCATATCACAATCGGGTTATGTTATAGTCACTCCTATCCCACACCTTACACCCCATGGACAAATCAAACCATTCTAGGAGCAACCTTTCAATAGCACCTATGAGAAAATACAATAGACCTTTGGTAAAATCTAGAAATACATGATAAATGACCTATAATACCACGTAAACTTGAAAACTTTACGCCTACCTTAAAAGTTAAATACCAAGAAGCTTCACCTACCTTTTAAGAATAACCGTGCCTACCTTGTCACTCTCCTACAAACAAAAGAGTTGCCATACAAACTATTTCGATTATCCTCAAACCATTATAATCAAAATACTTCATGAATCACTTCATAAATTATTCTACAAACCAAATTACCACCTTACCATTTCACCATAAAATAAACTATAATTCTACCCATACCTTACCAAAATAAAGTGTTCCTTAATACTTTGAAAAGTATCCCAGAACCACTCTATTGGTTACTTATTTCCTTGAAAAGCGTTTTAAGTTAATACCTCATAAACAGAAATCACCAATGTCCTCCTTGGTGACTAATCCTAACCTAGGGATGTATCCCACACCTCCGCCTAAAACCATAGAAAACAATGAGGTTTACCAACCATTAAATCCCTAACCTTACCCAACTTAGACAACTAAACTCTACTCGTAACTATGGGTAAATGTTGTATCCTGCTACATATCCTTGCTACAATACTTTCCAAAATCCCTCGTTAAAATGAGACAAAATGTTGAAACACTAAAAGTTTTGCAAAATTTTCCTGTACACCCCATAATTTAGAACCGATTTTACAAAAAAAAAAAAAAATAATAAAAATAAATAAATAAATAAAAGTGTGTCATTTTTACATCTTATCGATTTTGAAATCTGGTCTTAGTCGAACTTGTACAAACATTTAGAGACATTCAAAAACAAATGTTTCTTCATCCTTTAAAGAAGAAAACACACAAACTCATAGCGAACCTTAAGAATCGACCCATATACTTTAGAACCATTAAACACCAGAAATGGGTACGTTTTGACAAGACTTTGAGAAGTTAGAGGTGCCCACACTAACAAAATAATGAAGCCTCATAACATCAGAATTACAACTTTCACCCAATGAACCTACCCCGTAAAATCATGGCACTCGGATAGAGGATGTGTTGTCGGCATAACACATAGGTACCCATACCCAGTGGGAAACCCTAGAACAACCTAGGGAAACTCAAAACTTGTTCCAAATACCATCACCTCGTTCCCGACACCCTATCGGGTAACGTAAACTGAGATCCGGGACGGATCTCCTATAAGGTGGGTAGACTATAACAACCCGTAAATTTCCGGATTATTATAATAATATTTATTACGTCATAAAATTCAAATCAATTATTTTCTGACAATTATCGATATTCAAGTCTAAAAACGAGAAGTCATTCGTTTCCTTAAATACCCGACACCGCACACACGATACTTATCCACTGAGTATCTGTGGGAAATTTATTATTGTCCCAGTTAAAATTTAACTATACATAAGCCTAATCCATTAGTTATTCAACATACTGCAGCGCAGTATCATGCAAAACCTAAAAATAAATAATGAGATGAGTAAAATATATACATTTATCATTCAATGATAATTTACGAAATAAAATGAGAAGTTATCTCGTGAATTCAGAAAGTCACGCACGCACGCATACCGACACCAAATTAATAACGGCAAACATTTATAATCAAATTTCAACATAATAAGAATGTCATATTATTACGGTTAAGAAATCGTTTCCAAAAATATAATTTTTATATTTCTCGGGTACCGGGAAGGTACGTTTACTAAAGGATTCGACAAAACACGGGGTACCAATTATACTGTTTCTTATAATAAAACAAAGAAATAAAACATGTGTCATCTCTCTCTCCCACGTTATGTTTCTTCTTCTCTCTCCCTTGTCGACAAAAGCCAGAAAAAACAAACAAAAAAATGGTAATTTCTTCTTCTTTTGAAAGTCAAAACTAAAAAATATCCATCACCAACACATGCCAAATTCGCCTTACTACTATCCTAGGGGTCACAAGTTGCGGCTTTGATAGAGATGCGAGCTAAGAAAGAGCTTCTACTCTCCAAACTAGACTATGAAAACTAGAGTCTAGCATTCCTCTTTATCCTCTTTAAATAGAAAGGATTTTTACAGGTTCTATTGGCTCATCATATAAAAACACAAAAGAAATTAGGGTTCTAGAATTTGGGATTTCTTGAATGAAGGGCTTTGAAAATTGATAGAGGGTTTTGTTACGGATGCATAAGGAAGCTATAACACTCGCCAATTGCTCTCATTCGTCCCAAGTCCCTTCCAATCGAGCTCTTGGTGTTCGGTTTTCATATCCATTCGCCTCTTGTCTTGATTTCGTTGTAAGCATCATTTCCTTGTTAATCTAAATTCTTTTTGTTGTAATTTCGGGTACAAAGAAAAACGAATTGATATTATATTTGTTGTCTTAATTTTCTTTTACCGATTGATATAAATTATAATGGATATTGATTTATGATGAGTGAAATAATGTTGAATCAATATTAAGTAAACATTGTTGTTGTTGTTGCTGTCGATAACCAAGAAAGGAAACCATAAACATTTTTAAGTTTTGATTTTAAAATTTCGGCTTATACTCGTGCTTATTAGATTATAATCGGCTTATTGACTAAAGTGCTTATCTCGGCTTATATCCCATCTCACCTGGGTCATGGTATTTTCGGTTTACTTTTGTAAACTGATAGGCACTTCTTAGGCTAAGGTGGTCTCGACTTGTTCTTGATGTCCTCTTAATAATTTATTTTCACTCTTGGCTTATTCCGTACTTATTTTTCGACATAATTATCTTACTCGAATGTTAGTCGACTTGTTTTATTTATTGCCTATTCTGTGCTTGTTAGGCCAACGAGTCACCACAAGGGTGTGGTGCTCGTTTGTACTACCCCCGACTCAACCATGACACCACAAAGGATGTGATGTTGATCTTGGTCTAACGAGAGATGCTTGCGAGGGTGTGACTGTGTCAAGTCACCCATTCGAGTCAAGTGTACAAGTTGGATAGTATCCGACTGTTAAGAACACTAGTCACTCATTTTGTGTTTGTATTTTACTTTGAGTCAAGGGAAAGACACCCCAAAGGGTGCTCCCTGTCAAGGCTAACTTAAGACCACAAAGTGGTCGAGAAAGACTCGTGTGAGTCAAATGAATATTGGTCCTATTTGGTCTAAGAAATCTCAAGTACGCGACATGAGGAGCAATTGGTGTTGCTCGTATGTCGAATTCTCCAACAAGAAAGAGTGAGTCTTTTTCCTTGTCAAACCAACATAAGTGTAATTAATCTCATGTTTTCCTTTCTCACTCACTGCCCACAAATCCACCTCAAAACTTGGCACCTCAATTATGTGTTTGTTAACCTTACACTTAGGCCTCAACTCCATGACCAGTGTTTCTGTTTAGGCTTGCGTTTGATTGTTAGTCTCACGTAAAAATGGTCACAACATTAGTATTTCAGTATTTCTTAAATATCTTGAGTTACTCTATTGGACTTTAGGGCCGTGACTTAAGGAATGCTTATGGGCCTAGCTAGAGTGCCAAGTTAGCCCAAGTGACCAACTTCTATAAAAATGAGTGTGTGTAATATTGGGCCGAAGCCCATCTGTCATGAGGGTCCGCTTAGCAATCACAAGCCCGCCAGGACACTTAGCCATGTTTCCCGAGTCAACAGTAAGGAAATTAAATCATTTACGACTCGCACTCCAACTCCATTTTCAACGTAACGACTCGATAACTAATTAACATCTATCATTGCCAACAAATAACAAACGACATAAATTATCGATTTTCAAAACATAAGTATTAAAACAGGTACCATCAACTATCGAAACAACTTAAAGGACCAAGACACAATTTTGCTTATAAAAGGTTAATAGAACATAACTTTTCAATTAATAGAAACCCAAGTTATAAATCCATTTTTCTTACAACTCTTGACAATTATTCAAACTGAATAAATAGAAACTATGCACTCGGTCATATCAAATTTTCTATAAACATACTTACTATTTTACTTAATTGTAAATGAAATAGACTTCTTGAAAACATATAGTGTAAATTTTCTAGTGATGAATGACGAGTTAAATAAAACCTTTCAAAACATATTTATTAATGAGATATATTACTAATACAAATACAAGTTAAGACTTATTACATATTAATAATATATATATATACACTTAATATATATATATTTATTCGCTCGCATCAACGTCTCACATTATAATGACTATTTTCATACATCATCATTCGATTTTCATCAAACCAAGTCTTGTTTATCCTTGATATCTTTTCCGGTACTCTTCTAAGTATTATCTTTGGTCATCATTAAACCAAAGTCGGAATTCTTTCCTTGAGATTCCTTTCATGTCATCCATCATGTCGATATCCACCCAAACCTTTGTAAATTGTTTTAAAACAAACGATGCCACACAAGCAACAACAACAACTTGAAAACTTTTCTTAAAACTTTATCGAGTCTTAAACATGAATACGCACTAAATTGTCAGATTAATTAGGTTGTGTGTCTGAGCTGCACTATCACTCTTGGTTTAATTCTCTTTAAACTTCATATTGCACATTGCCAAGGTGAGTTTCATAACCCTACTTTTACTTATTTTATAACCTGCTTGGGGAAGATACATGCTCATTTTACTTAAATGATTTAATTACTAAAATTCTGCATTCTATGCATACTATGCCCTTTGATTGATATGTTTTAAGATACATCATACCTAGATGCTTTAAGGACCACACCAAAACCTTTGACCTAAAATATTACGCAGCTTAGCCTAAGACTTTAGATCCCAAATTGCCCTTTTCATGAACCGTCAATTCCTGCTGGGAAGCGCGAATGTTATAAATAGATCTATTGGGAGTGACTTCCCTGTTCGGTTGACCCCGCTTGGGTCAAGGCAAAACATATAGCATGTCGGGACCGAGTGTATTGGGATAAACACTCGCCATGGGCTCCTTATTTGTATGACTTCCTTGTGCATACATAAACAGTCGTAGCTTCGGTTGCATGAACTTAGTGTTAGCGTAATAGATTCAATATATGACATTATATTCGTTGTAATGTACATATACCCTACTTATGGTCCACTAGTGAAATCTCTTTTATGAAATCCTTTTATGAATTGAAATCATAAACTTTATGACATTATGCAAGACGTAATGATCATCAAAACCAAATTTGAAACAGTTGTAATCAAATCCTTTTAAATAAATCTATGAACTCACCAACAGAAGTCGACCCTTTAGCATGTATCTTCGTGTTTCAAGTGATAGCTTATCTTTGGAGGCGCAAGGCAAAGGCATGGCATGGTAATAGACAACTCGATTTATGTATTGGGACCACTTGTTTATAATGGGCCATTTTCCGCACTAATCAATAATGTAAACATTGTTTTTAAGAAATGAATAAAAGTTTGTTTATGAAAATCGCTTGTTCTATGCTTATGTTGTGGTATCAATTTAGTAGCACCCCAATACTTGTATGCTCACGAGTCATTTTGGGGTGTTACAGATTGGTATCGAGCCTAGGTTATAGAGAACTGGTATTTTAAAACCTAGACTATAACCACTTTTACAAAAACTAAACCCTATGACCGACACGTGCCTGCCTGCCGAACTGATGCCTCACTTATGATCCTGTTGAGATCATACTTGATAAGATACATGTTTATTCACTGCTCACCTAAATTCATTATAAGTTACAATTATCTTCCCTACACGTATATTTACGTATCACAGCACTACACCTTTTCCCTCACATAAAGAGAATAATTGTTCTAATCCTTCAAGACAACCTTTAAAAAGTATTGTGACATATTACTAGCGTAACTAAGCTAAGTATTTCAAAATTCATTGAACCTCGGGTGAATATAGACTGATCACCTATATTCAACCAGGGATAGTGGGACATAGCCTGATCACCTATGTCCGACTTAGAGGTGAATTTTGCAGTACTTAGGATAGTTATAATAGCCTTATGTTAAGTGAGAAAATGATAATATTTTGATAAACATGTAACATTTCAATAAACCACACATTGATGGTTACACTAAAGCCACACATTGGCGTCACGCTATCCCTTAATCACAAGCCACTCACTGGCATTCCCTAAACATAAGCCACTCACTGGCATTCTTTGATCACAAGCCACCACCGGCATACCCTAATCACAAGCCACCACCGGCATCACCCTATTCCTTAGCCATAAACCACCACCGCATCACAATATTCCTTAATCACAAGCCACTCACTGGCGTCATCCTACTTCTTAATCATAAACTTTATAATTCCATATCACAATCGGGTTATGTTATAGTCACTCCTATCCCACACCTTACACCCCATGGACAAATCAAACCATTCTAGGAGCAACCTTTCAATAGCACCTATGAGAAAATACAATAGACCTTTGGTAAAATCTAGAAAGACATGATAAATGACCTATAATACCACAGAAACTTGAAAACTTTACGCCCTACCTTAAAAGTTAAATACCAAGAAGCTTCACCTACCTTTTAAGAATAACCGTGCCTACCTTGTCACTCTCCTACAAACAAAAGAGTTGCCATACAAACTATTTCTGATTATCCCTCAAACCATTATAATCAAAATACTTCATGAATCACTTCATAAATTATTCTACAAACCAAATTACCACCTTACCATTTCACCATAAAATAATCTATAATTCTACCCATACCTTACCAAAATAAAGTGTTCCTTAATACTTTGAAAAGTATCCCAGAACCACTCTATTGGTTACTTATTTCCTTGAAAAGCGTTTTAAGTTAATACCTCATAAACAGAAATCACCAATGTCCTCCTTGGTGACTAAGCCTAACCTAGGGATGTATCCCACACCTCCGCCTAAAACCATAGAAAACAATGAGGTTTACCAACCATTAAATCCCTAACCTTACCCAACTTAGACAACTAAACTCTACTCAGAACTATGGGTAAATGTTGTATCCTGCTACATATCCTTGCTACAATACTTTCCAAAATCCTCGTTAAATGAGACAAAATGTTGAAACACTAAAAGTTTTGCAAAATTTTCCTGTACACCCCATAATTTAGAACCGATTTTACAAAAATAAAAATAAAAAATAAAAAATAAAAGTGTGTCATTTTTACATCTTATCGATTTTGAAATCTGGTCTTAGTCGAACTTGTACAAACATTTAGAGGCATTCAAAAACAAATGTTTCTTCATCCTTTAAAGAAGAAAACACACAAACTCATAGCGAACCTTAAGAATCGACCCATATACTTTAGAACCATTAAACACCAGAAATGGGTACGTTTTGACAAGACTTTGAGAAGTTAGAGGTGCCCACACTAACAAAATAATGAAGCCTCATAACATCAGAATTACAACTTTCACCCAATGAACCTACCCCAGAAAATCATGGCACCTCAGATAGAGGATGTGTTGCTGGCATAACACATAGGTACCCATACCCAAAGGGGAAACCCTAGAACAACCTAGGGAAACTCAAAACTTGTTCCAAATACCATCACCTCGTTCCCGACACCCTATCGGTATCAGAACCGAGATCCGGACGGATCTCCTATAAGTGGGTAGACTATAACAACCCGTAAATTTCCGGATTATTATAATAATATTTATTACGTCATAAAATTCAAATCAATTATTTTCTGACAATTATCGATATTCAAGTCTAAAAACGAGAAGTCATTCGTTTCCTTAAATACCCGACACCGCACACACGATACTTATCCACTGAGTATCTGTGGGAAATTTATTATTGTCCCAGTTAAAATTTAACTATACATAAGCCTAATCCATTAGTTATTCAACATACTGCAGCGCAGTATCATGCAAAACCTAAAAATAAATAATGAGATGAGTAAAATATATACATTTATCATTCAATGATAATTTACGAAATAAAATGAGAAGTTATCTCGTGAATTGAGAAGTCACGACGCACGCATACCGACACCAAATTAATAACGGCAAACATTTATAATCAAATTTCAACATAATAAGAATGTCATATTATTACGGTTAAGAAATCGTTTCCAAAAATATAATTTTTATATTTCTCGGGTACCGGGAAGGTACGTTTACTAAAGGATTCGACAAAACACGGGGTACCAATTATACTGTTTCTTATAATAAAACAAAGAAATAAAACATGTGTCATCTCTCTCTCCCACGTTATGTTTCTTCTTCTCTCTCCCTTGTCGACAAAAGCCAGAAAAAACAAACAAAAAAATGGTAATTTCTTCTTCTTTGAAAGTCAAAACTAAAAATATCCATCACCAACACATGCCAAATTACTTTACTACTATCCTAGGGGTCACAAGTTGCGGCTTTGATAGAGATGCGAGCTAAGAAAGAGCTTCTACTCTCCAAACTAGACTATGAAAACTAGAGTCTAGCATTCCTCTTTATCCTCTTTAAATAGAAAGGATTTTTACAGGTTCTATTGGCTCATCATATAAAAACACAAAAGAAATTAGGGTTCTAGAATTTGGGATTTCTTGAATGAAGGGGCTTTTGAAAATTGATAGAGGGGTTTTGTTACCGGATGCATAAGGAAGCTATAACACTCGTCAATTGCTCTCATTCGTCCCAAGTCCCTTCCAATCGAGCTCTTGGTGTTCGGTTTTCATATCCATTCGCCTCTTGTCTTGATTTCGTTGTAAGCATCATTTCTTTGTTAATCTAAATTCTTTTTGTTATAATTTCGGGTACAAAGAAAAACGAATTGATATTAGATTTGTTGTCTTAATTTTCTTTTACCGATTGATATAAATTATAATGGATGTTGATTTATGATGAGTGAAATAATGTTGAATCAATATTAAGTAAACATTGTTGTTGTTGTTGTTGTTGCTGTCGAGAACCAAGAAAGGAAACCAGAAACATTTTTAAGTTTTGATTTTAAAATTTCGGCTTATACTCGTGCTTATTAGATTATAATCGGCTTATTGACTAAAGTGCTTATCTCGGCTTATATCCCATCTCACCCGGGTCATGGTATTTTCGGTTTACTTTTGTAACTGATAGGCACTTCTTAGGCTAAGGTGGTCTCGACTTGTTCTTGATGTCCTCTTAATAATTTATTTTCACTCTTGGCTTATTCCGTACTTATTTTTCGACATAATTATCTTACTCGAATGTTAGTCGACTTGTTTTATTTATTGCCTATTCTGTGCTTGTTAGGCCAACTAGTCATCACAAGGGTGTGGTGCTCGTTTGTACTACCCCCGACTCAACCATGACACCACAAAGGATGTGATGTTGATCTTGGTCAAACGAGAGATGCTTGCGAGGGTGTGACTGTGTCAAGTCACCCATTCGAGTCAAGTGTACAAGTTGGATAGTATCCGACTGTTAAGAACACTAGTCACTCATTTTGTGTTTGTATTTTACTTTGAGTCAAGGGAAAGACACCCCAAAGGGTGCTCCCTGTCAAGGCTAACTTAAGACCACAAAGTGGTCGAGAAAGACTCGTGTGAGTCGAAAGAATATTGGTCCTATTTGGTCTAAGAAATCTCATGTACGCGACATGAGGGAGCAATTGGTGTTGCTCGTGTATGTCGAATTCTCCAACAGTAAAGAGCGAGTCTTTTTCCTTGTCAAACCAACATAAGTGTAATTAGTCTCATGCTTTCCTTTCTCACTCACTGCCCACAAGTCCACCTCAAAACTTGGCACCTCAATTATGTGTTTGTTAACCTTACACTTAGGCCTCAACTTCATGACCAGTGTTTCTGTTTAGGCTTGCGTTTGATTGTTAGTCTCACGTAAAAATGGTCACAACATTAGTATTTTAGTATTTCTTAAATATCTTGAGTTACTCTATTAGACTTTAGGGCCGTGACTTAAGGAATGCTTATGGGCCAAGCTAGAGTGCCAATTAAGCCCAAGTGACCAACTTCTATAAAAATGAGTGTGTGTAATATTGGGCCGAAGCCCATCTGTCATGAGGGTCCGCTTAGCAATCACAAGCCCGCCAGGACAATTAGCCATGTTTCCCGAGTCAACAGTAAGGAAATTAAATCATTTACGACTCGCACTCCAACTCCATTTTCAACGTAACGACTCGATAACCAATTAACATCTATCATTGCCAACAAATAACAAACGACATAAATTATCGATTTTCAAAACATAAGTATTAAAACAGGTAACCATCAACTATCGAAACAACTTAAAGGACCAAGACACAGTTTTGCTTATAAAAGGTTAATAGAACATAACTTTTCAATTAATAGAAACCCCAGTTATAAATCCAATTTTCTTACAACTCTTGACAATTATTCAAACTGAATAAATAGAAACTATACACTCGGGTCATATCAAATTTTCTATAAACATACTTACTATTTTACGAATTGTAAATGAAATAGACTTCTTGAAAACGTATAGTGTAAATTTTCTAGTGATGAATGACGAGTTAAATAAAACCTTTCAAAACATATTTATTAATGAGATATATTACTAATACAAATACAAGTTAAGACTTATTACATATTAAAAATATATATATATATATATATATATACACACTTAATATATATATATTTCTTTAGTTCGCATCAACATCTCACATTATACGTACTATTTTCATACATCATCATTCGATTTTCATCAAACCGAAGTCTTGTTTATCCTTGAAATCTTTTCTGCGTGTACTCTTCTAAGTATTATCTTTTGGTCATCATTAAACCAAAGTCGGAATTCTTTCCTTGAGATTCCTTTCATGTCATCCTTCATAAGCCGATATCCACCCAAACCTTTGTAAATTGTTTTAAAACAAACGATGCCACACAAGCAACAACAACAACAACCACTTGAAAACTTTTCTTAAAACTTTATCGAGTCTTAAACATGAGTAAAGACTAAATTGCCGTATTAATTAGGTTGCGTGTCGGAGCCGTGCACTATCACTCTTTGGTTTAATTCTCTTTAAACTTCATATTGCACATTGCCAAGGTGAGTTTCATAGCCACTACTTTTACTTGTTTTATAACTGTTTTGGGGGAAGATACATGCTCATTTTTACTTAAATGATTTAATTACTAAAATTGTGCATGTATATACATCATACCTAGATGGTTTAACACCTAGATGATTTATGTGCATTACGCAGCTTAGCCTAAGACTTTAGATCCCAAATTGCCCTTTTCATGAACCACAATTCTCTGAAGCGCGAATGTTATAAATAGATCTATTGGGAGTGACTTCTGCTCGTTGACCCTCTTGGGTCAAGGCGAAACATATAGCATGTCGGACCGAGTGTGTTGGGATAAACACTGCCATGGGCTCCTTATTTGTATGACTTCCTTGTGCATACATAAACCGTCGAGCTTCGGTTGCATGAACTTAGTGCTAGCGTAATAGATTCAATATATGACATTATATTCGTTGTAATGTACATATACCCTACTTATGGTCCACTAGTGAAATCTCTTTTATAAGATCCTTTTATGAATTGAAATCATAAACTTTATGACATTATGCAAGACGAATGATCATCAAAACCAAATTTGAAACAAGTCTTTAAATCCTTTTAAATAAATCTATGAACTCACCAACAGTAGTGACCCTTTTAGCATGTATCTTCGTGTTTTGAAGTGATAGCTTATCTTTGGAGGCGCAAGGCAAAGGCATGACATGGTCATAGACAACTCTGATTTAGACCACTTGTTTATAATGGGCCATTTTCCGCACTAATCAATAATGTAAACATTGTTTTTAAGAAATGAATAAAAGTTTGTTTATGAAAATCATTGTTCTATGCTTATGTTGTGGTATCAATTTAGTAGCACCCCAATACTTGTATGCTTCCGCTGAGTCATTTTTGGGGGCGTTACACTATACATAAGCTACCTATCCGCAAATGGTCCAAAACTATACATATAATCCATTTAGCGGGAATCATAACACATAATGCACATAAACGACATAATAATCCATGTTATTCTCTACAAATATATCCATAAAGTGTTAAACCAACATAAACCGACATCTCAAACCCCACTACCCCCACTACCGTCTCCGGTATTTCTAGACTCACCCGATTGAGTAGCACCAGATCCCGACCCACCCGGTGGAGTAGCACCAGATCCCGACCCACCGGTGGAGTAGCACTTATCCCGGCCGATGTAGTCGCCCCGCCAACCCGGAATGACCTCACAAACCCATCACCGCCTATCCGAGTCCTCTGTAGCGAGCTCCTCGGCCTGCTTTCGCACCGCTTCCGCAGCCGAGGACACGTCCGCTTCATCACGAGGTCGGAGGCGCTAAAGGTCTTCTTCACTCCACCGCCGGGTAAGACTTGACCTACACGTGAATATGACCACGCCGCTACCACCAATCACGGTACGTAGAATCTCGCGGTCAGTCATGTGGGTCCCATCGGAGGTGCTCTCTTCCCGCATCCGTATCATCCGGTTCTGTTTAGTTACAAAAAAAAACAAGTAATATATAAGTCGTGATGCATTATATTTCATCAAAGTGGGTAACTTTAAAAATAAATTATACTTACATCGCCCCTCTTATGGTTCCGACGGTATAGCTCTATCAAGTCTTCTCCAACCGCCGCTTCGGTGTCGCTGCTCAACTGTTTAGAAATAAAATTAATAACGACACACCCAACACCATGTATATATATAAATAAAATGATTAAATAGTTTCTTACAATGTTATGGCGAATAGCAATAACGATCGAGATCCATGAAGGCTAGAACTCGTGTTTGCTATGCGGTTTTGTCGGTTGACCGATGATATCTTCTCGCTTTTCGGGTTTGTCCAAAGCTTAACCCGCTTATTTTAAATTATAAAACTATTATATAAATGAATTATTATTATTATTATTATTATTATTATTATTATTATTATTATTATTATTATTAATAATAATAATAATAATAATAATAATAATGATGATGATGATGATGATGATGATGATAATTATTATTATAAAGTGTCGATCCAAAATTTACCAACGATCCCAATCCTCTTGCGCCTTGTTCGATGGACGTTGTCTTTTGATGTCCTCGATCTTCCACCCCACCGTCCGTAAAGTGATCTCTTTGTATCTATATTTGTTGTCATCGTATCATTTTGGAGATAATACTTGATAATCATCAACAATCTTGTCTCCATTCGAGCCATTAATGTGGGTCGAGATCAAAGTAGTGCTGCAATAAAATATAAATAAAACAAATATACAAATTTAAATAAACAAACAAGTTTGAATAAATAAACACATTTAAATAAATAAACACAATAATTAAAAAAAATAAAGGTTAAAAAAACTTACGTGTAGCTGGTCATGGATGTGGGCCTTGGCCGTGTCGGGAACCTTAGCCGATGAATGGCAAAACATGGGAATCGAGTCCCGTAACAGCTCCCCAACATAGTTAGAGAAGCAAGCAGCGTGAGGGCCCACATGTGTATAAAAACCCTCCTGGTTGACCCGGAACTCGATCGACACCGGACGACGCTCCAGTGCCACCTTCGCCTTGAGTGTCGTGTTCTTTGTGGCACCACGCACCACCTTCCCGCCTTTCCCAATTCTGGCGTTATGGTTGGCAGCTTTGGATTTAGAGCCTACAAGTAATCAAATTCAAGTGATGATGACATAAAATAACAAGTTATCAATTTAAAATAACAAGTAATCAAATACAGTTTAGTTAAAAATAATTCAGAAATTCTTACGCTGTCAATTGGTGTCTATCCTCCTCGAGGGACCACGAGGTGGCGAATTACCTCCATCGCCACCGTGAGACCTAGCTACAACATCTACCATCTATAAAAAGAACATAGAAATTAGTGAAGAAACACACACACACATACACACATACACACACATATATATATATATATATATATATATATATATATATATATATATATATATATATATATATATAAACACATTCACATAAATAACAGTATATATCAACAAGATAATTATAATAATTAAATAAATAAATAGATAAATAAACAAACAAATAAACACATTTAACCACTCGATAACAATTTTTCATTCAAATAATTAAGTGTTGTTCTACAAATTACAATTTAAGATTAATCTCCCACATCATCAACATAAAATTCAACATTATTAGTACAGTCAGCTTCATCATCTTCATTCTCGTGGTCATCATCATTATCAGATGCTAAATCATGAGGAACATGGTCATCATAATCAATATCATCTTCGTCTTCCACAATAGTGATAATTGGTGGTGGTGCCTCAACTTCCGCTGGTTGAACATCTATATTTATAATGTTATAATCCAACTGATCCAACTCAACAGAAAGTGTGATATGTGATGAGTTGTTGTCTTGTACAACATCATGATTGTCTTCTACCACAATGATATCCGGTTCCAAATCTTTCGATGATAAGAATCTTGGACGACCATCCAATTACCACGCTATTCGGAAATCAAGGTAAAGACTTGTGTTGTTTATGCGTTGCAAGAATGAATGGTTCATTTTGAAACGATACGCGATCGGTCATAATTTTCGTAAGGTTGTTTCTATAGGTACATCGCTTTACGCGACATCGTTATTAGTGTCGAACCATTTGACTTTGAACAACACAACATTGAATGAAATATATGAAAACTAGAGAATTTCTTCAGGCTGGCCATAATGCATTCCTCCATCAGGGTTAGGAGTTGAAATTCCGTTGTTTTGAGTTGAACGACGTAAATCACAGTCGTGTACGATAAACTTCACACCGTTGACTACGCAAGAGTTGACTAAGACTGCAGTACATGATGGTCCACAAGCCAAAGTGAATAACTCGGAAGTACAACTTGGGTCCTTCGTTACTTTTAATTCACGAATCTATGAAAAAGTTAAGAATAGATAGAGATGAGTAATAGTCGTTATTTTACACGGTAATACATACAATAAGTCTACCTTCATCTGAAACCAGCGAGGAAATCCTTCTTGCAAGTCACTGCCAGGAAATGCCCTGTAAATGTTCATGATATTAGAATAAGTCGTCGAATAACAACTTACGTCCACCTAATTTTGAAATAAAATGCGCACTCTCTTGTACTGCTCATGTACGGGTCGATTTCATGATCACAGTGTAGTACGTACTATACTACTTGCTTCATTGTGTCTCCTTGAAACCGAACTAATGATACTCTACCAATCTTTTGCGATCGATCAAACACCTCAAATCGACTTGTTGGGCTTGGACCGTCCTCATTCCGATCAGACGATTAAATCTCGCCTCAACACCCGAAAATAATGCGAATGAAGTTAATGCTTCATCGCAATATAACCCTCCGCTATTGAACCTTCAGCTTAGCTTTATTTCGACATAATTTTTGAGCTTTTTCATGTATTTTTCAAATGGATACATCCACCTCATGTAAACAGGATCGCCTTCAATAGCCTTTTCCGTAGATGAATAACCAAGTGAATCATAATGTCAAAAAGTCGGAGGATATATTTGCTCAAAATCGCACAAAATATTGATCATTGATCCAAGATGTCATCACCGTAAATTTTCTAGGAAACTCACTATTATCTACCTCAGATAGAATGCCCTTCTGTTCTTCCGCCATTTATTGATCGTGCTTAAGAATCTTCGTGACCAACATAAGCGGTTTTGTTTAACATGCGCATAGTCGGAGTGTCTACATTACATGCTCGGACATGCCTTGTAACCTTGCCCACTCCACCCGTAAAAACTACTTGAGCGGAAAGTCATTGATAGTCCATAAAGCGCCGCTTTACAAAATTCGTGTTCGTAATAAAGATCCTTAGTCATGACTCCATCTTTCCATAAAGTCTTTAGGTCATCAATCAAAGGCCTTAGGTAAATATCAATATCCTTCCTTGGTGATTTGGGGTCCGAATTAACAATGTCAACATAAGAGAAGTCTCTCATACATATCCGTGGAGGCGATTGTATGTGGTTAATATGACAGTCACATGTCAGATGATCGACTAAGGTTGCCGTACGGATTGAAACTATCGCTACCAACCCTAACCGGACGCTTTTTCTTTAGCAAATTCCTTCAATACTTGATGTCAAATTTCTTCCATGCTTGACCATCAACCGGTGTTGCATCTACTGCTCTCCCTAAACCGCCTGTGACGCATGCCAAGTCATATGTTTTGCGCAGTGTTTAGACTTGTACAAACATTGTAGTCTAGAAATGATAGGAAAGTAACGCAACACCTTGTTAGGAACTTTCTTCCCAAAGTGTTCTTTTCTTTCCATCTACTAGCGCGCAGACGGACAAGTCTCAAATCTTCATTACCCCCTCGATATAAAAAGCAATCATTTACACAAGCATGTATCGATTCATATCCTAACCCGATAGTTTTAAATGTCTTTTTATTTCATAGTATGACGATGGCATGTTGTATCCTAGAACGGTGGAACACTTCCTTGAATAAAGTTACGAACTCATTAAATGTGGTGTCACGCACTTTACCTTTGACCTTGATATGCGTAATCTTTGCCATAAAGTCTAATGAAGACATCCACTCACGACCGGTATAGTTTTTCGCTGGCGTCAAGTAACCCTCATACTCATTACGCTGAGGAAGTGCGCGTTACTTGTCTCGACAATATTTCCTTGAGTTGGATCATCCGTTCGTTATTCGGACCAATATCATGAAGGAACTCAGCCATGTCACTCATCCTGTGGTGTCTTGTGTTGTGTACGACTGTTCGGGCATTCGCTCACCATGATTATACCATTTCGTATAACTATGGTCCCAAATGCATTCATGTGATGGTCAAACAAATTTTCGTGCTTTATCCGGGTAGGTTTAAACAACGAGCACGTGGAAATTTTATATTCTCATCAATATTCACTAAGGGCTTGCAATACTGCAGAAAGATTTAAGACCAACTAAAAATTTCTACCGGCACGTGCAGTGAGACCCAACTTTTATCAATTGGCATAACTGCTTTTAATGAAGCAACAAATAATTATATAGACTTAAAATGTTCACAAAAATCTACACGTAAACACATAAAGGTGGAATTATCGGCCAGCGCTTTGTTCACCTAATCCAACTATGGAAGGCAATCCTAACTCATTTTTGAATGTTTTGTTCATATGAATGCGTATAATGAATTTATTATTTAAGAAAATTTGTAGCATTTCCTCAACCCCAAATATGTGCATTAAAGACATATTTGTAGGAGTAAAGGGAAACATCATTTAAATTTTCACAAATAGTAAATCAATTATACGATTCACATCCTAAATGAGACAAAACATTCAAAAAGCAGCCCCTAATAGGGACTTTCCAAATTAATTTCTAATAAATTAATTTCGGACGGTTTTCTATGGATGATTAACTTTGGACGGGACTTTCCAAATTAATCACTAAAGTCCTAAAATCATTTACAATAGTTCAACAGAATCAAATACCATACAATACTATGAGCTTATTTGTTTAATCTTATTTGTAGCTAATGAGCTTATTTGTTTTTCGACTTATATATCATAAGATTCAATTTTCTCGCTTATATAAGTTTATTATATCATAATATACTTATATAAGCCCACAAGTCTCCAAATAAGCTGGAAAATTGAAGCTCTTGAAATATAAGCCGATAACAAATAAGATCATAAGCCCATGTATAAGCTTAAACAAACACCCCTTAAAAAGCACTTACAATTAATTATTCAAAAAGCTGTGAAAACAAAATCATAAAATTTGACAAAAAATACTACCAACTATATGAGCAACCAAACTAGCTAAACACCAATTTTTAGATCATGGGGACAATAAATGTGCAAATTAAAAATCAAAAACTAAAGGGGTTTGGGGTATTGGGTGTCCTGTGCACAGATAACCTTTAGACTAACCCATCCACTTTGGCCTAACAGCAGACCCACTAAACCATATTTTTGATTTTTTTCCTTTTGACACAAGTTAAATCAGCTAGGAAACTTACTATTTTTATTTAAATTTTTTTTCACAAATAAAACTTGACCAAACTGCTTAATTACAAGCTGACTTACTAGTTTGCAAAGTGACTTGGAATTTCAGATATGGGTCCGATATGGGTTAATTCAGACACAATGTAGTTTGGTTTGCTGAACATGTGCTGCAAAACTTGCTAATATATAGTTCTTGATTCAAAATCAGTATTGTTTTAAAGCTACGACTGAGGACAAGGAAGGTCAAGCTTATACCAAACTACTTCTAACTTTTGGCGGTTTACTTTTTAAAGAAAATTGGCACTGGTTCAATCCCTTAAGTACTTAACAAAGGAAGGTCAAGCTTATAAAATGTGAGCGTGTAACACATATAACAAGCATAACGCATATAACTGCTGGCCTACTGGTAAGGGACCTGATGTCTACTCATATTAACAGAAAACAGATTAAGCCGGAATTGTGCATACCCTACTCATATTAACAGGAAGCTAAAAAAATACATATACATTCAAAAACAGGGAGCTATAAACTTTTTCCGGCGACATGTCCCCGCTAAAAAAAATTAACAAAAAAAATAAACATACCTTTTGGTCTCGGCTCACGGTTGTGGTCTCGGCTCGGTCTCGGGTTGGTCTCACCACAACTACTGTACCAAAAAAAATAAACAAAAAAATTAAAAATTAAAAATTAAACAATTAACAATTAACAAAAAATAACAATTAACAAATAACAACAATTAAAACAAAAATAAAAATAACGGAAATAAAAAAATTAGCAAAATTAAAAAAAATATATTGTACATTGTTTTTTTTAAGGATGTTGTGAGAGTAGATGGGAGGAGGAAGAATTAAAAGATAGAGGGGAGGAGGAAGAATTATTAAACGAGAGGAGAGAAGGAGATGGTGCATAGTGGTGCGCGTGTAGTGGTGGAGCAAGGAAGAAGAAGTGTTGTGGTGGTGGAGCAAGGGAGAAGAAGAAGTGGGGTTTTTTTTTTTTTTTTTTTTTTTTTTTTTTAAGGCGCGATCATCAATTATTGAGGTCAATTTTAGTTTCTACATGTCCCCATGAAGCATGCTTTGTCTTCTAGCGACTATTTTGGCGGGGACATGTCCCCGGGGAAAGTAATGGCGGGATAAAGTAAAAGAGAGGAGGGAAAATGAAAATTTTCATCAAAACTTTCCCAGGGGACATGTCCCCAAGAAAAGGTATATTTATTCAATTTTCATTTAAAAAAAACTCTTAATTATCATTTTAAATAATTAAATTAATAATTAATCAGTTTAAATTTAACCTAAAAATTATAAAATTATTTTAATTACTTTTAACCTAGGTTGCACGGACACGGCGATACGACAAAGTCCAAAAATATATGACACGGACATGGCGTAGACACAGGAATTTATATATAAATGTTTTATGGGTATTTATATACTTTATATACATATTTACAAATAAGAGCCAAAAAATGGCAAATAACTAAATGTTTTATAGGTATTTATATACTTTATATACGTATACGTATCATCTTAAATGACCAAGTATAAGTGCTATGGTATACGTATCATGTTAAACTGCCGAGTATAGGTGCTATGGTATACGTATCTTGTTAAACGACCGAGTATAGGTGCTATGGTATACGTATCATGTTAAACGACCAAGTATAGGTGGTATAATGATCATGTTAAACGAATCGAGTATAGGTGCTATGGTATACGATCATGTTAAACCACCAAGTATAGGTGCTATGGTATACGATCATATTAAACGGTCGAGTATAGGTGTTATGGTATACGATCATGTTAAACGACCGAGTATAGGTGCTATGGTATACGATCATGTTAAACCACCAAGTATAGGTGTTATGGTATACGATCATGTTAAACGACCGAGTATAGGTGTTATGGTATACGTATCATGTTAAACGGCCGAGTATAGGTGCTATGGTATATGTAACATGTTAAACGACCAAGTATAGGTGTTATGGTATACGTATCATGTTAAACGGCCGAGTATAGGTGCTATGGTATACGTATCATGTTAAATGACCGAGTATAGGTGCTATGGTATACGTATCATGTTAAACGACCAAGTATAGGTGCTATGGTACACATGATCTCATTTAGATGAAACAACATGATCTCATTAACCTAGTTAAAGTGTTATTACACATGAAAGGGGGTGGACATCTTTGAACTAGTGAAGAAACTTTCCCACCAGAAACATCTTTATCTTCACAAGTAAAGTCCAAATTCTTGCAGTTGTCTACTGGTCTCAACTTCCCTCCAAAAATACTGGCGCCAAAACTTCCCACAAAAAAAAAGGCGCAAAAAATTCCCACCAAAAAAATGGCGCCAAAACTTTCCACCAACATGACAAACACATTATATAGTCCTTTTATCTTCACACGAATTTCACAACCTCTTATCCTCAAAACCACTCACCCTCACAACCTCTTATCTTCACACAAATTTCAAAACCTGAGATGGAGCCATTTAATCCTTTTATGTGTTCTTGTGGAGCAGGAAATATAAGATTAAGAACATCACATAGAGAATATTCATCTGGACGACAATATTATGCATGTCCTTTGTCGAAGGTGAACAATCATACATTTCTTATTTATGTAAATATACAAATAATTGGGTTGTAATCTCTTATAATTTTCTTATTATGTAATGACCGTAAAAGAAGATAACGGTGCGGATATTTTATGTGGAAGAGTGAATTTGACGAGTACTTAAGAATAACCTCTTCTGGTTCAACATCTCAAGGTTCTGGATCTGCACCAACAGAGTGCTCGAGCTGCAATGCCAAAGATCTTAGGATAAACTTGATGGAATCACAAAAACAGGTGCTGGAGAAGAGAGTAAGGATGCTAGAGGCAAGACTTGAAATGGCAAGGATTCCTGACGACCACGCATGTCAGTCGAATGCATTACTTCGTGAGCTGTTAGGTGACATGGAAAATCTTCGTATGTAGTAGTAGTAGTTGTTGTTCTTGTAGTAGTTGTTGTTGTTGTTCTTGTAGTTGTTGTTGATGTTTTTGTTGGAATAATACGTATGTTTAACTAAAACTAGAATGAAATGATGTCGAGAAATAGTGTAATAGCACTATAACTAGTGAAGAAACTTTCCCAAAACAAACATCTTTGAACATACTTGATCCGACCCATCTCTAGCAGGTGCAAACCAGACAAGCATGTCTTCCTCAAACCCACGAGTAATAAAGTCCAAAAATCAGTACGAATCATGTTAAACGACCATTAGGGTTGAATTGGTCATTTTAACATCTCAATGAACCACAATATAATTAAGTTCATATTTTTAACATTTAATCGGGGTTTTAGTTGTGTATTAAAAGTTGTGTATTTTTAACATATAATTAAGCGTATTTTTGTAAATACCATTTTTGCCGGGGACATGTCCCCGGGAAAAGTTTTGGCGGGAATAAAGGCGGGAACAATTAACATGCTATTGACTCGGTCAAATTTTTGTCAGTGAAAGACACTTTGTCGGGGCAAGTCCCCATGAAAAGTGCCGTTGAATTTTGATCAAGGTCAAAGTATACTAAATAGTCAAGATTTTCCCAGGGGACACGTCCCCGGCGAAAGTGTTAGTTGAATTTTCTTTAACATGTCAGCGTATTCATGTGCCACGTCCCCCGCCGAAAGTCTCATTGCACGTCCATACGATTGTTGTAGTGACACACAAATAAATATATTATGTTTAGATATATAAGAATTACCCATGCCGTTGACTTCACTTATAAGAGATGGCTTCAAATGGGAATTGTAACGATCAAGAAATTTACACAAAACAGACTGCTAAAAATGTTGGTTGAGGTCTTCAATATAATGGACTTAAAATAAACAAAGTTGAATACAAATTTTGAGAATATCAATCATGTAGTTGCAACTTAGAATTCAGTTAAGAAGTGGCCTATTACCGTTCTTGTGTGAGCAACCTACCCCAGTTAGCAATTTTCTGGATGTGAAACATGAATTTCTCAATCTGTAATACAAATGGAATCAACATTCAAATCAATTTTATACCAAACAGTAAGAAGGATATACACCATTTGCCTCAAAACTGAACTTTCGTAACAAGAAATTGATAACTAACAATGATGCCCTTTCGACATGAGAGAAAAAAATAGATATAGTATCACTCTAAAGGAAAGTATGCCATAGTATCATAACGGCATGATACTTCATTTTTTCATTAGGTTTTAGTATCTTGTACCTAATGTTTTTACATAGCACTTTTTGCCTCTGTGTAATGCTTTCAAGCTCGTGCTGTCATCCTAACAACGTTGCAGCATTCTTTGTCTTTTCATTGGTTATAAAATATGTCACCCTTCATTTAGTTGATCTGAAACTAAAGCACAGAACACAAAAGCTAATATATTATGGATACCTGACGCTCGTTCTTTCCCTATTCGGGATCAATTTGATTTCTCACGGAACATGATTTTACAGGCAGTTCAGGCACTTTTTTTTCTTTTCACCTGAACATAAATACAACAAACCGTATCAGATAAACAGATGACATCGATTAAGAATTTACCATGAATACTATATAAATATCTTTTTAAAAATATCAATCAATCATTATTCCAAAAAAAAACTCTATATGTTCAATGCTTAGTGACATTGGACTATTACACTAGCTTATATTACACTATGTCGCTATGATGTTTTGAGGCCTTAACACTACCCGTCGTCCTAAACAACGCTATCCATGTGTCCAACTAGCATTGAAACCAAAACATCAATGAATTCAGGGACGGAGCCAAGACTAAATATGACCGGGTGCACACAAAAAATGAACACTAATACTAGAAACATATTTCGATGGACTGGGTGCATTTAAGACGACTTTAAGAAAAATCGATGTTTTTATTAAAAATTAACACTACATTGAAAAAATCCATAGGGTGCCCGTGCACCCGCGGGAACCCCCTGGCTCCGTCCCTGAATGAATTGCGATTCTTTACTAGGCATTTCATCAAGCACCTTACGAGCAATAAAGTTAATGGTGATTAATAACTAACAAATGATGATCCGCTAAACCTAAACTTTCTGAACTCACATTAGCAATTAAACTCAACAAATAAAAATCAAATCTGTAGATGCAGTAAATCATATCTTCAACGAATTTACTGCCAATGAGTAACGTGATATCTTCAAAACTAAATAAAAAGATGCAGTAAATCAGTAGATGCAGTTACATTTCTGGGCTTTTCTATATCGTGCATTTGAAAGAGTTGGCATGCTGCATATTTCTGCACTACTTTTAGACTTTTTTGGCACAAAGTATCATTAGTGGTTTTGGAAATTTTGTTTAGAAAACATTTAAAATTTTATGCTCCAATTAGAAGAAAACACTCATATACCATATTGTCAATAAAGTTTGGATTAGCAATAAAAAAAAGGAAAAGAACATGCCCGTGTTCTTAACGGTTTAATATTTTACGCTCCTATTAGAAGAAAGTGCTTGGAAGGAAAAAATGACACCAGCTAAAATTTCTCTAGTAAAACAATCTTGTGGAATATGACACCACCTAATATTTAATTTATGAGAATTGGAAATTGAATTATGAGAAAAGGGTAGCTCAAAGTATAAATAAAGACATACGACCCTTCACTTCATGGATAAAAAAACATGCAAAAGCAAGTAATGGCTTCTTCAAACTTCTTACTTTTATCTCTAGCTCTACTACTGGTTGCTCTCTTATTTGTACCAAACTTTACTTCTGCTTCTTTTGAGGAAGCAAATGCTCTTCTAAAATGGAAAGCAAGCCTCAAAATCCCAAACAACTCCGAGATTATTTCTTCTTGGACACCCCTTCCAACGAATACTAGTGTACCCACTTCATGCCCTTCTTGGTTTGGAACTTCTTGCAACGCTGATGGGAACATTAACACGTTGAACCTCTCGATGTCTAAGTTAAAGGTACACTTCACGAGTTCCGCTTCTATTCTAGGCAATCTTACCCATTTTGAGCTTAGTCTAAACAGCTTTTTGGTCCCATCCCACGAGAAATCGGACTCTGTCCAAACTTCTCTATCTTAATTTTTCAGCCAATCAGTTTTCTGGTGTAATTCCACCTACCATTGGGAATTTGAACTCTCTGACTCAATTATATTTGGGCACAAATCAACTCTCTGGACCTATTCCAATTGAATTAGGGAATATGAAGTCTCTAACTCAATTACAATTGGACATTAATCAACTCAATGGTTCAATCCCTTCATCGTTGGGTGATTTGCAGCCGTTGAATATCCTTCATCTGCAAGAAAATCAGCTCTCTGGACCCATTCCAACTGAATTAGGGAATATGAAGTCTCTCACTGAATTAATGTTGTACGAGAATCAACTCAATGGTTCAATTCCTTCATCATTGGGTGATTTGAAATCTTTGAATATACTTTATCTTTACTCTAATCAACTCTCCGGACCCATTCCGATTGAACTAGGGAATTTGAATTCTCTAACTGATTTAGTATTGGGCGGTAATCAACTCAATGGTTCAATCCCTTCCTCATTGGGTGGTTTGATGTCTTTGAAATTCCTTTATTTGTGGCAAAATCAACTCTCTGGACCCATTCCAATTGAATTAGGGAATTTGAAGTCTCTCACTGAATTATACTGTAACGAAAATCAACTATCTGGGTCCATTCCTACTGAATTAGGGAATATGAAGTCTCTAACTCATTTACAATTGGACAGTAATCAACTCAATGGTTCAATCCCTTCATCGTTGGGTGATTTGCAGTCGTTAAATATCCTTGATCTGCAAGAAAATCAGCTCTCTGGACCCATTCCAACTGAATTAGGGAATATGAAGTCTCTCACTGAATTAATATTGTACGAGAATCAACTCAATGGTTCAATTCCTTCATCATTGGGTGATTTAAAATCTTTGAATATACTTTATCTTTACTCTAATCAACTCTCCGGACCCATTCCGATTGAATTAGGGAATTTGAAGTCTCTCACTGAATTATCTTTGAGCCAAAATCAACTCAATGGTTCAATTCCTTCTTCATTAAGTGATTTGAAATCTTTGAAAACACTTTATCTGTCCACAAATCAACTCTCCGGACCCATTCCGATTGAATTAGGGAAATTGAAGTCTCTAACTAATTTAGAATTGGGCGGTAATCAACTCAATGGTTCAATCCCTTCCTCATTGGGTGGTTTGATGTCTTTGAAATTCCTTTATTTGTGGCAAAATCAACTCTCTGGACCCATTCCAATTGAATTAGGGAATTTGAAGTCTCTCACTGAATTATATTTGAACGAAAATCAACTATCTGGGCCCATTCCTACTGAATTAGGGAATATGAAGTCTCTCACTGAATTAGTTTTGAGCAAAAATCAACTTAATGGCTCAATTCCTTCATCGTTAAAAAACCTGAGAAGCCTTCAGCTTATGTCTCTCCGTGTGAACAAGTTATCGAGTCCTATACCACAAGGAATCGGAAGTATACAATTGCTTCAGCTATTTCTGGACACAAATCAGTTGTCTGGCCAAATTCCAAAGGACTTTGGGGAGATGAAAAGTTTGTTAGATTTAAACTTAAGTGATAACAACCTTTCAGGTGTTATACCTCAAGAGCTTGGATCACTGCACGGCCTCCTTACTCTTGACCTATCCAAAAATAGGTTAAACGGATCATTACAAAGATATATTGGCGATTGGGTACAAATCACTCACATATATCTTAGTAATAACAAGCTCAGCGAAAAGATCCCATCGGAGATCGGTAAATTACGTCTGCTCAACTATCTTGATTTATCTTGGAATTCACTCACAAAAGAGATACCATACGAAATTGGAAATTTAGAAAGTCCGTAATGATGAATCTTTCTCACAATAAGCTATCCGGTTCTATTCCTAATGGTTTCAAAAACTTGCCAAGAGGATTGATATCGACTGCCTTACAATGAGCTCACAGTCCGGTTCCACCTTATGTGCCTTTCTAAATGTGTCCGAGAAGCATTACAAGGAAATCGTCGTTTATGTGGAAATGTTACAGGTTTGAAACATTGTGAAAGTCAAATTTAATGAAGAAAAATAATCATTTTCATCATAAGCTCATCCTTGTAACTACGGTCCCACTTTTTGCGGCCCTTTCACTTGGTTTATTCATGTGTGGCCTCATTGCTTATCGTCGAGAAAGAGAATTTCTCCACGATACCATCAAAGCGAAGAAGGTGGCAAATTTTTCGCAATAACAAGTTTTGATGGACAGCAATGTATGATGAAATCATCAAGGCAACAAATGATTTTGATGATGCATATTGTATTGGGATCGGAGGATACGGTAATGTGTATAAAGTCGAGTTACAACCCAACAATTTGGTAGCGGTCAAGAAACTTCATTCATCATCCGAGAATGACGATCAAGGCTTCCTAAATGAGGTACGAGCATTAACAAACATAAGGCATGAAACATAGTTAAACTCTATGGATATTGCTTCCATGCTCGTCACTCATTTTTGATTTACGAATATCTTGAGAAGGAAGTCTAAAATCGCTCTTAAGTAGTGATATCACAAAGAAAAAATGGATTGGTGAAAAGGGTAAGAATTGTTAGGTCACATTGCGAATGGTTTGTCTTATATGCACCATGATTGCACACCACCTATAATTCATAGAGACATTTCGCAGCTAATATCCTTCTCGATTCGATTTTGAGGCACATATCTCGATTTTGGAACAATAAGCTTCTAAAGTCGGATTCATCCAATTGGACCGCGGTTGTAGGCACCTATGGCTATATTGCGCGGTAACTACCATATATTTTAAAGTTATCTATAAGTACTTCTTCTCAAGTTTCAGACTTATCTATGTTACATTTAATCATGATCTGATATGCTAATATTTTTTGGATTCTCCTGTTTCCTTCCATTTAGATCTTGCTTATACGATGGTTGCGACAGAGAAATGCGATGTGTATAGTTTTGGAGTTGTTGCACTAGAAGTGATTATGGAAAGCATCCTCGAGAACTTATATCATGTCTACCAACATTTTCATCGATGATCTATTGCTAGCCAATGTAGCGATGAAGGATTCCGCCACCATCATCTCTAGTCGAGAAACTAGCTCATACAATTTTGAATGTCTCATGGGCATGTTTGAACTACAACCCACACGAAAGGCCAACAATGCGCCAAGTCAAAGATTTATTGTCTGTGGATGATCGACTTTGGATGAAGATGCATGTATCGGTAACTTGATGCTTGATCGATTTTGCATGATGTCTAGTCATAAGTCATAAAGCTAAAGAAACTCTTTATATTTATTTGTTGTCCTGAATTATGTTCTAGATTGTTATTAAATAAGAAAATAATTTATATCAATGAAGATTGCTACCTTTCTAGACTAATATAGCTACGTGTATTATAGATCTTTTTGGCAATTTCTTTAAATTATTCTTACTCATATCAAGAAATATAGTAAAAAGTGAGTGCAAACAAAAGATATTCAAAGATGTCAAATCACCCTACAATGGAAGTGTGTTAATTTGTAAAAAATGAGGTATTTAAAGGGAAATGGGAGGAAGGAGGATTTGGCGGGAAAATCTGTTCTCTTCTCATCTTGTTGTTCTGTTGACTTTTTCATTGATATTACTTTGACACATATCAAACCATCCCACTTAAAATGATGCTTGTCCGCAAGCATATAAGCATTCAAATCTACTTGAGGCAAGCTTTCTTAGGACCTTTTAACACATTATGTTGTAGCTAAACAACCCAAAAAACAATAACCTTTTTCCTTAAGCTTAACACCCATTTCACCCTTTGTGAATACCCATTTCATAACCTAACTACATGATCCATGTATAAAATCTAACAAATTGAATTCATTCCCGCGTGAAGGATTGAAGTCACCCACTCTTCAAACAACTCATTATGAATCCCTCCGCCGACCAACTTATTAGGTGATCCGATGCCAAAACTCGATAAGTCGAGTCAAAATGTAGAGACTAATATGTTTTGTGTTGTCCCAATATGAGTCGAAAAGTGAATTGCAAATAAATTGAATAACTATTATTTCGTATAACCATTACATCGAGTATATGTACATGTATATATAGGTTCCAACCAATACGATTGAAACATCATGTATGTTCGTGTGTTCGGTTTTGTAACCGACAAATAACTACCAATAACTACCATAACCGTATTTCGGTTATTTAACTAACTTAACCGCTTGTAACTACTTTTAACCGCCAAACGGTTATTAACTATCTAACGCACAAGTTTGGTCCTTGACGTTTTGATATACGGAGCAATGTCGAGATTATTAGCTCACATTCTCCTCCTTAATCTTGATCGTTGCGTCGTCCTAAGTCTTGAACTCCGAGCATTTGTCGCATAGTTATGAACTTTAGTCTTGGTAAAGCTTTCGTTAGAATATCTGCTCTTTGTAGTTCTCTACTAACGTGTTCCACATTGATGTGTCCATACTCTACGCATTCCCGAATGAAATGATAGCGAATGTCGATGTGCTTGCTTCTTCCATGAAAAACTGGGTTCATGACAAGTGTTATTGCTGAAATGTTGTCGACCTTCAGCGTTATTCTTACCTCTTCCCAACCAGTTAATTCACCAAGTTGCCGTTTTAACCATAAGGCTTGACATGCTGCTCCAGTAGCCGCCATGAATTTTGATTCACATGATGAGAGCGCCATTGTTGGTTGCTTTTGAGTACACCAAGTAATAGGTGATTCTCCAAAATAGAATACTATCCGAGTAGTTCCTTTTCCTTGATCTGTGTTGATTCCATAACTACTGTCGCTGTAACCTATAATCTTCGCCTTCTTTCTTGTATACTATGCCATGCTCTTTTGTTCCTTTGATATATCGGATTACTTGCTTCACTGCCTTCAGGTGGTGATCCTTCGGGTCTTGCATAAATCTGTTGAGTAGTCCCACTGAGTAACTAAGATCTGGTCTTGTATGTAGTAAGTACCTGAGACTTCCAATTAAACTTCGGTAATAAGTTGCGTCAACTGAGTTTCCATCTTCCGCCTTGACCAACTTAGTTTCGAGATCCATTGGTATCTTCGTATCATTACTGTTCGTCATAATTGTTTCTTTCAAGATCTTGTACCTGTTTGCTTGATTGTAATCTCTCCTTCTGTCTGATTAACTTCTATCCCAAGGTAATAAGCTAACAATCCTAAGTCGCTCATTTCAAATTTGTCTTTCATCTGGGATTTGAACAAGTCGATTTCTTTCTTTGGAGAGCCCGTGGTGCTTCTCTTCGTATACTCCAACTATAAGTGTAGAAGTCTTGCTTCTCTTCGTGTAAACTGCTTGTTCGAGATTACATTTCTTAATATCTAATGACTTCAAGGTTTGATCAAGTTTCACATTCCAAGCTCGTGGTGCTTGTCTTAAGCCATATAATACCATCCCCATTCCCGAAGTTCAATAGCTATCCCCATCCCCGTCGGGGGTCACAATTAAGTCCCCATCCCCGTCCCCAATGGGGAACAGGGATCCTCAATGGGGAATCCAGGAATTTTCCCGTTACAAAGTTGACATATATAATATATTTCCAGTGGCAACCATACTAACATCAAACAAATATCATTCTTTAGAGTAAATTCAAATATTCGACACAAAACATAACAAAAAGTATGACTTATCGTAAGTACGAAACCAAAGTATGACTACAGCTGGAAACAAAAACTCAAAATAATCCAACATGCCAAAGGAAAAGCAACCAATAACATGAGCACATATGGCTAATGTCTTCAACAGGTTAAAAATCCTGCATGATTTATTGACACTTGATAAGTCCAGATTATTATTTCACCAACACGAACTAAAAAAACATTTATGCATGAAAAAAAAAACAATATTATTAGTTCAAACACAGTATAAAATATGACATTTATAACTGTTAAATGGGTACGTAACATTGTTTAATAGCATACAAATGAAAATGAGTGCTGGATTATAGAGAAAGTTCAGTGTAGAATTTATACCATTTAGGTTCCAAACAAGCAGATTTGTAACCTCGATGATTTAATTATTAGCCTAGAAAGATAACAAAAACAATACTTGTGATCGGTACCATGTTACAAAAGATCAAATCAATTGACCAAAGTGGATTCATACTTACCTTCAGATTCAGATCATGATCATCAAAAATGCTTTCATGGTTATCGATGTAAATGCTTTACCTTCATCTTATATAAACAAAAAATATATTAGATAACAGATAAAACCTTAATCAAGTACTTGATAGTTGAATAAACATGCTTACCAAGATAACGATTTCCCACAACCAACTTTGTGCACACATTAAAGCTTCTATTGTATTGGGATGAAGTCGGCTTCGATGTGGACTAATCAATCTCCCTGCTAGCACTAAATGCGGATTCGGATGCAACAAGAGAAATAGGGATAGCCAATATATCTCTAGCAATGGCTTGTAAAACAGGATACTTAGCCGCTCTTAGCTTCCACCATAACAATATATCAAAGTCTTGAGATCGCGGTTCAAGTCCTTCATCTAGATAACACTCAAATTTCGTTTTCACAGCAGATTGAGGAACGTTATTCTTACTTAAAATATGTTTTTCCCAAGCAGACAAATTCTCGTCAACCTCTATTGAACTTGTAGAAATCGACCCTATATTATCTTAAACCCCATATGCACCTTGGAAAGTCTTTAATTGGTATTCATTAACCAATTGTTTATACAGCTCTTCAATTTCAAGAATTTGACCCTCACTATCTCCTGGATATATAAGTTCAAAGTAAAATCTAACCATTTCCATCTTGTTTCGTGGATAAAAAACAGTAGCAACACCCATTAATTCATGAATGTCACCCCAATATTCATTAAACTTTTCAACCATTTGTGATGCCATATTGCTAACAACTTGTTAGGAGATAAAAGCCACTCAAACAATTTCAGCCTGATTTCACTAATTTTAGTGAAGTACATATTAGCCGTTGGGTACCTTATTCCCGAAAATATCGCAGTCACCTCGTAAAACACTTCAAGCTTATCACATATCACTTGAGCATTTTCCCATTCCATTGTACTAGGCAAAGTCTTATATTGAGATTCACGTTGTTTAAAATGAGCAAAGACATCTTTGTACATCAAAGCAGTTTTAAGCATCAAATAAGTAGCATTCCATGGCAATCCAAACCTAATCTCTTGGAAAATGTTACTTAAATTGCTTACAAGTCTCCTCAAACTTCTCAACTCTCTTAGCGGTTGCTATCCAATAAGAGACACTTTCACGTATATTTTCTATTGCAACCTTAATGACATTTAGCCCAATTTTCACAACCAAATTTAGAATATGTACACTACACCACATGTGAATATGAGAGCCATCATGTATTAACTTATTTAAGTGCAACTTATCTTTAATCTTACCAATCAACAAATCATTTGTGTGCGATTATCAACAAAGATGGTGGATAATTTATATCCACATCCCATTCCATGAGCATCCATTAACACGCTTGTAAGAACCTCACTTGTATGGGAGCAAGGTACATATAAAAACCTGGATCAAGCAACCAATAACTATCGATGTAATGGACTTGTAAAAAAAAGCTTAACATTATATAATATAGAGTTACAAAATAACAATTAATACCTCAAGATTTTACTTCGTAGCATCCAGTTACTATCAATGAAATGATCCGTGATGGCCATAAACGCTTTCTTTTGGTTGCTAGACGTCCACATATCAGTTGTAATGGCAACCCTACTATTATTATTCTCAATATCTTTAATAACCTGGTTTTTTTGTTCTCCATACAACACATATCAGTTGTAATGTTTAGTTTAAAAAATGTTAGGGACTAGTTATGTCAAAGCCAAAGTTAATAACTAACTTGGCAGTTATTTCTGTAGGAAATCATGAAGAGGTATGTCGGTTCATCAAACCGGTTCATAACCTATAAATACATATGTATAAACATCGATACAAGGTTAATCAATATAGAACATATTTACTTATTCAAATCATTGCAACTTATATAATCGATCAGAAGAAGTTGGGACAACAATTGGTATTAGAGCAAGGATTAATATACACCGAAACATTCACTATTTCTGCATAAATCTTAACAAGAAGCCAAAGAAAAAACGCCAGGAAAGAAGAGAACACCGCTGTTCTTACTTTGGCAGGGACGTTTGTTTTTTTAATCTTCCAAGAAAAACGAACGAGTTTTGGATAAGGAGAAACGTAGAAGAGATAGTGCACAATCTATTTTACGTTAAAGTTGCAAGCGTTACATCAAACGACATTGGTGAAGAAAACTTTTGTTGGCAAACAACGAAAGAAAAGGAAGAAGATTGGAGACTTTGTGTATACCGGTTAGAAAACAAAACACAAAGCAAGACGTTGTTGTAGAGAAAGACGCATACGCAGGACGAAGGAAGTACTCAAAGAAAAGTGTGGAGTTTGTGTTGTTACAACACAAGGACGACAACAACGAGAAGAAACAAACAGAAGGGACTGTTTTGTTTACTGAGCGAATCTGAAACGAAGGGTGTTGATTCGGGAAGAGTTACCAAGCGCGATATGAGTTTGTGCGTAGGAGAATTAGTGATTTCAAAGCGAGATCAAGTACAACGAACACAAAAAGAAGAGCGTGTAGTGTGGTACAAAGGTGTTTTGTTAGTATCGAATTCATAAAATTCGGAAACAAAACATAAACAAAAGTAACAAGGCAAGGAGGCATTAAATTTTTTTGGTTTATACTCGTTGGCAAAAAAATCCGAGACACAATTCAAGAAACTTGAAGTCGAATTGGATTTCTGGAAACAAAAGTAACGAGGCAAAAGACTAAAGGAATTAAAGTGGGAACAAACAACGTTGGTGAACGATCTTTACTAACAAGGCAAACGAATACATCTCGTATTCATCAAAATTAACGAGGTCACAAGTTCATTTTACTTTGGATTTCAATTCATATTAGAATATTATATATATCTCATTAGTTTATACTATTAGGAAATCCTTAAAACTAATTATTGATCGCGTAGTACTAAGATTCCCGGAACTAAAATTTTTCACATTAGAAAAGGGTACCATACTAAGATAAGTAATTCCATTAGACTAGAAAGTGAAAATAATAAACACTTTCAAAATGACAACCGATGATATAGTAACCACATCAACTACAATAAAACCAGAACACATTTGCACAATACCAATGCCCTAAGTTAAAAACACAAACTACAGTTTGGGCTATACAAATCAAAGTTATACTAGAGGCACACGGTTTATGGGAAGCAATAGAACCAAAATTAGACACACGAATTGATGACAAAAGGATAAGGCAACAATCGCCTTCCTATATCAGCGTTGACGGAAGACATGATCTTACAAGTAGCGGGTTGTAAGGCGGCAAAAGATTTATGGGATTCGCTAAAGAAAAGACACGTTGGACAAGATAAAGTGCGACGCACGCTTACAATCATTAATGATTGGATTTAACTCACTCGGATGAAGGAAGATGAGGCGGTGGATGCATTTGCGAGACAAGTTAAGCGGCTATGTCACGAAGGCAAAAGAACTAGGAAGGAATTAGATGAATCACTTGTAGTTAGAAAACTATTAGACTCCACACCGATAGATTCAATCGAGATAGTAGCATCCATAGAACAAACAAGTGATCTAGACGACATTACCTAGATGAGATCACGGAAAACTCAAAGCATTTGAGGAAAGAATAAAACTCAGGAAGGAGGACAAGTTGAAAGCAGGAGAATCTCGCTTACACACGGTGAACACTCGGATAAAGGAAAGCGTTTTAACAAACGTGGAGGTAGATCAAATTACTCACGAGGAAACCCATGGAATAATAACAACGAAACAACTCACAAAAGGGAAACTCGAATCATAGAGGAAACCCAGACAATTCAAGCAAGAAAGACTTGAGTAACATAAGATGTTTCAAGTGCAATAAACTTGGACACTATATGAATAAATGTAGAG
Organism: Chrysanthemum lavandulifolium; assembly: GCA_022545495.1. Classification (NCBI taxonomy): domain Eukaryota; kingdom Viridiplantae; phylum Streptophyta; class Magnoliopsida; order Asterales; family Asteraceae; genus Chrysanthemum; species Chrysanthemum lavandulifolium. The sequence continues at coordinate 200,332,806 of CM040240.1, read as the reverse complement.
CAACATCAACAAACCGGAACAATCAAACCTTATCTTAGAAGGCGATGAACCATCACTATAATAATGACTATACGAAACCGAACACAAGGAAGTGTTGTTGAATGAAGAACAATTCAACCAAAGAAATATGCTCTGACGATCGAGCATATGGTATTTAGATAATGGTGCAAGTAACCACATGACCGTATAAAGAGTCATTTTAGAGATATTGATGAAAGCATAATTGAATGAGTACGTTTTGAGATGGATCGTATATATGGATAATGGGTAGAGGGTCTATCTTTGTTAGGTTGTAAGAACCGAGAAGCAGTAGTATCTCAAGTATACTACATACCAAACCTCAAGAGCAACATACTTAGTCTAGGACAACTTACTGAAATAGGTTGTAAGGTCATTATGGGCGGAAATAAGCTGACTTTGTATGATATAAACAAGAAGTTGTTGATGAAGGTAGAACGATCTAAGAATCGACTCTACAAGATTCAGTTACAGATAGAGGCACCTATAACTTCCTATCCATGAGACGCTTTTGTTAAGACTAATGGCCCACTCCTATATGTCATAAAAAATTTTAAATTTGGTGCCAAAATTACCCTAACCGACATTTTCTCTTGGTTTATTACACAATCACAATTGGACAAAGCAAATAATCAAGGATAAACATAGTTTCAAAGTTCCGTTTTATTTTCCTCCCTACACTTAAACCGAACATTGTCCCCAATGTTCCCCGAAAGTATCAAAGTTATGATAAAGAAGGTAATTAAAAGCGAAAGAAACTAGTACTCCACGATTAGCTCGGTAGGATCCGTGTAAAGTGGTGGTTAAATCCTTTTCAAGAAGAATTATTAGTGAAAAGCTCCTTCCAATCTTATGTAACTTCTTCTTGACAAACTAAACTCGCACACTTGAAGAAAACAAACGAAACCTTCGTAAAATCGGCGGTAATAATATATATAAGACTCGATTTAAACTAGGATATAATGCTTGTGGAATGAATGTTTATAGAATTTCTAAGAAAATTAAGACACGGAAAATTCCAAAATTTATAAGTAGCTTAGAAAGCGAGAAAAGTAATATGATGTTTTTACTCCTTCTGGCGCCGTCAGTTATCCCGACAAAAAACTAGTCTGCGATTTTACGGAAAAATTATGGAAAATTTACATCTTTAGAATGCGGAAAAATTTCGCAAAACATCCATTATGACTCGATACAAGCATTTGACTCGAAAAACAAACATAAATATCTTTTAGTTAATTGTTATTCTCATGTTTACGTTTCTTTTGAAAACGTGTGTAATCCTCCCTACACTTATCCTTTATGTAAAATACTTTTATATGCAATTAAGGCGAGGTTAAAACAAAATAAAGCATTTTACAAATTTAAACATGAGGATAAACAATTAATAAAAGATATAAGACACTAACAAGCAAACATTTAAGCATGGGTTGCCTCCCACGAAGCGCTTTTCTTTATTTAAGAGTCTTGTAGCTAGACTCGCAATGATCGTACGCTCGTTGCCCTAATCTTGGAGGCCCATTCGATCTCCTTAACTCTTCTTTCATCACGAATATATTGGGGACCTAGTTCAAGACAAGCGGTGTAGTAAACTTTGTTCTTCCAGTCTACTTGAATGCCGAATGTTATCTACATCTAAATTATCCATGCCCTCAAAATTCTTATTTTGTGGGGCATTATATATTAACATTCTCGGTTTCATTTGAGAACTCGATTATCCCTTTCTCTTTATCATAAACCATCTTAGACTCTTCTATAAATGGTTTCCCAAGTATCACGTCTCCTAAAACCCATCAATGACTCCTTTGACATTTTCCGAATCATGAAATCACACCTATAAGTGAAATTACCTATGAACACGTGCAATCCCTTAACCTCCCCACATAGTTACTTGCTTTCCTAGGGCGAAAGGGTCCCTTATAGGCTCTAGCTTTTGCTCATGATCCAATTGTAATAGAGCCTAGACATTATATTCATGGGTGCCTTATAGTCAATGTAGGTGTGATCCTGTATAAGTATCCAATCATACACGGTATTTTGATGTTTTAGGTTTCCCTCCTTATATGAGGCTCGAAGGTGGTCTTGGGAAATTAACCACATTATGGTGATAAGCGGTTTCTTTCCTTTTAGGGTATGAATCAAAGTACTCCTAAGTTCTCCCTTCTCCTTACTACCCTCCATAATTTCTAACATCTTATAATCTCCTTCTTCTAGATCATCATCCGAATCACTTATAGTCGAATCACTATCTAGAGGTTGATCAGTTCATAAGGGCTTCCTCAAGTGTATTCTCAATTATCATATTTAATTTCCTAAGCTCTCCAATCTCACTCATGATACGGGCTCAAGTTGGTTAGCGGAGGTGGGTCAGCGATGGTATTTGTTTAGTGGTGAGCGTTGTTTGGTTGTTGGTTAACGAGTGGTGGTTGGTTATCACCTTCCATGATGAAAAGTGATGGGGTTACGAACAAAGGTTACGAAGAAGGGGATAGACTAAGAGAAAGCTAAAAGAAAAATTTACTTGATAGGAATCAAGCAAAGAAACCTAAGCGGTGGACTACTAACTAGCTATTCTATTCCCGGCGGTGGCGCCAAAAACTTGATAACGCTACACGCGTCGTTCGGTCAAGGAAACTTCCTTTTCTTGAGCAAGTTTTATAACACCTAGGCGGTGAACCTAATCGTTGTAGTGTAGTAATTAGGGTAAGCCACGGGTATTGATATCGTTCTCTGGGGAATAGGAATGCTAGTAAGGAGTTACTACGCTAAGGTTAAGGTTGAGGAAGATTATTTTTATCTTTTATGTTTTATGAAAGGGAAAGGTACGAATCTCGGGTATTGGATTTGGGGGTTGGTATTTCTACCGATTACTCTACTATTATCTAATTATCTAAACTAAGGTTGTGGGAGTCTATGTCTAATTAATGTGTGCTCGTATGATAGTTTAAAGATGTGTTTACTTAGGTTGTATTACTCCTTAATTATCTCCTATTGATGGTTGAGTGTCACGTCTTATTCTTAATTAGTTGTGTCTAAAGTTGTAGGGTATCGTTTCTCCCTAACTCTTTGAACTTACCAAAGGGTCTCGTCTACAAACCCACTAGGGATGATAAACTCCTACTCTAAGGCGCTCTTTGGATGGTTTAGCCTACAACTACTCGTGTAATTATATTCTAAGGTTCACAAAGATGAATCAAGCATTAAGTACACAACGAATGACCTATCGCATTACTAGATCATTAATCAACTAAGATAAGAAACAACCAATCAATATTCAATAATTAAGTTTCATACTTCTAAGCAAACACACAAATAAATTAGCGGACATGGAGAACATGCAAGCATACACACAAATAATCAAAGACATAATTGAATTAATGAAGTAAAGACTTATCTTGATGTAAGATAGGGTTAAAAACCCTAAAATACTGTAAAGACACCTTAGGTTCGGTTTTAGGTTTTACTCAAAAGACTCTCTACAAAAGACCGAAAAATTGGATTCTATATATAAGATTACATATGCGGCGGCGTCACCTTATGTTTTGTGACGTCGTCGTCGCCATCATTAGGGTTTCGTCTTGGCGCGTAAATCTTGCGGCGGCGTCACCTTATGTCCGTGGCGCGTCCTCTTGACTTTTGGCGTCGTCTGGATTGCATCTAGGTCGTGCGAGTAGCGACGGCCTACTCTTTTACAACTAGACGTCGTCACTTGAAAATCGAGTTTTGGGTTCTGGACCGTCACAATAATTTTGGGACGGCGTCGCCGTAACTTTTGACCGACGCCGCCTTCTAATTTCAAAGCTCATGAGTGTCTCGATTTTGACTTTGGCCATTTTCTTCATATATTCGCGCTTTTCGTCCAAATAAGTGCCATTCCGACATTTTGCCTTCAAGAGACCTAAAAGTGAAAAGGAACGATATTAAGCAATAACGGATACAAAAGTGATCAAATAAGGACTTAAACGACCCTCAAAATGGTACCTTTTAAAACCTTATCAAATATTCCTACACTTGTTATTTGCTTGTCCTCAAGCAAATGTGCTTTAAGCCAATTAATTTATAAGTTAGGGGTCATGAAGCATTAATTCAAAGCGGTCCACAACACATATAAGCCCATAAAGTCATAACAAGCACGGAATTACATACTAGCACCTCACATGGGGTGTTTGGATACTCACATCTCTCGGGTGTATATAAGAAATATAACAAATAGGAAATGGGATATAAACACTCATTAACCGGTCCTAGTACATAGATTACCATAGGCTTGAGAATAGATCAAACCTCCATCGCTTTGGCGTAAGCACCTAGGAAAGACTATCAAAGAGGTCTTTTAAAGGGTTGTAATGTTAGGCTTACGGTAGGAAACAAGGGTTTGGTGGGATAGGCTATTTAGTGGTGGCAAGTCAAAATCTCTATGTTAAATGCATACGAAGAATGGCGTTGCTAAGCCAAGACTCGACACTCTAAACTCTAGATAAATGAAATAAACAAACATAAATTTAAAAGATAGATGAAGAATGGTAGCCCGTTTTTTTTTTTTTTTTTTTTTTTTTCCACACTCTATTTTTCTTTTTCTCTTTTCTATTTTTTACACTAGAGTTTTTATTACTCTAACACTAATTTGACCCGATTTGAAAAGATCAAAACACTTGGGGTACATTATTATGCAAACAAAGGGAATTTGAATTTTAACGTTCCCTTCCGTCATTTCATAAACTTTAACTTTTCCATGAATCCCAATCATCCCAAAGCGTATACAAAGGATATGACTCGACTTAGCAACTTATGCAAGCAACTAGATAATTGAACTAAGGGTTTAGGGTGATAACAAACATTTTCACTAAAAGTGAGTGCATAAGGGGTAGGCTAAGGCGATTTGGGTGTATATTTGGGGGTGGGGTGTAAACAATGCTCTTCATTGATATTCCGTAAAAACCGAAACATCACGAGAACCGCGAAAAGGATAGGCTATGAGGGGTTAACTAGGGGTATCGTGTACTAAAGATGAGTACAATGCAAAGGGTGTGGGTGAATTACTCAACCGATATGGAAGAAGTAATTATATTACAGGTATCAAACAAGGGTTATCCTAATGTCTCTTATCATTTAGTTATTCCTAACTACACAAGTGTAGCCTCACTTGCGATCTCGGAATGCATCACAAAACAAGTTCTAGAATCTAATATACTACCGGTTCACACTCTAAGCATTGAAGATGAATGCTTTTATTCCTACTAATCTAAGGGCGATCCTTACATTTTGGTGGAATTTGGGTGGTAAAGGGTTTTGTGCTAGTCATATAACTTCCTATCCGTGAGACGCTTTTGTCAAGACTAATGGCCCACTCCTATATGTCATAAAAAATTTTAAATTTGGTGCCAAACTTACCCTAACCGACATTTTCTCATGGTTTATTACACAATCACAATTGGACAAAGCAAATAGTCAAGGATAGGGCAAATGGCATAAAAAGGCATTAAAGTTAGGGTCCATTTCCAATTAAGGCATTCTTCTTTTTTTCTTGCATAAAAAGGTACCCAACAAAATTTTTTGGCGGATTTGGGTTTTTTACTAACGTCCGTTAACCCACTTCGTTAGTATATTACATATTTGGTCCTTGATTTTGTAGATTCATTTCATTCAACATCCAAAAAAAATTCCAAATACATGCCTTAGGTTCATTTTCCAAATTTTCCAAAACCATTTCATTTTCCAAATACATACAGTTAGGGTTCATTTTCCAAATCCACTTTCAACCCAATTCGAAAATTAGGGTTCTTCCAAATCAAAGGGGTTTTTGAAATTGAGTTGGGGGTTTCGTTAGTTGATGTATAAGGAAGCTATCTCAAGAGTTTAATTGTTCCATTTCGTCCCAAGTTTCTCCAATTTGAGCTTTTAGGATTCGGTGTTCATGTATAAGGAAGCTATCTCAAGAGTTTAATTGTTCCTTGTGTTCGCCTATCTCAAGAGTTTAAGCGAGCAAAGAACACTTGTCATCCATTGCTCCTTTGGGCTAGGTAGCTTTAATCTTAATATATATTTTTCCATCCAAGAACCTTTAAGCTTGTCATTGATTTTCAACTTCTTATCATTAAAAATTGTAGATTTGTCATGAATGCTTTGAAAGCTAAGGAGTTCTATCGCCAAGATGTCCAATACATTGTTAAAAATGGGAAAGCTCTCATTATAAACGAGGTAATAGATCACATATTTCATGTGTCAATTCATTCTTTTGGTTGGGTCAAGCTGCTATATAGTTGAAATCATTATAGTTATGTTCTTCTTCGATTTTTCCCACTGCTTATTAATCCACTAAGAACGCATTACATGCTTTTAAAAGTGTTTAATCTTTTTAGTAAAGTAACCATAGAAGGTCTACCAATTCAGGTATATAGTGATGCTTAATGACTGTCATCTGTGGCATACCACATCTCCATTATGTTTTATAGCTCTTTTATAAATTAATTAAATTGTACCTCTCTTGGACTTTTTAGGCGGATTCAGTCGTAGTGGCGCAAATCACATATCAATCTCTGTTTAAGCTATATCCAAAGCTCTCAGGGATGACAGGGACTGCAAAAACTGAAGTAATTACATTTTATTCTATAAATTTACTTGTTCTCCTTAAGTTCAAGCAACTACTAGCTGTCTTACCAAGATTTATTATGTCCATATATAATTATTACATATTAATGTTATTACAGGAAAAGGAGTTCTTGATCAATGGTTTCATTCTCCAAAGATAAATTGGATGGCTCAGATTATGACCAAAGAAACACAAAGTGACCCAAGCTCAGTTTTACCTCACAGAGAAAACACACAAGAAGAGATTGAAGACCTAGGATTACTTAGTATAAATAGAGTAGTTTGTAGCCATGATAAGGCACCCTTTTTTTACTTAGTCTAAAAAAATTAGTTTATTGTTTTCTAATGTAATGTTATTTTCGAGTTAATGAAGTTTTCTTTTTTATATATTTGTTACATCTTTCTTTCAGTTTAAATCTGTTTTTAAGTGCAAAAATCCCACAAAGGGCTGTTTGGGTCAAGTGTTTCAATTGGTCAAAAAACCACTTGAGCTGCTGCTGTTCATGGTTTCATTTGGAAGGTTGTTTTCAGTCTAAATCTTCTAGTAGTTGTTTTTCTCACATCTATACATACCCAACTAAATCTGTCCTAGCTTTATTTACCTTTAGAATCACTGTAGGTAGTTCAATTTTGTCATAGAAATCTGCATTTTGTCCATTTTGAGTTCTGTTTCAGTCAACTAAGTAGCCTAATACCCTTAAGCTTTTCATTTTTAATTTTCTCATCTCTAGTCTTCATGATCTAAAATTTGGTAAAAAGGGAGTTTGGTTGCTTATACATTTGGTAGTATTTTCCGTTGATTTTTATGATTTTGTTTTCACAATCTTTTGACAGCTCAAACAAGCTGCATTGGACATGCAGTCCTGAGCAGACCAACACCCCAAGTCAGCAGATGGACACGAGATGCAACTGTATACAGAGCCATCTAATATCGGTTCTTGACATCTATGACAATGGACACCCTTCACCATTTCAGAGATTTCGATTAGCTTTAGTGGATGTTCTTCATGGCCAAAATGATTAATCTCTTCCATTTTCTCTTTCTCTCTTTTCTCATTTGCCATGTCTATCATTGCATTTAACAAGTAAAAACTAAACAAGTCTTCAACATACCTTTTGCTTTCAATCATACATTATGAAATCTGTTTTCTATTACCTGAAAACTATCAAGTTCAGTTATATAGGAAGAGTAGCTTCAATCTTTTCCCATGATTCTTGAAACTTTCAACCACTTCTCTAGCCGCATCCGACTTAGAAACTTTCACCAATCCACTGACAAGAAACTTTCAACCACTTCAATGCACCATCAAATTCACCCTCCTCAACCATTATGCACCAAAACCGAAACAACCCCACAAAGCGATTTCTCCCCAAAATCCCATGGTTTTCGTTCAAGCATTTCATCAAACACCTTAAGTGCATTATCAACCATACCAGCTTGGGAATACAACATAGCAATCCTGACCCACATTCCTTCAGTTCCCAATAAAGGGTCCTTAGATTCCAAAACAGTTTTGGTTAAAATGAGGTCAATCAAGTCAAACCTTTTGGAATCAGTTAACTTCTGAACAGATAATGTGAATAAGGGTCTGTAGCGTCTAAAAGTGGGGATTGAGAGTGATGATTCGAATAAAGATGCAACTTTGTTGGTGTGGTTTGGATTTGAGATGGGATTTGAGTTCACGAAATGAGGTTTTGGATTTGAGATGGTGTGGTTTGGATTGGGTGATTATACGGAAACAGAAATAGGATGATGCATAAAAATGACTACAAAATCAAGGACCAAATATGTAATATACAAACGAAGTGGGTTAACGGACGTTAGTAAAAAACCCAAATCCGCCAAAAAATTTTGTTGGGTACCTTTTTATGCAAGAAAAAAAGAAGAATGCCTTAATTGAAAATGGACCCTAACTTTGATGCCTTTTTATGCCATTTGCCCTCAAGGATAAGCATAGTTTCAAAGTTCGTTTATTTTCCTCCTACACTTAAACCGAACATTGTCCCCAATGTTCCCGAAATATCAAAGTTATGATAAAAGAAGGTAATTAAAAGCGAAAGAAACTAATACTCCCCGATTAGCTTGGTAGGATCCGTGTAAAGTGGTGGTTAAATCCTTTTCAAGAAGAATTATTGTGAAAAGCTCCTCCAATCTTATGTAACTTCTTCTTGACAAACTAAACTGCACACTTGAAGAAAACAAACGAAACCTTCGCGTAAAATCGGTGGTAATAATATATATAAGACTCGATTTAAACTAGGATATAATGCTTGTGGAATGGATGTTTATAAATTTCTAAGAAAATTAAGACACAGAAAATTCCAAAAATTTATAAGTAGCTCGAAAAAGCGAGAAAAAGTAATCGATGTTTTACTCCTTCTTGGCGCGTCGGTTGCAATCTGGCGCCGTCAGTTATCTCGACAAAAAGCGGTCGCAATTTTACGGAAAAATTACGGAAAATTTACATCTTTAGAATCTGGAAAAATTTACGCAAAACATCCATTATGACTCGATACAAGCATTTGACTCGAACAAACAAACATAAATATCTTTTAGTTAATTGTGATTCTCATGTTTACATTTCTTTTAAAAGCGTGTGTAATCCTCCTACACTTATCCTTTATGTAAAATACCTTTATATGCAATTAAGGCGAGGTTAAAAACAAAATAAAGCATTTTACAAATTTAAACATGAGGATAAACAATTAATAAAAGATATAAGACACTAACAAGCAAACAATTAAGCATGGGTTGCCTCCCGAAGCGCTTTTCTTTATTTAAGAGTCTTGTAGCTAGACTCGCGGTCGTACTCCTACGTTGCCCTAATCTTGGAGGCCCATTCGATCTCCTTAACTCTTCTTTCATCACGAATATATTCAGGCCCTAGTTCAAGACAAGCGATGTAGTAAACTTTGTTCTTCCAGGTCTACTTGAATCCGGAATGTTATCTACATCTAAATTATCCATGCCTCAAAATTCTTATTTTTGTGGGGCATTATATATTAACATTCTCGGTTTCATTTGAGAACTCGATTATCCCTTTCTCTTTATCATAAACCATCTTAGACTCTTCTATAAATGGTTTCCCAAGTATCACGTCTCTAAAACCCATCAATGACTCCTTTGACATTTTCCGAATCATGAAATCACACCTATATGTGAAATTACCTATGAACACGTGCAATCCCTTAACCCTCCCACATAGTTACTTGCTTTCCTAGGGCGAAGGGGTCCCTTATAGGCTCTAGCTTTTTCCTCATGATCCAATTGTAATAGAGCCTAGACATTATATTCATGGGTGCCTTATAGTCAATGTAGGTGTGATCCTGTATAAGTATCCAATCATACACGGTATTTTGATGTTTTTAGGGTTTCCCTTATATGAGGCTCGAAGGTGGTCTTGGGAAATTAACCACATTATGGTGATAAGCGGTTTCTTTCCTTTTAGGGTATGAATCAAAGTACTCCCTAAGTTCTCCTTCTCCTTACTACCCTCCATAATTTCTAACATCTTATAATCTCCTTCTTCTAGATCATCATCCGAATCACTTGTAGTCGAATCACTATCTAGAGGTTGATCAGATTCCTTAAGGGCTTCCTCAAGTGTATTCTCAATTATCATATTTAATTTCCTAAGCTCTCCAATCTCACTCATGATACGGGCTCGAAGTTGGTTAGCAGAGGCTGGGTCAAGCAGTGGGTATTTGTTTGGTGGTGAAGCGTTGTTTGGTTGTTGGTTAACGAGTGGTGGTTGGTTATCACCTTCCATGATGAAAAGTGATGGGGTTACGAACAAAGGTTACGAAGAAGGGGGATAGACTAAGAGAAAGCTAAAAAAAGAAAATTTTACTTGATAGGAATCAAGCAAAGAAACCTAAGCGAGGTGGACTACTAACTAGCTATTCTATTCCCGTGGCGCCAAAACTTGATAACGCTACACGCGTCGTTCGGGGTCAAGGAAACTTCCTTTTCTTGAGCAAGTTTTATAACACCTAGGCGTTGAACCTAATCGTTGTAGTGTAGTAATTAGGGTAAGCCACGGGTATTGATATCGTTCTCTGGGAATAGGAATGCTAGTAAGGAGTTACTACGCTAAGGTTAAGGTTGAGGAAGATTATTTTTATCTTTTATGTTTTATGAAAGGAAAGGTACGAATCTCGGGTATTGGTTTGGGGGTTGGTATTTCTACCGATTACTCTACTATTATCTAATTATCTAAACTAAGGTTGTGGGAGTCTATGTCTAATTAATGTGTGCTCGTATGATAGTTTAAAGATGTGTTTACTTAGGTTGTATTACTCATAATTATCTCCTATTGATGGTTGAGTGTCACGTCTTATTCTTAATTAGTTGTGTGTCTAAAGTTGTAGGGTGTGCGTTTCTCCTAACTCTTTGAACTTACCAAAGGGTCTCGTCTACAAACCCACTAGGGATGATAAACTCCTACTCTAAGGCGCTCTTTGGATGGTTTAGCCTACAACTACTCGTGTAATTATATTCTAAGGTTCACAAAGATGAATCAAGCATTAAGTACACAACAAATGACCTATCGCATTACTAGATCATTAATCAACTAAGATAAGAAACAACCAATCAATATTCAATAATTAAGTTTCATACTTCCTAAGCAAACACACAAATAAATTAGCGGACATGGAGAACATGCAAGCATACACACAAATAATCAAAGACATAATTGAATTAATGAAGTAAAGACTTATCTTGATGTAAGATAGGGTTAAAAACCCTAAAATCTTGTACAAGACACCTTAGGTTCGGTTTAGGTTTTACTCCAAAAGACTCTACAAAAGACTAAAAATTGGATTCTATATATAAGATTACATATGCGACGGCGTCACCTTATGTTTTGTGGCCGTCGTGTCGCCGTCATTAGGGTTTCGTCTTGGCACGTAAATCTTGCGGCGTCACACCTTATGTCCGTGTGGCCGTCCTCTTGACCCGGCGTCGTCTGGATTGCATCTAGGCCGTCCCGCGAGTAGCGACGGCCTACTCTTTTACAACTAGGCGTCGTCACTTGAAAATCGATTTTCGGGTTACGGATCGTCACAATAATTTTGGGACGGCGTCGCCATTAGAACTGACGCCGTCGCCTTCTAATTTCAACAGCTGTGAGTGTCTCGATTTTGACTTTGGCCATTTTCTTCATGTATTCGCGCCTTTTCGTCCAAATAAGTGCCATTCCGGCATTTTGCCTTCAAGAGACCTAAAAAGTGAAAAGGGACGATATTAAGCAATAACGGATACAAAAGTGATCAAATAAGGACTTAAGCGACCCTCAAAATGGTACCTTTTAAAACCTTATCAAAGGCGTTGTTGTAGAAAAGAGCATCACGCAGACGAAGGAAGTACTCAAAGAAAAGGGTGGAGTTGTGTTGTTACAACAAAGGGCGACAACAACGAGAAGAAACAAGCGAAGGGACTATTTTGTTTATTGGAGCGAATCAAAACGAAGGATGTTGATTGGAAGAGTTACCAAGGCGATAACAGGTTTGTGCGTAGGAGACTTAGTGATTTCAAAGCGAGATCAAGTACAACGAACACAAAAAGAAGAGCGTGTAGTGTGGTACAAAGGTGTTTTGTTAGTATCAATTCATAAAATTCGAAACAAAGCGAAACAAAAGTAACAAGGCAAGGAGGCATTAAATTTTTTGGTTTATACTCGTTGGCAAAACATCCAAGACACAATTCAAGAAACTTGAAGTCGAATTGGATTTCTGGAAACAAAAGTAACGAGGCAAAAGACTAAAGGAATTAAAGTGGGAACAAACAACGTTGGTGAGCGATCTTTACTAACAAGGCAAGCGAATACATCTACGTATTCATCAAAATAAACGAGCTCACTAGTTCATTTTACTTTGGTTTCAATTCATATTAGAATAGTATATATATCTCATTAGTTTATA